>CM022299.1:6701543-7901543 GCA_011799875.1 Thinopyrum elongatum
GTCAATAGAGACATACCTGGAACCTTATGACCATGTTAGGTGGAGAAGATGGAACCTTCAATATTTTGAGAACCTCGACCTGCAACCCATTGACCATGTGGAAGCTTGTGCCACCACGTGGCATATTTTGTTGTAAAGTCTTGGTCAAGCTATCAACACTGTCAAACCTATTATCCTTTTGCTAATACACAATGTCGTGTAAATTGTGACTTTGTTATTCTTTGATGCTCTTTGACTAATGTAGACGCTATGACATAGTGTGTTGAGGTCTGTTACAGGAGGTTTCTTGAAAACAATACGAGAAAGCTGCTTTCTGAACGCAAGACCATCGCTGATCTCCTCAATTCCTGTGTCGGTTTCTCTCTCCTGCAATGCATGGCGTGCAGAACAAAGGCTATTATTAGTTTGATTGGTTGCACGAAAGCGGAATACTAGGGGCAGCATAGGAAATAATCGGTGAAATAGGCAACACACAGAGTAAATCGGAAAAAGGGGAAAAGTTATTCGCAGAGTATAATGGATCGGAGGGAGTACAATGCACTTCACACTGAGAACGCAATAAGATGTTATATAGTGGATTTTGTTTTAGTGCTAACTCTAATAGCTAATCTTTTTTTGCGGTTCAACTCTAACAACTAATCTTTACATGCTTATAAAATTAAACTAAAAGAATATGTGTCTATCAGATGAAATATTGTACAATGGACATAACTGTCTTATCTTCTGTATCAAGATATCATCACTTTACAGCAAGAAGACAACCCATTTTGTTTCTCTTTCTCTTTCTTCTAGACCAACAATCATCCTATGTGGTACTAGCAAGATAGCACTATTGTAGATAACCTAATACCCTTAAACTAACTCATCATCCCAGCGGTAGGTCCATAGTGGTGTGGCTCGGTATGACAGTGTGGACCGATGACCTGGCATTTTTGTCTAGGCCAAAACGCAACGAAGCAGGATTGGTTTGGCTGGTATTCATGGCTCATGCTAGATTTTTTTTTTCTTGTGTCTCTATGTGGGGATCAGATTTGGACTTGAAATTTATAAAAGGTCCAAAATATAAATACTTCATTAGAAAAATCCCAAAAAGTGAATCATTGTGCGTGTATGAAACTGTATGGTGATCCCCAATATGAAGATCTTATTTTTTCAAAAAGGAGGGATTACCCCACGGCCTCTGCAATGAAGATTTCGTGGAATCCATGTTATATCCGCATACTTAGCCATGGTGTAGATAACCGTGTATTTTCTGCATTGGGAGGGTAACGAGTTTGAGTCCCCTCTTTGCACCTTCTTTTTATTTCTCAGGATACGCAAGACACAAAACTAGTTCAAGCCTTATCTATAACTACTCCCTCCGTTTCTAAATATAAGCCGTTCTACATATTTCAATATGGACTGCATACAGATGTATATAGACATATTTTAGAGTGCAGATTCACTCATTTTGCTCCGTATGTAGTTCATATTGAAATCTTTAAAATGTCCTATATTTAGGAACGGAGGGAGTAGTTTAGAAGAATTAGAATTCAAAATTATTATAAAATTTGTCCAAAATTTGTGGTATTTCTTGGTTACCATGAAAAACGATGAGTTCCGAATCCAAATATTAGCAATCTTCCCTATTATCGTCGTGGGCTGGACCATGGGCTTCCTCTACTGGGCTTGGGCTTCTCAAAAGCCACGGAACGCAACAGCTACATATACGAGGGAATTGACTATAGACAAGTCGGTGGATTAGGATGGCTTAGGCCTCCTCGCTTTTGTTTCCTCTTCCTCGTGTTCCTCTGCTCCTCTGAATCAATGGCTTGTAATTCAAATCAGTGCGCAATTGATCTAGGTACTAGTGTGCTGCTAACACTAGAAACTTGGTCTCAGGTAGATCCTTCTGTTTTACTTTTTTCGAAACGGAGTCCATGGCCCAGCCTTGGCCCTTCTATTTTCTGATGGGCATGTATGAATGGACCATGCACAAGGCACGACTCACTTTTATGAATGGAGTATATAGTTTCACTATAGTTTTTTCATGCACCGTAATAACATGCTATCTAGATATTGTTTATACAATTGTAAGAACGATTCAACCATATTCGTTCATTATTTGTTTTCCAGAGTCTAACTTATATACCAGTCGCACAAACACCCTTTCACACAGTGTGATTCGAAGACGGCAAGGAAAATCATGAAATAACCGAGAGATCGACATGGCGTGGCAAGAAAAAGAGACGCGATGCTCATGGCATCGGTGGTGCTTCATACATTAGGGGCACGTTGGCACCTGCTCGCTGCAGGATCTTGCGGTGCGGCGCTAGTGTCGCTGGTGGTGTAGTGTCAAGGTGGCGGCATCCATGGATGCAGCTAATGGATGTCCGGGGCCGCGGCGATGGAGGACCCACTCCCGGGCGGAAACCGTCTGGATGAACTGCATACATGAAGCCATGGGTAGAATATTGGGACTGCTCATAACATTACTGCCAAACAAAAAAAAACTTAATATTTACCTTGGGTGGCAGGAAGTAGCACAGTAATAAAATAGCCACGATTGCCATAGTTTGTGCAATGGTGGTGGAAGAAGAAGAAGAAGAAGAAGAAGAGCGCTTCATGATGTTCTATTGAATTATCTCCCTTGGGAATGAGCTCATCAGTCCACATAGATGAAACGGGGTATGCTAAAGAATAGTCTTCATGGAGGCTCTCGTGGCGATGGACATGGACTCCGATACGGTCAAAGTCTACGGTCAACATGGGCATATTTGGTCAAGTTATCAACACGATACAACTCATTATCCTTTTAATGGTAGGCAATCTACCAAACGATAGTGATATGTCAACTGTCACTTTGTTAATCCCAATGCTTCATGAGTACTGTATTTGATACACGCTATGTGAGTTTGTACATGTGGTTGTTGCGTTACAGCGTTAGGTCTATTATTGTATTTTTTTTTTCTAAACAAGAAAAGAAAGCAAGACCACCATATTTAAGTGCAACGAATGAATAAATCCTAAGATTTTAAGGTCACAGAACATGGTTTCACATTGTCTTGCTAATTATGCTAGAAACGTAGCACCGCTTGTTGGTTGCAACGGCCTCCTCCCTTCATTCATAATCTTGTATTAGCATATTGTAATCCTGTCACTATGGAAGAAAACTCCTTTTACCCCGCAAAAAAAAAACACCAAACTAGTTCGCTAGATCTGAGTGAGACTGCTGCCTACCTGGGCTAAGCCCGGAACTACCACACTAGTGATGGACTTTCGACACCGTCACACAAAAAGAAACTTTTTTCCCTAAAAGACCAAGGAAACCCTTTGGGTTTAATAATCATCAACAATAAACAAGTTAACCAAAAACAGACAACAATCTCTCTTACTTGCCAGTGTTAATCTGAACAAAGGAATGTGCTTCTACGTGGTGACACCAACGTTGTATAACATTTCTCTAAAGTGTGCGAGATTAGCTTCTGCATCGGGCCACATTGTCTTGACTTAGGAATGACCTTATTAGTTATACGGTCAAAGTTTACCCCCAGTCAATATGGATATAATCGAAACTTTATGTATGTCCATGTTAAGTGGAGCAAATAGAACCTTCAATATTTTGGGAGCTATGTATGCAAGACGACGCCACCAGCTGTAAAGAACAAGAGCATCGCAAGCAAGGTGCATCTTAGGTAATTTTGGTTTTGTTAATTCCTAATTGTACGAAAATTAATAGTGCCCACTTGATGTGGAGAACCAATGGTTTCGTATTAATCTCTGCATCGGTCCACTTTTTTCTGCAAGACAAACAAATTTTACAACACGAGGAACATTTTCCATATTTCTGTGAATAGATTTTTAAAGTTGACAACCAACGTCTCTTCTTCGATGCAAAGACCTGAAACAATTTTTATTCCTTTTTAGACGATCTGTAACAACTATTAATTACGCGTCGTAGTAAATAGCACGGTCATCCATCATACACAAGCAGGAGGCAGAGGCTGGCTAGGCCATAGCATCGGTGGCTGGTTTTCAAAATGAAAGGCCCCCCATGATCTCACTCTGATCAGCTTGCATGGCCAAATTCAGGAAAGGGTTTACTGACAGCTACCGCCCACAGATTTGATGACATGCGTACGTGACCGCTCAAGATGCATCGGTGATTTTACGGAGTGTTTGCTGTACCAACCAGCAGGGTCTTGCGGTGCGGCGGCGGCAGAGTTCTGGGGCGGTCGCACCCAGGGCACTTGTGGCGCCCTGACCCGGGGATCGGCGGCGGAGGACCCACTCCTGGAAGGCCTCCTTCTGGAAGGTCTGCAATTATATATACATATGTATCACTAACTACTCATCATCTGTAACTCCATGCAAATACCCAGAGCTTGCATGAAGCCTGGCCTCGAAAATATTACGTTCTTCTCCTGCAGCTTACCTACTGTCAAGTGAAATACCTAATGCTTACGTTGCATGGCCACCGAGCATGGCAAGGAGCAGTATATGAACGTGATAGCCAAGATTGCCACAGCTGCCGCGGTGGAAGAAGAAGAGGAGGAGCGCTTCATAATCTTCTTGTCAAATGTGTCGGTGTTAGGCTTCTACTTTTGGTAGCTGTAATTAACCGTGTAATTTTGTAGACAATGCAAGTGGCCAGATTGCCTTACTTTGCGAATGAGCTCCTTATTAGTCCATATATACACCTAGAGATGAAACGTTAAGAGTGTTGGTTCTACATTCAAGATTTGTCAATGAGGCTCTCGTTCTCATGGACTCTGATATGGTCAAAGTCTACTCCCGGACTCCCGGTCAATAGAGACATACCTGGAACCTTATGACCATGTTAGGTGGAGAAGATGGAACCTTCAATATTTTGAGAACCTCGACCTGCAACCCATTGACCATGTGGAAGCTTGTGCCACCACGTGGCATATTTTGTTGTAAAGTCTTGGTCAAGCTATCAACACTGTCAAACCTATTATCCTTTTGCTAATACACAATGTCGTGTAAATTGTGACTTTGTTATTCTTTGATGCTCTTTGACTAATGTAGACGCTATGACATAGTGTGTTGAGGTCTGTTACAGGAGGTTTCTTGAAAACAATACGAGAAAGCTGCTTTCTGAACGCAAGACCATCGCTGATCTCCTCAATTCCTGTGTCGGTTTCTCTCTCCTGCAATGCATGGCGTGCAGAACAAAGGCTATTATTAGTTTGATTGGTTGCACGAAAGCGGAATACTAGGGGCAGCATAGGAAATAATCGGTGAAATAGGCAACACACAGAGTAAATCGGAAAAAGGGGAAAAGTTATTCGCAGAGTATAATGGATCGGAGGGAGTACAATGCACTTCACACTGAGAACGCAATAAGATGTTATATAGTGGATTTTGTTTTAGTGCTAACTCTAATAGCTAATCTTTTTTTGCGGTTCAACTCTAACAACTAATCTTTACATGCTTATAAAATTAAACTAAAAGAATATGTGTCTATCAGATGAAATATTGTACAATGGACATAACTGTCTTATCTTCTGTATCAAGATATCATCACTTTACAGCAAGAAGACAACCCATTTTGTTTCTGTTTCTCTTTCTTCTAGACCAACAATCATCCTATGTGGTACTAGCAAGATAGCACTATTGTAGATAACCTAATACCCTTAAACTAACTCATCATCCCAGCGGTAGGTCCATAGTGGTGTGGCTCGGTATGACAGTGTGGACCGATGACCTGGCATTTTTGTCTAGGCCAAAACGCAACGAAGCAGGATTGGTTTGGCTGGTATTCATGGCTCATGCTAGATTTTTTTTTTCTTGTGTCTCTATGTGGGGATCAGATTTGGACTTGAAATTTATAAAAGGTCCAAAATATAAATACTTCATTAGAAAAATCCCAAAAAGTGAATCATTGTGCGTGTATGAAACTGTATGGTGATCCCCAATATGAAGATCTTATTTTTTCGAAAAGGAGGGATTACCCCACGGCCTCTGCAATGAAGATTTCGTGGAATCCATGTTATATCCGCATACTTAGCCATGGTGTAGATAACCGTGTATTTTCTGCATTGGGAGGGTAACGAGTTTGAGTCCCCTCTTTGCACCTTCTTTTTATTTCTCAGGATACGCAAGACACAAAACTAGTTCAAGCCTTATCTATAACTACTCCCTCCGTTTCTAAATATAAGCCGTTCTACATATTTCAATATGGACTGCATACAGATGTATATAGACATATTTTAGAGTGCAGATTCACTCATTTTGCTCCGTATGTAGTTCATATTGAAATCTTTAAAATGTCCTATATTTAGGAACGGAGGGAGTAGTTTAGAAGAATTAGAATTCAAAATTATTATAAAATTTGTCCAAAATTTGTGGTATTTCTTGGTTACCATGAAAAACGATGAGTTCCGAATCCAAATATTAGCAATCTTCCCTATTATCGTCGTGGGCTGGACCATGGGCTTCCTCTACTGGGCTTGGGCTTCTCAAAAGCCACGGAACGCAACAGCTACATATACGAGGGAATTGACTATAGACAAGTCGGTGGATTAGGATGGCTTAGGCCTCCTCGCTTTTGTTTCCTCTTCCTCGTGTTCCTCTGCTCCTCTGAATCAATGGCTTGTAATTCAAATCAGTGCGCAATTGATCTAGGTACTAGTGTGCTGCTAACACTAGAAACTTGGTCTCAGGTAGATCCTTCTCCCCCGCAAAAAAAAAGGTAGATCCTTCTGTTTTACTTTTTTCGAAACGGAGTCCATGGCCCAGCCTTGGCCCTTCTATTTTCTGATGAGCATGTATGAATGGACCATGCACAAGGCACGACTCACTTTTATGAATGGAGTATATAGTTTCACTATAGTTTTTTCATGCACCGTAATAACATGCTATCTAGATATTGTTTCTACAATTGTAAGAACGATTCAACCATATTCGTTCATTATTTGTTTTCCAGAGTCTAACTTATATACCAGTCACACAAGCACCCTTTCACACAGTGTGATTCGAAGACGACAAGGAAAATCATGAAATAACCGAGAGATCGACATGGCGCGGCAAGAAAAAGAGACCCGGTGCTCAAGGCATCGGTGGTTCTTCGTACATTAGGGGCACGTTGGCAGCTGCTCGCTGCAGGATCTTGCGGTGCGGCGCTAGTGTCGCTGGTGGCGTAGTGTCAAGGTGGCGGCATCCATGGATGCAGCTAATGGATGTCCGGGGCCGCGGCGATGGAGGACCCACTCCCGGGCGGGAACCGTCTGGATGAACTGCATACATGAAGCCATGGGTAGAATATTGGGACTCCTCATAATATTGCTGCCAAACAAAAAAAAAACTTAATATTTACCTCGGGTGGCCGTCGAGCATGGCAGGAAGTAGCACAGTAATAAAATAGCCACGATTGCCATAGTTTGTGCAATGGTGGAAGAAGAAGAAGAAGAAGAAGAAGAGCGCTTCATGATGTTCTATCGAGTTATCTCCCTTGGGAATGAGCTCATCAGTCCACATATATACACATAGATGAAACGGGGTATGCTCAAGAATAGTCTTCATGGAGGCTCTCGTGGCGATGGACATGGACTCCGATACGGTCAAAGTCTACGGTCAACATGGGCATATTTGGAGCCTTATGTCCATATTGTTAGGTGGGACAGATAGAACCTCCAATCCAATATTCTGAGGAGCAAGCAAGCAAGTCACGTGCCACCAACTCTAAAGAGTAAGAGCATCATAAGCAAGGTACATGTGAGATATGTTTTGTTAATTCTCCGTCGACCGAGAATTTCTCAGCGCTTACTAGATGTTGAGATCCGTTTAATATTCCACATTTTATAACTCTGAGATCAAACATTATAACTTTTTACATCAGATGAGCTTTGGACGACAAACTTTTTTTTAGAACTGGGTGAACTATTTTGTAAAGTTGAATGAAATTTAAGATTTCCAGTCGAATAAGATGATACTGATTTTGGACTAACTAAACAAATTATTGACACACACTAAATGACTAAACATTCTTTTAGAACTACATGAACACATTAGTAATCCTTTTTTTTGCGGCGTAACACATTAGTAATCTTAACTGAGAAATAAGATGTCCACCGAGACGGCTAGACGTAGACATCTGTGGTAGACTGGTAGTAGTTGCTTTCATCACAAAGAAAAAAAGGGTAGCTCAAGCAGGCCAAAAGATTACAAAAAAAGTGTGTGCAAAGACTCCGCAAGCCACCATACAGGGAGATAAGAACCATTGTCTAAAAAAAGGACAAGAAAATCATCGTCACCCCAGTTGGTGCAGTGCATCTGAAACAAGCTTCTGTTCCATTTTCAGATGATCTGAAACCAGTGTTATTTCGACGTCGTTCTCCCGAAATACAGCACGGCCATACATAATACACACGCAAGAGGCAGAGTCGTCGATCACCACTTGCACACCATGCGACCACGACCGCGCGAGATGGATCGGTGATCTTCCGGTGTAGTGTTTGGTGTACCAACCAGCAGCAGAGGAGTATATAGCAAGAAACTACAACATTATAGGCTATGTCTACAAAAAAACTACCACTTTTCTCAATCTTTCAAAAAACTACCATAAAATTGGTTTGCCGTTCCAAAAAACTACTATGTCCCACTAATGACTATGTTGATTAACTTTAAACGTTATTATGACAGCTCAGGTCCACTCGTCAGTTTGACCGTTAGGTTGACCATTGATGGGTTATTACAGGTGGGGCCCAAATTTTTTTTGAAATGCAATCGGGTCCCTACAATAAAACTAAAAGCAATCAGGCCCTTGAAAAAAAATGGAATCGGGTCTCTGAAAAATAAAATGGAAGCAATTGGGTCCTAGCATGTGACGATGTCTTCACCGGCGATGTGCTGGCCGAGCGGTCGCAGTCCGGGCACCGGCCTGCCCCGGGGCGACGGAGGAGTCCGTCCCCCACCGGCTCCACGTCACTACACAAGGACATATATGGGTGAAAGTAGTGCGTGTGTGTGCATATCTTCAACCGCCGTTATATCTTTAATCAGTTTTCTTTTTTCCTTCGTTATACTTTATGTTTTCACTTTTTTTTACTTTTTATTTTTTGGTTATATTTTTGGTTTTCTTTAGTTTCTTTCTTGATTTTCTTTGCCTATTTTAATTATTTTTTCTTTTGACACATGTCTACTTTCTCTTAGTATACAATGTATATTTTTAGCGCACACGTGTAATATTTTTTATTAACTATGGACATTTTTCAAATACGTTATGTACATTTTAAAACCATGTTTTTAGCACTTTTTTGAATACACGGTAACAGTTTTTGAAATAGACGTTGTACATTACTTAATGACAATAAACATAGTTTTAATCATCTCTAAAATACTTCCTCAAAAAATTTCCCTAAAAACATATTTTTAATACACTTTGGAAAATTTTCAAATACATTATGTACATTTTAAAAAATACATGTTTTCAGCACTTTTTTTAATACACGATAACATTTTTTGAAATAGATGTTGTACATTACTTAATGGCAATAAACATATTTTTAATCATCTCTAAAATACTTCAAAAAAAACTTCCCTAAAGAACATATTTTTAATACACTTCGGACATTTTCAAATACATTACGTACACTTTAAAAAATACATGTTTTCAAAACTTTTTTGAAATAGACATTGTTCATTTTCTTAATGACCATAAAAGTTATTTTTAAACTCTCGTAAAAAACTTCCCTGGAAACCATATTTTTTAATACACGGTAACATTTTTTGAACTTCCCTAAAAAACTTCTTCAAAATAAACTTCCCTGAAAAACATGGTAACCTTTTTTTAATTTCCTCAAAAAAAAAAACTTCGCTAAAAACATATGTTTAAAAACACATAATTTTATTTTAAACTTCCCTAAAAAACTTCCTTGAAATAAACTTCCCTAAAAACACAGTAACATTTTTTAAACTTCCCTTAAAAGGTTCCTTAAAAAAACAACTTCCCTAAATTCATTTTCTTGAACTCCACAAAGCCCAAGGACCTCGCACTCGAGGTGTGTGCAGGTAGCAACTCGCCCTGACGATTACTGGTGATGATAGATAGTGTGGCATATATAAGAACACACAAAAATGTTCATATATAAAAACATTTATGAAAAAATCAAAACATTTCTTAAAAGATTGTGAACAATTTTGAAATGCAAAATTTTCCAAAACACAAATAATTAACGAAATTCCAAAAACATTATATAAAATTTTTGACACAATTTTCAAAATACGAAACATTTTTCATAGCATGTCAAAAACTGTTGGAATTCTGAACATATTTGGACAAATGTGATTTTTTTTAAATCACCAACAGTTTTTTAAAATGCAAATAGAATTTCAAAATTCCAAAAAAATTAAAAAATACAAAATAAATTTAATTTATGCCAAAAATAGATAAGGAACATTTTTTTTTTTACTTCTGAACCATTTTAGAAATGTGCAAACATTTTTTTGAACTTCATGAAACCTTGTTGTGGTATAGTGGGCCGGCCCAAATTCTCACCCATGAGAGTAGCAGGTTATCCCGATCCGGATTGCATTATTCCCAATGTGCCAAACAGGTCTAGGGTCCAAACTAGGCCGGGATTACAAGTTAGAGTGCCAATTTTCAGGATTCAAAGTTCGGGGTTTGATTTAGCTTTCTTCTACAACTTCAAGGTTTATTTTGGACTTTTCCCCTTCCGCAGCTCTGCCCCGCACGATCCCCCTCCCACCCCCCCCCCCCCCCCCCCCCCCCCAATGCCCCGTGCCCACCCGCCGCCCCGCTTCAACCGATGATCTCCTTCCGAACCTAGGTCAAAACCCAATCCCGCCGATGCTCTACAACGCGCGGACACCGCATCCTATGCTGAAATCGCCGAAGCAGCAGCCTGACGCCTCATTCGCAGATCCACGTCTTGGCCGCCGTCGCCACCCCAATCCCGCCAACGGCCTATTCCCTGCAGATGCTACATTATAGGATGACGCTTCCGGGGCAGCATGTGATCGGCGCAACAGCTCGCCGCCACTGCGTCATCTTAGTTGCCGCCATGGCAGACACCAGATCCTGACCGACGTCGTGGTCGTGCCAATCAGTTTCTACTTGCCATTGTGTCCAGTGGCGAATCTAAGGGCCAGGCTTCGCATGGCTTGAGCCTACCCTCAAAAATCGTGAATTTATTTTTTCGTACTAAGCCTCAGCATATTTGGCATGCTCAGTCCAAGAAAAACAGGTGATGCCGGCCCATCTAAGCCAACTAGGCCACGCAGAGCCTACCCTGCATTTCCGTCCAAGATTCGCTTCTGATTGTGTCGTAACAAATCCTTTGATATGTAAATTTTGTATTCGTTACACTATTTGCGACTGTAAATTATCCTTCGGTACGTCTGCAGTGCAACAAAATCCCCGTGACAACGCGCAGGCTTCATCTAGTTGGTTTTAGTTGCAATGGGTACCTAGTCCTACATGGTTTTACTTGCATGGACGACATGTATTAGCTCACAATTAATGTCAAGGTACGGATATTTGAGACTAGCCTTGTCTATCCAAATTTCTTGTAATTACATGATAAGCCTTCTATACCCAATAGCGTGAGTACCCCACCTTAAGAGCATCTACAGCCGGGCCTCTCATACCCGTCTCAAACGGCCAGACAGGTTGTCCAGCCACTGTTCGGTACAAAAAAAATGACCCAACCAGACCTCTCAAACCGTGGACAAACGCCCAGGCTAACCGGCACCCCTCATATACAGCCCAAATATAGGACGAATATGGGCGGCCCGGGCACGCGAGCGCGTTCGCCTGACAGGCCTGGCCCACCATCGATCCTGTAAAAAAACCCAATCCGGGCGGCGAGCTCAAACCCTAGCTCACTCTGTCCCTCTCTCTCGCTCCGTCCACTCCTCTCCCTCTCCGGTTTCGATCCCATGCACCATGATGACCAGCTCCGGCAGCGACTCCGGCTCGGAGCTCGACTACGTGGACGAGATAGCCCTCCGCATTGCGCTGGAGCGGTCCAAGGTGGAGACCGCCGGCAGCTCTGGATCGGGAGCGCCGCCGCAGCTCCCGCGCCGGTGTAGCGCGGACGCCGGAGCTGGACCCTCCCGGCCTGCGCGCAGCGACGCAAGGGCAGCCCAGTCCGCACCGACCCCACGCCGTCTCCTTCTCCCGTCGGCCGCTCCTCCACGTGGCCAGCGCTGGGTGCTTGTGCCCGCGCCTCCAGCCCGCACGCGCACTCCGGAGTCGGAGGTGCACGCCGAGCGTCACGAGAGGCAGCGTGCACAGAAGAGGGACGCGGCGGAGCAGTCCACGCGCCGCCGCCGCGGGACGGAGCCGGACGCCGACGAGGACGCGCTTCTCCTCGCATGGGTGTACCGCAGCTCCCTCACGACGGCGGAGACGGACACTCGCTGCCTCCGACGGAAGAACGCCAAGACACTCTGGCTTGCTATTGAGCAGTCGGAGCGCGAGGCGAAGGAGGAAGCGGCGGAGAAGGCTCGGGTGGCAAGGTTGAAGCGGGAGCAGGATAGGGCGGTCCGTCGGATGAAAGGTCTCATCGTCCTCTCCGACTCCGACGGCGGCGACAGCTGTAGGGTAACGCAGCAGAAAACAAAAATTTTCTGACCTACGCACCAGCCCAAGAATACTATGGAGACTGCATACAAGGTTTGATCATTTTCGTTACCGACTCGTAGCGCAGCGGAAGTAGAGTCGATGACGATCGTCGGTGCAGATCCCCGCAGCTAGGATTTACAACCTCCCAACCGCGAGGATGTATACCCTCATCCGCCACCCGGACAGCCCTCCGGGAGGCGGTCGGACAGTCCTCCGGACGGTGTCGCGGACAGCCCTTCGGGAGGACTCACAGAACTCGGACCGTCACTTGGACAGCCCTCCGGGAGGCACTCACGAACAGCCCCACGGGCACTAAGATCGAAACTACGACCTCTCTACAGAGTTGCACACATACGGTGTCATCTATCCGGCAGGGCTTCGCCGTCCAGAACTAGTTCCCACCGGAACCCAGACAGCCTTTCGGCACTACGAAACTATTTCGTGGGAGGGAGAGAGAATACCAGATCATGCATGGCTTATGTGAGAGAGTTGGAGTGGGGATGGAGAGCTCCTCTCCACCTCCTTTTATAGTGGTGGAGGGGGTGGAGGGGGGGCTGAAAATTTCAGCCCACATGAGGGGGCCCCTCCCCAAAAATATGCACCCACCAAAGGTGGGGAGATGTCCCATGGGGGGTCCCCCCAACATCCATGGCGCCACCACCATGGGGCTGCCACCTCCTCCCAACATGTTCCACCATTTGTGGGGGCTGCCCCCCCCCCCCCCACCATGGGGGGCCCCCCAACACCTTGTCCACCAACAAGGGGGCTGCCCCCAAAGGGGGCCCCCCCAAAAACAGCCCCCACGAAACGTGGGATCTTGTCCCCTCTCGCTGGGACAAGATGTTTTCCCGCGTGTAATTTCCAGAAAAATTCCCGAAGGTCCCTGAACATTTCCGGCACCCTCTAAAATTATCCGGACGTGCTCCGGAACATTTCCAGTATGGTGGTTTAATTTAAAACCATCTTCGTTTACCCGGTAAACAATTCCGGCAGCTCCGAAAACTTTTTTTCGGTTTTTTCTCCAGAAAAATTCCAGAAGTTACCAGACCAATCTGTCAACCTCCAAAACATTCCCGGTGCTTGCCGAAACCTTTTTGGATCAATGGTTTTATCCGAAACAACTTTTCGATTTTACCAAAACTTTTTCGGTGTTCTCTCCGGAACTTTTCCGTTGTCTCTGAAACTTTTCCAGTGACTTTCTCTCGGACTCCCTGTCTAGTATTCAGCAGATAAATGACCCTTAAGCGTGTGACCCTATAGGTTCGGTGAAGTATAGACATGACACGGAACCCCTTCCGATCAATGATCAACATCGGAGCCGTGCATATTGACCCCTATACCCACACGAATGAATATTCGAGTGAACCTCCAGTTGCCGTGTGCTATTCCTGTTGCTTCACGATATGTTACAAATACCCGAGGTGAGACATGTTGGCATTCCCGTGGATCAACAACTTGTCCACTATGCTAGTTACCTCGTTACCGGTATTGTTCTCTTTTCTCGTTACCGTGTTCCGGCATCCCCATGATCAAATCACAAAGTGTCTGGCCAGACGATGATTGATATCTTAACACCAAGAGGGCCCAGAGATATCTCTCCATCGTCGGAGGAGAAAATCCCAATCTCGAGCTATCAAGTTACTTGACACACTTTTCCATGAACCCGTAAGCCGCCGTAATAACCATCCATTTACGGATGACGTTTAACAAACCCCAAAGTTCATGAAGCAAGCATGAAGAAACTCGACACTCTCATGGTCTAAGGAATCATGCAAACGTCAACCATCTCTGTGTTATTAACCATTAAATTGTGACGAATGTAACTCATAGCATAACATCAATTCGGGTTGATTCAACACAAATGTTCTTCTAACATTGTGCCCTCAAAGTTGCTGGCATAGACATGCCCATGATCAGGAAAACAGAACCATCATGCAACACTTGAGCTAGTCTTAGAGGCTAGACTAGGAATATATTTTATCGTTTATTATTCCACACGTGCATATGAGTCTTCCTCCGAGCCTCGTTTTATTTGCAGACTCGAGAACCATAGCAGTTATAGCATGGAACATAAACCTAATTATGAACAGGGAGATAATCAATAACATTTATTATTGCCTCTAGGGCATATCTCCTACAGACTCCCACTTGCACTAGAGTCAATAATCTAGTTAATACTAATGCACTTCACACCTGTGGCACACCGGTGTAAATATGCTTTGCTTGTGATATAGCCTGATGTCCAACGGATCTGACGACTTCAGCTCCGTGTGTATCTTTGCATATCCTCACGTTTTCACGCTTTCACAAAATTCATATTTTGTGTGGACTTGGCTTTGTATGTATGCAAATCACAGGTCGAACCTGGATTCCTCAGACCGAGTTATGGAGCAACTACCTGCAGTAGTGTCCCATTGACAAAAGCCATCTTGGAACCATACTAAGTTCATGAATGAACTATATGATTCAACATCTTCTTTGTCGCTGTAAAAACGGCAACATACTTCGCCCCTGTTATAGAATTCGCCACAGTATCCTGTTTGGAACAATTTCCAACTACCGTGCCACCATATTGTGTATTACACAAAACCCTTAATTTAAATCGAAAATCGCATGGAGCATTGATGAAGACTGTATCGATGTAACCTTTTACAACGAACTCTTCATGATCTCCGTTTGCGAGAAAACATGTCATCAGTGCTACTATGGTACTCAATGACCCTTTTTCACTGTTGTCCCATGATCAGTTCTTTTGATCACTTTGGTATCTATACTCGCAACACCTTGGGAGTATCGGACATATCTGGTTGTTTTACATACCATGGAATACATGATTAATCCAAACACAAGAGTGTGTGGAATCTCCATCATGTATTTTGCTCATCAGTGTTTTGGGACACCGAGTCTTGCAAAAACTCTTTCCATGTGGCTTCGGCAAGAATCACTCCTTGGTGTTTTAAATGCTAAAAGGTTTTAGCACCTTGTCAATATGTATTCATTGCTTAGCCCCATTAGGTAAATCTATCTCCATAGATCATCATGCCTAATATTGAGGCTATTTAGCCTAAGCACTTCATCAAAAAACTATTTTCAAACGAAGTCCTAATTCGTGTCAAGAAATTTATTTCCAATTACCAATGTGTCAAGCACACAAGGTTTTTAGAAATATTATTATGCTCCCACTTACTTTCTTGAATTACAAGCATCTTTGTTACCCATTGATGAAGTCAAACCCCTTTGACCATTTCATCAAAACACGAAGATTCCGACTCCATTTTGCTCTCTTCTGTCCATCGCTGGAACTCTGAAGTTTGCATACCTACTAGCATCATCTAGATCGACAAATTACTTTGGACTGTATCACATACAAGTCCTAGGTTTTATTTCCATAAGATGGAAATCCTTTTGTCATCCATGTTTCATATCTCATGATTGAAATATGTATTAATTGCTAGTTCAACCCGAACCGACTTTAAGCATCGCTACGGTAAGACAATCTCATCGTAGTCAACTCTTTGAACTTGTTATTGCAACAAGTCGAGCTTTATGGATAAAACATTTTTATCCGTATCAGTTTTAAGTTCCATAAATATTCGTTAGACTCTAAGTCTTCCGAAAGGTGTATCAAGGTTTTAATCTTGAATCACTTATGTGGAAACTAACTCGGGTTGCATTGGCATTTAGCCAATTCCGGAGTCAGGGCCCATCAACGCTTCCTTGTGTATCGTAGGTATATTGTTGTCTAACAACAATATCTCGTTTGCGCACCTGAGAGGTTTGCACGAGCCTTGCCTACGTGGTTCAGCTGCAAGTTCGACCGAAGTCCATACATTTTATTGTAGAGACTTCCGTATCAGTCGCAGTAGGAAACTCTGGAATTACTTCCAAGGTCTCTTTCCTTTGACCTGATGACGAAGATACTGGCTATCTCGTCGAGTTGCACTGTCCTCCCACTCACCTTTTGTAAGAACTATTCTCTTTAAAGGCATACCGTTTTGTGACAAAAACCTTTGCCTCGGTATAGTGGTGGGGGAATACCCAATGACTTGGGATAACCTACAAAGTAGCACTTGTCTGATTTGGAATAGGTTTGTAACCTTTTACACAAGCCCCATATTCCAAATGTTAAGAAAAGATATAACATGGTTGGGCGTACCATACCATTGCGTCATTTCAACAGACCTGATGAAGCTCTTTTCAGTGTAAAAGCCGCAGTCTCTAAAGCATCACTTTTAAAAGGGATAATGCCAAATTTATTTATGTCATCTTTGATCTCACCATATCATAAATGGTTCGATTACATCTTCACGGACTTTCCACTTGCAGTGGTGTTCCGGGAGGTGCAAGTTATGAAACCCCTTTCACAACTCATCAGACATTCGCTAAACTTGTAACTCAAATATTTCTTTCTGCAATCGAATTGTAGAAACATAATTTTCTTGTTACAATAACTTCTACTTCATATTTGAAAACCTTTCGAATAATTTCAAAAGATCCAGACTTACGTCTCATCAAGTAAATATCCACATATCTACTTGAGTCATTTCTAAAGATAGATAAATCCACTACTTGCAACAACCTTTATCGGACTACACACATCAAATGTATGATCACCAATAAGTTTGTTGTCCGTTCCTTATGGCCTGTGAATGGTATTTCAGTCACTTCTCTTTTCGGAGGAAAGTTGCAAGCGTCGGATGATTCAAAATCAAACGACTTCAAAATCCATCATAATGGAATTTCCATGCGGGTTTCTCCAATGTGACCAAATGTAGTGCCACACTTGTGTGGTATTCTTTTAGTCTTGCGACATTTAGCGTCAGTGTTATGGATGTATCATATTACCATCAATATTCATAACATACATCCCATCTAGGATGGAAGCATGGCCCTTTATGTTATTCATAATACTGAACAACAATTGTTGTTTTTATGAACAACTCTTTTGCAACAAACATTGTGCAATGGGCTAGAGTGTATGAAACTCTAAAATGAATTATGAAAGTAAACCCAGAGGTAATGTATTATTATCAATATTCATAACATACATCTCATTCTTAATGAAAGTATGGCCCTTATGTTATTCATAACACCGAACATCAAAAGTTCTCTTATGAACAACCTTCTTGCAAGATTCCTTATGCAATGGGCTAGAGTGTGTAAAACTCCAAATGAATTATGAAAATAAATACATACGGTAATACACCGATGGAAGGTATAGTAACATTTACTATGTTCCCTGTGTATACCTAAACCTCATTCCTGGCTAGTCTTTCAGGCCATAGTAGTTCTTACATCGAGTTGCAACAGAATGCAATCGAGCGGGTATCTTTGTGATTAACTCACAATACCCAAAAATTAATGATTAACATGTTTAACCATAATTCCCAAGAACTATATCTTTGACCAGCCTTCTATACATCAAAAACTTGTATGACATTCATACATGAGCTGGATATTCCAGTCTTCTTTCCTTTTTGCCATTATACTTCTAACAGTTTAACTTTTAGTATTTCTCCTACTCTCAGAAGAAGCACCGAACTTAAGAGTGGCGTTAGTCCCGGACTTCCTAGGTGTGTAAGTCACACTAACATCCTTCGGACACTTCCTTTCTCTTTAAGTTGTTGTTTTATTCATCTTTCATCATATGACAGGCGTTCTTCTGGATCCCTCTCTTATCAGTCTAATGCATAGTAAACTCCTTTACTAATAGTTTGCAAACAAACATTGCTTTGGATATCTCATATCTTTTAGCCTTTGTCTGTCTCTGAAAATGATTTTTAGATTCCATGAATATCACATAACTATCCAAACTTTCGAAGTTCGGGTCTCATGGAAGCAAACATATTGCATTTGACCGTAATGGAATTCTAGCTTTTGGATTGAAGGACGAGAGTCACATGATCCATAGCATTAGCGGGAGAATACCGAAAGTATGCGATAGGACAAGGTCCTTCTCGGCACTCTTGAGGACAATCCTCACATTACGTTACCAACCGTAAAGTTTTAACCAGATATTTAACAGCTATTCAATTTTAACAGGGAAGGTGGAAACGCGAGCCATTATTCTACAACTATTATGCAAATTACACTTTAGACAGTGTTCAAAATTAATTGCACTGAGAATTAAACAAGTTAATTCAACAGTGCGCTCCCACTCAAATCAATATCTCTCATAATTGATTTTGAGTGATACAAGACCCATATTGAAATTTAACGCCATTGATGTTAGTCATCACTGATGACGAAAATCTCAATCGGTAGGCCAACTTGCCGATCACATCTCTATGTGACTCTTGTTCATCTTTCGATGCGTGTGTTCCGAGCTCAAGACGATCCTGCCATGAACGTCAAGACAACCAAGTGATCTCGCTGTGAGGTCTGACCTTCACCCGCCTCATACTTCTCAATTCGTTCGTACCCATGTTTACATGGCGCACCCCGAAAAGACACATATTTCAGACGGTGCTACACTTGGGAGAACACTAACTACTTGATATTTTTGTGAGAGATCACCCTAATAAAAAGCGACTACCGCGCAATCAAGAAGGGTGCATCAAAAGGGATAAACATCTCAGGCAATTCATAATAGCATGATATGGTATAGCCCTTTCTGACAGAGAAGTCTTGTATTTCTTCGTCTTCGGCATTCGCGTCGGTGTTCACCTTCGCGAAGATTGCCACCAGCTTGTCGATGCACCAGATAATATTGCTATCTCTATAGCTAATAAAATAAGTGCATTACATAAGGTTGACACGCAGGTCATTAAAGTGCAATCATATGGCTCCAGCCATCATGCCGAATCATGACACGCAGGTCATGTTAATCAATTTACATCATATAGTCATCTCATACATAATCAAATTATTATGAACACTGCTATACCACATCATATGCACATGCAAACCCTCCTGCAAAACCAAGTTAGACGCCTCTAATCGAATCATGCAAAAACTGGTTTTACGTGGCTTCTAAGGTTTCGAAACAAACCGAAGCTACCAACGTCCATCATCAAGCATGATTATCCAAGTCGCTAGATTAACAACGCGGGGTGTATGAAACATGAGATAATAAAATCTCGAGCCCCATACTGAACTTCGTCATACGCATGACCCCCGTGCAGATCATATCTGCATTGCCCTTTCGTCTACGAAACATCCATCTTTCTTTGACTAAAGTGGAACCCAAAGAACTGTTAGCACTTCGTTGATCTGTCAATCAGCATACTCAGGAGCAGCATGAAAGGATCGCGGATTGCCAGAACTTTGTAAGATTCCACAATGCTGTCAAGATCAGGACTACACAAATTAGAGGGAAGCAACAAGAACATCGGGTAACAGATTTCATCTGCTACCCGCACAAATAATTTTCAGTAGCAGAACTCATCTACTACCTAATTATATTGTGCAACACCCATACATCTCATGTATTCTAGACCGCAACCAGCATCTACGCATAGCACGGCTCATGATGCCACTGTAGGGTAACGCAGTAGAAAACAAAAAATTTCCGACCTACGCACCAGCCCAGGAACACTATGGAGACTGCATACAAGGTTTGATCATTTTTGTTACCGACTCGTAGCGCAGCGGAAATAAAGTCGATGACGATCGTCGGTGCAGATCCCCGCAGTTAGGATTTACAACCTCCCAACCGCGAGGATGTATACCCTCATCCGCCACCCGGACAGCCCTCCGGGAGGCGGTCGGACAGTCCTCCAGACGGTGTCGCGGACAGCCCTTCGGGAGGACTCACAGAACTCGGACCGTCACTTGGACAGCCCTCCGGGAGGCACTCACGAACAGCCCCACGGGCACTAAGATCGAAACTACGACCTCTCTACAGAGTTGCACACATACGGTGTCATCTATCCGGCAGGGCTTCGCCGTCCAGAACTAGTTCCCACCGGAACCCAGACAGCCTTTCGGCACTACGAAACTATTTCGTGGGAGGGAGAGAGAATGCCAGATCATGCATGGCTTATGTGAGAGAGTTGGAGTGGGGATGGAGAGCTCCTCTCCACCTCCTTTTATAGTGGTGGAAGGGGTGGAGGGGGGCTGAAAATTTCAGCCCACATGAGGGGGCCCCTCCCCAAAAACATGCACCCACCAAAGGTGGGGAGATGTCCCATGGGGGGTCCCCCCAACATCCATGGCGCCACCACCATGGGGCTGCCACCTCCTCCCAACATGTTCCACCATTTGTGGGGGCTGCCCCCCCACCATGGGGGGCCCCCCAACACCTTGTCCACCAACAAGGGGGCTGCCCCCAAAGGGGGCCCCCCAAAAACAGCCCAAAAACAGCCCCCACGAAACGTGGGATCTTGTCCCCTCTCGCTGGGACAAGATGTTTTCCCGCGTGTAATTTCCAAAAAAATTCCCGAAGGTCACTGAACATTTCCGGCACCCTCTAAAATTATCCGGACGTGCTCCGGAACATTTCCAGTATGGTGGTTTAATTTAAAACCATCTTCGTTTACCCGGTAAACAATTCCGGCAGCTCCGAAAACTTTTTTTCGGTTTTTTCTCCAGAAAAATTCCAGAAGTTACCAGACCAATCTGTCAACCTCCAAAACATTCCCGGTGCTTGCCGAAACCTTTTTGGATCAATGGTTTTATCCGAAACAACTTTTCGATTTTACCAAAACTTTTTCGGTGTTCTCTCCGGAACTTTTCCGTTGTCTCTGAAACTTTTCCAGTGACTTTCTCTCGGACTCCCTGTCTAGTATTCAGCAGATAAATGACCCTTAAGCGTGTGACCTATAGGTTCGGTGAAGTATAGACATGACACGGAACCCCTTCGATCAATGATCAACATCGGAGCCGTGCATATGACCCTCATACCCACACGATGAATATTCGAGTGAACTCCAGTGTGCCGTGTGCTATTCCTGTGCTTCAGAATGTTACAAATACCCGAGGTGAGACATGTTGGCATTCCCGTGGATCAACAACTTGTCCACTATGCTAGTTACCTCGTTACCGGTATTGTTCTCTTTTCCGTTACCGTGTTCCGGCATCCCCATGATCAAATCACAAAGTGTCTGGCCAGACGATGATTGATACTAACACACGAGAGGGCCCAGAGATATCTCTCCATCGTCGGAGGAGAGAAATCCCAATTCGAGCTTCAAGTTACTTGACACACTTTTCCATGAACCGTAAGCCACGCCGTAATAACCATCCATTTACGGATGACGTTAACAAACCCCAAAGTTCATGAAGCAAGCATGAAGAAACTCGACACTTCATGGTCTAAGGAATCATGCAAACGTCAACCATCTCGTGTTATTAACCATTAAATTGTGACGAATGTAACTCATAGCATAACATCAATTGGGTTGATTCAACACAAATGTTCTTCTAACATTGTGCCCTCAAAGTTGCTGGCATAGACATGCCCATGATCAGAGAAAACAGAACCATCATGCAACACTTGAGCTAGTCTTAGAGGCTAGACTAGGAATACATTTTATCGTTTATTATTCCACACGTGCATATGAGTCTTCCTCCGAGCCTCGTTTTATTTGCAGACTCGAGAACCATAGCAGTTATAGCATGGAACATAAACCTAATTATGAACAGGGAGATAATCAATAACATTTATTATTGCCTCTAGGGCATATCTCCTACAACAGCTGCACCTCCTCGTCCGATGACCAAGACCCTCCACCAGTCGCGGACGCCTACAGCTGCGCTGGCGACCGTAAGGGCAAAGGCCCGGCGAGTGATCCCCCCCCCCCCCCCCCCCCCCCCCTCTTCAATGACGAACTATGATCTTTTAGGTGTGGTGAAGGTATGTTAATGTCCGTTTGCAGCCGATCTTGTGTTCCTTTGCAGCCGATTTTATTGTCCGTCGTTTGATCACGTAGAGTAGATCAACGTTTGCATGTGTAGTATGAAAATGAGGCGCCGGATATGAGATACACGGATGCAGAGTGGCAAATATGAGGGGTGTCTGGTCAGTGCTCATAGACGCGCCCAGGCACGTCCGCGGGTGTTTGAGGGAACGGACTTGCCAACTCCAACTGTAGATGCTCTAAGGCACATACATCAACATTGATCGTACATGAAGAGCATATGTGTGATCACTGGGATCGTCTCACCGCTCGAACTACGTGAAGAGCATATGTGTGATCACTGGGATCGTCTCACCGCTCGAACTCGATAGTTTCATATTATTTTTACAACCGAGCTAACCCCATTTTCATTTATTGCTTATGAAAAATAATCAATTCGTACTAGCGGCAAAAAAGGGCGGTTGGGGAGAAAAACAAAAGGGTGTGGCTAGGTCTTAGTCGACTGAGACTTAAACAAGTCTAAGTCAAGTGATATATTATGTAAGAAGAAAAAAGAAAAACTGAAAAGAATTTTTTGCACGAATCTTCGTGCAAAATCAAAGGAAGATAGTGTCGACTGAGAAATAACTAAGTCTAAGTCTGACTGAGGCTTAGCAAAACTGAAAAGAAAATAATATAAGAGGATTGTGAGTGTTGGCTCTCGAACAACCACCATGGGCAAAACGTTAACCTCCTAGCACGAGATACAAATGTTTAGGAAAGTTGGGAACCACAACACAAATTATTACAACCAAAAGGCAGCACTGGCGCTAAAGATAGAAGCAGACCAGCAGCAACCAGTTTCCAGTAACCGCCATGGCAGGAGCCGTCACATCACCTGTGGTTCCACGGCGTCTTACCCCGCGGTGCCGGAGGCGTCCGTCCTACTTGGTTTCCTCCACTCAACCCAGCCCCCTCACCCACGTGATTTCCTCCTGCCCCTGGCCCTCCCTCCCCACCCCCCTGCTCAAATTGGTTTCCTCCTCCCCCTGGCCTCTCCCCAGCCCCCTGACCAAATGCATGCCCTGATGCCATCACAACAAATTATATGTTAAAATGGGCATCCACTTACAAAAATATAAGAACTAGAGGTCTAGAACTGACGTGTGGTTGCGTACCTTTGCAAACGGCAGAGCATGGGAATGGCAGCAGCAGGGAGCAGCAGCACACGATCACCAGGAGGATTGCCATGGCGCGTGCGAGCGAGGACGGAGAAGAAGAAGACCGCTTCATGGTCGATCGGACTACCCTGTCCTGCTTTCCCAGTTTCGGTTCTGAAGAAATGAATCGATGTCTGTCTGTGATTGTGGCTCCGTTACTAATCCTAGTTAAGTACTCGGACATCAACGACAAGTGTGTCAAGTCAACAGATTCTCTGAACATCTTGATCTTCGATGCCGCCATTGAAAGTCTAGCTAATACTCCTCGGAAGTCAAGAGCTCAAAGTCGTCTCTGCCGACACTCAATCTTTGGTGTCAGTGCATCTCAATCCAAGTTGCAGGCTTGAACCGGTCAATCTTTGGTGTTAGTAACACAGAATTCGAGGCATGCATGCATGGCCACGAAAACGTACGTGCTACAGTGAAAATATTTCCTCTAAAAGGTCAGCCGCGCCGTTCGTAGGTCTGCGTTGCACCAGCTGCCGTATAATTAAACGGACATCGCAACATAAACAATAGAATCAGAGTGGCGCAGCGGTCAATATTTCTGTTAGGCCCATTACTTTGTTTTCAATCAATTTTCTCATTGTCTTTCTGCTGGATCACCAGGTTCACTTTGCATAAATTTTCAAGCCGTGTATTTGTAAAAATTCCTTTGTAAGTTTCTCAAAAAAGGAACTTTGTAGGACTAATGATGTTAGTGGCCATCGAGGACTTTATCCTTTTTCTCCTAGCGCTACTCCCTCTTCCTAGGACCCTGACGTGTACACCTAACAACGTATTGAAGTAGTGTTAGTTCCAATTTCTAGTATCTCTTTATCAAACCAAAAAGAAATGACCATATATACAAATGTCGGTTGAGTAGAACTCCTTGCGCCATGAGACAGAGAGTATCTACTAGTACTACTGTTGTTTGTAAGTTTTTTTTTTTAGGGCAACTGCTGTTTGTAAGTGCTACCGCGATACCAAAATAAGATTAAGGTATGAAACAACTATTGAAACTTCTATAGAAGTCAACAATATAGGCATCTATCATACAACAAAATTACAAATTTAAATTTAATTTGCACACTGAGAGCCAAAAAAAAAAAGGCCAACTCTGCCATGGATAAAAAATGCAATTCAAATTTTATTGTGATGAGTAACTACTGGAAATAGTATGTCTTCTTTGCAGCTTAGATATAGACCAAATTGGATGTGATTTTCCTTTGGCAGGATACACACACATCCTGATGTCCAGTCCCTACAAGACTTGTTGTGTATTTATAATTTCATATCGTGTTGGTCAATGTTCACTACACTGCATATGTGCATTGTTGCTATTTCTCTTTCTTTATTTTTGAAAAAACCCTTCCCTGTAAATTAATTATTTAAAAGGTCTACACGATCATTCGTTATAGCACCATTTGATCTATTATCAAAACAGAATTGGCCTGATGATTGATCTTTGTGATCTTAAAAATATAAAAGCCTAGTGATGCCCAGGATTCCTTCTTCAGATCAACAATAGGTGACCTCTTAAGATTTTCATTTGCAAGGAAGCCACAAAAGAAGAATAATCTTTAAAAAAATAATGGACTTGTTAAGGGTGATCCTGATATATATCAAGAACAATTGTCAAAAAAGGAATCAAACGAAAAATAACGAACTTGTTGCTTTTGGCAAAATACGGCAATCTCGGTGGAGAAGCCACTTAACAGCCACAAACTTTGTTGAATCAGGCAATAGTCTCTCCACTCCAAGGCTCCAAGCCCGTGGGGCACTATCGCCCGCATCTCCTCGTCTTATCGGGAAGCTAGACTCCTGGGACGCCGTTCAGTTCCTCCTGCCGTGCAGGTTCTTGCAGCGTACCCGCGGGTGCGGGTCCTCACGATGTGGCGGTGCAAGTGCTGGCGGCGGTGGCTGGGCGTAGACAAGGCCACCACCACCGCGGCCACTGCTGCCACCGCCCTGGCGTATCGGTGGCCCGGGCTGGGGTGCGTCGGCCACTGTACTGGTACACGACCCCCGGCCGGAAAACTATAGCCTGCACCTGCATGAACACCACCATCGCATGCAAATCACACAACTAACGCCAGTTGCCGCATTCATGGAGATCAACGCCAAACACACATCACAGCATGACTGGCCGGCAAATACACGGTTACCATTTGCTTAATAAAGGGGCTGCATTCATCACTCTGATGCAGAGGTCGGGGGTAATCCTCCTTTTCTAAAAACGAAAAATACACAGTTACCTAGGTTGGCGGCGGCAGAGGACGGTAGCAGCAGGGAGCAGGAGCATAGGATCACCAGGAGGATTAGCACAGCGTGTGTGAGCGAGGAGGAAGAAGAAGGTCCCTTCATTACCGATCGATGTCAAAGCTTCTTCTCTCCACGAACTAGGTAGCTCTCTGACCAAATGGCAGTGGCACTAATCACGTTCTCTTGTACTACTCCTGCCAAATGGCGGTGGCATTAACTAATGGGAGTAGCCTGCCAAAACTACAGATGGAAGCGAGTGGTTCAAGGTCAAGGTCGTCTCTCTTGGTACGGGCACGTACATGCACGATTCATCTTGGGTCGGAATCCTATGCCAGAGCGTTGTTCATTCCAAGATGTCCGAACTCATCAATCCATCGAGATGCTAGTGCTATAGTCGCAGGCTTGAACAGGTCAAGCAAAGCTGCTCGGAGTGTAAAAAGGAAAAGAGTAAATTCCACTGTGAACAGGCAGATATTTGTGATGCAGCGACGGGTTGAACTACATTCTATTTTGTGTGCCTGTTTTGCACCAGATTTTGAACACGCATGGTTATATTTTTGAACCACATTTTAGTACTGTATTTGAAGTGGTTCTCATCATGTCACGGCTCCACGCTTCAGGGTGACGCTGACACCTCGCATGCCAAGTGGTACACGCATTTCCTTATTAAGCATCCGACGTGGTAGCAGGATGTGGTAGAGGCTAAGACGAAGGATTAATGTCAAACGAGGGCCATGACAACCCCCTAAGGGTGTGTTTGGTAGCTATTCCCACCCTAGCATAGTTGTTCCCATTTGAGACATTCTTAATCTATGCATGCTGAGTACATGCAACTGCAGCTGTTTGGTAGCAATGTATGTACTCACGCATGCTGAGCTGAGACTGTGTTTGGTAGCCTGTATCAAAGAAGACATGGTGTGCTGAGACTGTGTTTGGTAGGCTGTATGAGGTAGGCTGCATGAACGAATTTTTTGCCTTATGTTCGGTCAGATAATTTAAACAATACGGGCAATTAAACATTACCATGCCAACATTATCTGGACAATGATAATATGAACACTAGTAGAAAAAGGCTCATTTGTCCCGGTTCATAAGGCTCATTTGTCCCGGTTCGGGAACCGGGACTAAAGGGTCGGGACTAAAGCCCAACACCTTTAGTCCCGGTTCTTATACGAACCGGGACAGATGGGGCTCCACGTGGCCGCTGCGGCGAGCCCAGAGAGGAGGGCCTTTATCGCCGTTTGGTACACCAACCGGACCAAAGATCATCCACGTGTCAGCAGCTCAGGAGCTGGGGTTTTTGTTTTTTTTGAAAGGGGGGGGGGTTTTGGGGGTTTTGTGGGTTAATTTAGGGGTTTCATATATTGTGTTAGCTAGCTAATAGAGAGAAGTGTCCTCTCTTATCTCCGTGCTTGGTCGACGCTACGTACTATACGTATAGAGAGGACTCGACACGCTAGCTAGTAAGCAAAAGAAGGAAACCATTAAGTACACAAGATCGTCATGAACATATACAGAGAGAAGTGATCGACCTCCTCCTTCTCCGAGAGATTGGTCGAACAACAAGTTTTCGTATATCTATCCGACGCTACTAGCTACATATATACAATATAAGATCCCTAACATCTGATGTCAAGTTCCACATGGTATTCTCCGGCTGGATTGATGATGTGGTCAAGAAAGAATCCAGCCAATTCCTCTTGAATTGCCTTTAAGCGATCTTGTGGTAGAAGTTCATCCCGCATCTGCCAAATCTAATTTGAAGAAGGGGGTCAATACATATATATGAATGAAACTCAACACAAATGATGGTAATAAAATAAAATTGTGAATATTATTGCTTACGCACTTCATATTGTTTTTCAGAGTAGCCCCGCTTAGAGGTCGTTGCGTTGTAGATGTACTCGCAAACGTAGTATCCACAAAAATTATTCCCGCCTTCCTGCCACAACCACTTTACGAGAAATAGAGGTCAATCAAACTGATAATCAAGCATTATAAATGGTATTGATGAAACTAGCTAGAATCAATGGGAGATGCGCAGAACTAGCTAGTAGTACTTACTTTCGGGTGTGTAAATCGCAGATCCCCCGGCAGTCCCGGAACTTCTGCGGTGAACACTTTCCAAACCCTGCGAGACAAAGAAAATAATTATTTGATATCAGGAAATGAACAAAGTTGCCGATATGGTGCGATAATGATCGATTGAACTTACTTCTGGAGCATTTCAGTCATGGCCGCATTTCAGTCTAAGACGGTTACTAGTCCATGCTCAAGCTTAATCTCTAGGAGAATAAAGTGGAAGCTGCGCACGCATGCATAACTCATCAATTACATTACTATAACCTCGAGTAATAATGGAAACCGAATATGCAGAAGACAGTAACACTCACTTGAAGTTGTAAGGAAAGAGTATTTTATCTTTGTTTTGATTTTTAAGCAACGATTGTAGCAAGTTGGCCTCGGTTTCTTTCGGATTATATGTAACCGTCCATTCATCTATGAGATTTGTGTTAATGAACCCAATATCATAGATTTGTGCATTTCTGCATTTGACGATCTTCAATCTGCATAATATAGTGAGGATAATTATATATACATGCAATGAAAGAGCTGAGCTATATATAGAGACTTAATTACAGAAGTATAGTACTTACAGACAGTAGCAAGTGATGATTATTTTATCGAGGTCCTTTTGATTGAAAAACTGGAAGAACTCCTCAAATGGAACAGACAACAGATCAATTCCAACGAGGTCGTGCTCCTCTATAACTCTCAGCGTCAAAATATCCTTCCCAGACTTGCAGGTGTCCATGTACCACTTATGGAATCTTCGCATCATCGTTGTTAGAGGAGGATCACCAGGTCTGACGAGAGGCTTCCCGTACTGGTATTTGTGGTCGTCCACCTCCATTGTATCAAAATATGCATCGTCGGGCAGGTAATCACCAGGAATGGTACCGGGCAGCATCCCCGGCAGATTTGCGACGATATCGCTAGACACCTTGAGCGGGGGGCACGATTGGTTTGCCTGTTCACCGAGCTGGGGAATTTT
The DNA here is from genome assembly GCA_011799875.1 of Thinopyrum elongatum. NCBI lineage: Eukaryota > Viridiplantae > Streptophyta > Magnoliopsida > Poales > Poaceae > Thinopyrum > Thinopyrum elongatum. The sequence goes on from CM022299.1 coordinate 6,730,431, forward strand.
GTTCCCACTTCTTCGTTCTTGTAACCTTTTGTCAGTTGAAGTAGTTCCCGACCGGCGCGCTCCTTCCACTGCCTTTTTAAGAGCACGGACATGGTTGTCATCCGGCGGAGGCGGTGGTGGTCGCTTCAGGTTCTTCACAGTGCGCTTCAATTTCACCGGATCCATCTTCTCCTCCGGAGGTGGATTTTTCTTTGCAAAAAAGTCCCTCACTTGGGCTTTACAGATCTCCGCGTTTTCCTCGTCGGTCATCTCGTATGGTAACTTCTCTAGAGGCGTGAGAGTCGGACCGAATCTGTATTGCCTCCCGCCTCTGGCTGTACTGCTAGACGCCGGAGCAGTCGGAGTGGCTGCGGCTGTCTTCCTTCGTTGCTTACAAGGCGGAGAAGGAGGCGGAGTGCTACGACGCGCCGGAGCAGCCGGAGCGGCGGCGGCTGTCTTCCGCTGTTGCTGACGAGGCGGAGAAGGAGGCGGGCTGCTCGGACGTGCCGGTGCAGGCGGAGAAGGAGGCGGAGTGCCCTGATCACTCGCCAGAGGAGGAGGCGGAGTGCCCTGACTCGCCGGAGGAGGAGGCGGAGGAGGAGGCGGAGTGCCCTGACTCGCCGGAGGAGGAGGTAGAGGCGTCCAGTTCGGAAGGTTGATGAGCTCCTTCCGCCATAGACATGGAGTCTTCAGAGCAAGACCCAGCTGAGTCTCCCCTTCACCGGTAGGGTGGTCAAGCTGGAGCTCCTCAAATCCCTCCGTTATTTCATCGATCATCACAACAGCATAGCCTTGTGGAATCGGAAGGCAGTGAAAAGTTGCGCCGGGTCCAGAAGGTGCAACAGAGCCGACAGCCGCCTTGACTTTGAGGTGCTGCCATTGCGCCATAAGGTGGCAATCTTGAGCCTCCGTGATAGCATCCACGGGCTAGCTGGGAGCCGTGAAGTCAGGCTGCTGAAGGACCTCGGTGGAAGCCACGCTGCTTCTCCGCTGAGATGGAGGGGTAGCTTCTGGGGTAGCTCCGGCAGGTCGCTGGCTCTGAACTAGTAGTGCTTGTTCCTCTAGCGCTCGTACCCTTGCATTCAGCAACTGCAGTTCCGTCTGCTCCACTTTCCTCCTCCTCTCCCGGGTTTTGTAACCGCCTGCGCTGGGAAACCCAACCCTCCACGCAACGGAGCCTGCCGTGCCTCGTGTTCGTCCTGGGTGCTCAGGATTCCCGAGGGCCAGTGTGAGCTCGTCGTTCTCTCTGTCGGGAACGAACGTCCCTTCCTGCGCTGCGGCGATATACTTCTGAAGCTTCTTGACGGGTATTTCAAGTTGCTCCTTCGTCCAACGGCTCTTCCCTGTTTCAGGGTCCAAGGTTCCCCCAACCCCGAAGAACCAAGTCCTTGAACGGTCTGGCCAGTTCAATGTCTCTGGTTCGACCCCTTTATCAAGCAGGTCCTTCTCAGCCTTGTCCCACAACGGCCGGGCTTTGAGGTAGCCACCTGACCCCGTGCGATGGTGATACTCCTTCTTTGCAGCATTTTTCTTGTTTGTCGCTGACATCTTCTTACTCTTCTCCGATGTCTTGTGGGCCACAAATGCGGGCCAATGATCTCTTATCTTCTCAAATCGGCCGGTGAATTCTGGAGTCTTCCCTTTGTCGACAAACGTTGATTTCAACTCATTCTTCCACCTCCTGAATAGATCTGCCATCTTCTTAAGAGCATGAGCCTTGACCAATGGCTCTATAACTGGCTTATCCGGATCCTCCTCTGGCGGTAGGGTGAAATTTGCCTTCAGCGCGGTCCAAAGATCATCTTTCTGTCTATCGTTGACAAAAGACACTTGAGGGTCTTCGCTCTTAGGCTTATTCCATTGGTGGATGCTGATCGGGATCATGTCCCTAACAAGAACCCCGCACTGAGCAGAAAATGCTTCCTTGGTCCGGCTGGGTTCAATCGGTTGGCCATCGCCCTTGATTGCTATGATCGTGAACCTTTCATCCTGGCGCAACCTTTTCTTCGGGCCTCGTCTCGTTACCGAAGTTTGGCTTGATCCGGAGGGCTAGAAAAGAAGAAAGAAGAGAGTTAATATGTGTACATACCAAAACAATTAATGCATCAATTAGCTAGTCAGCACAGGCTTAATTAATATATATACCTCGCCGGACTTTGCAACAGCTCCTTCCTCCGTTTGCTCATCGGAGCCATCATAATCATGTCCTTCCACCTCCATTGTTCGATCACCGGAGCCTGCTTCACCCTCTCCTTCCAGACCATCGGTGTCGTTGAGATACGACAAGATATCACCTCCGCCGAGGATTATGTCCCCCAACAACTGTTCTGCTTCGATGTCTCGGTGCTCCATAGTTTCTGCAAATATTACAACATGGCAATTAATATACAAACATGACAGATGGATATATTAGTGCAAACGTAGACCGAGCTAGCTCGACGCTTCTACGGTTTGGGGTGGCCTCGACAACTCTTCTACGAACCGCCTCTCTCATGAATGTCCGACGTCCGGACCGACAAGGGATTTAACAAAATGACGCCATTCTGGATGTGCAGAAAATGGTCCATATTTTTCCTGATCTCATCTACCCTTCTATATGTCACGTTGTCTAGTGTCAAAGAATTCAAGAAAACCATGACTTCATCATTAGCCGGAAATGACAGGCGTATAATGGTACAAAGTTCAGCAAGAGCCTTCCGAATATCACTATTTGGAAGGCCTTTGCTGAAATTCGTATCAAAAGGAGAATTATTCTATCAGGAACTCCGTTCCAAAACAACTTTGAAGAGCTTCGTAGCATCATACGCCTGTTACTTCCGACTAATGATGAAGCCATGGATTTCTTCAATACTTTGACAGACAACGTGACATATAGAAGAATATATATATAGATGAGATCAGAAAAAAAATTGGATCAACTTGTGCACATCCATAATGGGGGCATTCTTGATAAATCTATATATGTCAAAATTCAAACTTTGACATATGATCAAATGTTACATATGTCAAAATTCAAACTTTGACATATGATCAAACTTTGATATATGTCCACCGCGATATAAAATAATACATAGACTTGTTCGGGCGAGAGAGGGTTGATCGACGTCCCCCCTCATGTCGAAGTTACCGGAGTTATCTTCTAGTGGTTTGGGTGGCCTCGAGAGTTTGTCGAGTAGGGGCGGGAGGGGGTAGGAGATCGACAACGCTTTTTTATATATGTCCACCGCGATATAAAATAATACATAGACTTGTTCGGGCGAGAGGGGGTTGATCGACGTCCCCCCTCATGTCGAAGTGAATGAACAACTCTGAATTTTTTTACATGTACTCCCGAGGGGAATTGAAGTTATCGGGGTTATGTTTATACAACAAATGGACAACTCATCTCATTTCATCTCATCTGAAAAAACATAGCACATCTAAAAAAAATACATACATACATGGAAAAAAATTGATATGAACAAAAAAAACATCATATATGAACATTTTCTATATCCATACATACATACATACATACATACATACATTGAAAAAAATGCTATGAACAAACACATCAGTAGTAATTATTTTTATAATGATTTGGCCTCAAAAAAAAATTATTAGTATTTTCAAACTCTAGAATGACCCTGTTGCACTAGAACTATTTCAAATAATTCTTTTCAAATGCCACAAATTTTTTGAGAAGTCCTCTGATGCCTATAGATCATTTTTATGCAAAAACCAACTTTGGTCATTTGAAACTTTTGAGCAGTGGCAGAGCAAGGCCGAGCTCGGGGGAGCACGTGGCGAAGTTATCGGGGAGGGGGTATATCGACCCCCCCCCCCACTCATGTCGAAGTTATCGGGGAGGGGGTATAGGCGACCCTCCCCCCCCCCCCTCATGTCGAAGTTATCGGGAGGGGGTATATCGACCCCCCCCCCCACTGACAGTGGTCCGAAGTTATCAGGGAGGGGTATATCGACCCCCCCCCCCTCATGTCGAAGTTATCGGGAGGGGGTATATCGACCCCTCCCCCTCATGTCAAAGTTATCAGGGAGGGGGTATATCGACCCCACCCCCCTCATCATGCATATATAGCTACCACATACATATCCTACATTGAAAAAAATTACATTATATATATATATGAACAAAAAAATTACATCATATATATACATATGTACATCGACCCCCACTCCCCTCATCATGAACAAAAACATGCTCTGAACAAAAAAATTAATACATTATGAACATCTACATACATATAGGCACATACATAAATATATACATTATATATATATATATATATGAACAAAAAATTAATCTAAAAAAAATGAAAAAAAACAGAGACGGGGCGGCGCGGCGGCTCACAGTGGGGGCGGCTGGCGACGGCGATGGCGACGGCGACGACGACTACGGCGACGGCGGGGGCGGGCCGGGGCAGGGGCTTGGGCGCGGGGCAGGGGCCGGCGCGGCGACGGCGTGGTCGGGGGCAGGGCCGCTGGGCGACGACGACGAGGTGCGGGGAGCGGGCGGCGACGGCGTCGAGGGCTCGGGGCAGGGGCGGCGCGGCGACGACGTTGGAGGCAGGGCGACGACGGCGACGGCGACGAGGAGCAGCGCTGGGGCGTCGGGCACGAACTGGCGATGGAAATCTGAAAATTTCCTAAGTGCTGGCTTATATAGCAAAGGCTTTGGTCCCGGTTCGTGGCACCAACCGGGACCAATGCCCCCCTTTAGTCCCGGTTGGTGCCACCAACCGGGACCAAAGGTCTTTTTTCAGTAGCTCAAAGGGCGGGAAGCAGGGACCTTTGGTCCCGGTTGGTGGAACCAACCGGGACTAAAGGGCGTGCATTGGTCCCGGTTGGTGCCACAAACCGGTACCAATGCACCCCTTTAGTCCCGGTTGGTGCCACCAACCGGGACAAAAAGCCTTGTGCCGCCCGCGTCGCGGCCAAAAGTTTAGTCCCACCTCGCTAGTTGAGAGAGCTCGAGAGTGGTTTATAAGCGCTGCTGTGCCCACTCTCTCGAGCTCCTCTCAACTGCAGGCTTTCGGGCCTAAACTCGCACTATGTGCCTGTGGGCCTACTGGGCCTGCTGCGGGCCTGAATCCTGGCCCATGGTTGGGTTTCTAGTCGTATTAAGGCCGTGGTGGCCCAATAGGCGGCACTTTTTTTATTTTTATTTTGTTTTCTTTGTTGCTTTATTTATTTTATTTTGTTTCTACTTACAACAAAATACTTACTGTTGCTATTTTTATTTATTTTATTAATTTTTATTTTATTTTATTTTGTTTCTACTTATTTATTAAAGTTTATTTTGGCGTGGCAGGTTCCTTGCAGCTGTACCGCGGGTTGCGGGTCCTCACGATGTGGCGGTGCAATTGCTGGCGGCGGTGGCTGGGCGTAGACAAGGCCACCACCCCGCGGCCACTGCTGCCACCCCGCCCTGGCGTATCGGTGGCCCGGCTGGGGGTGCGTCGGCCACTGTACTGGTACACGACCCCCGGCCGGAAAACTAGCCTGCACCTGCATGAACACCACCATCGCATGCAAATCACACAACTAACGCCAGTTGCGCATTCATGGAGATCAACGCCAAACACACATCACAGCATGACTGGCCGGCAATACACGGTTACCATTGCTTAATAAAGGGGCTGCATTCATACTCTGATGCAGAGGTCGGGGGAATCCTCCTTTTCTAAAAACGAAAATACACAGTTACCTAGGTTGGCGGCGGCAGAGGACGGTAGCAGCAGGGAGCAGGAGCATAGGATCACCAGGAGGATTAGCACAGCGTGTGTGAGCGAGGAGGAAGAAGAAGGTCCCTTCATTACGATCGATGTCAAAGCTTCTTCTCTCCACGAACTAGGTAGCTCCTGACCAAATGGCAGTGGCACTATCACGTTCTCTTGTACTACTCCTGCCAAATGGCGGTGCATTAACTAATGGGAGTAGCTGCCAAAACTACAGATGGAAGCGAGTGGTTCAAGGTCAAGGTCGTCTCTCTTGGTAAGGGCACGTACATGCACGATTCATCTTGGGTCGGATCCTATGCCAGAGCGTTGTTCATTCCAAGATGTCGAACTCATCAATTCATCGAGATGCTAGTGTCTATAGTCGCAGGCTTGAACAGGTCAAGCAAGCAGCTGCTCGGAGTGTAAAAAGGAAAGAGTAAATTCCACTGTGAACAGGCAGATATTTGTGATGCAGCGACGGGTTGAACTACATTCTATTTTGTGTGCTGTTTGCACCAGATTTTGAACACGCATGGTTATATTTTTGAACACATTTTAGTACTGTATTTGAAGTGGTTCTACTCATGTCACGGCTCCACGCTCAGGGTGACGCTGACACCTCGCATGCCAAGTGGTACACGCATTTCCTTATTAAGCATCCGACGTGGTAGCAGGATGTGGTAGAGGCTAAGACGAAGGATTAAGTCAAACGAGGGCCATGACAACCCCTAAGGGTGTGTTTGGTAGCTATTCCCACCCCTAGATAAGTTGTTCCCATTTGAGACATTCTTAATCTATGCATGTGAGTACATGCAACTGCAGCTGTTTGGTAGCAATGTATGTACTCACGCATGCTGAGTGAGACTGTGTTTGGTAGCCTGTATCAAAGAAGACATGGTGTGCTGAGACTGTGTTTGGTGGCTGTGAGAGGTAGGCTGCATGAACGAATTTTTTTGCCTTAGTTCGGTCAGATATTTAAACAATACGGGCAATAAACATTACCATGCCAACATTATCTGACAATGATAATATGAACACTAGTAGAAAAGGCTCATTTGTCCGGTTCATAAGGCTCATTTGTCCCGGTTCGGGAACCGGACTAAAGGGTCGGGACTAAAGCCCAACACCTTTAGTCCCGGTCTTATACGAACCGGGACAGATGGGGCTCCAAGTGGCCGCTGCGGCGAGCCCAGAGAGGAGGGCCTTAGTCCCGGTTGGTAACACCAACCGGGACCAAAGATCATCCAGTGTCAGCAGCTCAGGAGCTGGGGTTTTTGTTTTTTTTTTTGAAAGGGGGGGTGGGTTTGGGGGTTTTGGGGTTAATTTAGGGGTTTCATATATTGTGTTAGTAGCTAATAGAGAGAAGTGTCCTCTCTTATCTCCGTGCTTGGTCGACGCTACGTACTATACGTATAGAGAGGACTCGACACGCTAGCTAGTAAGCAAAAGAAGGAAACCATTAAGTAACAAGATCGTCATGAACATATCAGAGAGAGAGGTGATCGACCTCCTCCTTTCGAGAGATTGGTCGAACAACAAGTTTTCGTATATCTATCCGACGCTACTAGCTACATATATACAATATAAGATCCCTAACATCTGATGTCAAGTTCCACATGGTATTCTCCGGCTGGATTGATGATGTGGTCAAGAAAGAATCCAGCCAATTCCTCTGAATTGCCTTTAAGCGATCTTGTGGTAGAGTTCATCCCGCATCTGCCAACTCAATTTGAAGAAGGGGGTCAATACATATATATGAATGAACTCAAACAAATGATGGTATAAAATAAAATTGTGAATATTATTGCTTACGCACTTCATATTGTTTTTCAGAGTAGCCCCGCTTAGAGGTCGTTGGTTGTAGATGTACTCGCAAACGTAGTATCCACAAAAAATATTTCCCGCCTTCCGCACAACCACTTTACGAGAAATAGAGGTCAATCAAACTGATAATCAAGCATAAATGGTTATGTGAAACTAGCTAGAATCAATGGAGATGCGAGAAACTAGCTAGTAGTACTTACTTTCGGGTGTGTAAATCGCAGATCCCCGGCAGTCCCGGAACTTCTGCGGTGAACACTTTCCAACCCTGCGAGACAAGAAAATAATTATTTGATTCAGGAAATGAACAAAGTTGCCGATATGGTGCGTAATGATCGATTGAACTTATTCTGGAGCATTTCAGTCATGGCGCATTCAGTCTAAGACGGTTTACTAGTCCATGCTCAAGCTTAATCTCTAGGAGAATAATGGAAGCTGCGCAGCATGCATAACTCATCAATTACATTACTATAACCTCGAGTAATAATGGAAACCGAATATGCAGAAGACAGTAACACTCACTTGAAGTTGTAAGGAAAGAGTATTTTATCTTTGTTTTGATTTTTAGCAACGATTGTAGCAAGTTGGCCTCGGTTTCTTTGGATATATGTAACCGTCCATTCATCTATGAGATTTGTTAATGAACCCAATATCATAGATTTGTGCATTTCTGCATTTGACGATCTTAATCTGCATATATAGTGAGGATAATTATATATACATGCAATGAAAGAGCTGAGCTATATATAGAGACTTAATTACAGAAGTATAGTCTTACAGACAGTAGCAAGTGATGATTATTTATCGAGGTCTTTTGATTGAAAAACTGGAAGAACTCCTCAAATGGAACAGACAACAGATCAATTCCAACGAGGTCGTGCTCCTCTATAACTCTCAGCGTCAAAATATCCTTCCCAGACTTGCAGGTGTCATGTACCACTTATGGAATCTTCGCATCATCGTGTTAGAGGAGGATCACCAGGTCTGACGGAGGCTTCCCGTACTGGTATTTGTGGTCGTCACCTCCATTGTATCAAAATATGCATGTCGGGCAGGTAATCACCAGGAATGTACCGGGCAGCATCCCCGGCAGATTTGCGACGATATCGCTAGACACCTTGAGCGGGGGGCACGATTGGTTGCCTGTTCACCGAGCTGGGGAATTTGTTCCCACTTTTCGTTCTTGTAACCTTTGTCAGTTGAAGTAGTTCCGACCGGCGCGTCCTTCCACTGCCTTTTTAAGAGCACGGACATGGTTGTCATCGGCGGGGAGGCGGTGGGTGGTCGTTCAGGTTCTTCACAGTGCGCTTCAATTTCACCGGATCCATCTTCTCCTCCGGAGGGGGATTTTTCTTTGCAAAAAAGTCCCTCACTTGGCTTTACAGATCTCCGCGTTTTCCTCGGCGGTCATCTCGTATGGTAACTTTCTTCGAGGCGTGAGAGTCGACCGAATCGTATTGCCTCCCGCCTCTGGCTGTACTGCTAGCGCCGGAGCAGTCGGAGTGGCTGCGGCTTGTCTTCCTTCGTTGCTTACAAGGCGGAGAAGGAGGCGGAGTGCTACGACGCGCGGAGCAGCCGGAGCGGGGCGGCTCTGTCTTCCGCTGTTGCTGACGAGGGGAGAAGGAGGCGGGCTGCTCGGACGTGCCGGTGCAGGCGGAGAAGGAGGCGGAGTGCCCTGATCACTCGCCAGAGGGAGCGGAGTGCCTGACTCGCCGAGGAGGAGGAGGCGGAGGAGGAGGCGGAGTGCCCTGACTCGCCGGAGGAGGAGGTAGAGGCGTCCAGTTCGGAAGGTTGATGAGCTCCTTCCGCCATAGACATGGAGTCTTCAGAGCAAGACCCAGCTGAGTCTCCCCTTCACACGGTAGGGTGGTCAAGCTGGAGATCCTCAAATCCCTCCGTTATTTCATCGCTCATCACAACAGCATAGCCTTGTGGAATCGGAAGGCAGGTGAAAAGTTGCGCCGGGTCCAGAAGGTGCAACAGAGCCGAGCCCGCCTTGACTTTGAGGTGCGCCATTGCGCCATAAGGTGGCAATCTTGAGCCTCCGTGATAGCATCACGGGCTAGCTGGGAGCCGTGAAGTCAGGCTGCTGAAGGACCTCGGTGGGAAGCCACGCTGCTTCTCCGCTGAGAGGAGGGGTGCTTCTGGGGTAGCTCCGGCAGGTCGCTGGCTTGAACTAGTAGTGCTTGTTCCTCTAGCGCTCGTACCTGCATTCAGCAACTGCAGTTCCGTCTGCTCCACTTTCCTCCTCCTCTCCCGGGTTTTGTAACCGCCTGCGTGGGAAACCCACCCTCCACGCAACGGAGCCTGCCGCCTCGTGTTCGTCCTGGGGCTCAGGATTCCCGAGGGCCGTGTGAGCTGTCGTTCTCTCTGTCGGGAACGAACGTCCCTTCCTGCGCTGCGGCGATATACTTCTGAAGCTTCTGACGGGTATTTCAGTTGCTCCTTCGTCCAACGGCTCTTCCTGTTTCAGGGTCCAAGGTTCCCCCAACCCCGAAGAACCAAGTCCTTGAACGGTCTGGCCAGTTCAATGTCTTGGTTCGACCCCTTTATCAAGCAGGTCCTTCTCAGTCCTTGTCCCACAACGGCCGGGCTTTGAGGTAGCCACCTGACCCCGTGCGATGGTGATAATCTTCTTTGCAGCATTTTTCTTGTTGTCGCTGACATCTTCTTACTCTTTCCGATGTCTTGTGGGCCACAAATGCGGGCCAATGATACTCTTATCTTTCAAATGGGTGAATTCTGGAGTCTTCCTTTGTCGACAAACGTTGATTTCAACTCATTCTTCCACCTCTGAATAGATCTGCCATCTTCTTAAGAGCATGAGCCTTGACCAATGGCTACTAAACTGGCTTATCGGATCCTCCTCTGGCGGTAGGGTGAAATTTGCCTTCAGCGGGTCCAAAGATCATCTTTCTGTCTATCGTTGACAAAGACACTTGAGGGTCTTCGCTCTTAGGCTTATTCCATTGGTGGATGCTGATCGGGATCATGTCCCTAACAAGAACCCCGCACTGAGCAGAAAATGCTTCCTTGGTCCGGCTGGGTTCAATCGGTTGGCCATCGCCCTGATGCTGTGATCGTGAACCTTTCATCTGGCGCAACCTTTTCTTCGGGCCTCGTCTCGTTACCGAAGTTTGGCTTGTCCGGAGGGCTAGAAAAAGAAGAAAAGAAGGGTTAATATGTGTACATACAAAACAATTAATGCATCAATTAGCTAGTCAGCACAGGCTTAATTAATATTATACCTCGCCGGACTTTGCAACAGCTCCTTCCTGTTTGCTCATCGGAGCCATCATAATCAGTCCTTCCACCTCCATTGTTCGATCACCGGAGCCTGCTTCACCCTCTCCTTCCAGACCATCGGTGTGTCGTGAGATACGACAAGATATCACCTCCGCCGAGGATTATGTCCCCCAACAACTGTTCTGCTTCGATGTCTCGGTGTCCATAGTTTCTGCAAATATTACAACATGGCAATTAATATACAAACATGACAGATGGATATATTAGTGCAAACGTAGACCGAGCTAGCTCGACGCTTCTACGGTTTGGGTGGCCTCGACAACTCTTCTACGAACGCCTCTCTCATGAATGTCCGACGTCCGGACCGACAAGGGATTTAACAAAAATGACGCCATTTGGATGTGCAGAAAATGGTCCATATTTTTCTGATCTCATCTACCCTTCTATATGTCACGTTGTCTCGTGTCAAAGAATTCAAGAAAACCATGACTTCATCCTTAGCCGGAAATGACAGGCGTATAATGGTACAAAAGTTCGCAAGAGCCTTCCGAATATCACTTTGGAAGGCCTTTGCTGAAATTCGTATCAAAAGGAGAATTATTCTATCAGGAACTCCGTTCCAAAACAATTTGAAGAGCTTCGTAGCATCATAACTTAGTCGACTGAGACTTAAACAAGTCTAAGTCAAGTGATATATTATGTAAGAAGAAAAAAGAAAAACGAAAAGAATTTTTTGCCACGAATCTTCGTGCAAATCAAAGGAAGATAGTGTCGACTGAGAAATAACTAAGTCTAAGTCTGACGAGGCTTAGCAAAACTGAAAAGAAAAATAATATAAGAGGATTGGAGTGTTGGCTCTCGACAACCACCATGGGCAAAACGTTAACCTCCTAGCACGAGATACAATGTTTAGGAAAGTTGGGAACCACAACACAAATTATTACAACCAAAAGGCAGCACTGGCGCTAAAGAGAAGCAGACCAGCAGCAACAGTTTTCCAGTAACCGCCATGGAGGAGCCGTCACATCACCTGTGTTCCACGGCTCTTACCCCGCGGTGCCGGAGGCGTCCGTCTACTTGGTTTCCTCCACTCAACCCAGCCCCCTCACCCACGTGATTTCCTCCTGCCCCTGGCCCTCCTCCCCACCCCCCTGCTCAAATTGGTTTCCTCTCCCCTGGCCTCTCCCAGCCCCCTGACCAAATGCATGCCTGATGCCATCACAACAAATTTATATGTTAAAATGGGCATCCACTTACAAAAAATATAAGAACTAGAGGTCTAGAGAACTGACGTGTGTTGCGTACCTTTGAAACGGCAGAGCATGGGAATGCCGCAGCAGGAGCAGCAGCACACGATCACCAGGAGGATTGCCATGGCGCGTGCGAGCGAGGACGGAGAAAGAAGAAGAACCGCTTCATGGTCGATGCGGACCACCTGTCCTTGCTTTCCCAGTTTCGGTTCTGAAGAAATGAATCGATGTTGTCTGTGATTGTGGCTCCGTTACTAATCCTAGTTAAGTACTCGGACATCAACGACAAGTGTGTCAAGTCAACAGATTCTCTGAACATCTTGATTTCGATGCCGCCATTGAAAGTTAGCTAATACTCCTCGGAAGTCAAGAGCTCAAAGTCGTTCTTGCCGACACTCAATCTTTGGTGTCAGTGCATCTCAATCCAAGTTGCAGGCTTGAACCGGTCAATCTTTGGTGTTAGTAACACAGAATTCGAGCATGCATGCATGGCCACGAAAACGTACGTGCTACAGTGAAAATATTCCTCATAAAGGTCAGCCGCGCCGTTCGTAGGTCTGCGTTGCACCAGCTGCCGTATAATTAAACGGACATCGCAACATAAACAATAGAATCAGAGTGGCGCAGCGGTCAAAATTTCTGTTAGGCCCATTACTTTGTTTTCAATCAATTTTCTCATTGTCTTTCTGTGGATCACCAGGTTCACTTTGCATAAATTTTCAAGCCGTTGTATTTGTAAAAATTCCTTGTAAGTTTCTCAAAAAAGGAACTTTGTAGGACTAATGATGTTAGTGGCCATCGAGACTTTATCCTTTTTCCTAGCGCTACTCCCTCTTCCTAGGACCCTGACGTGTACACCTAACAAACGTATATGAAGTAGTGTTAGTTCCAATTTAGTATCTCTTTATCAAACCAAAAAGAAATGACCATATATACAAAGTCGGTTTGAGTAGAACTCCTTGCGCCAGAGACAGAGAGTATCTACTAGTACTACTGTTGTTTGTAAGTTTTTTTTTTAGGGCAACTGCTGTTTGTAAGTGCTACCAGCGATACCAAAATAAGATTAAGGTATGAAACAACTATTGAAACTTCTATAGAAGTCAACAATATAGGCATCTATCATACAAACAAAATTACAAATTTAAATTAATTTGCACACTGAGAGCCAAAAAAAAAAGGCCAACTCTGCATGGATAAAAAATGCAATTCAAATTTATTGTGATGAGTAACTACTGGAAATAGTATGTCTTCTTTGCAGCTTAGATATAGACCAAATTGGATGTGATTTTCCTTTGGCAGGTACACACACATCCTGATGTCCAGTCCCTACAAGAACTTGTTGTGTATTTATAATTTCATATCGTGTGTCAATGTCACTACACTGCATTGTGCATTGTTGCTATTTCTCTTTCTTTATTTTTGAAAAAACCCTTCCCTGTAAATTAATTATTTAAAAGGTCTACACGATCATTCGTTATAGCACCATTTGATCTATTATCAAAACAGAATTGGCCTCTGATGATGATCTTTGTGATCTTAAAAATATAAAGACTAGTGATGCCCAGGATTCCTTCTTCAGAATCAACAATAGGTGACTCTTAAGATTTTCATTGCAAGGAAGCCACAAAAGAAGAATAATCTTTAAAAAAAATAATGGACTTGTTAAGGGTGATCCTGATATATATCAAGAACAATTGTCAAAAAAGGAATCAACGAAAAAAACGAACTTGTGCTTTTGGCAAAATACGGCAATCTCGGTGGAGAAGCCACTTAACAGCCACAAACTTTGTTGAATCAGGCAATAGTCTCTCCACTCCAAGGCTCCAAAGCCGTGGGCACTATCGCCCGCATCTCCTCGTCTTATCGGGAAGCTAGACTCCTGGGACGCCGTTCAGTTCCTCCTGCCGTGCAGGTTCTTGCGCGTACCCGCGGGTGCGGGTCCTCACGATGTGGCGGTTGCAATTGCTGGCGGCGTGGCTGGGCGTAGACAAGGCCACCACCACCGCGGCCACTGCTGCCACCGCCCTGGCGTATCGGTGGCCGGCTGGGGGTGCGTCGGCCACTGTACTGGTACACGACCCCGGCCGGAAAACATAGCCTGCACCTGCATGAACACACCATCGCATGCAAATCACACAACTAACGCCAGTTGCGCATTCATGGAGATCAACGCCAAAACACACATCACAGCATGACTGGCCGCAAATACACGGTTACCATTGCTTAATAAAGGGGCTGCATTCATCACTCTGATGCAGAGGTCGGGGGTAATCCTCCTTTTCTAAAAACGAAAAATACACAGTTACCTAGGTTGGCGGCGGCAGAGGACGGTAGCAGCAGGGAGCAGGAGCATAGGATCACCAGGAGGATTAGCACAGCGTGTGTGAGCGAGGAGGAAGAAGAAGGTCCCTTCATTACCGATCGATGTCAAAGCTTCTTCTCTCACGAACTAGGTAGCTCCTGACCAAATGGCAGTGGCACATCACGTTCTCTTGTACTACTCCTGCCAAATGGCGGTGGCATTAACTAATGGGAGTAGCTGCCAAAACTACGATGGAAGCGAGTGGTTCAAGGTCAAGGTCGTCTCTCTTGGTAAGGGCACGTACATGCACGATTCATCTTGGGTCGGATCCTAGCCAGAGCGTTGTTCATTCCAAGATGTCGAACTCATCAATCATCGAGATGCTAGTGTCTATAGTCGCAGGCTTGAACAGGTCAAGCAAAAGCTGCTCGGAGTGTAAAAAGGAAAGAGTAAATTCCACTGTGAACAGGCAGATATTTGTGATGCAGCGACGGGTTGAACTACATTCTATTTTGTGTGCTGTTTTGCACCAGATTTTGAACACGCATGGTTATATTTTTGAACCACATTTTAGTACTGTATTTGAAGTGGTTCTCTCATGTCACGGCTCCACGCTTCAGGGTGACGCTGACACCTCGCATGCCAAGTGGTACACGCATTTCCTTATTAAGCATCCGACGTGGTAGCAGGATGTGGTAGAGGCTAAGACGAAGGTTAAGTCAAACGAGGGCCATGACAACCCCTAAGGGTGTGTTTGGTAGCTATTCCCACCCCTAGACAGTTGTTCCATTGAGACATTCTTAATCTATGCATGTGAGTACATGCAAAGCAGCTGTTGGTAGCAATGTATGTACTCACGCATGCTGAGTGAGACTGTGTTTGGTAGCCTGTATCAAAGAAGACATGGTGTGCTGAGACTGTGTTTGGTGGCTGTGAGAGGAGGCTGCATGAACGAATTTTTTTCCTTATGTTCGGTCAGATATTTAAACAATACGGCAATAAACATTACCATGCCAACATTATCGGACAATGATAATATGAACACTAGTAGAAAAGGCTCATTTGTCCGGTTCATAAGGCTCATTTGTCCCGGTTCGGGAACCGGGACTAAAGGGTCGGGACTAAAGCCCAACACCTTTAGTCCCGGTCTTATACGAACCGGGACAGATGGGGCTCCAGTGGCCGCTGCGGCGAGCCCAGAGAGAGGGCTTGTCCCGTTGGTAACACCAACCGGGACCCAAAGATCATCCAAGTGTCAGCAGCTCAGGAGCTGGGGTTTTGTTTTTTTTTTTGAAAGGGGGGGGGGTGGGTTTGGGGGTTTTTGGGGTTAATTTAGGGGTTTCATATATTGTGTTAGTAGCTAATAGAGAGAAGTGTCTCTCTTATCTCCGTGCTTGGTCGACGCTACTACTATACGTATAGAGAGGACTCGACACGCTAGCTAGTAAGCAAAAGAAGGAAACCATTAAGTAACAGATCGTCATGAACATATACAGAGAGAAGTGATCGACCTCCTCCTTCTCGAGAGATTGGTCGAACAACAAGTTTTCGTATATCTATCCGACGCTACTAGCTACATATTACAATATAAGATCCCTAACATCTGATGTCAAGTTCCACATGGTATTCTCCGGCTGGATTGATGATGTGGTCAAGAAAGAATCCAGCCAATTCCTCTGAATTGCCTTTAAGCGATCTTGTGGTAGAGTTCATCCCGCATCTGCCAACTCAATTTGAAGAAGGGGGTCAATACATATATATGAATGAACTCAAACCAAAATGATGGTAATAAAATAAAATTGTGAATATTATTGCTTACGCACTTCATATTGTTTTTCAGAGTAGCCCCGCTTAGAGGCGTTGGTTGTAGATGTACTCGCAAACGTAGTATCCACAAAAATATATTTCCCGCCTTCCTGCACAAACCACTTTACGAGAAATAGAGGTCAATCAAACTGATAATCAAGCATAAATGGTATGTGAAAACTAGCTAGAATCAATGGAGATGCGAGAACTAGCTAGTAGTACTTACTTTCGGGTGTGTAAATCGCAGATCCCCCGGCAGTCCCGGAACTTCTGCGGTGAACACTTTCCAACCCTGCGAGACAAGAAAATAATTATTTGATATCAGGAAATGAACAAAGTTGCCGATATGGTGCGATAATGATCGATTGAACTACATTCTGGAGCATTTCAGTCATGGCCGCATTCAGTCTAAGACGGTTTACTGTCCATGCTCAAGCTTAATCTCTAGGAGAATAATGGAAGCTGCGCAACGCATGCATAACTCATCAATTACATTACTATAACCTCGAGTAATAATGGAACCGAATATGCAGAAGACAGTAACACTCACTTGAAGTTGTAAGGAAAGAGTATTTTATCTTTGTTTTGATTTTTTAGCAACGATTGTAGCAAGTTGGCCTCGGTTTCTTTGGATATATGTAACCGTCCATTCATCTATGAGATTTGTTAATGAACCCAATATCATAGATTTGTGCATTTCTGCATTTGACGATCTTAATCTGCATATATAGTGAGGATAATATATATACATGCAATGAAAGAGCTGAGCTATATATAGAGACTTAATTACAGAAGTATAGTCTTACAGACAGTAGCAAGTGATGATTATTTATCGAGGTCCTTTTGATTGAAAAACTGGAAGAACTCCTCAAATGAACAGACAACAGATCAATTCCAACGAGGTCGTGCTCCTCTATAACTCTCAGCGTCAAAATATCCTTCCCAGACTTGCAGGTGTCATGTACCACTTATGGAATCTTCGCATCATCGTTGTTAGAGGAGATCACCAGGTCTGACCGAGGCTTCCGTACTGGTATTTGTGGTCGTCACCTCCATTGTATCAAAATATGCATACGTCGGGCAGGTAATCACCAGGAATGGTACCGGGCAGCATCCCCGGCAGATTTGCGACGATATCGCTAGACACCTTGAGCGGGGGGCTACGATTGGTTGCCTGTTCACCGAGCTTGGGGAATTTGTTCCCACTTTTTCGTTCTTGTAACCTTTGTCAGTTGAAGTAGTTCCGACCGGCGCGCTCCTTCCACTGCCTTTTTAAGAGCACGGACATGGTTGTCATCGGCGGAGGCGGAGGCGGTGGTGGTCGTTCAGGTTCTTCACAGTGCGCTTCAATTTCACCGGATCCATCTTCTCCTCCGGAGGGGGATTTTTCTTTGCAAAAAAGTCCCTCACTTGGGCTTTACAGATCTCCGCGTTTTCCTCGCGGTCATCTCGTATGGTAACTTCTCTTGAGGCGTGAGAGTCGACCGAATCTGTATTGCCTCCCGCCTCTGGCTGTACTGCTAGACGCCGGAGCAGTCGGAGTGGCTGCGGCTGTCTCCTTCGTTGCTTACAAGGCGGAGAGAAGGAGGCGGAGTGCTACGACGCGCGGAGCAGCCGGAGCGGCGGCTGCTTCTTCCGCTGTTGCTGACGGGAGGAGAGGAGCGGGCTGCTCGGACGTGCCGGTGCAGGCGGAGAGAAGGAGGCGGAGTGCCCTGATCACTCGCCAGAGGGAGGGAGTGCCTGACTGCCGGAGGAGGAGGAGGCGGAGGAGGAGGCGGAGTGCCCTGACTCGCCGGAGGAGGAGGTAGAGGCGGTCCAGTTCGGAAGGTTGATGAGCTCCTTCCGCCATAGACATGGAGTCTTCAGAGCAAGACCCAGCTGAGTCTCCCCTTCAACGGTAGGGTGGTCAAGCTGGAGATCCTCAAATCCCTCCGTTATTTCATCGTCATCACAACAGCATAGCCTTGTGGAATCGGAAGGCATGTGAAAAGTTGCGCCGGGTCCAGAAGGTGCAACAGAGCCGAAGCCCGCCTTGACTTTGAGGTGCTGCCATTGCGCCATAAGGGTGGCAATCTTGAGCCTCCGTGATAGCATCACGGGCTAGCTGGGAGCCGTGAAGTCAGGCTGTGAAGGACCTCGGTGGGAAGCCACGCTGCTTCTCCGCTGAGGAGGGGTAGCTTCTGGGGTAGCTCCGGCAGGTCGCTGGCTTGAACTAGTAGTGCTTGTTCCTCTAGCGCTCGTACCTGCATTCAGCAACTGCAGTTCCGTCTGCTCCACTTTCTCTCTCCTCTCCCGGGTTTTGTAACCGCCTGCGTGGGAAACCCAACCCTCCACGCAACGGAGCCTGCCGGGCCTCGTGTTCGTCCTGGTGGCTCAGGATTCCGAGGGCCCGTGTGAGCTGTCGTTCTCTCTGTCGGAACGAACGTCCCTTCCTGCGCTGACGGCGATATACTTCTGAAGCTTCTGACGGGTATTTCAAGTTGCTCCTTCGTCCAACGGCTCTTCCCTGTTTCAGGGTCCAAGGTTCCCCCAACCCCGAAGAACCAAGTCCTGAACGGTCTGGCCAGTTCAATGTCTCTGGTTCGACCCCTTTATCAAGCAGGTCCTTCTCAGCCTTGTCCCACAACGGCCGGGCTTTGAGGTAGCCACCTGACCCCGTGCGATGGTGATAATCTTCTTTGCAGCATTTTTCTTGTTGTCGCTGACATCTTCTTACTCTTTCCCGATGTCTTGTGGGCCACAAATGCGGGCCAATGATATCTTATCTTTCAAATGGGTGAATTCTGGAGTCTTCCTTTGTCGACAAACGTTGATTTCAACTCATTCTTCCACCTCCTGAATAGATCTGCCATCTTCTTAAGAGCATGAGCCTTGACCAATGGCTTACTAAACTGGCTTATCGGATCACTCCTCTGGCGGTAGGGTGAAATTTGCCTTCACGGGTCCAAAGACATCTTTCTGTCTATCGTTGAACAAAGACACTTGAGGGTCTTCGCTCTTAGGCTTATTCCATTGGTGGATGCGATCGGGATCATGTCCCTAACAAGAACCCCGCACTGACAGAAAATGCTTCCTTGGTCCGGCTGGGTTCAATCGGTTGGCCATCGCCCTGATGCTGTGATCGTGAACCTTTCATCTGGCGCAACCTTTTCTTCGGGCCTCGTCTCGTTACCGAAGTTTGGCTTGATCCGGAGGGCTAGAAAAAGAAGAAGAAGAAGGAGTTAATATGTGTACATACAAAACAATTAATGCATCAATTAGCTATCAGCACAGGCTTAATTAATATTATACCTCGCCGGACTTTGCAACAGCTCCTTCCTGTTGCTCATCGGAGCCATCATAATCAGTCCTCCACCTCCATTTTCGATCACCGGAGCCTGCTTCACCCTCTCTCCAGACCATCGGTGCTGTCGTTGAGATACGACAAGATATCACCTCCGCCGAGGATTATGTCCCCCAACAACTGTTCTGCTTCGATGTCTCGGTGTCCATAGTTTCTGCAAATATACAAATGGCAATTAATATACAAACATGACAGATGGATATATTAGTGCAAACGTAGACCGAGCTAGCTCGACGCTTCTACGGTTGGGGTGGCCTCGACAACTCTTCTACGAACCGCCTCTCTCATGAATGTCCGACGTCCGGACCGACAAGGGATTTAACAAAAATGACGCCATTTGGATGTGCAGAAAATGGTCCATATTTTTCTGATCTCTCTACCCTTCTAATGTTCACGTTGTCTGTGTCAAGAATTCAAGAAAACCATGACTCATTTAGCCGGAAATGACAGGCGTATAATGGTACAAAAGTTCGCAAGAGCCTTCCGAATATCACTTTGGAAGGCCTTTGCTGAAATTGTATCAAAAGGAGAATTATTCTATCAGTGAACTCCGTTCCAAAACAAACTTTGAAGAGCTTCGTAGCATCATAAGCCTGTTACTTCCGACTAATGATGAAGCCATGGATTTCTTCAATACTTTGACAGACAACGTGACATATAGAAGAATTATTATATGATGAGATCAGAAAAAAAATTGGATCAACTTGTGCACATCCATAATGGGGGCATTCTTGATAAATCTATATATGTCAAAATTCAAACTTTGAAATATGATCAAATGTTACATATGTCAAAATTCAAACTTTGACATATGATCAAACTTTGATATATGTTCCACCGCGATATAAAATAATACATAGACTTGTTCGGGGAGAGAGGGGTGATCGACGTCCCCTCATGTCGAAGTTACCGGAGTTATTTACTAGTGGTTGGGTGGCCTCGGAGTTTGTCGAGAGTAGGGCGGGAGGGGGTAGGAGATCGACAACGCTTTTTTATATATGTCCACCGCGATATAAAATAATACATAGACTTGTTGGGCGAGAGGGGTTGATCGAGTCCCCCCTCATGTCGAAGTGAATGAACAACTCTGAATTTTTTACATGTACTCGAGGGGAATTGAAGTTATAGGGTTATGTTTATACAAAAATGGACAACTCATCTCATTTCATCTCATCTGAAAAAAACAAGCACATCTAAAAAATACATACATACATTGGAAAAAAATTGATATGAACAAAAAAAAACTCATATATGAACATTTCTATATCCATACATACATACATACATACATACATACATTGAAAAAAATGCTATGAACAAACACATCATAGTAGTAATTATTTTATAATGATTTGGCCTCAAAAAAAATTATTAGTATTTTCAAACTTAGAATGACCTGTTGCACTAGAACTATTTCAAATAATTCTTTTCAATGCCACAAATTTTTTGAAAGTCCTCTGATGCCTATAGATCTTTTTATGCAAAAACCAACTTTGGTCATTTGAACTTTTGACATGGCAGACAAAGGCCGAGCTCGGGGGAGCACGTGGCGAAGTTATCGGGGAGGGGGTATATCGACCCCCCCCCCCACTCATGTCGAAGTTATCGGGGAGGGGGTATATCGACCCCCCCCCCCCTCATGTCGAAGTTATCGGGGGGGGTTATCGACCCCCCCCCCCTCATGTCGAAGTTATCAGGAGGGGGTGTATATCGACCCCCCCCCCCCTCATGTCGAAGTTATAGGGGAGGGGTATATCGACCCCCTCCCCTCATGTCAAGTTATCAGGGAGGGGGTTATCGACCCCCACCCCCCTCATCATGCATATATAGCTACCACATACATATATACATTGAAAAAAATACATTATATATATATATGAACCAAAAAATTACCTCATTATATACATATGTACATCGACCCCCACTCCCCTCATCATGAACAAAAACATGCTCTGAACAAAAACATAATACATTATGAACATCTACATACATATAGGCACATACAAAATATATACATTATATATATATATATAATGAACAAAAAAATTAATCTAAAAAAATGAAAAAAAACAGAGACGGGCGGCGCGGGGCTCACAGTGGGGTGCGCTGGGGAGAGGTGACGAGGAGAGAGGAGAAGGAAGGGGAGGAGGGCGAGGGGAGGGGCGGCCTGGCGGGGCTGGCGGGGAGGGACAGGCGCGGCACGAGGATGGGAGGGGGCAAGGGGGGGGAGAGAAAGGGGGGGATGATGCGGCGGCGACGGGGAGGGGCTCGGGGCAGGGGGGGGGCGGCGACGAGTGGAGGCAGGGCGACGCGGCGACGGCGACGAGAGCAGCGCTGGGGGTCGGGCAAGAACTGGAGTGGAAATTGAAAATTTCCTAAGTGCTGGCTTATATAGCAAAGGCTTGGTCCCGTTCGTGGCACCAACCGGGACCAATGCCCCCCTTTAGTCCCGGTTGGTGCCACCAACGGGACCAAAGGTCTTTTTTCAGTAGCTCAAAGGGCGGGAAGCAGGGACCTTTGGGTCCGGTTGGTGGAACCAACCGGGACTAAAGGGCGTGCATTGGTCCCGGTGGTGCCAAAACCAGGTACCATGCACCCCTTTAGTCCCGGTGGTGCCACCAACCGGGACAAAAAGCTTGTGCCGCCGCGTCGCGGGCAAAAGTTTAGTCCCACCTCGCTAGTGAGAGAGTCTCGAGAGTGGTTTATAAGCGCTGCTGTGCCCACTCTCCGAGCTCCTCTCAACTGCAGGCTTTCGGGCTAAACTGCACTATGTGCCTGTGGCTACTGGCCTGCGCGGGCCTGAATCCTGGCCCATGGTTGGGTTTCTAGTCGTTATTAAGGCCGTGGTGGCCCAATAGGCGGCACTTTTTTATTTTTATTTTGTTTCTGTTGTTTTTTTATATTTATTTTGTTTCTACTTACAACAAAATACTTACTGTTGCTATTTTTATTATTTTATTAATTTTTATTTTATTTTATTTTGTTTCTCTACTTATTATTAAAGTTTATTTTGTTTTACTTATTCATTTTTTTTTGTTTCTACTTATTTATTTTATTTTATTTTTTGCTTTTTTTATTTATTTTTGAAAATCTTTTTCTTTTAAGTGTTTGAAGAGAAAATACTTTGATAATTTTAGTTGCATAAATTTTATATAATTTTGTTCAATAATACAAGAGGTTTAAAAGTTTTTTAGTTGATTTCCTTTAGCTATTAAAGTTTCATTAAAGTTTCTAGTTCATTCTTTTTCTATAGAGTTTATCAAAGTTTTCTAGTTCATTCTTTTAGTTTATTATTTTGCTATTAGAGTTTCATAAAAGTGAGAGGGTTACGGCAAAACTGGATGCACTTCGTGTAAAATGGACATATCTTTTGAAAGTATCAGGGTTTCGGACGAAAACTCATCTGTTACAAAGGGATTTTATTTTTGAACTTATTTGAACTCCAGACTTTTGTGGCTCAAAATGAACCATTCAGCACATCATCATTTAAACCATTTCTGACTTCATCTGTTATTTTTCATGCATTACTGATTTTTTTGAGCTAAATGACCCTGAAATGAAAAGCACTCAAATGAACTCTGAAGAGGTTGAAAATGAGCATGATATCATCATTTCAACCCACATAGCATGTGCTAAAAGTTGAGAGGGTTACGGCAAAAAACGGATGCACTTCGGTACAAAAAGGACAATCTCTTTCGAAGTATCAGGGTTTCGGACGAAAACTCATCTGTTACAAAGGGATTTATTTTTTGAACTTATTTGAACTCCACACTTTTTGTGTGTCACAAATGAACCATTTAAAGCACATCATCAATTCAACCCTTTCTGAGTTCATCTGTTATTTTCATGCATTTACTGATTTTTTTGAGCTAAGACCTGAATTGAAAAGCACTTCAAAGAACTCTGAAGAGGTTGAAAATTGCATGATATCATCATTTCACCACATAGCATGTGCTAAAAAGTTGAGAGGGTTACGGCAAAAAACTGGATGCACTTCGTGATAAAATGGACAATCTCTTTCGAAGTATCAGGGTTTCGGACAAAAACTCACCTATTACAAAAGGGATTTCATTTTTTTTAATAATTTGAACTCCAGACTTTTGTGTGGCTCAAAATGAACCATTCAAAGCCACATCATCAATTTTCAACCCTTTCTGACTTCATCTGTCTTCACTTTTCTTCGCTTGTGTCTTTGCCTTATTGCGCCGAACCATGGATATTCTTCATTGCTTAACAGGGTGCTTGGGTCAGCCTTGACTTTGAAGGGGGAATTTCATGAAATTTCTCATAATCTTCAGACATGTCTGTCTTCACCCTCCACTCCACGATTGTCTCTTTTCCCTGAAAGAACTAGTGGCGCTTTGCTCATCGTATGATGTATTCGCTTCCTATCTTTTCTTTTTTCCGGTTTGGTAGACATGTCCTTCACATAGAAAACCTGCGCCACATCATTGGCTAGACGAAGGTTCGTTTGTTTGTACCCAAAGATTGTTCAGATCACTGTTGTCATTCGTAATGGGCTCTACTGTTTACCCCGCCTCCTGACAGATTGACCCATTTGCACTTAAACAAAGGGACCTTAAAATCATGTCCGTAGTCAAGTTCCCATATGTCCACTATGTAACCATAATATGTGTCCTTTCCCCTCTTGGTTGCTGCATCAAAGCGGACACCACTGTTTTGGTTAGTGCTCTTTTGATCTTGGGCGATCGTGTAAAATGTATTCCCATTTATCTCGTATCCTTTGTAAGTCAATACAGTCGAAGATGGTCCCCTGGACAACGAGTACAGCTCATCAGAAACAGTGTTGTCACCTCTGAGATGTGTTTCCAACCAACTGCCGAAAGTCCTGATGTGTTCACATGTAATCCAGTCGTCACACTGCTCTGGGTGTTTGGAGCGCAGAATGTTCTTGTGTTCATCGACATACGGGGTCACCAAGGTAGAGTTCTGTAGAACTGTGTAGTGTGCTTGAGACCAAGAATGCCCGTCCCTGCATATTATTGAGTCTCCTCCTAGCGTGCCTTTTCCAGTCAGTCTCCCCTCATACCGCGATTGAGGGAGACCAATCTTCTTAAGGTCAGGAATGAAGTCAACACAAAACCCAATGACATCCTCTGTTTGATGGCCCATGGAGATGCTTCCTTCTGGCCTAGTGCGGTTACGGACATATTTCTTTAGGACTCCCATGAACCTCTCAAAGGGGAACATATTGTGTAGAAATACGGGGCCCAGAACGACAATCTCGTCGACTAGATAAACTAGGACGTGCGTCATGATATTGAAGAAGGATGGTGGGAACACTAGCTCGAAACTGACAAGACATTGCGCCACATCACTCCTTAGCCTTGGTATGATTTCTGGATCGATCACCTTCTGAGAGATTGCATTGAGGAATGCACATAGCTTCACATAGGCTAATCGAACGTTTTCCGGTAGAAGCCCCCTCAATGCAACCGGAAGCAGTTGCGTCATAATCACGTGGCAGTCATGAGACTTTAGGTTCTGAAACTTTTTCTCTGCCATATTTATTATTCCCTTTATATTCGACGAGAAGCCAGACGGGACCTTCATACTGAGCAGGCATTCAAAGAAGATTTCCTTCTCTTCTTTGGTAAGAGCGTAGCTGGCAGGACCTTCATACTGCTTTGGAGGCATGCCGTCTTTTTCGTGCCAACGTTGCAGGTCCTCCCGTGCTTCCGGTGTATCTTTTGTCTTTCCATACACGCCCAAGAAGCCTAGCAGGTTCACGCAAAGGTTCTTTGCCACGTGCATCACGTCGATTGAAGAGCGGACCTCTAGGTCTTTCCAGTAGGGTAGGTCCCAAAATATAGATTTCTTCTTCCACATGGGAGCGCGTCCCTCAGCGTCATTCGGAACAGATAGTCCGCCGGGACCCTTTCCAAAGATTACGTGTAAATCATTGACCATAGAAAGTACGTGATCACCGGTACGCATGGCGGGCTTCTTCCGGTGATCTGCCTCGCCTTTGAAATGCTTGCCTTTCTTTCGACATTGATGGTTGGTCGGAAGAAATCGACGATGCCCCAGGTGTAGGGTAACGCAGCAGAAAACAAAAAATTTCCGACCTACGCACCAGCCCAGGACCACTATGGAGACTGCATACAAGGTTTGATCATTTTCGTTACCGACTCGTAGCGCAGCGGAAGTAGAGTCGATGACGATTGGCGGTGCAGATCCCCGCAGCTAGGATTTACAACCTCCCAACCGCGAGGATGTATACCCTCATCCGCCACCCGGACAGCCCTCCGGGAGGCAGTCGGACAGTCCCCCGGACGGTGTCGCGCACAGCCCTTCGGGAGGACCTTCGAAACTCGGACAGCCCTTCGGGAGGACTCACAGAACTCGGACCGTCACTTGGACAGCCCTTCGGGAGGCACTCTCGAACAGCCCCTCGGGCACTAAGATCGAAACTACGACCTCTCTACAGAGTTCACACATACGGTGTCATCTATCCGGCAGGGCTTCGCCGTCCAGAACTAGTTCCCACCGGAACCCAGACAGCCTTTCGGCTCTACGAAACTATTTCGCGGAGAGGGAGAAGAAGCCAGATCATTGCAATGGCATGTATGTGAGAAAGAGTGAGTCTTAGGCAGCCCCCTCCACCCCTATTTATAGGCCAAGCCGGTGGCTTCTCCAAGAACGCCCAAGGGGAAAAATACAAAGACCCTCAAGGTGGCTTCTCCAAGAAGAAAGCCACCAAAAAGCACTTTCAACTATTCATGACGGGGGACATATTTTTCAGCGTCCGTCGAACTGAACAATAGTTATGTGGGCTTAGAACATTTATAGTACCACTAAAATAATTTTCAACGCGTTCTGGAAACAATTCCAGATTAGGATTTTTCATCTGCGAAACGCATCTGAAGTGGGTTCGGAGCTCCGAAACTTTTTTCGGTTTTTTTTCAGAAAATTCAAAGTTCCAGCAGATCTGTCCCTCCCAAGACATTACCTCAGGCCAGGTGTGCCGGAAACCTTGGACAATGGTTTATGTATCCCTCAACCAACTTTTCGTTTCACCGGAACTCTTTCCGTGCCTTCTCTGCGCGAACTTTTCCGTTCGAAACTTTTCGGTGTACCGAACTTTTTCGCTAGTGATTTTTCTCGACTCCCTGTCTAGTATGCAGCAGATAAAAGACCCTTAAGCGGTGGACCCTATAGGTTCGGTGAAGTATAGCATGCACGGAACCCCTTCCGATCAATGATCAACATCGGAGCCGTGCATATTGACCCTATACCCACACGAATGAATATTCGAGTGAAACCTCCAGTTGCCGTGTGATATTCTCTGTTGCTTCCCGATATGTTACAAATACCCGAGGTGAGACATGTTGGGCATTCGTGGATCAACAACTTGTCCAACTATGCTAGTTACCTCGTTACCGGTATGTCTTTTCGTTACCGTGTTCCGGCATTCCCTGATCAAATACACAAGTGTCTGGCCAACGTGATGTGATACTAAAACCAGAGGGCCCAGAGATATCTCTCCATCTCGGAGAGAAATCCCATCTCGAGCTATCAAGTTACTTGACAACTTTCCATGAACCCGTAAGCCGCCGTAATACCATCCCATTTACGGATGACATAACAACACCCAAAGTTCATGAAGCAAGTCATGAAGAAGAAACTCGAACTCTCATGGTCTAAGGAATCATGCAAACATAACCATCTCTGTGTTATTAACCATAAATTGACGAATGTATTCATAGACATAACATCAATTCGGGTGATCAACACAAATGTTCTTTAAACATTGTGCCCTCAAAGTTGCGGCTTAGACATGCCCATGATCAGGAAAACAGAACCATCATTGCAACACTTGAGCTCAGTCTAGAGCTGACTAGGAAAATTTATCGTTTATTATTCCCACCGTGCATATGAGTCTTCCCCGAGCCTCGTTTTTTTGATTGGCCGAATCGAGAACCACTAGCATTATCAATGGAAACATAAACCTAATTATGAACGGGAGATAATCAATAAATTTATTATTGCCTCGAGGCACTATCTCCTCCTAAGACTCCCACTTGCACTAGAGTCAATAATTAGTGTAATCTAATGCACTTCACACCTGTGGCACACCGGTGTATTAAATGCTTTGCTTGTGGATATAGCCTGATGTCCAACGGATCTGACGACTTCAGCTCCGTGTGTATCTTTGGATATCCTCGTTTTCACGCTTTCACAAAATTCATATTTGTGTGGACTTGGCTTGTATATATGCAAATACAGGTCGAACCTGGATTCCTCAGAATGAGTTTATGGAGAACACTGCCGTAGTGTCCCTTACAAAAGCCATCTTGGAAACATACTAAGTTTCATGAATGAACTATATGATTCAACATCTTTTTGTGGCTTGAAAACGGCAAATACTTTGCCCTGTTATAGAATTGCCACACGTATCCTGTTTGGAACAATTTCAACTACGTGCACCATATTGGTGTTACACAAAACCCTATTAAATGAAAATCGAATGGAGAAATGATGAAGACTGTTCGATGTAACCTTTTACACGAAACTCTCATGATCTCCCTTGCGAGGAAAACATGTCATCAGTGCTACTATGTACTCAATGAAACTTTTCACTGTTGTCCATGATCAGTCTTTTGACACTTTGGTATCTATACTCGCAACACTTTGGAGTATTGGACATATCTGGTTGTTGTTTACATACCATGGAAAAATGATTAATCCAAACCCAGAGTGTGTGGAATCTCCATCATGTATTTTGCTCATCCGTGTTTGGGACACGAGTCTTGCAAAAAAAAATCTTTCCATGTGGACTTCGGCAAGAATCACTCCTTGGTTTTTAAGCTAAAGGTTTTAGCATTCTTGTCAATATGGATTCTTTTAGCCCATTGGTAAATCTATCTCCATAGATCATCATGCTTCATATTAGGCTATTTAGCCAAGCACTTCATCAAAAAACTATTTCAAAGAAGTCCTAATTCGTGTCAAGAAATTTATTTCCAATTACAATGTGTCAAGCAACAAGGTTTTAGAAATATTATTATGCTCCCACTTCCTTTTGAATCTAAGCATCTTGTTACCCATTGATGAAGTCAAACCCCTTTGACATTTCATCAAAACCCGAAGATTCACGCCATTTTGCTCTCTTCTGTCCATTGCTGGAACTCTGAAGTTTGCAAACCTACTAGCTCATCTGATTGACAAATACTTGGACTGTAACACATCAAGTCCTTGGTTTTTTCATTCATAAGATGGAAATCCTTGTCATCCTGTTTCATTATTCATGATTGAAATATGTATAATTGCTAGTTCAAACCCGAACCGACTTTAAGCATCGCTACGATGAAAAAAACTCATCGTAGTCAACCCTTGAACTTGTTATTGCCAACAGTCGAGCTTTAGGATAAAACATTTTTATCGTATCAGTTTTAAGTTCCATAAATATCGTTAGACCTCAAGTCTTCCGAAAGGTGGTATCAAGGTTTTAATCTTGAATCAATTATATGGAAACTAACTCGGGTCTATTGGCATTTAGCCAATTCGGAGTCAGGGCCATCAAAGCTTCCTTGTGTGATCGTAGGTATATTGTTGTCTAACAACAATATCTCGTTTGCGCACATGTGAGTTTGCACGAGCCTTGCCTATGGTTTCAGCTGAAGTTCGACCGAAGTCCATACATTTTATTGTAGAGACTTCCGTACATCGCAGTCGTAGGAAACTCCGGAATCATTCCAAGGTTCCTTTCCTTTGACTGATGACGAAGATACGTTGGCTATCTCGTCGGAGTTGACTATTCCTCCAACTCACCTTTTTGAAAAAGAACATTTTCTTAAAGGCATACCGTTTTGTGGCAAAACCTTTGCCTCGGTATAGTGGGGGGAGATAACAATGACTGGGATAACCTAAAAAGTAGCACTTGTCTGATTTGGAATAGGTTTGTAACCTTTTACACAAGCCCCATATTCCAAATGTAAGAAAGATATAACATGGTTGGCGTACAATACCATGTGTCATTTCAAAAGACCTGATGAGATCTTTTCAGTGTAAAGCCGCAGTCTCTAAAGCATCACTTTTAAAAGGGATAATGCCAAATTTATTTATGTCATCTTTGACTTACCATGTCATAAAATGGTTCGATACATCTTCAGGACTTCCATTGCAGTGTGTTCTGTTCCGGGGAGGTGCAAGTTATGAAACCCCTTTCACACTCATCAGACATTCGCTAAATTGTAACTCAAAAATTCTTCTGCAATCGAATTGTAGAAACATATTTTTTGTACAATAACTTCTACTTCTATTTGAACTTTCGAATATTTCAAAAATCCAGACTTACGTCTCATCAAGTAAATATCACATATCTACTGAGTATTTCTTAGATAGATAAATCCACTACTTGCAAAAACATTATTGACATACCACATCAAAATGTATGATCACCAATAAGGTTTTTGCTCGTTCCTTATGGCCTTGTGAGGTTTTTCGTAACTCTCTTTCGGAGGAAATTTGCAAGGTCAGATGATTCAAAATCAAACGACTTAAATCCATCATATGGGATTTCCATGCGGGTTTCTCCATGTGACAAATGTAGTGCCACACTTGTGGTATTCTCTTAGTCTTCGACATTTAGCGTCAGTTGTTATGGATGTATCAATTTCATCAATATTATAACATAACATCCCATCGAGATGGAGCACGCCCTATGTTATTCATAATATGAACAACAATTGTTTTATGAACAACCTTTTTTGCAAAAACATGTGACAATGGGCTAGACTCGTATGAAACTCTAAAATGAATTATGAAATAAACCAGAGGTAATGTATATTATCAATATTCATAACATACATCTCATTCATATGAAAGTATGGCCCTTATGTTTATTCATAACACGAACATCAAAAGTTCTCTATGAACAACCTCTTGCAAGATACTTATGCAATGGGCTAGAGTTTTGTGAACTCAAATAATATGAAAATAAATACAACGGTAAATACACGATGGAAGTATACTGTAAATACTATGTTCCCTGTGTATACCTAAACCTCATTCGGCTGTCAGTCTTTCAGGCCATAGTAGTTCTTACATCGAGTTGCAACAGAATGCAAGCGACAGCCTCTGCCTCCTGCTTGTGTATGATGGATGACCGTGCTATTTACTACGACGCGTAATTAATAGTTGTTACAGATCGTCTAAAAAGGAATAAAAATTGTTTCAGGTCTTTGCATCGAAGAAGAGACGTTGGTTGTCAACTTTAAAAATCTATTCACAGAAATATGGAAAATGTTCCTCGTGTTGTAAAATTTGTTTGTCTTGCAGAAAAAAGTGGACCGATGCAGAGATTAATACGAAACCATTGGTTCTCCACATCAAGTGGGCACTATTAATTTTCGTACAATTAGGAATTAACAAAACCAAAATTACCTAAGATGCACCTTGCTTGCGATGCTCTTGTTCTTTACAGCTGGTGGCGTCGTCTTGCATACATAGCTCCCAAAATATTGAAGGTTCTATTTGCTCCACTTAACATGGACATACATAAAGTTTCGATTATATCCATATTGACTGGGGGTAAACTTTGACCGTATAACTAATAAGGTCATTCCTAAGTCAAGACAATGTGGCCCGATGCAGAAGCTAATCTCGCACACTTTAGAGAAATGTTATACAACGTTGGTGTCACCACGTAGAAGCACATTCCTTTGTTCAGATTAACACTGGCAAGTAAGAGAGATTGTTGTCTGTTTTTGGTTAACTTGTTTATTGTTGATGATTATTAAACCCAAAGGGTTTCCTTGGTCTTTTAGGGAAAAAAGTTTCTTTTTGTGTGACGGTGTCGAAAGTCCATCACTAGTGTGGTAGTTCCGGGCTTAGCCCAGGTAGGCAGCAGTCTCACTCAGATCTAGCGAACCAGTTTGGTGTTTTTTTTTTGCGGGGTAAAAGGAGTTTTCTTCCATAGTGACAGGATTACAATATGCTAATACAAGATTATGAATGAAGGGAGGAGGCCGTTGCAACCAACAAGCGGTGCTACGTTTCTAGCATAATTAGCAAGACAATGTGAAACCATGTTCTGTGACCTTAAAATCTTAGGATTTATTCATTCGTTGCACTTAAATATGGTGGTCTTGCTTTCTTTTCTTGTTTAGAAAAAAATACAATAATAGACCTAACGGTGTAACGCAACAACCACATGTACAAACTCACATAGCGTGTATCAAATACAGTAGTCATGAAGCATTGGGATTAACAAAGTGACAGTTGACATATCACTATCGTTTGGTAGATTGCCTACCATTAAAAGGATAATGAGTTGTATCGTGTTGATAACTTGACCAAATATGCCCATGTTGACCGTAGACTTTGACCGTATCGGAGTCCATGTCCATCGCCACGAGAGCCTCCATGAAGACTATTCTTTAGCATACCCCGTTTCATCTATGTGGACTGATGAGCTCATTCCCAAGGGAGATAATTCAATAGAACATCATGAAGCGCTCTTCTTCTTCTTCTTCTTCTTCTTCCACCACCATTGCACAAACTATGGCAATCGTGGCTATTTTATTACTGTGCTACTTCCTGCCACCCAAGGTAAATATTAAGTTTTTTTTTGTTTGGCAGTAATGTTATGAGCAGTCCCAATATTCTACCCATGGCTTCATGTATGCAGTTCATCCAGACGGTTTCCGCCCGGGAGTGGGTCCTCCATCGCCGCGGCCCCGGACATCCATTAGCTGCATCCATGGATGCCGCCACCTTGACACTACACCACCAGCGACACTAGCGCCGCACCGCAAGATCCTGCAGCGAGCAGGTGCCAACGTGCCCCTAATGTATGAAGCACCACCGATGCCATGAGCATCGCGTCTCTTTTTCTTGCCACGCCATGTCGATCTCTCGGTTATTTCATGATTTTCCTTGCCGTCTTCGAATCACACTGTGTGAAAGGGTGTTTGTGCGACTGGTATATAAGTTAGACTCTGGAAAACAAATAATGAACGAATATGGTTGAATCGTTCTTACAATTGTATAAACAATATCTAGATAGCATGTTATTACGGTGCATGAAAAAACTATAGTGAAACTATATACTCCATTCATAAAAGTGAGTCGTGCCTTGTGCATGGTCCATTCATACATGCCCATCAGAAAATAGAAGGGCCAAGGCTGGGCCATGGACTCTGTTTCGAAAAAAGTAAAACAGAAGGATCTACCTGAGACCAAGTTTCTAGTGTTAGCAGCACACTAGTACCTAGATCAATTGCGCACTGATTTGAATTACAAGCCATTGATTCAGAGGAGCAGAGGAACACGAGGAAGAGGAAACAAAAGCGAGGAGGCCTAAGCCATCCTAATCCACCGACTTGTCTATAGTCAATTCCCTCGTATATGTAGCTGTTGCGTTCCGTGGCTTTTGAGAAGCCCAAGCCCAGTAGAGGAAGCCCATGGTCCAGCCCACGACGATAATAGGGAAGATTGCTAATATTTGGATTCGGAACTCATCGTTTTTCATGGTAACCAAGAAATACCACAAATTTTGGACAAATTTTATAATAATTTTGAATTCTAATTCTTCTAAACTACTCCCTCCGTTCCTAAATATAGGACATTTTAAAGATTTCAATATGAACTACATACGGAGCAAAATGAGTGAATCTGCACTCTAAAATATGTCTATATACATCTGTATGCAGTCCATATTGAAATATGTAGAACGGCTTATATTTAGAAACGGAGGGAGTAGTTATAGATAAGGCTTGAACTAGTTTTGTGTCTTGCGTATCCTGAGAAATAAAAAGAAGGTGCAAAGAGGGGACTCAAACTCGTTACCCTCCCAATGCAGAAAATACACGGTTATCTACACCATGGCTAAGTATGCGGATATAACATGGATTCCACGAAATCTTCATTGCAGAGGCCGTGGGGTAATCCCTCCTTTTCGAAAAAATAAGATCTTCATATTGGGGATCACCATACAGTTTCATACACGCACAATGATTCACTTTTTGGGATTTTTCTAATGAAGTATTTATATTTTGGACCTTTTATAAATTTCAAGTCCAAATCTGATCCCCACATAGAGACACAAGAAAAAAAAAATCTAGCATGAGCCATGAATACCAGCCAAACCAATCCTGCTTCGTTGCGTTTTGGCCTAGACAAAAATGCCAGGTCATCGGTCCACACTGTCATACCGAGCCACACCACTATGGACCTACCGCTGGGATGATGAGTTAGTTTAAGGGTATTAGGTTATCTACAATAGTGCTATCTTGCTAGTACCACATAGGATGATTGTTGGTCTAGAAGAAAGAGAAACAGAAACAAAATGGGTTGTCTTCTTGCTGTAAAGTGATGATATCTTGATACAGAAGATAAGACAGTTATGTCCATTGTACAATATTTCATCTGATAGACACATATTCTTTTAGTTTAATTTTATAAGCATGTAAAGATTAGTTGTTAGAGTTGAACCGCAAAAAAATATTAGCTATTAGAGTTAGCACTAAAACAAAATCCACTATATAACATCTTATTGCGTTCTCAGTGTGAAGTGCATTGTACTCCCTCCGATCCATTATACTCTGCGAATAACTTTTCCCCTTTTTCCGATTTACTCTGTGTGTTGCCTATTTCACCGATTATTTCCTATGCTGCCCCTAGTATTCCGCTTTCGTGCAACCAATCAAACTAATAATAGCCTTTGTTCTGCACGCCATGCATTGCAGGAGAGAGAAACCGACACAGGAATTGAGGAGATCAGCGATGGTCTTGCGTTCAGAAAGCAGCTTTCTCGTATTGTTTTCAAGAAACCTCCTGTAACAGACCTCAACACACTATGTCATAGCGTCTACATTAGTCAAAGAGCATCAAAGAATAACAAAGTCACAATTTACACGACATTGTGTATTAGCAAAAGGATAATAGGTTTGACAGTGTTGATAGCTTGACCAAGACTTTACAACAAAATATGCCACGTGGTGGCACAAGCTTCCACATGGTCAATGGGTTGCAGGTCGAGGTTCTCAAAATATTGAAGGTTCCATCTTCTCCACCTAACATGGTCATAAGGTTCCAGGTATGTCTCTATTGACTGGGAGTCCGGGAGTAGACTTTGACCATATCAGAGTCCATGAGAACGAGAGCCTCATTGACAAATCTTGAATGTAGAACCAACACTCTTAACGTTTCATCTCTAGGTGTATATATGGACTAATAAGGAGCTCATTCGCAAAGTAAGGCAATCTGGCCACTTGCATTGTCTACAAAATTACACGGTTAATTACAGCTACCAAAAGTAGAAGCCTAACACCGACACATTTGACAAGAAGATTATGAAGCGCTCCTCCTCTTCTTCTTCCACCGTGGCAGCTGTGGCAATCTTGGCTATCATGTTCATATACTGCTCCTTGCCATGCTCGGTGGCCATGCAACGTAAGCATTAGGTATTTCACTTGACAGTAGGTAAGCTGCAGGAGAAGAACGTAATATTTTCGAGGCCAGGCTTCATGCAAGCTCTGGGTATTTGCATGGAGTTACAGATGATGAGTAGTTAGTGATACATATGTATATATAATTGCAGACCTTCCAGAAGGAGGCCTTCCAGGAGTGGGTCCTCCGCCGCCGATCCCCGGGTCAGGGCGCCACAAGTGCCCTGGGTGCGACCGCCCCAGAACTCTGCCGCTGCCGCACCGCAAGACCCTGCTGGTTGGTACAGCAAACACTCCGTAAAATCACCGATGCATCTTGAGCGGTCACGTACGCATGTCATCAAATCTGTGGGCGGTAGCTGTCAGTAAACCCTTTCCTGAATTTGGCCATGCAAGCTGATCAGAGTGAGATCATGGGGGGCCTTTCATTTTGAAAACCAGCCACCGATGCTATGGCCTAGACAGCCTCTGCCTCCTGCTTGTGTATGATGGATGACCGTGCTATTTACTACGACGCGTAATTAATAGTTGTTACAGATCGTCTAAAAAGGAATAAAAATTGTTTCAGGTCTTTGCATCGAAGAAGAGACGTTGGTTGTCAACTTTAAAAATCTATTCACAGAAATATGGAAAATGTTCCTCGTGTTGTAAAATTTGTTTGTCTTGCAGAAAAAAGTGGACCGATGCAGAGATTAATACGAAACCATTGGTTCTCCACATCAAGTGGGCACTATTAATTTTCGTACAATTAGGAATTAACAAAACCAAAATTACCTAAGATGCACCTTGCTTGCGATGCTCTTGTTCTTTACAGCTGGTGGCGTCGTCTTGCATACATAGCTCCCAAAATATTGAAGGTTCTATTTGCTCCACTTAACATGGACATACATAAAGTTTCGATTATATCCATATTGACTGGGGGTAAACTTTGACCGTATAACTAATAAGGTCATTCCTAAGTCAAGACAATGTGGCCCGATGCAGAAGCTAATCTCGCACACTTTAGAGAAATGTTATACAACGTTGGTGTCACCACGTAGAAGCACATTCCTTTGTTCAGATTAACACTGGCAAGTAAGAGAGATTGTTGTCTGTTTTTGGTTAACTTGTTTATTGTTGATGATTATTAAACCCAAAGGGTTTCCTTGGTCTTTTAGGGAAAAAAGTTTCTTTTTGTGTGACGGTGTCGAAAGTCCATCACTAGTGTGGTAGTTCCGGGCTTAGCCCAGGTAGGCAGCAGTCTCACTCAGATCTAGCGAACCAGTTTGGTGTTTTTTTTTTGCGGGGTAAAAGGAGTTTTCTTCCATAGTGACAGGATTACAATATGCTAATACAAGATTATGAATGAAGGGAGGAGGCCGTTGCAACCAACAAGCGGTGCTACGTTTCTAGCATAATTAGCAAGACAATGTGAAACCATGTTCTGTGACCTTAAAATCTTAGGATTTATTCATTCGTTGCACTTAAATATGGTGGTCTTGCTTTCTTTTCTTGTTTAGAAAAAAAAAATACAATAATAGACCTAACGCTGTAACGCAACAACCACATGTACAAACTCACATAGCGTGTATCAAATACAGTAGTCATGAAGCATTGGGATTAACAAAGTGACAGTTGACATATCACTTTCGTTTGGTAGATTGCCTACCATTAAAAGGATAATGAGTTGTATCGTGTTGATAACTTGACCAAATATGCCCATGTTGACCGTAGACTTTGACCGTATCGGAGTCCATGTCCATCGCCACGAGAGCCTCCATGAAGACTATTCTTTAGCATACCCCGTTTCATCTATGTGGACTGATGAGCTCATTCCCAAGGGAGATAATTCAATAGAACATCATGAAGCGCTCTTCTTCTTCTTCTTCTTCTTCTTCTTCTTCTTCTTCCACCACCATTGCACAAACTATGGCAATCGTGGCTATTTTATTACTGTGCTACTTCCTGCCACCCAAGGTAAATATTAAGTTTTTTTTTGTTTGGCAGTAATGTTATGAGCAGTCCCAATATTCTACCCATGGCTTCATGTATGCAGTTCATCCAGACGGTTTCCGCCCGGGAGTGGGTCCTCCATCGCCGCGGCCCCGGACATCCATTAGCTGCATCCATGGATGCCGCCACCTTGACACTACACCACCAGCGACACTAGCGCCGCACCGCAAGATCCTGCAGCGAGCAGGTGCCAACGTGCCCCTAATGTATGAAGCACCACCGATGCCATGAGCACCGCGTCTCTTTTTCTTGCCACGCCATGTCGATCTCTCGGTTATTTCATGATTTTCCTTGCCGTCTTCGAATCACACTGTGTGAAAGGGTGTTTGTGCGACTGGTATATAAGTTAGACTCTGGAAAACAAATAATGAACGAATATGGTTGAATCGTTCTTACAATTGTATAAACAATATCTAGATAGCATGTTATTACGGTGCATGAAAAAACTATAGTGAAACTATACTCCATTCATAAAAGTGAGTCGTGCCTTGTGCATGGTCCATTCATACATGCCCATCAGAAAATAGAAGGGCCAAGGCAGGGCCATGGACTCCATTTCGAAAAAAGTAAAACAGAAGGATCTACCTGAGACCAAGTTTCTAGTGTTAGCAGCACACTAGTACCTAGATCAATTGCGCACTGATTTGAATTACAAGCCATTGATTCAGAGGAGCAGAGGAACACGAGGAAGAGGAAGCAAAAGCGAGGAGGCCTAAGCCATCCTAATCCACCGACTTGTCT
The DNA here is from genome assembly GCA_011799875.1 of Thinopyrum elongatum. NCBI lineage: Eukaryota > Viridiplantae > Streptophyta > Magnoliopsida > Poales > Poaceae > Thinopyrum > Thinopyrum elongatum. Next base: position 6,768,047 of record CM022299.1, read on the forward strand.
ATAGTCAATTCCCTCGTATATGTAGCTGTTGCGTTCCGTGGCTTTTGAGAAGCCCAAGCCCAGTAGAGGAAGCCCATGGTCCAGCCCACGACGATAATAGGGAAGATTGCTAATATTTGGATTCGGAACTCATCGTTTTTCATGGTAACCAAGAAATACCACAAATTTTGGACAAATTTTATAATAATTTTGAATTCTAATTCTTCTAAACTACTCCCTCCGTTCCTAAATATAGGACATTTTAAAGATTTCAATATGAACTACATACGGAGCAAAATGAGTGAATCTGCACTCTAAAATATGTCTATATACATCTGTATGCAGTCCATATTGAAATATGTAGAACGGCTTATATTTAGAAACGGAGGGAGTAGTTATAGATAAGGCTTGAACTAGTTTTGTGTCTTGCGTATCCTGAGAAATAAAAAGAAGGTGCAAAGAGGGGACTCAAACTCGTTACCCTCCCAATGCAGAAAATACACGGTTATCTACACCATGGCTAAGTATGCGGATATAACATGGATTCCACGAAATCTTCATTGCAGAGGCCGGGGGTAATCCCTCCTTTTCGAAAAAATAAGATCTTCATATTGGGGATCACCATACAGTTTCATACACGCACAATGATTCACTTTTTGGGATTTTTCTAATGAAGTATTTATATTTTGGACCTTTTATAAATTTCAAGTCCAAATCTGGTCCCCACATAGAGACACAAGAAAAAAAAATTCTAGCATGAGCCATGAATACCAGCCAAACCAATCCTGCTTCGTTGCGTTTTGGCCCAGACAAAAATGGCAGGTCATCGGTCCACACTGGCTAGTACCACATAGGATGATTGTTGATCTAGAAGAAAGAGAAACGGAAACAAAATGGGTTGTCTTCTTGTTGTAAAGTGATGATATCTTGAACAGAAGATAAGACAATTATGTCCATTGTACAATATGTCATCTGATAGATACATATTCTTTTAGTTTAATTTTATTCACCTCATAATTTTATAAGTATGTAAAGATTAGCTGTTAGAGTTCAACCGCAAAAAAAGATTAGCTATTAGAGTTAGCACTAAAACAAAATCCACTATATAACATCTTATTGCGTTCTCAGTGTGAAGTGCTTTGTACTCCCTCCGATCCATTATACTCTGTGAATAACTTTTCCCCTTTTTCCGATTTACTCTGTGTGTTGCCTATTTCACCGATTATTTCCTATGCTGCCCCTAGTATTCCGCCTTCGTGCAACCAATCAAACTAATAATAGCCTTTGTTCTGCACGCCATGCATTGCAGGAGAGAGAAACCGACACAGGAATTGAGGAGATCAGCGATGGTCTTGCGTTCAGAAAGCAGCTTTCTCGTATTGTTTTCAAGAAACCTCCCGTAACAGACCTCAACACACTATGTCATAACGTCTACGTTAGTCAAAGAACATCAAAGAATGACAAAGTCACAATTTACACGACATTGTGTATTAGCAAAAGGATAATAGGTTTGACCGTGTTGATAGCTTGACCAAGACTTTACAACAAAATATGCCACGTGGTGGCACAAGCTTCCACATGGTCAATGGGTTGCAGGTCGTGGTTCTCAAAATATTGAAGGTTCCATCTTCTCCACCCAACATGGTCATAAGGTTCCCCGTATGTCCCTATTGACCGGGAGTCCGGGAGTAGACTTTGACCATATCACAGTACCTGAGAACGAGGGCCTCATTGACAAATATTGAATGTAGAACCAACACTCATAACATTTCATCTGTAGCTATATATATATATGGACAAAGGAGCTCATTCGCAAAGTACGGCAATCTGGCCACTTGCATTGTCTACAAAATTACGCGGTTAATTACAGCCAGCAAAAGTAGAAGTATCACACCGACATATTTGACAAGAAGATTATGAAGCGCTCCTCCTCTTCTTCTTCCACCGTGGCAGCTGTGGCAATTCTGGCTATCATGTTCATATACTACTCCCTGCCATGCTCGGTGGCCGTGCAAGGTAAGCATTAGGTATTTCACTTGACAATAGGCAAGCATCAGGAGAAGAACGTAATATTTTCTAGGCCAGGCTTCATGCAAGCTCTGGGTATTTGCATGGAGTTACAGATGATGAGTAGTTAGTGATATGTGTATACATATCATTGCAGATCTTCCAGAAGGAGATCGTCCGGGAGTGGGTCCATCGTCGCCGATCCCCGGGTCGGGGCGCCACAAGTGCCCGGGGTGCGACCGACCCAGCACTCCGCTGCCGCCACACCGGAAGACCCTGCTGGTTGGTACAGCAAACACTCCGTAAAATCACCAGTGCATCTTTCGTGGTCACGTGCGCATACCGTTGAAGCTGTGGGCAGGAGCTGTCAACAAACCATGTCCTGAGTTTGGGCATGCAAGCTGATCAAAGCGAGATCATGGGAGGCCTTTCATTTTGAAAATCACTGAGCGATGCTATGGCCTAGCCAGCCTCTGCCTCATGTCTTGTCGTATGATGGATGACCGTTCTATATATGTAGTATTATGTGTAATTATTAAATTTTCCACATCACCTTAAAAGGAATATAAAAATAGTTTCAGATCTTTGCATGGAAAAAGATACGATGGTGTTCTTATCTCCTTTTTTCTTTGATGTAAATATGGAAAATGTTCAGCGCGTTGTAAAATTTGTTTGTCTGGCGGAAAGGATATATATTTTTTGTTAGATTTATAAAAAGGGGAGTGATGCACGGATTAATATCAAACCATTGGTTCTCCAAATCAGGTGGGTACTAATATATTCTCAGACAATTAAGAATTAACAAAACCAAATTTACCTAAGATGCACCTTGCTGGCGATGCTCTTGTTCCTTAGAGTTGGTGGAGACGTTTTGCACACCTAGCTCTTAAAATATTGAATGTTCTATTTGCTCCATCTAACATTGACATACATAAAGTTTCAAATATATCCCTATCGACTGGGGTAATCTTCGACCGCAGAACGAATAAGGTCATTCCTAAGTCAGGACAATACGACCCGATGCACAAGCTAATCTCGCACACTTTAAAGAAATATTACACAACGTTGCTGTCACCACGTAGAAGCACAGTCCTTTGTAGTATATATAACATGATTTTTGATTTGTTTGGATTAACACGGGCAATTAAGAGTAACCGTCGTCTGATGTTGGTTAACTTAATGGAGCAGTTGGTAGGATTGCGTCTAGGTTTTTTTCGTCCCACCACTTTCGTCCCTTTTTTTTTCCAACCGGTTTTTTTCGTCCCCTCCCCCACCCCACCCCACCCCATGCACCCACCCAAGAAAAAAAACACCCCGCACAAACACCTCTTCTATCGAGATCCCTTCAAGGAGACGCCGCCGCCGCCCTCTCCGAGAAGATGCCGCCGGATCTCGTGCGATCTCCACCTCCCGTTTCCTCCTCCCCATCGGGAGCATGCTAGGGTTAGCGCCGCCGTCGTCGTCGCCAGCCACAGCCCACCCCTCGCCTCCTCTGTCAGACCTCAGCCTCCTTTGCCTCTGATCCGCTGCTGCCGTATGGACCCCTTCATGCACCCTGCCAGTGCGCCGCCGTTGGCCTCTCCCCGTCTCCCCCATCTCGCCTCTCCTTCTCGCGCCGTCGCTGCTGCCGTGTACGGATCACCTCCGCTGTGGATTGGCGCCGCCACAGCACAACCGGATCCCATCCGTCTCTCCTTTGCAACATCCACCGATGAATCATTGTTCCGCCACCGCGCGTGGCCGCCCGGCTAACCCTAGCCACCTCTGTTTCCCTAACCCTAGCCGCCTCTGTCTTCGACGCCGCCTCCCCGTTACCCTCCTCAGCCCTCTCCCCGTTTGGCTCCTCAAATCCCTCTGCCTCGCTGTCACGGACGTCGACGGTGACACCTCCCTGCACCAACGCCGAGGAGGTCTACGACACTGGTTTCAAGGCGCTTGACAAGCCCATCGTCGCGCCGCCGGCGTGCTGCAGTTCGAGGTCGGCACCCATGCGAACTCAGGCAACTTGGTCGTGCTCGACAGGTAATGTGACATCAGCTCAGTTTCTTCAGAACTGACATGGTCAGTCATGTACTAAAAATGTGATGTTGTTTCTGTAGTTAGCCCTTTAAATAGCAATGTGTGTGCTGCATCTGATGTGCATGAGTTCAACCTAGCGAGCTCCTGGGAGAAGAAAAACGGAGCCACAACAGCCCTGACGAAGATCTCCATCCGTGGTCCGAGGACCAACCATGACGTCGAGCTGCTACAGCTTGGAGTCAGGAGTCGTGTTCGCACCCCGGCGTGTCCAAGTATGTGCTTTGGAAGACACGCGTCAATCTCAGAAGACCCTGATGCGTCCACATTATTTGCTTCATAAATAGATAGCAGCTCTCCGATGTAGTAAGGAGAAACCAAGAATGACAGAGCATCCTCGTGTCAAACTGAACACACCCTGGCACTTCTCCATTATTTAATTCAGAAACAGGCAGAAACAGCTGCTATCTCTGAATTTATTTAAGGTTGTTTCTCTTATTTCTATTCTGATGTACATGCATCTTCCCTTGCTATCTTCCATACATATATGTGCTAGAACCTATGCCTTTTTTGTCCTGTAAATGTGCTACAGATATGTGCAGCAAAGTAGTCTTCATGTGAGAGGAAGCAAAGAAGGTATGAGGCTATGCAATAATGCTCCATGTTAGTTGGAAGTCCAATCTCGGCTTGAGTACCGCTCTTTAAGCAAAATTACTAGCAACATATCTTATCCTAGATGATTTTTGCTTAAACAACTTTAGAAGCACAACTATCAGTATGTGCACTTAATAAAATGCAATTCCGAGTGCAGATGCTGAAAATATTTTGGAAATTATACATTATTCAATCTCCCAGTTTGTGATTTGCTTTTTGTTTATGAAAAGGTGTGACGAAATCTTTTGTTTATGTTTTCCAGAAATGTACAAACGAGTGGCATGTGTCATCTATAGCATGTCCCCTTTGTCTGAATGTTCAACCAGAAATGTACATGCAACTCTTCACAGCTACTAACATGAAGTTGCACTCAGGCTCTCGCATGGACTAAAGAGTTATTGTCGGTATGTACCACTGTTTAATTTTTACAGTCCATAGGTTTATTTATATGGCCAGTATTGATCTCAAGGACAACATACTGTAATTTCCTCTATTACTTGTCAATATTGCTGTAACTACAGTCACTCCCATTCAAAATTTTATTTAGAGGAACTACAACAGGTATTTTACTGACCTGAACATTGAACTAAGGAATACAAAAGGTTCAAGGCATATGCGGATAATTGAAGTTTTATATTTGTGGACAAGGGAGAAATGCCTAAATTAGAAGGTAGAGTAGGAATCAGTTTGTTCCTGCCGGCAGTGGTTGCAAGCACACAAGGATAGGAAATGAAGATGAGATCAAATCTCCTGATTCCATCTCATCTCGGTTCCTGGCGAATGGGGTTCGGGTTGAGTTGTTCGTTTGATCGACCACAATTTTTGGGTGCTTATGAAATATGCAACGCATGTACTGCGAAGCGAGATATTTAGTTTGATTTTCTTGGGTAAACCATACTCTTGACATTCCAAAATCTCTACTATTAAAGGTGTAATTTGATTGTTTAACTTCATACTTTGACAATAAATCGCTGAAAAATATTTAATTGATGGTTAAAAGTCATAATCATAAGAAAGTGAGTTTGTGGTTGTTGAATGAAATGTTTTTTCCTATGTATGGTTGCCTGCACCTGCACCTGTTCGATCTCCTCTGTTTGAGATCCTATCTCAGACTGAGGTATTCAGTGCCAAATTTGTCAACAATTAGTACTGAATTATTAGCAGTTAGTACTGATCTATTGAGTGTTGAATACACCATTCTTAAGCTTGTCATTGTAAACCTATTGCAAAACTTGCTTATTTATTGTCGATTCCATCCTCTTTTGAAACAAAGATTCTGACTGTTCAAAATTTATCTCATATATGTTGTATTCTTGGTCCATTTGTTTTACAAAATATTAAAAAATGGTCCGTTTGTGCAGGACGCCGGCCACATCGGCGTAAGAAGAGCAGGCAACTCACGAGAGTCGTCCAAGAGGGGAGGAGAGAGGGAGGAGGAGGAGGATACGTCCGTGCACGCGGGTGCTATTGGTTAATCTTATGTCGAAACTGCTCACCAGAGTTTTCCTACCTGATGAGAAAACTAAGATGTGCAGCTGCATGGTGTTTATCTTATGTCCAAACTGTTTTCAGTTAGCTTCTAAGAATATGGTATAATACATTAGAAAATATTACATTGTGCAGGCATCCAACTCGGAAGGACTCATGAATTCCGCTGAAAAAACACTCGTTCTAAATAACCTTCCCATGGAATTGTTTGATCTGCATGCAATGTGTCGTCTCTGATTCTACAGCAATTGAGTTTGTGCTGGGATCGCACAAATGGCCTGCTGCTCGGTGTTCAGTGTGTTGTTTGATGAGTACTTGGGGTGCTTGCAGGCGCAGGCACCCAGCGGAGCAAGTGCCGGGTCCCGGGTGCCCTACTAAATCATGTTTTTTAGCTCTACTAATTAGCGTCGGTGAACTAAGATTAATCTGGATGTGTGCAAAGATATGCATTGTTTAGCAAGAGGAGTTGTAGTTGTTAAATCATTTTGTAGCATCTGAACGGGAAAATGTTCTTGTCATCCGAGGAAGCTAACATTCTTTCTCAAAAGTGCAGGGTTTCTTTTGTTTTTGCTTGGTCACTAAACTACACGCCACTGTGGCCTTTGTATACTCAATTGAAGAATGGATGTTTCCCGTTTACTGTACATCATGCTACAACTACAAGGCAACTCAAATTTAGTTTCAGTTTTCTTCAGTGCGGATCGGTAAGCTGTTTATCTTACTTTCACTTTTAAATTGTTTGCTCTATCACTACACGCATGTGGTCCTATCTACGTCGTTTCTCTTAATTCTAAGATGTTATGAATAGGTTATGAGAGTGGATTTTCTACTCTCGGGTGTACTACACCCGAGTTTGCAAACCATTGGGAAAACGTGATCAAACAAAGTTGAAAAAATCTGAAATTTTGAGACATCAGACTTTATCAAATATTCGAGCTTCTTGCAAAATTTCAGCCAAAAATAACATCAGAGGAGCTCTCGCCAAAAAAACAAAATCAATGTTCAAAGTTTTGTGCACTGTTTGAGCAGTGATTTTGTTTTTTATGGTGAGAGCTCCTCGGATGTTATTTTTCGCTCAAATTTTGCAAGAAGCTCAAACATTTGATTATTTTTTTGTCTCAAAATTTCAGATTTTTTGGATTTTGTTTTATCACTTTTTTTCAGTTTTTTTAGAAATTGGGTGTACTACACTCGAGAGTTGTCACACCTTTCTATATATCTCATGGTTTTGTGGCTTATGCCTTGGAAGCTTTTTGCCAATGCACAAGTGCAAAGTCCTTTCATTTTCCTCCTGCACACCATGTCTCTCTGTATCCTCAGTCGCGTACTAGTATAACATTTGACAACAAGTATGTGTTGTGTTGGTCTCAATGGGCTGGCACAATACTGCAGACTATGGCTACAGGCTATGTTTACAAACATAAATTAATGATTCAAAGAATAGGAGCAGAAGGTGCTACAATATTTACCTCAAGGTGATGAATCAGTGAACCGAGGGACTTATTATTTGGTGAGGCCAGCGGGGTATTCCATTTCCTGCATTTCCTCTTCAGTATGCTGACTCCAATCTCCAGAGTCCTGGATGCTTCTTTCTTAGTCCATTTAAATGGGTAATTGTTTTTACCAGTTGGTACACGTTTTTCTTTCAATATGCACTCTCACAATAATATACTTTTTCTATTCTTCAAATTGATTTGTTGATGGTACAAGGGAATCATTGAAAAAATGTCTTCTCATCAAGGATTGGACTGTGTTCTCATTATAGAACATAATTTATTATGTGAGGCATTTGCCATTGCAACATCTTGTCTAGGGTATATTTTTTCCCACTAAACTGAACTGCCTCGCAAACAAATTGTATGTAATACCCCCTTCTCCATAAATAAATGACATATGCTTGGGCAGTAGGTCATGCTTGGCAGAATTGCCTCCTCCCGATCTTCAGCACTCCTGCAGGAATTGAGCGCCAGTGTGGTCGGGCCACATAGAACACCAACAAATGACAACAGCGCACCACTCCGTAAGTTATTTTGGCTCACGTTTCGCTAAATTTGAAAGCGCAGACCTGCATGTGTATATAACTATATATACTTGTCCTCGTGGGAATTCAAGTTGCTATTCTTCATAGCATTAAACACAATGAATTTTACAGGAATGTTGATAGAGGGATTCTATAAATTTATTTATGGCTTTATGATTATGTTGTTACTATAGTTTATGGTTCAATTTGTACCTTGCAAACTGGCAAGTAAAATATCACTTATTTAAGAAACAGAGTGCTGTTAAAATGTGGCTGATTACCTTTTAAATGTTTTACAGGATTCAACGATATATGAGTATACTTCCATGTCTACTTGATCCTTTTATAGAGAATATGCAGCCAGAGTTTGGGCAATGATCAAAACATGGCTTGGTTTACATGATGTTCATCCTACGGATTGGGGAGGCATGGTTTCCGTCAAGGAGTGCTGGCGCAGCAACACTTCCGGGAGGTCGCAATCTCGAAGGCCGCTAGTTTCCCTTATTCTTATCTCTTGGGAAATCTGGAATGAGCAAAATGCTCGGGTGTTCCGCAACAATGCGACTCCGGTCGTTGTGCTTGTGACACACATCAAAGCGGAGGCATCATCGGGGTGCCTTGCCGGGCGAAATATTTGTGTAATATAATGCCGCGAGAGTGATTCTTAAAATCTTCGTCTTATTCAATGAAAATGACAAGCCTTTTGACTTGTTTCAAACAAAATATGGACCCGAATGGAGTGAAATGTTTAATATGTGCATACCATTTCTGGATTGAGAGATCTATTTACCGATGGCTGGTTTTTAAAGATGTCTTATAAGTTGTGAAATTCTACGAGAAAAGGCTTGTGAGTGGAATTAAGAGTATGGTGCTTGTGAAGTTTCCTCCATAGCTCTTTTGCAATCAATCATTCTTATTATGGGTAAATGGTCGTCCAAATCCGAAATACACAACAGATTTTAGGTTGCATATATCTGTGTGTTACAATCTATTTCTTTCATATTTTTCAGTTGTTCCATTGTATGCATGCACATTGGAAGGCAGAAAGTAATGTTGGCTGGTCGCCAGAGAAGTAAAAAGGTTAACATCTTGAGCTGTATGGAGCATGGTTGTTTTCTTGAAGTTTCTGATGGACTGTATACCATTGACTGAGAGGAATCGTTCATTCCATGAGAAGGGACAAGAGCATTGTTAGATGGAATTCGGCAGAGTGTAAGTACACATGACAGGTGCGTTTTCATTGATAGAGAAAGGGTGAGAGCACGACATTTGTACAGGAAAAAGAAAGAAATGGAAACGAAAATTAAAAACTAAAGAGAAGAATGCTATGATCTCATGATAAGATGTCGGCCACCAGCGAGCGCCCACATGAGCAAGCCTATAGTAGGTCCTAAGACACATAATATGTGATTAAGACATAATTGGATTATGAGTTTGGACCAGAGATACTTCCTAAAGTATATGCATTGTAGCAACACACGGGCGTTCTACTAGTTATGATTATCATACCCAGAGGGTTTCCTTGGTCTTTCAAGAAAGTTTCTTTTGGTGTGCTGATGTGGAAAGTCTATCGCTAGTGTGATAGTTCCACGCTTTAGGGCATGTACAACGATGTACAATCAGTTGTCTAGGAGGGGTTACAGCTAGGATTTGAGGTGACGTGGAGGAGAGAAATTGAGGAGAGAGAAAGTGCCCATCGGTAGAATTAACAAGGATCTGCAGCGCTTGAAAATCGGTCGCTACAGATGGCCTTTCTAGCGTCGTATCGAGAGTGTCTGCAAAAACGGCAATTGGCCCTTTTGTAGACACTAAGAGCTGTGGGGTTGGGCGGAGGTGGATGAGATTTACTCCCTCCGTCCCGTAATATAAGACGTTTTTACAAGCTAAGGTAGCTTGCAAAAAGGTTTTATATTGTGGGATGGAGGGAGTAGCTTCGTAGACTAATTATCATATTTTCCTAATTCTAGGGTGTTACAGATACTAAGAAAGGACGGTCTATTGTATGAGGTGTTTTTACCACTGTCTACGGGTGACGTGGACGATCGCTGCAGACAACAGGCGTCTTAACTGATGTACATGCCCTTAGCCCAGCCGCCCAGGTAGGCAGCAGTCTCACACAGATCTAGTGAACCAGTTTTTTAGACTATACTAGTGAACCAGTTTGGCATCATCGAGGTTAGGATTTATTCATTCGCTGCACTGAAATTAAATATAGTGCTCTTGCTTTCTTGTGTGTGTGTGTGTTTTTTAAATACAGTAATAGACGTAACGCAACTACCACATTTACAAACTGACATAGCGTCTATCAAATACAGTAGTCATGAAGCATTGGGATTAACAAAGTGACAGTTGAGCACTATGCAAAGCTTATGCATTTGAGCCTGATATGTTTATCACCTTTGATATTCGTCTGGAAGATGATATTGAAAGTAATATCGACATCTGGGTCGATGTGCAGACGCCTCCAATTCTACCATTATGTGAGTTTCTCAACCATATTTATGTCTTCGATATTGTTTATTAAAAAATAGTTGACAACTAATTTCTATTGACAGCTTATTTCCATTCAAGCAAACATGTCCGACGCTTGGTATACATGACCTACCACTGTCTCGGGGCTGAACTAAACTGCGAGGAGATAAGTCATTATGTTTCATGGCTTGAGGATCTTGATGCTGTCAAGACAAATTATTTTCCTGGACTCGGAAATCTTAGTACTCAAAACGTGCGACCAATAGTGTTCATATTGAACTACGGTCACATCTATTTAGGAAAGATGGTAAGATTTTTACTATTTGTCCTCAGTGCATCTTTTGCATACATTATTTTTTAAGCTAAACTTCATTGCTAAGTATGTTACTACGATGTTCTTCAACAGAGACTCCCGATGATAGTTGTGCCTCATTGTATCGAGACTAAAGGTCGCATGGCAATGGTTAGCTTACGGCCAAGACATGCTACATTGCACATGAGTGCATTCAGGATTTATAAAACCGAGCAAGTCTTAATAGTGAAAGACTGGAGCAAAATTGTGAAGGATCGTAGAGAAGTACTAGGGGGCAGCAATCAGAAGCGCAGCCCACAATTAGGAGACAGGTTCATCTGCATGCTCCAATATGATGAATCAGGAGTGCTACACATGTTCTATGCTATTTTGCCTGAGAGAGAGCAGCAGGAGTGATTAGCTAGCTAGAATGAGTTTGAAGATGATGATGTGCTACACTATGACTGTGATGATTAAATAGCTAGTGTTGGTGGTAATGACTATGATGATTATTATTAGCTAGTGTTGGTGGTGATTAGATAGCGGTAATGACTATGATGATTAAATAGTGGTAATGACTATGATGATTATTAGCTAGTGTTGTTGGTGATGATATGATGCAAGAGTTTTTATATTAATATGATGATGATGATGATGATGTGTTATTATATCATGATAATCCATGACTTGATCACTTAGGATCCACCCACTTGAAACTAATCCGCGATTCTTTCACCTAGTGATTTAATAACTCATTATAATGTAAAAACAATCTCTAAATTGCTACTGTACGTAAATATAGCTCGCCGGTCTTTGTATATACCAAATTGTATATGTACATGTGTGTATGTGTGAATGGTGGTGCGAGACATTCTATGATATATATATATATATATATATATATATATATATATATATATATATATATGATCGGTTCTACGAGAAATTCTATTTATATATATGCATAACGTGTACAATATGTAGTATCGTAGCAAATGAAAAAAATTAAATGGAAAACACAAAATTAAAGGAAAAATAAATAATAAAACCAAAACCCCTAAACCTTTACTAATGGTCTCCCCGCCCCCGGCTCTGGCTCGTGCCACGTGGTGGCCCTTTAGTGGCGGTTCGTGTTGAACCGGTACTAAAAGGGGGGGGGGCTTTAGTCCCCACCCTTTAGTGTCGGTTGCTGAACCGGCACTAAAGGGCCTTATGAACCGGAGCTAAAGCCCGGTTCTGCACTCCTTTAGTCGCGGTTGGAGCCACGAACCGCGACTAAAGGTGGTGCGCTGCCAGGCGAGGGGCGGGGTGGATGTTAGTCCCATCTCGCTAGTTGAGGGGAGCCAGCACCTGTTTATAAGCCCCGGCGCAGGCACTGCATCGAGCTCCTCTCGAATGCAGGCCTTCTGGGCCTACCTTACCTGCGCTGCCCTGGTGGGCCTACTGGACCTTGCGGGCCTGCATCCTGGCCCAACTACAGGTTGGGTTTCTAGTCGTATGCAGGCCGTTGTGGCCCAGTAGGTGGGCTTTTTTAATTTATTTATTTTTAATTTTTTTTGTTTTCTGCTTTATTTATTTTCTTTTGTTTCTGAGTTGTTTTTTGCTTTATTTAGAGTTTCTTTATGAATCTTTTTGCTTTAGGTAAAAAAAATTATAAACTTTCTGTTAGTGCCAGTAGTTTTCAAATTTGAACAGTTTAATTTTGAATTATTTGAAATTTGTGTGAATCACTAGTTTGTGAGTAACTTTACTTTAAAAATAGATTTTTCAGTGATTCTTTTTTTCTATTTAATATTAGTCTTTTTTATCATTATATTCAATTTGGTAATTCTTAGGTTATTTAAAAAAATGAAATGCCTTTGTAACAGATGAGTTTTCGTCCGAAACCCTGATACTTCGAAAGAGATTGTCCATTTTGTACATGAAGTGCATCCAGTTTTTGCCGTAACCCTCTCAACTTTTTTGCACATGCTATGTGGGTGAAATGATGATACCATGCCAACTTTCAACCTTTTAAGAGTTCATTTGTAGTTCTTTTCAATTTCAGGGTCACTTAGCTACAAAAAATCAGTAAATGCATGAAAAATAGCAAATGAAGTCAGAAAAGGTTGAAAATTGATGACGTGGCTTCGAATGGTGCATACTGAACGCATAAAATGTCTGGAGTTGAAATAAGTTTAAAAAAATGAAATGCCTTTGTAACAGATGAGTTTTAGCCAAAAACCCTGATACTTCGAAAGAGATTGTCCATTTTGTAAACGAAGTGCATCCAGTTTTTGCCGTAACCCTCTCAACTTTTTTGCACGTGCTATGTGGGTGAAATGATGATACCATGCCAACTTTCAACCTTTTCAGAGTTCATTTGTTGTGCTTTTCAATTTCAGGGTCATTTAGCTCTAAAAAAAATCAGTAAATGCACGAAAAATATCAAATGATGTCAGAAAGGGTTGAAAATTGATGAGAAATTAATCGCACATAAGTACCCTAACTATTACAAAGATTCCCTCTGGTTTGTCCGAAGTGGGACTTTCCAGATATATAAGTCCGGAAACTCACTAGAGGAGAAAGTGATGACAGTGAAGCCGGTCACATCCTAGAGTGGGATCTTTGGGTGTAAAACTTTTTCTTCGCATGTGTCCCTTTGCGCCGTAACCATGGACAATCTTCATCATTTAACTGGATGCTCGGGTCAATATTCACTGTGAAGGGAGCAATTTCATGAAATTTTTCATAATCTTCTGACATGTCTGTCTTGTCCTCCACTCCCACGATGTTTCTATTCCCTGAAAGAACTATGTGGCACTTTGGCTCATCGTATGATGTATTCGCTTCCTTATTTTTTCTTTTTCTCGGCTTGGTAGACATGTCCTTCACATAGAAAACCTGCACTACATCATTGGCTAGGACGAATGGTTCGTCTGCGTACACAAGATTGTTGAGATCCATTTTTGTCATTCCAAACTGCGGGTCTTCCGTTACCCCGCCTCCTGTCAGATTGACCCATTTGCACCGAAACAAAGGGACCTTCAAATCACGTCCATAGTCAAGTTCCCATATGTCCACTACGTAACCATAATATGTGTCCTTTTCCCTCTTGGTTGCTGCATCAAAGCGGACACTACTGTTTTGGTTGGTGCTTTTTTGATCTTGGGCAATCGTGTAAAATGTATTCCCATTTATCTCGTACCCTTTGAAAGTCAATATATTCGAAGATGGTAACTTGGACAGCAGTACAGCTCATCTTCAACAGCGTCGCCATGCATGAGACGTGTCTGCAACCAACCGGCGAAAGTCCCCGTTTGTTCACGTGTAATCCAGTCATCAGACTGCTCCGGGTGTTTGGAGTGTAGAATATTCTTGTGTTCCTCGATATACGGAGCCACCAAGGAAGAATTTTGTAGAACTGTGTAGTGTGCTTCAGTGAGAGAATGCCCGTCCATACATATTATTGCTTTCGGTCCTAGCGTGCCTTTTCCGCCTAGTCTGCCCTCATGCCGCGATTCAGGAACACCAATCGGCTTAAGGTCAGGAATAAAGTCAACACAAAACTCAATGACCTCCTCATTTTCATGGCCCTTGGAGATGCTTCCTTCTGGCTTAGCACGGTTATGGACATATTTATTTAAGACTCCCATGAACCTCTCAAAGGGGAACATATTGTGTAGAAATACAGGACCCAGAATGGCAATCTCGTCGACTAGGTGAACTAGGACGTGCGTCATGATATTGAAGAAGGATGGTGGGAACACCAACTCGAAACTGACAAGACATTGTGCCAAATCATTCTCTAAATTTGGTATGATTTCTGGATCAATTAATTTCTAAGAGATTGCATTAAGGAATGCACAAAGCTTCACAATGGCTAATCGAACGTTTTCCGGTAGAAGCCCCCTCAATGCAACGGGAAGCAGTTGCATCATAATCACGTGGCAGTCATGAGACTTTAGGTTTTGGAACTTTTTCTCGGACATATTTATTATTCCCTTTATATTCGACGAGAAGCCAGACGGGACCTTCATACTGAGCAGGCATTCAAAGAAGATTTCCTTCTCTTCTTTGGTAAGAGCGTAGCTGGCACGACCCTGATGTATGACGTCTTTTCCGTGCATACGTTGCTGGTCCTCCCGTGCCTCCGGTGTATCTTTTGTCTTCCCATACACGCCCAAGAAGCCTAGTAGGTTCACGCAAAGATTCTTCGTCATGTGCATCAGGTCGATTGCAGAGTGGACCTCTAGGTCTTTCCAATAGGGTAGGTCCCAAAATATAGATTTCTTCTTCCACATGGGTGCGCGTCCGTCAGCGTCATTCGGAACAGATTGTCCGCCAGGACCCTTTCCAAAGATTACTTTTAAATCCTTGACCATATCAAGTACATCATCACCAGTACGGTGGCGAGGCTTCTTCTGGTGATCTGCCTCACCTTTGAAATGCTTGCCTTTCTTTCTTACGGGATGCCTGCTCAGAAGAAATCGACGATGTCCCAGGTACACATTCTTCTTACAATTATCCAAATATATACTGTCGGTATCATCCAAACAGTGCATGCATGCGCGGTATCCCTTGTTTGTCTGTCCTGAAAGGTTACTGAGAGCAGGCCAGTCGTTGATGGTCACAAACAGCAACGCATGTAGGTCAAATTCCTCCTGTCCGTGCTCATCCCACGCACGTACACCTTTTTCATTCCACAACTATAAGAGCTCTTCAACTAATGGCCTTAGGTACACATCAATGTCGTTGCCGGGTTGCTTAGGGCCTTGGATGAGCACTGGCATCATAATGTACTTTCGCTTCATGCACAACCAAGGAGGAAGGTTATACATACATAGAGTCACAGGCCAGGTGCTATGATTGCTGCTCTGCTCCCCAAAAGGATTAATGCCATCTGCGCTTAGACCAAACCATACGTTCCTTGCGTCATCTGCAAAGTCCCGCCACTTTCTCTTGATTTTTCTCTACTGCGACCCGTCAGCGGGTACTCTCAGCTTCCTGTCTTTCTTACGGTCTTCTCTGTGCCATCGCATCAACTCGGCATGCTCTTTGTTTTGGAACAAACGTTTCAACTGTGGTATTATAGGAGCATACCACATCACCTTGGCAGGAATCTTCTTCCTGGGGCGCTCGCCCTCAACATCACCAAGGTCATCGCGGCTGATCTTATAGCGCATTGCACCGCATACCGGGCATGCATTCAAATCCTCGTACTCACCGCGATAGAGGATGCAGTCATTAGGCCATGCATGTATCTTCTGCACCTCTAATCCTAGAGGGCAGACAGCCTTCTTTGCTTCGTACGTACTGTCGGGCAGTTCGTTGTCCTTTGAAAGCATCTTCTTTAACATTATCATCAACTTTTCAAATCCCTTGTCAGATACACCATTCTCTGCCTTTCATTGCAGCAATTCCAGTGTGGTGCCCAGCTTTTTTTTGTCAGCTTCGCAATTTGGGTACAACAATTTCTTGTGATCCTCTAACATGCGCTACAAATTCAGCCTCTCCTTTTCAGTTGCGCAGTTTCTCTTTGCATCGGCAATGGCTCGACCAAGATCATCAGTGGGCTCATCTAATGCCTCTTCTTTAGCTTCTTCCCGCGTTGCCGGTTCAGCTTCTTCCCCCATTGTTGTACCATCGTATTCAGGGAACCCATGGCCAGGATAGCTGTCCTCGTCCTCTTCTTCTTCATTGTCTTCCATCATAACCCCTCTTTCTCCGTGCTTGGTCCAAACATTATAGTGGGGCATGAAACCAGACTCAAACAGGTGGACGTGAATGGTTCTTGACTTAGAATAATTCTGATCATTCTTACAGACAGCACATGGACAACACATAAAACCATCCGCCTGCTTGTTTGCCTCAGCAGCAATCAGAAAAGTATGCACGCCTTAAACGAACTGGGGAGAGCATCGGTCATCGTACATCCATTGCCGGCTCATCTTCATTACACAACACCGAAAAGACCAAATTAATACAAGTTCATACATAATGTTCATACACACTTATTCTCATAAAACAACATACAAACTCTCTAGCTAAATCATTTAAATGTAACAACAAATGCGATCAAGATCGCAAATAAGGTAACAATTGATCCAACAGCATAATGATACCAAGCCTCACTATCAATGACATATTTTCTAATCTTTCTAATCTTCAAGCGCATTTTCTCCACCTTGATCTTGTGATCATCGATGACATCGGCAACATACAACTCCAGTTTCATCTTCTCTTCTTCAATTCTTTTCACTTTTTCTTTCAAATACTTGTTTTCTTTTTCAACTAAATTTAACCTCTCGACAAGAGGGTCGGTTGGAATTTCCGGTTCACATACCTCCTAGATAAAAACATCTATGTCAACTTGATGGGCATAATTTGTCATAAACACGAAATGCAAGAAATAGTTATAAAAGAGAATATACCACATCCGAATCATAAACCGGACGAGGGCCAACGGGGACGGATATCAAAACCATGCCACTATGTATAACAAACAACGTACGGGTAAGAAAATTATACAAGTAACTATATATCTAAATCACACAAACATGATTTTTTTATATAAAAAAGATAAGAACAAGAGGCTCACCAAGGTGGTGCCGGCGATGGGACGGTGCGGGCGATCGACGGTGGTTAGGACGGGGACGGGAAGGCACTAAGTAAACCACACCTATATATGCAAACTAAGAGTTAATTTGAGCTCAAATTGCATATAAATCAAATAAACTACCACATATAATTACTCCCAAACTAAAACCCACAAATCACTGTACTTATAGAGCATTGCAAGAGCTAATCTAGCAATGAGAGATAAAAGGACAAAGTTGCTAACCTTTGTGATCACTTGGATGGATGGGGGGCCTTCAAATCTTGACAAATTTTGGGCAAAATGAAGGATGAGCTCGAGCTTTGGAGAAGAACAGAGAGGAGAGGAGAGGAAAGGGGAAGAACAGAGAGCTCGATCACGGGCTAGACGAATGGTTTATATAGGAAAACCTTTAGTCCTGGTTCATGACACAAACCGGGACTAAATGTGAGCTTCTAGTACTGCTTCGTGCCACGAACCGGGACTAAAGGGGTTGATGGGGCCCCAGCCTGACACCAACCTGCCACCACCTCTTTAGTCCCGGTTCGTGGCATGAACCGGTACTAGAGGTTCAACATGAACCGGGACTAATGATGCCCGCCCGCCTAGCCGTTGGAACCGGCACTAATGGTCACATTAGTGCCGGTTCGTTTACAAACCGGGACTAATGTGTCTCACGTAAAGTAGTTTTTCTACTAGTGGGGTCCTCCCGGAATTTTTCGGACAGCCCCAAAGGCTGCACACACAAAGGGCAAAGTGTTGGGAGGTGTTCCCCATTGGGGGACAACCCTCCCCCTTTTGTGGGTTGTGTTGGAGGGGCTGCCCCCTTTTGGTGGAAAGTGTTGGAGGGCAGCTCCCCCCAAGTGTGGAGTGTTGGAAGGGGGGCCCCTTGGGGGCAGCCCCCTCATGTGGTTCTGCCAAGGTGGAGGGGGGGGGGTGCCTTGGGGGGAAGCTCCCCCCTTTTGTGGGGGGGGGTCTATGTTTGGGTGTGTGTGTTGTGGGGGTGGGGGGGGGGGGGGGGGGTTGAGCAGCCACCCCCTTGCCGAGCTCTCACCAAATGGCATGCAATGATCTGCCTACTCTCTCTCTAGCTAATGCACGAAATAGTTTCGTAGCGCCGCAAGGCTGCCTAGTTCTGGGCATAATACATAATTTGATGTGTAAATGTAAAATGGTACATAATACATGTATACAAACTTATGTAGTCAAATAAAATGGTGCTATACCATCTCTATCTCAAACCGGACGCTTTGGCCCCCCTTCGAAATTACCTTCGAATCTCGATCCTGTGGATATCCCTTTGGTTTGTAGGGGACCTATATCATAACTTATGTGTAACACTTTGAAATAATAACCACAGCTTCAAGTGGTCATACAATGACACCATACCAAGTTTCATTTTTTTCAAACTGCGTTGACATTTAAAAAAAATACAAACAGATTTATAGAAAAATACAAACACTACCAGCAGGGTCTGTCCACTCCGTAAACGCGGCTAGTGCTTTATCTAGCAGCGTGCGCGCTACTACAGAAGCTGCTAGTTTGTCTTATCAGCAGCGTGTAAAGCTTAGCAAACACTGCTAACGCTTCTTACCACGGATAAATATCCTCTACACAGAGCTACCTATCTCACTTTCTCTCTCTCTCTCAACACTCATGCCTCTCTCTCGCTCTCGGAGCCGACGCCGATGCCACTGCCCGCCCCGGCTGCCTTGCCGACGCTCTGCCAACGCCGCGCACCTGCGGAAGCCTCGCCACTACCTGCCTGAGGCCGCGCCACATTGCCCCGCCGACAACGCACCACTGCCTGCCCCTGCCGACGCCGCGCCACTGCCCGCCCGAGCTCCTCGGTGAGATTCGTATACAAATTGGAAGGGGAAAGTAATTTAAGTTTAGGGCAGTGGTGGGAAGGGCATTGGTTTGTTGATTCGGTAGTGTACCTAGTTATATAGATCGATTAGCTCGTCGATTGATTAGTTGGTCGATTCATTAATTTGAGTTAGATCGATGAGTTGGTAGTGTACCTAGTTATATAGATTACTTCGTAGTGTAGTTTAGTTGTTACTTAGCACAAATTTATTATACAAAATTAGTATTTGTTTTATTGACAGAAGTTTTTTTATAAGAAAGTTATAGAAGAGAGATAGAAGAGATAAATAATTAAGATAGTCCAGTTGGGAAGGGGAAAGTAATACAAGAGAAGAAGAAATGAATTGTAAAGAGGCGGGAAGAGTAGTGAAGATGAAAATAAAATAGAGAGAAGAATGTAGGGATACGCAGTAGAAAACAAAAAAATTCCGTCCTACCCATTAGCCCAAGACCACTATGAAGATGCATACTAGAGTTGATCTGATCGTTACAAACTCGTAGCAGCAGCGGAAGAAGAGTTGGCGAAGATTGTCGGTGCAGATTCCCGCAGCTAGGATTTTACAACCCCCCAACCGCGAGAATTTTCCCTCCCTCGAACAGAAGATCGAACGTACGATCTCCCTACTAGGTTGCACACATACGGAGTCACCGATCCAGAAGCTCTTGGCGCGGCTTCCGCAGGTGCGCGGCGTTGGCAGATTTTTTTGATAGTTTCGAATGGGGAGGTCATCCGGCATCAGATTTGTATAGATGTATAGTATGCACCATTTTAGATTTACCTATCTAATTATGGATTTATTTCGAGTTGCTCTGGTATTCGAAAGGGAATATAATTTAAATAGATCTTTTTCAGCGATCGCTAACGGTCGAACGCCGCTAGTGTCCTACTAGCAGCGCCCAGCTCTTCATTAAGTGTTGTTGGTTAGTGTAAAGATTTTTGAGTTAGAGTTATGGGGGCTTTCTTTTCCTATTTTTTTCGTGTACGTGTGTTTTTCATTAAAGTAATTGCAAAATTCAAACACAACAACTTATTGTAAAAAGGTTCTTTAAATTTAACTAAACCACACATATATTTTCATGTAATGAACTAGCAGCATTCCGGTCCCAACCGCACGCTGCCAGTTTGCGTACAACTAGCGATGTTCGGCAGCCGCGAAACGCTGCTAGAAGTTTCAGGCTGGCATGAGTGGATGGTGCACCATACTAGCTGCGTTCGCATGTCTCGCACGCTGCTAGTTCGAAAATATCAGCGGCGTTTGCTTGCGGCGTGAGCGCTGCTGGTAGTGTAACAAAATTGCTGTCGCGTTCGCTTAACGTGGCATGCTGCTAATAGCAATATCCTATAAGGTGTTTCTGCACTAGTGCTGTGATTTCCCACCACCACAATTTTTGTTTTTTCTTACGTGTCAACGAGTAGCACGAATGGCCACACACAGTCAATTTGGTGATCCTAGTCGCGATGTTAATGATCTAGAATCTAGACAGAACTGAGAAAGAAAAGTAAGATTGAAGTGAATGAGTGATCTTTATTGATTGATTCATCCAGGCTTTTATATGTCCTGAATGGATGTTTACAGTGTCGGTTACAAGAGGCGTCGCATCATTTAGAAAAGGTACGACGACGGTTCGGAAAGACATGACAACGGTTCGCTATATATTGCGTCTGGACAACGCCAGGATTCTAACCACCGGTTAGAATATTCTAAGGAATCTGCTAATCACCTAATTAGCCTAATACTAATACTATTAGATTCCTAACACTCCCCCTTGGACAACGCTGTTTTAATCTTCAGTGTCTTGAGAATCTACATATATCTTGAGTATCAAAAGTCTTGTGTCCTCTTGATAGTCCTTGATCTTGTAATTTTGAGAATCTTTAATCTTTTACTATTTATGTCCCAATGCCATGAATGCATTTTTGAAATGCTGCTCCTGGTAAAGACTTAGTGAACAAATCTGCAAGATTGTCACAAGATTTTGTTTGCAAAATATTAATCTCTCCATCTTTCTGTAATTCATGAGGAAAAAATAGTTTTGGAGAGATATGTTTTGTGATATTACTTTTAATATACCCCATATGCATTTGAGCAACACATGCAACATTATCTTCATAGATAATGGTTGGTGATTCTAATGAACCAATACCGCATGATGTCTGAATATGATTTATCACTCTGCGAAGCCATACACATTCTAGTGAGGCTTCAAATAATGCAATTATTTCAGAGTGATTAGTGGAAGTTGCTACTAATGTCTGTTTAGTTGAGTTCCATGAAATAGCAGTTCCACCATGTAAAAATACAAACCCTGTTTGTGACCTGGCATTATGGGGATCAGAAAGATATCCAGCGTCAGTATAACCAACAGGGTCATGTCTTGATTTTTCCGATAGAATAAACCAAGATCTTTAGTACCTTGTAAATATCTGAAGATATTCTTTACTCCCGTCCAATGGCGTTTTGTTGGAGCTGCACTATGTCGAGCCAGTAAATTTACTGCAAAGGCAATATCTGGTCTAGTACAATTTGCAAGGTACATTAGTGCTCCTATGGCACTAAGGTATGGGAACTCAGGTCCCAATACCTCCTTGTTATCATCCCTAGGTCTAAAAGGATCCTTCTTCATATCAAGGGATCTGACGACCATAGGTGTTTTGGATGGATATGATTTATCCATGTTGAATTTTTCCAAAATTTTCTGAATGTAAGCGGGTTGATAAACAAGTATTCCTGAGGGAAAATGCTCAAGTTGTATACCTAAGAAGAATTTGGTTCTTCCCAAATCTTTCATCTCAAACTCCGTCATTAAATGATTGCGTGCTACAGTTATATCTGATGCGTTGCCAATGATGTTGAGATCATCAACATATACTGAGATGATGCAAAATCCCTTTGAGGATTTCTTTATAAATACGCATGGGCAATAATTGTTATTCAAGTATCCTTTACTGAGAAGGAACTCACTGAGTCGGTTATACCACATTTTACCCGACTGCTTCAAGCCATAGAGTGACTTTTGTAGTTTTACACAATACATGTTGCGATTTATATTTGGATTCGGAATTTTAAGTCCATCAGGAACTTTCATATAAATTTCCGCATCGAGTGACCCATATAGATAAACGGTCACCACGTCCATTAACTGTATTGATAGATTCATTTGTACTGCCAAAGATATTAAGTATCGAAATGTAATTCCATTCATTACAGGAGAATATGTATCGTCGTAGTCGATACCGGGTCTCTGCGTAAACCCTTGAGCTACTAGTCTCGCTTTATATCTCACCACCTCATTGTTTTCGTTCCTTTTTCGAACAAAAACCCATTTTGCTCCCACAGGGAAGACTTTATGAGGAGTAGGTATTATTTTGGAAAATACCTCTCTTTTATTAAGCGAGCGTAATTCTGCCTCAATTGCTTCCTTCCATTTAGGCCAATCCGAGCGCTTGAGGCACTCTTTCATAGATTTTGGCTCTGGATCCAGTTGAAGGGTTTCAGCAATTTTCGAGGAGAAATCTGTGTCGACAACTGTAGTGTTTCTATTGTAAGTTTCTCCTGAATCAATATAATTTATGGATATTTCATTAATTTCTTCAGGCATCGTTTGATTTCCCATAACACAGGAGTCTGATTGTTTCGATATCCCAACATTATAATTTGTGTGCACATTTATGTTGGGTTCTTGATGTTGAACATCTATTTGGTGTCCATCAACTTGAGGTTGATTTGCATTTACTGTCATAGATTTTGTTTTTCTTTGTTTCCGCGGAGGCTTTAGAGAAGCCTTTTCCCCGGTGACTAGATTTCTCCCCCTTTTATTTGCTATCTGGGGTTGAGTAGTTTTATTTGGTACCTCTACTCGTTCTGGTGCATTAACTACAGGATATAAGATTTAGTGACACCTTTGTGATCAGTAAATGCGTCTGGCAGGTTATTTGAAAAGTGTTGCAAATCTATAATTTTCTGAACTTCAGATTCAGATTCGTTAGTACGTGGATCTAAGGACTGAATGCCTGTAACATTCCAATCTATTTCCTGACATTCTTTGTGGTTTGTTTCTCCCCCTAATGTCGGGAAATGGTCCTCATCAAAAATTGAATCAGCGTACCGGGCTGTGAACAGGTCCCCTGTTAGGGGTTCTAAATATTTTATAATTGACGGAGAATTATATCCCACATAGATTCCTAATTTTCTATGGGGGCCCATAGGGGGTACGCTGCGGTGGTGATATCGGTACGTATACAGCGCAACCCAATTTTCGTAGATGGGAAATACTTGTCTGATTGCCACGTACTATTTGAAATGGGGAGGTTTCATGATATGCAATTGGTCTGACTTGTATCAGATTTGCGGCGTGTAAAACCGCATGTCCCCAACAAGAGGTTGGTAAATTGCAATTCTGTAATAATGGTCTAGCAATTAATTTTACTCTTTTGATTAAAGATTCAGCCATTCCATTTTGAGTATGAACATAGGGTACTGAATGTTCTAGATGGATTCCTAAAGCCATACAATAATCATTAAATGCGCGTGAACTAAATTCAGCAGCATTATCCATTCTTATTGTTTTTATCCTATGTTCAGGATGATTTGCTCTCAATTTGATAATTTGAGCAATTAATTTGGCAAAAGCATGGTTACGTGTGGATAATAGACACACATGTGACCATCTAGTAGATGCATCGATTAGCACCATGAAGTACCTAAATGGTCCAGATAGAGGTTGTATTGGACCACATATATCTCCTTGAATTCTTTCAAGAAAATTAAGTGACTCATTTTTAACTTTAAGGTAAGATGGCTTAATAATTAATTTCCCGGTAGCACAGGCAGTGCATATAAAATCTGATGATTTGGGAAATCTTTTAATTGGTAAATTATGACCAACAAAATTACTTATAATTTTTCTCATCATACCTATTCCAGGATGACCAAGGCGATCATGCCAAGTCTTAAATTTATCAAGATTTTAAAAAATTATTTTGTATGCAACATAAGGTACGGGTTTTATGTATGTAAAGTATAATCCAGATGAAAATGAAGGGAATTTTTCAAGAGTTTGTTCCTCATATCCGTTGCTTTTTGTTAAAAGCAAATATTCTTTGTTATCCACCTCTATTGTTTTTAGATGGAAATTGTTAGATCGGATATCTTTGAAACTTATAAGGGTACGTGTAGATTCAGGATACAATAGTGCATTCTGAATTACGATAGTAGTACCCATAGGGAGTGTGAATGTGGCTCTTCCTGAACCAATAATTGCTTTGTTACTTCCTGTTATGGTCATAACATTTTCCTTTCTCTTAGTAAGAGTTTGGAAATATTTTGCTTCCCTTAGAATTGTGTTAGTGGTAGCACTATCCACTAAACATAACTCTTCTTCCATCGGATTGTTCCCGTTAAATTCTATAGATAGAAAAAGAATATTTTAGAACAAATTTACTTTTATTCATATATTCATTAAATTACATACATAATATTTATATTACAATCTCAAATATAAATTTATTACAATATTATGTCTGATTCACATAATGCAATATACATAGTCTGAAAGACTTTATTCTACTTATTGTTATATAATATATAACGTCTTGTAGTATTTAAATAGCTAAGTGACATCATTTTGTTTATGGAGATTAACTGAGGTCTCCAAAAACATCTCGGGTGTAATCCACAAGCATGTCTTCATCGAGGATGAGATCGTCCTTTGGCTTGTATACTTGAATAGCGCTTTAAGAAGGACCAGCTTGAGGGTTATCTTGAATGGCGTTGAAGTGAGCTTCAGCTTTATTTCCATGAACATGTTTGCCTTTTCCTCCATACTTCATGTATAGATCCACAAGGTGCTTGGGAATTCGGCATTGATTAGTACGATGATTCATGCATCCACACCTTTGACAAGTTTGAGAGTTGTCATTTTGATCATTTTTCTTGAAATGACCTTTCCCCTTAGTTTGACCGTTGGTCTTTTGACCGTTGTTCTTTTTCCATTTTCCCTTGAATTTCTAGAAGTTCCTTTTACGGTTTCCAAATTTACTAGTAGAATGAGCATTAGCATGTGCTTCAGGGATAGGCATGGCACCCGTTGGGCGAGCATTGTGATTCTTCATGAGAAGTTCATCATGCTTCTCGGCCTGAAGTAATGTGTATATGAGCTCAGAATACTTTGTGTATTTCTGTTGACGATACTGCTGTTGCAATATCCTCATCGAGGGATGGAAAGTGCATAAAGTTTTCTCTATTAAGTCTGCATCTCAAACTTGTTGATTGCAAAATCTTAGTTTGGAGTTAATTTTATGCACGGCAGAATTATATGCAGCAACGGACTTAAAGTCCTGAAACCTTATAAGAGACCATTCTCTTTGGGCTTCCGGCAACATTACTGCTCTTTGTTGGTCATATCTCTCCTTGAGGGAGTCCCATAAAGCTAAGGGATCCTCCTCCATCAAATATTCAGTTTTTAAATCAGGATGGAGATGGTGCCTTATGTAGCGCAATGCTGCATACTTTACCACTTGAGGTATTTCTGGAGCATTTTCGGGGGGGGGGGGGGGGGGCGACAATGCAAGGACCGAGGTACGTTCACTTAAGATATTTTCATACCATGGCCCATGATAGATAGTTACTTCCATCTATTTGTAGTTCTTGGAATTCTTTCTTATTGATGTCAGCCATATTTCCTGCATGTATGATCATGCATTTGATTAATTTTACTTGATAGTAAAATTTATTTTGGTAAACAACAAATATGTTCTAGAGGAACACTTATAATTTGTAAGCCATATATGTGTATATCATCGAATTTTGATATATTTGGAAGAGCACTACGGAGGCATAAAAAATGCCTCTGAGTAATAGGCAAACTGTAATATACAGTAGAGATGCCATTACTGTGTGATTGCACAAATATAATTCAAGATAATCACATATTTTATTTGGCCTTTTTATCTCATATTAATGAGAGAATATTGCATGAAAAATTATTTTTTCAAATGCAAAATAAAATTGTTGTACCAAATAACATGTTATAATATACTAAAACAAATATTAATAAACATGTCATATTACAGATATTAATGGATATAAGGGCTACGATATAGATTTACAACACCATACATGGTTAAAGGACAAACTGAGGGTCCTAAACATAAATTTATAGCACACTAAATATTGCTAAAAGGGTAGATCTCCAGCTAGGAAATACAAACTGGGAGTACGTCTAATTAGTACGTCTAATACAAACTGGAGTATATTAGTACTACACATCACGAGTGATAGGAGACGTGGCCTGTTTGATCTATTTTTGTGGCCCATGGCTTGTGTCGGCACCGCTTGGAGCATTGGACCTGGTCAAAAAGGGATCGAGGAGTGGGCGGATCGGGTATGACCCCAAATCAGACGCCTCCGCCCCCAAATTACTTGTGCGACTGGTCCTGCTCCACGCCGGCGCCCACAGCCAGCTCCATCAGCGGCGGAGCGGCCCTTCCGCAGAGGAGGAGGGGAGTTGGGGGGCGGCCTCGTGGGAGCGGAGATCTGCGGCACGGCCGGTGAGGCCGAGTGCCTCGGGCGACCAAGTGCCGGCGCGGATTCCAGCGGGGCGGGCAGCCATGGCTGATGCGAAGCGGCGTAGGAGCACACGGGCTTCCGGCGAGGGCGTCGGGAGTGCGGACGGCGGCACTGCTTCCTGGTGCTCCTCCTCCACTTCCAGCGCCGGGAGGTTGAGGTCGCGGCGCGCTGGGAGAGCGGGCGTCGGTGCAACGGCCTCGATCTCCTCTGTCTTCACCTTCGGCAGGAGGTTGATGACGAGCCTGGGCTTGAGTGCGTCCAGGGGGACTGCAGCAGGCGGCGAGGAGAACTCCTGCAGTGGGTCGTAGCCCAGCGGGTTGAAGTGCTCCGGGTCCTCGTCAGATGGCGTCGGCGACGGGAGTCACGACCCGTACCCGTAGCCTGGGCAAGAGTACATCAGCGGAGGCGGTGCCGCGAGTTCCTCGTCGGAGAAGTAGCGATCTGGGTCATCGACGAGCCATCCGGCGCTTGGTCCGGCAAGCATCCACTCCATGGGCGCGTACACCGGCGGTGGAGGCGGCAGTTCGGCGGCATCCGCGGTGATGTTGGAGGCAGAGGCCTCATCCTCGTACTCGATCCCGACCTCTGCAGCAACATTCGGCACTGCAGCAAACTGTTCGTCGACAGCATGTGCGGCAGCAGCCTCTTGGGGCATGACCAGAACCTCTTCCCTGGGCGTATCCGCCCTGGTACTCGGTCCTGGCGCTGCCGGAGAGTTGCTGGGTGCACCCGGCGGTGACCAGTGTGGAGGCGCTGGCGATGGGCATGGCGGCGAAGAAGGCCACCACCAGGACCGTAGCGACGAAGAGGAGCACTGTATGGTGCACTGCGGCGGCGGAGGCCGCCGTTCCTGTTCAGGCGACGCTGATGGCGGCGTCCAAAGTTTCGACGACGAACAGCGGCCAGACCAAAAGTCCGGCGAGGAAGACAGAAACGGCGATGCTCCCTGGCCACGAACCTAGTGAAGGCAAAAGCAAGGTCCGGCAAGAATGCCATTCTTCTCACCTTTCTTCTTCTTGGCCTATTCTCTCTGTACTAGAGCGATGCGTGCTGATAACGTGAGGATTCCGTTAGAATATTCTAAGAAATCTGCTAATCGCCTAATTAGCCTAATACTAATACTATTAGATTCCTAACAAGAACTACCTTTTGTTCGATAATAGTGCATGTGGATTTTTTATATCTTCTTTTATAAACTTGATAAAACTTTACAGTCTGATTTTGGAGAAAAAAGAAGTTGAGATCTACTCCTACGAATCATTGAGATTGTGAGGAGGCGTAAGCGATTTGTGCTTGAGGATGAAGATATAAGGTCAGGAAAAAAGGGAAGGGTCGACGACAACAATGACAAGCGACAAGCCATCGACATGAACTAATTATCGGCATCCTACAGGGTACTAATGGCGCCCTCGTAGACTTGCATGGATTGCTTGATCGTGGTGTGGGCTCTCCGCCTCACCTGCCCTAGAATCCTGGCGGGGAATAACATTTTTATTGTCAAATTTCTTTTATGGCTCTTAGAAGTCAAAACATTCTTTTGCCAAAATTCTACTCCATCCGAGCTTGCAAAACCGTCCTATATTATGGGAACAGAGGAAGTAGGTTTGTAATCATTTTCTTTAGGCAACCAATAGGAGCTCACTCATCCATTTATGGGTGTTTAGTAGATCCATTGGCCCGTCTCTCACCGCTCTGCCCAGGACCCCGAGTTAATGTATTGGTGTTTAGTAGCACTAGATATTCTTCGAATCCTATATAACAGGTAATCATTACTAACATATTTTTCTCAATATGCAATCATGCATGGAAAATGGCCACCTCATCGTATAACCATGCATGGGAAAAATGCTTTTCATTCTTTTCTTTCTCGAATACGCACGAGTGTGCGTACTATATATTAAAGAAGAGGATGGGGTAAGAAGCCTCTCCACATCGGTGTTTACATATTACATATTACATGTTACATGAAAACACCTAGTCCACTAAGATTTGGCCGTGAAACTACTCCCTCGTGCTAGCCCACGTTGATAAGGCCTGGAACATGGCGTCCACCTCTCCCTTTATGAGCTTGGCTTGCTTCCATGATCTTCCTTCCTCTCCAATTCTTCGCACCAGAGCTTGTATGGAAGGTGATCCACCATCGAACACAATCGCATTGCGGTGCTTCCAAAACTCCCACAAGACTCGCAGAAACACCGCGCGCACATCCTTGACACGCAGGTTGGCCCTTCGCTTGCTCGTGCACCACTGCATCAACATTGAGCCTCTTAGTGGCACCCACTCTGGCTCGTTGAGGGCTCTGCATATGATAGTCCAGACTTCCCTGGCGAAAACACAATCCAGAAGGATGTGCTCGATCGTCTCCTCCTCTTGCGCACAGAACGGGTAGCTCTCTTGATGGTCCAAGCCACGTCTTGCGAGACAGTCGGACGTCCAGCATCTGTCCTGAAGTGCTAGCCATGCAAAGAACCGGCATTGTAACGGCGCTTTTGACTTCCACGTGAACTCACCTCCGGGAGAGACTTCTCTGTCCCAAAACCTTGCCTGATACGCCGAACTAGCAGAGAATTCTCCACCCTTTCCCCAAGTCCAGGATATCAGGTCCGTGGCATCTTGGTGTAGCTCCACCGTCGAAACTAGCAGCCACATGTTGAAAAAGTCCTGGAGCATCTCCGCTGTCAAGTCAGGTCCAATATCTCTCGCCCAAACTCCATCAGAAATTGCTTGGCCAACCATTCTTGAGCCTCTCACTTGTGGACTAACCCGTGCGTATAGACTTGGGGCTAGCTCTTGTACTCTTAGTCCATTCCAACCATCTGTCCTCCCTGAATAGAGTGCTCATACCATCTCCAGCGGTCACGTGTGTCGCCGCGTTGCATAACTATCGTGATTCTTTCGACACTTCGATCTCAAACTCCGCCCATGGTCGTGACCCATCTGTGCGTTGCAACCATGGCCACCGTGCCTGCATGGCGATGTTTAACCACCTAAGGTTGGGGATGCCACTACCAGAAAAACTGGCGATGCCGACGGCCCCCCTGGCATAGATAGGTGTATCCCGACGGCCCATCTAAAGCCGTCGGCGTAGATAAGCCGTCGGCGTAGATAAGCCGTCGGCATATATCCATCTATGCCGACGGGGGCCGTCGACATAGGTCGGCCGTCGGCATCCCAAGAAATATGCCTACGGTTGCCGTCGGCATAGATCGGCTGTCGGCATACCATGTGGGCCCGGCTACCAGGGCGGCGACGGTGGTTTGACGGCGTGACTCCTACGCCGACGGGCTAACGGTGGCCGTCGGCATAGGTATGCGCACGTCATCGATTCTCGTCATCTGCCACGTCATCGATCAGAGCCGCTCGCCGGTCCGTGGGGTGGCATATCTATGCCGATGGTCTTGCCGTCGGCATAGGCCTGGCCCATGGCCTTTGCCACGTCATCGATCCGCGCCCTACGCCACGTCATCGATCCATGGCTCTACCGTTCCGTGGCCGTAGCTATGCCGACGACATTGCCGTAGGCATAGATTTCTAATAATATTTTAATATTTTATTTATTTTCTCTTTTTCCTTTTTATTTTTTTTCCAAAACTAATTTGATTAACTTAAATGTGCCTTATGTACAGAAAACATATCTCGATTATATATATATCTATTGCCCCCCCACACGGGCCTTGCTTCCGTCGTGTCACGGAGAGGGGAGACGGGACAGGGTACCCGGGGCGTAGCAATGCCACCAGGTGTTGCGGTGCGCCCTCCTACGCTTGTGAAAGCGTGGTGGCAGGCGCAGGCACCCGGCACGCGGCTTCGGGGTGTGCCCCCCCCTCACGGGCGTCGTTGCCGCCGTGTCCCAGAGGGGGGGAAACGACCACGTCGGGCCGACACGGAGGGAATCTTGGGGTGGGTTGGGCCGGGACGGTGTTGGGAGTTGTAGCTATGGGCTGGGGTATGACAACCACGTGAAAAGGTCCACCGTTCAAACCCCGTCCTACGAAAGTAAAAGGGTTAGATCCGGCGGTCGTTTGTGTCAGGGTTAGACGGGACGGGGTACCTGGGGGGTAGCAATGCCGCCTGGTGTTGCGGTGGGCCCTCCTACGCTTGTGGAAGCGTGGTGGCAGGCGCAGGCACCCGACACGCGGCTTCGGGGTGTGCCCCCCCTCACGGGCGTTGCTGCCGCCGTGTCCCGGAGGGGGGAAACGGCCACGTCGGGCCGACACGGAGGGAATCTTGGTTATTCACAACATAAATGTGCCTTACCTAAACAAAAAAACATACCCCAATGGTATATCGATTGCCCCCCTCACGGACGTCGCTGCCGTCGTGTCACGGAGGAGGGAAATGGTCGACACGGAGGGAATCTGTTTAGAGGGGGAATCGGGGTGTAGCTATGCCACCGAAACATCGCACGGGTCGTGATGCATGTGTGAAAGTGTCGTGGCATGCGTAGACGCCCGTCTTGGGGCTCCGTGGTGTCGCCCCCCCTCCACGGAAGGCAGTGCCGCCGTCACTTGGAGGGGGGATGGTGCGGGTGCGGTGGAACCGGAGGGAATCTAGTGTTGGGTTGGGTCCAGACCATGTTCGACGATGTTGCTATGGGCTGACCTATCACAACCAGGTGGAAGAGTCCACCGGTCAAAGCCCATCCGGCGAAAGTCAAAGGGCTAGACCTACTGGTCAACTGGGATTCGGGGTGGCCTTCCGGGTGTAGCTATGCCATCGAAACATCGCACAGGTCCCGATGCATGTGTGAAAGTGTTCTGGCATGCGTAGACGCCCGTCTTGGGGCTCCGTGGTGTGGCCCCCCCTCCACGGAAGGCAGTGCCGCCTCACTTGGAGGGGATGGTGCGGTGCGGTGGAACCGAGGGAATCTAGTGTTGGGTTGGGTCTAGACCGTGTTCGGGATGTTGCTATGGGCTGACTATCGCAACCAGTTGGAAGATTCCCCGGTCAAAGCCCGTCCGGCGAAAGTCAAAGGGCTAGATCTACTGGTCAACTGGGATTCGGGGTGGCCTTCCGGGTGTAGCTATGCCACCGAAACATCCCACGGTCCCAATGCATGTGTAAAGTGTTCTGGCATGCGTAGACGCCTTCTTGGGGCTCCTTGGTGTGGCCCCCCCTCCACGGAAGGCAGTGCCGCTCACTTGGAGGGGGAATGGTGCGGTGCGGTGGAACCGAGGGAATCTAGTGTTGGGTTGGGCCAGACCGTGTTCGGGGATGTTGCTATGGGCTGACCTATCGCAACCAGGTGGAAGAGTCCACCGGTCAAAGCCCGTCCGGCAAAGTCAAGGGCTAGATCTACTGGTCTGGGATTCGGGGTGGCCTTCCGGGTGTAGCTATGCCACCGAAACATCGCACGGGTCGTGATGCATGTGTGAAAGTGTTCTGGCATGCGTAGACGCCCGTCTTGGGGCTCTGTGGTGTGGCCCCCCTCCACGGAAGGCAGTGCCGCCGTCACTTGGAGGGCGGATGTTCGGTGCGGTGAACCGGGGAATCTAGTGTTGGGTTGGGTCCAGACCGTTTTCGGGGATGTTGCTATGGGCTGACCTATCGCAACCAGGTGGAAGAGTCACCGGTCAAAGCCCGTCCGGCAAAAGTCAAAGGGCTAGATCTACTGGTTAACTGGGATTCGGGGTGGCCTTCGGGTGTAGCTATGCCACCGAAACATCGCACGGGTCGTGATGCATGTGTGAAAGTGTTTTGGCATGTGTAGACGCCCGTCTTGGGCTCGTGGTGTGGCCCCCCCTCCACGGAAGGCAGTGCCGCCGTCACTTGGAGGGCGATGGTGCGGGGTGCGGAACCGGAGGGAACTAGTGGTGGTTGGGGTCCAGACCGTGTTCGGGATGTTGCTATGGGCTGACCTATCGCAACCAGTGGAAGAGTCCACCGGTCAAAGCCCTTCCGGCGAAAGTCAAAGGGCTAGATCTACTGGTTAACTGGGATTCGGGGTGGCCTTCGGGGTGTAGCTATGCCACCGAAACATCGCACGGGTCGTGATGCATGTGTGAAAGTGTTGTGGCATGTGTAGATGCCCGTCTTGGGGCTCCGTGGTGTGGCCCCCCTCCACGGAAGGCAGTGCCGCCGTCACTTGGAGGGGGGATGGTGCGGGTGCGGTGGAACCGAAGGGAATCTAGTGTTGGGTTGGGTCCAGACCGTGTTTGGGGATGTTGCTATGGGCTGACCTATCGCAACCAGGTGGAAGAGTCCACCGGTCAAAGCCCGTCCAGCGAAAGTCAAAGGGCTAGATCTACTGGTCAACTGGGATTCGGGGTGGCCTTCCGGGTGTAGCTATGCCACCGAAACATCGCACGGGTCCCGATGCATGTGTGAAAGTGTTCTGGCATGCGTAGACGCCCGTCTTGGGGCTCCGTGTTGTGGCCCCCCCTCCAGGGCTAGATCCGATGGTCGTCCGTGTTAGGGTTAGACGGGACGTGGTACCTGGGGGGTAGCAATGCTGCCAGGTGTCGCGGTGGGCCCTCCTACGCTTGTGGAAGCGTGGTGGCAGGCGCAGGCACCTGGCACGCTGCTCCGGGGTGTGCCCCCCCCCCTCACGGGCGTCGCTACCGCCGTGACGGGCATCGCACCGGGTCCCGTACACACTGTAAACTACTAAAAAACTAAAATAATAATAATTGAATTTATAAAAATACCGGCATCCATCATGGAAAACGGACTATCACCGTGAAACCTTCTGTGCCCGGGCACCGGGCCGGCTGCGCGGGCACTGAAAGTTTCATGGTAATTGTCCGTTTTCTTCATAGAAGTCTAATGAATACCGGAGCTTATAACGTATGGATTAGTGAACTATTTAAACTGGTCAAATTGCTTGTCCCTAGGCGAGGTGGGACTATTTTTTCAAAAAAAGTGGTTGCCATCTATGCCTACGGCCTTGCCGTCGGCATAGGCCTCCTATCTATGCCGACGGCCTGGCCGTCGGCATATGCCTCTTCTCCACTCGCCGGCCCTGTCCCTGGCAGGTGGGGACCAAACCTATGCCGACGGCGTGGCCGTCGGCATTGGGCCACCCTTATCTACTCGGGCCACCGTGGCCACTCATTCATCTGCCCCTCCTCCTACTCCCCGAGCCCGACCCACGCCGCGCCGCCGCCCGACCCCAACCTCCACCCCCACCCGCGCCGCCGCCGCCGCCGCAACCGGATCCCGACCCGCCGCGCCGCCGCCGCACCGCGCGCCGGCCTGCCTCGGCCTCCTCCACCCAAGCCCCGCCGCGCCGCCACCGCACCGTGCGCCGGCCCGCCTCGGCCTCCTCGACCCCGGCCGTCCCTGCGTCAACGCCGCCCGGGCCTCCTTGTAGGAGATATGCCCTAGAGGCAATAATAAATGTTATTATTTATCTCCTTGCTCATAATTATGTTTATGTTCCATGCTATAACTGCTGTGGTTCCCGAGCCCGTATATCCATAAAGGCTCTGGGGAAAACCCATGTGCACGTGTGGAATAATAAACGGTAAAAAGTATTCCTAGTCATGCCTCTAAGACTAGCTCAAGTGTTGCATGATGATTATGTTTTCCCAATCATGGGCATGTCTATGCCAGCAGCTTTGAGGGCACAATGTTAGAAGAACATTTGTGTTGAATCGACCCGATTGATGTTATGCTATGAGATTCATTCTTCACAAGTTAATGGTTGATAACACAGAGATGGTTAACGTTTGCATGATTCCTCAGACCATGAGAGTATCGAGTTTCTTCATGCTTGATTCATGAACTTTGGGGTTTGTTAAACGTCATCCGTAACTGGATGGCTATTACGGCGGCTTACGGGTTCATGGGAAAGTATGTTAAGTAACTTGATAGCTCAAGATTGGGATTTGCTCCTCCGACGATGGAGAGATATCTCTGGGCCCTCTCGGTGTTAAGGTATCCATCATCGTCTGGCCAGACACTTTGTGATTTGATCACGGGGATGCCGGAACACGGTAACGAGAAAAGAGAACAATACCGGTAACGAGGTAACTAGCATAGTGGACAAGTTGTTGATCCACGGGAATGCCAACATGTCTCGCCTCGGGTATTTGTAACATATCGCGAAGCAACAGGAATAGTACACGGCAACTGGAGGTTCACTCGAATATTCATTCGTGTGGGTATAGGGGTCAATATGGGTGTCCACGGCTCCGATGTTGATCATTGATCGGAAGGGGTTCCGTGTCATGTCTATACTTCACCGAACCTATAGGGTCACACGCTTAAGGGTCATCTATCTGCTGAATACTAGACAGGGAGTCTGAGAGAAAATCACCGAAAAAGTTTTGGACACCGAAAAGTTTCGGACAGCGGAAAAGTTCCGCAGAGAGAGGTCACCGGATGAGTTCCGGTGAAACTGAAAAGTAGTTTCAGGGGATACCATTAAGTCAAAATGGTTTCGGCACATGCCTGATAATTCTTGGAGGATGCCAGAATCATTCTGGAAACTTCTGGGAATTTTCTGGAAGAAAAACCGGAAATGTTCCGGGGCTGCCGGAACCGCTTCAGATGCTTTTCGCAGATGAAATCACTAAACTGGAATTGTTCCAGAACGCGTTGAAAATTATTTTAGTGGGTACTGGAAATGTTCCAAGCCCACATAAATATTTTCAGTTCGTACGGACGCTGAAAAATGTCATCGTGAATAGTGAAAGTGCTTTTTGGGAATTTTATGGAAAGCACCTTTTGGGAAATTTCCCAAAAGGCTTCTAGAATGCCTTAGGCACTAAGGAAGCCCCCTTGGGGGGGGGGGGCCCAAGGGGTGGCTGGCCATGGAGGGTGGAGCTCCATGGAGCTCCACATGGCACTCCTTTTTGCTTTATTCTTTATGTAAATGACATAAAGTGGGGGTACTTTTGGTATTTGTGAATGCCAACTTTACCCCTTGGTTTTCCTATAAATAGAGGAGAGTGGGCTGCCCACAAATCCATCCCTTCTCACATACAAGTGCCATTGCATGATCTGGCTTCTCTCTCCCTCCCCGCAAAATAGTTTTGCAGAGCCGAAAGGCTGTCTGGGTTCCGGTGGGAACTAGTTCTGGACGGCGAAGCCCTGCCGGATAGATGACACCGTATGTGTGCAACTCTGTAGAGAGGTCGTAGTTTCGATCTTAGTGCCCGAGGGGCTGTTCGTGAGTGCCTCCCGAAGGGCTGTCCAAGTGACGATCCAAGTTCTGTGAGTCCTCCCGAAGGGCTGTCCGAGTGACCGTTCGAGTTTCGAAGGTCCTCCCGAAGGGCTGTCCGCGACACCGTCCGGGGGACTGTTCGACCGCCTCCCGGAGGGCTGTGCGAAGGGAAGACGAGGGTATACATCCTCGCGGTTGGGAGGTTGTAAATCCTAGCTGCGGGGATCTGCACCGCCGATCGTCATCGACTCTACTTCCGCTGCGCTACGAGTCGGTAACGAAAATGATCAAACCTTGTATGCAGTCTCCATAGTGGTCCTGGGCTGGTGCGTAGGTCGGAAATTTTTTGTTTTCTGCTGCGTTACCCTACAGTGGTATCAGAGCCGTGCTATGCGTAGATGCAGGTTGCGATCTAGAATACATAGTGATGTATGGGTGTTGCACAATATAATTAGGTAGTAGATGAGTTCTATTACTGAAAATTATTTGTGCGGGTAGCAGATGAAATCTGTTACCCGTTGTTCTTGTTGCTTCCCTGGAATTTGCATATTTCTGATCTTGATAACAGCATGGTGGAGTTTCAATGTTCTGGCAATCCGCGATCTTGATTGATCAACGAAGTGCTAACAGTTCATTGAATTCCACTGTAGTTAAAAGGAAAGATGAAATTTCGCAGACGAAAGGGCAATGCAGATATGATCTGCACGGGGGTCATGCGTATGACGAAGTTTAGTATGGGGCTCGAGATTTTATTATCTCGGTTTTCATACACCCTGGAAAGTTAATCTAGCGACTTGAATTATCATACTTGATGATGGACGTTGGTAGCTTCGGTTTGTTTCAAAACCTTAGAAGCCACGTAAAACAAGTTTTTGCATGAACCGATTAGAGACGTCTAACTTGGTTTTGCAGGAGGGTTTGCATGTGCATATGATGTGGTATAGCAGTGCTCATAATAATTTGATTATGTATGAGATGACTATATGATGTAAATTAATTAACATGACATGCGTGTCATGATTCGGCATGATGGCTGGAGCCATATGATTGCACTTTAAATGACCTGTGTGTCAACCTTGTTGTAATGCATTATTTTATTAGCTATAGAGATAGCAATATTATCTGGTGCATCGACAAGGTGGTGGCAATCTTCGCGAAGGCGAACACCGACGCGAATGCCGAAGACGAAGAAATACAAGACTTCTCCGTCAGAAAGGGCTATACCATATCATGCTATTATGAATTGCCTGAGATGTTTATCCCTTATGTTGCACCCTTCTTGATTGCGCGGTAGTCGCTTTTTATTAGGGTGATCTCTCACTTCAAAATATCAAAGTAGTTAGTGTTCACCCAAGTGTAGCACCGTCTGTAATTCGTATCTTTTCGGGGTGCGCCATGTCCACATGGGTACGAACGAATCGAGAGGAATGAGGCGGGTGAGGTCAGACCTCGCAGCAAGATCACTTGGTTGTCTTTGACGTTCAGGCAGGATCGTCCTGAGCTCGGAACACACCCATCGAAAGATGAACAAGAGTCACATGGAGATGTGATCGGCAAGTTTGCCTACCAATTGAAATTCTCGTCATCAGTGATGTCCACATCAATGGCGTTGAATCGAAGTGTGGGTCTTGTATCACTCACAAATCAATTATGAGAGATATTGATTTGAGTGGGAGCGCACTGTTGAATTAACTTGTTTAAATTCTCAGTGCAATTAATTATGAACTCTGTCTAAGTGTGATTTGCATAATAGTTGTAGAATTATGGCTCGCGTTTCCACCTTCCCTATTAAAATTGAATAGCTGTTAAATATCTGGTTAAAACTTTACGATTGGTAACGTAATGTGAGGATTGTCCTCAAGAGTGCCGAGAAGGACTTTGTCCTATCGCATACTTTCGGTATTCTCTCGCTTATGCTATGGATCATGTGACTGTCGTCCTTCGATCCAAAAGCTAGAATTCTGTTTCAGTCAAGTGCAATATGTTTGCTTCCATGAGACCCGAACTTCGAAAGTTTGGATAGTTATGTCATATTCATGGAATCTAAAAATCATTTTCAGAGACAGACAAAGGCTAAAAGATATGAGATATCCAAAGCAATGTTTGTTTGCAAACTATTAGTAAAGGAGTTTTACTATGCATTAGACTGATAAGAGAGGGATCCAGGAGAACGCCTTTCATATGATGAAAGGTGAATAAAAACTTAAAGAGAAAGGAAGTGTCCGAAGGGTGTTAGTGAAACTTTCACGCCTAGGAAGTCTAGGGCTAACACCACTCTTAAGTTGGGTGCTTCTTCTGGAAGTAGGAGAAATACTAAAAGTTAAACGGTTAGAAGTATAATGGAAATAAGAAAGAAGACTGGAATATCCAGCTCATGTATGAATGTCATACAGGTTTTTGATGTATAGAAGGCTGGTCAAAGATATAGTTCTTGGGAATTATGATTAAATTGTTAATCACTGATTCTTGGGTATTGTGAGTTAATCACAAAGATACCCGCTCGATTGCTTTCTGTTGCAACTCGATGTAAGAACTACTATGGCCTGAAAGACTAGCCAGGAATGAGGTTTAGGTATACACAGGGAACATAGTAAATGTTACTATACCTTCCATCGGTGTATTACCGTCTGTTTTTATTTTCATAATTCATTTTAGAGTTTCACACTCTAGCCCTTTGCATAAGGTATCTTGCAAAAAGGTTGTTCATAAGAGAACTTTTGATGTTCGATGTTATGAATAACATAAGGGCCATATTTTCATTGGGAATGATATGTATGTTATGAATAATGATAATAATATATTACCTCTGTTTTTACTTTCATAATTCATTTTAGAGTTTCATACATTCTAGCCCATTGCAAAATGTTTGTTGCAAAAGGGTTGTTCATAAAAAGAACAATTGTTGTTCAGTATTATGAAAAACATGAAGGGCCATGCTTCCATCCAGATGGGATGTATGTTATGAATATTGATAGTAATATGATACACCCATAACACTGACGCTAAATGTCGTAAGACTAAGAGAATACCACATAAGTGTGGCACTACATTTAGTCAAATTGGAGAAACACGCATGGATAAATTCCATTATGATGGATTTTGAAGTCGTTTGATTTTGAATCATCTGACACTTGCAAATTTCCTCCGAAAAGTGAAGTGACTGAAATACCGTTCACAGGCCATAAGGAACGAGCAACAAACTTATTGGTGATCATACATTTTGATGTGTGTAGTTCAATAAATGTTGTTGCAAGCAGTGGATTTATCTATCTTCAGAAATGACTCAAGTAGATATATGGATATTTACTTGATAAGACGTAAGTCTGGATCTTTTAAAATTTTTCGAAAGGTTTTCAAATATGAAGTAGAAGTTATTGTAACAAGAAAATTATGTTTCTACAATTCGATTGCAGAAAGGAATATTTGAGTTACAAGTTTAGCGAATGTCTGATGAGTTGTGAAAGTAGTTTCATAACTTGCACCTCCCGGAACACCACTGCAAGTGGAAAGTCCGTGAAAATGTAATCGAACCATTTATGACATGGTAAGATCAAAGATGACATAAAATAATTTTGCCATTATCCCTTTTAAAAGGTGATGCTTTAGAGACTGCGGCTTTTACACTGAAAAGAGCTCCATCGGGTCTGTTGAAATGACACCATGGTATGGTACGCCCAACCATGTTATATCTTTTCTTAACATTTGGAATATGGGGCTTGTGTAAAAGGTTACAAACCTATTCCAAATCAGACAAGTGCTACTTTGTAGATTATCCCAAAATGTTGGGCATTCCTCCCTCACTATGCCGAGGCAAATATGTTTGCCACTAAGAACGGTATGCTTTTTGAAGAAAATGGTTCTTTCAAAAAGGTGAGTGGGAGAATAGTGCAACTCGATGAGATAAACAGTATCTTCGTCATCAGATCAAAGGAAAGAGACCTTGAAAGTAATTCCAGGTTTTCCTACTGCGACTGATACGGAAGTCTCTACAATAAAATGTATGGACTTCGGTCAAACTTGCAGCTGAACCACGTAGGCGAAAGCTCATGCAAACCTCTCAGGTGCGCAAACGAGATATTGTTGTTAGACAACAATATACCTACAATACACAAGGAAGCGTTGATGAGCCCTGACTCCGGAATTGGCTAAATGCCAATACAACCCGAGTTAGTTTCCATATAAGTGATTCAAGATTAAAACCTTGATACACCTTTCGGAAGACTTAGAGTCTAACGAATATTTATGGAACTTAAAACTGATACGGATAAAAATGTTTTATCCATAAAGCTCGACTT
The DNA here is from genome assembly GCA_011799875.1 of Thinopyrum elongatum. NCBI lineage: Eukaryota > Viridiplantae > Streptophyta > Magnoliopsida > Poales > Poaceae > Thinopyrum > Thinopyrum elongatum. The sequence goes on from CM022299.1 coordinate 6,808,393, forward strand.
GTTGAAATAACAAGTTCAAGGAGTTGACTACGATGAGGTTGTTTCATCGTAGCGATGCTTAAAGTCGGTTCGGGTTGAACTTGCAATTAATACATATTTCAGTCATGAGATATAAAACATGGATGACAATAGGATTTCCATATGATGGAAATGAAACCAAGGACTTGCATGTGTTGCAGTCCAAGGTATTTTGTCATTCCAGAGGATGCTAGTGAGTGTGCAAACTTCAGAGTTCCAGCAATGGACAGAAGAGAGCATAATGGAGTTGGAATCTTCGTGTTTTGATGAAATGGTCAAAAGGGTTTTGACTTCATCAATGGGTAACGAAGATGCTTGTGATTCAAGAAAGTAAGTGGGAGCATAATAAAATTTCTAAAAACGTTGTGTGCTTGACACATTGTTAATTGGAAATAAATTTCTTGACATGAATTAGGACTTCATTTGAAAATAGTTTTTCGATGAAGTGCTTGGGCAAAATAGCCTTTATATTAGGCATGATGATCTATGGAGATAGATTTACCTAATGGGGCTGAGAGAAGATACATATTGACAAGATGCTAAAACCTTTTAGCATTAAAAACGTCAAGGAGTGATTCTTGCCGAAGTCACATGGAAAGAGTTTTTGCAACACTCAGTGTCCCAAAAACACTGATGAGCAAAATACATGATGGAGATTCCACACACCTTCATGTTTGGATTAATCATGTATTCCATGGTATGTAAAAACAACCAGATATGTCCAATACTCCAAAGTTGTTGCGAGTATAGATACCAAAGTGATCAAAAGTACTGATCATGGGACAACAGTGAAAAAGGGTCATTGAGTACTATAATAGCACTGATGACATGTTTTCTCGCAAGCGGAGATCATGAAGAGTTCGTTGAAAAAGGTTACATCGATACAGTCTTCATCCATGCTCCATGCGATTTTCGATTTAAATTGAGGGTTTTGTGTAACACACAATCTGGTGGCACAGTTAGTTGGAATTTGTTCAAACAAGTTACTGTGGCGAATTCTATAACAGAGGCGAAGTATGTTGCCGCTTTTAAAGCGACAAAGAAGTTGTTGAATCATATAGTTCATTCATGAACTTAGTATGGTTCCAAGAAGGCTTGGTCAATGGGACACTATTGCAGATAGTTGCTCCATAGCTCAGTCTGAGGAATCAGGTTTCGACCAATGATTCACACATATACAAAGCAAGGTGTACACAAAATATGAATTTTGTGAAAGCGTGAAAACGCGAGGATATGCAAAGATACACACGGATCTGAAGTCGTCAGATCCGTTGGACATCAGGCTATACCACATGCGAAGCATATTTTACACCAATGTGCCATAGGTGTAAAGTGCATTAACATTAACTAGATTATTGACTCTAGTGAATGTGGGAGTCTGTAGGAGATATGCCCTAGAGGCAATAATAAATGTTATTATTTATCTCCTTGCTCATAATTATGTTTATGTTCCATGCTATAACTGCTGTGGTTCCCGAGCCCGTATATCCATAAAGGCTCTGGGGAAAACCCATGTGCACGTGTGGAATAATAAACGGTAAAAAGTATTCCTAGTCATGCCTCTAAGACTAGCTCAAGTGTTGCATGATGATTATGTTTTCCCAATCATGGGCATGTCTATGCCAGCAGCTTTGAGGGCACAATGTTAGAAGAACATTTGTGTTGAATCGACCCGATTGATGTTATGCTATGAGATTCATTCGTCACAAGTTAATGGTTGATAACACAGAGATGGTTAACGTTTGCATGATTCCTCAGACCATGAGAGTATCGAGTTTCTTCATGCTTGATTCATGAACTTTGGGGTTTGTTAAACGTCATCCGTAACTGGATGGCTATTACGGCGGCTTACAGGTTCATGGGAAAGTATGTTAAGTAACTTGATAGCTCAAGATTGGGATTTGCTCCTCCGACGATGGAGAGATATCTCTGGGCCCTCTCGGTGTTAAGGTATCCATCATCGTCTGGCCAGACACTTTGTGATTTGATCACGGGGATGTCGGAACACGGTAACGAGAAAAGAGAACAATACCGGTAACGAGGTAACTAGCAAAGTGGACAAGTTGTTGATCCACGGGAATGCCAACATGTCTCGCCTCGGGTATTTGTAACATATCGCGAAGCAACAGGAATAGCACACGGCAACTGGAGGTTCACTCGAATATTCATTCGTGTGGGTATAGGGGTCAATATGGGTGTCCACGGCTCCGATGTTGATCATTGATCGGAAGGGGTTCCGTGTCATGTCTATACTTCACCGAACCTATAGGGTCACATGCTTAAGGGTCATCTATCTGCTGAATACTAGACAGGGAGTCTGAGAGAAAATCACCGAAAAAGTTTCGGACACCGAAAAGTTTCGGACAGCGGAAAAGTTCCGCAGAGAGAGGTCACCGGATGAGTTCCGGTGAAACTGAAAAGTAGTTTCAGGGGATACCATTAAGTCAAAATGGTTTCGGCACATGCTTGATAATTCTTGGAGGATGCCAGAATCATTCTGGAAACTTCTGGGAATTTTCTGGAAGAAAAACCGGAAATGTTCCGGGGCTGCCGGAACCGCTTCAGATGCTTTTCGCAGATGAAATCACTAAACTGGAATTGTTCCAGAACGCGTTGAAAATTATTTTAGTGGGTACTGGAAATGTTCCAAGCCCACATAAATATTTTCAGTTCGTACGGACGCTGAAAAATGTCGTCGTGAATAGTGAAAGTGCTTTTTGGGAATTTTATGGAAAGCACCTTTTGGGAAATTTCCCAAAAGGCTTCTAGAAGCCTTAGGCACTAAGGAAGCCCCCTTGGGGGGGGGGGGCCAAGGGGTGGCCGGCCATGGAGGGTGGAGCTCCATGGAGCTCCACATGGCACTCCTTTTTGCTTTATTCTTTATGTAAATGACATAAAGTGGGGGTACTTTTGGTATTTGTGAATGCCAACTTTACCCCTTGGTTTTCCTATAAATAGAGGAGAGTGGGCTGCCCACAAATCCATCCCTTCTCACATACAAGTGCCATTGCATGATCTGGCTTCTCTCTCCCTCCCCGCAAAATAGTTTTGCAGAGCCGAAAGGCTGTCTGGGTTCCGGTGGGAACTAGTTCTGGACGGCGAAGCCCTGCCGGATAGGTGACACTGTATGTGTGCAACTCTGTAGAGAGGTCGTAGTTTCGATCTTAGTGCCCGAGGGGCTGTTCGTGAGTGCCTCCCGAAGGGCTGTCCAAGTGATGGTCCAAGTTTTGTGAGTCCTCCCGAAGGGCTGTCCGAGTGACCGTTCGAGTTTCGAAGGTCCTCCCGAAGGGCTGTCCACGACACCGTCCGAGGGACTGTTCGACCGCCTCCCGGAGGGCTGTGCGAAGGGAAGACGAGGGTATACATCCTTGCGGTTGGGAGGTTGTAAATCCTAGCTGCGGGGATCTGCACCGCCGATCGTCATCGACTCTACTTCCGCTGCGCTACGAGTCGGTAACGAAAATGATCAAACCTTGTATGCAGTCTCCATAGTGGTCCTGGGCTGGTGCGTAGGTCGGAAATTTTTTGTTTTCTGCTGCGTTACCCTACACTCCTGGCCCAACTACCTGAGCGTGGCACCGGCCGGCCGGAGCCCTAGCCTGGCCACGCCCCCTGCCCCGACCCGCACCCCCTCCGGCGGCCGTCGTGTGGTGCTGCTCCGGCCGCCGTCCCCTGCCCTGCCCCGACCCGTACCCCCTCGCCGCTCCCGTACTGCCCCCCTCGGTGAGCTCCCCCGCCACCCTGCCGCTCCCCCCTGCTGCTGCTGCCGCTGCTGTTTTCTTCTTCTTTTGCTACTGTTTTTGTAGTTAGGTAGTTAGATAAATAGATATATAGTTAGATAAATAGATGAATTGATGGATAGATAGTTAGATAAATAGATTTTTTTTGTATGTTTTTTTTTCTTCTTCTTGCTACTGTTTTTAGGTGGATGGATGTATGGATAAATTTTTGTTAGATGGATGCATGGATGTTGTTGGAATCATAGATGGTGGATGGATGGAATGTCTGTGAATTTTTTTAGAAACTTTGTTTGTCATAAATTTAATGTTAGGTCATGTTGATGAATGGATGTTGGTCAAGTTAATGATAGATGAATGGATGGATGGATGTTGGACAAAATTTTGACACTTGACTGAGATGTGATGATCTTGCTATTTTTTTTTGATACTCATAATGATCTTGCTAAAATAATTGAAGACAAAATTTTGAGACTTACTAAGATGTGATGATCTTGCTAAAAAAATTGATACTCATGATGATCTTGCTAAAAGAATAGAAGACAAAAGTTTGACACTTGACTGAGATGTGATGATCTAAGTTGTTCTTTCGGTGGAATTTGTAGGCTTTGTGGTGTTGCATTTCATTGGAGTGACAGTCGTCCGACGCGTTGGTCCCTGAGCATCCCGCTGTTGTTCGACTCCTTCCCCTACAACCAAGGGTGATCTACAAGTCCATCTCCTACATTTTTTCATGTCACTAGATTTCATTCTCAAGTCAAGTCGCGTAACCTAGGCGTCTCCCGTCCAAAAGGGTTGCATCGATAAATATGCATTCAATTGCATATTTATCACCGCAGCTCTTTCGGATTGTCCAGCGTTTTCCACGGACAGCCCGAGGATGTGTAGATTGGGTATGTTCTCCATGTTCTACCCCGTTCCGAGACAGGATTTCGGCGGCGCCTCCCCATTGTTCTCCGGAGCACATTCTCTCGGCTATTTGCCGAGACGTGTATCTGGAGAACAGCGGGGAGGTGCTGCCAAAATTTTGTCTCAGAACGGGGTAGAATGGAGAACGTACTCAATCTACACATCCTCGGGTGGGATTAGGACCCATCTTTACCTATTAGAGATGTAGGTGGATTCAACGCGGTAGAAAATGAAAATTTGATGTGATTAATTTAAGTGAATCCTTAATTATGTTGTGTGGCTTGCAAAAAAGCAGAGGATGGCAGATAATCAGTGGATGTACAGTGGTTTTATCCGTTAGAATCGAGTAACATCAGAGTGGATCGCGAAAACCGATGTGTATTTGAAGGAGATATTCCGTCGTCCAATGAGAATTATCCCACCATGCCCCTGTGCGAGATGTGCCAGACGTCACCGTAGAAATCAGAAGGACATGATTGAGCACCTTCGCACGCACGGATATATGCCAAACTTTGACATGCCGCCGATAAACATAGCCGATCAGGACCATGGTAGAGAGGAGGTGATGCGACAACGCATCGATGGATATGAGGACGACGGGGTCAGGGACATGCTAGATGATGTCATTGTTGCAGAAACGGCAAATGCGACACCTTCAGAGAATGAACCAGAGGAGTCGGAGGCAACCGCAAAGGCCTTCTTGGAGGTCTTGGCCTCGTCGAAGAAACCTCTTTATGCGGGTGCGAAAATATCTCAGCTGGATGCCATCTCGCAACTGATTGCAGTCAAGGCTGAGTACGGCTGTAGCCAGAAATGCTTCGAAGCATTCCTGGGAGTATGGGCTAACAGCCTCCCTGAGGGTCATGAACTGCCGAAAAGCATGTACGCTACAAAGAAAATCATGAAGGCACTCTCTATGGATTATGAGAAAATAGATGTTTGCCCGTATTCCCAACGGCCTCATCACCGTCTTGCTGAAGTTACACTGGCCGGGGCTGTACTGTCCGGATCCAGTCAGGCAGCCGGACTGTCGGGTTTTGGCCACGAGCTGGGACCACTGGGAAGCGGCCCTCCACGCGGACCATGAGACCCATGCCAAGGCCATGATCACTACTTTCTGGGTGAGTTCTCTTCAGAAGCACAAGTCCATTCTGGTTTCATGAATGATTTAACTCATGGCTTCTTCCATTCTTGTTTCATGCATGATTGTAGAAATTCTATCGAGTTCTTCCGGAGCACCAGGCCAGAGCCGACCAGATCGTGCTGCGCCAAGCCAAGAAGAAGGCCCGCCAACTCCAGTACGAGGTGCGCTAGGTGGCCATCTCGACATACTATCACGACGTTCTTGGTGTGAAGATGACCAAGGAAGAAGCGCGGAGGATGGGCATTACCTTGGAGAGGCACGAGTACTTGGCGGTAAGTATAAAAGATTTTGCATTCCGATGTTTGTGGTACATTTCACCGTTTCGTGTTGACATGCCATTATGCTTTTATTATGTAGGTGTGTCCAAATTGGTGTTCTGGAAAAGACGAGTCCTGGGCGGCATTGGTGGATCTTTGGTGTGATAAGGATGGAGCCTAGGCAGCTACGAGCATAAAAAACAAGGCTAACCGAGGGAAGGAGGGAGTACATGCTCAGGGAAACCGAAACCACTTTCTCCACAAGACACTTAATGTATGACTAACCTCATTAAACATTCTTCTTCTTCTATTTACCGTCACTTTCTTATGTATGACTAACCTCTGTTTGGTGGTGCAGGAGGAGAAACTGAAGCGGCCGCTCTCACACATGCAGGCGTGGGAGATCGCCCATACGCGGAAGGACTCCAAGCCTGGCGAGCCCACGTACTACGGCAAGACCGCGCACAAGAAGAAGGCCTACTCCGAAGGGTATCTGAGGTTACATCCTAACACACCTGACCCCATTGCGGCGGATCTGGACGAGAGGGTGGTGGTGGGCATGGGGCCCAAGGAGCACGGTCGGGAGGCGGTTCTGGATGCTGTGATCACTCCTACTATCTCCTACACACAGCTCCGTCGGATCGACCCGAGCCTGAGCCAGCGCACGAGCACGCCCATGACCAGTGCGCAGTCACAGTCCCTCTTTCAGGAGCGGCAATCTGTAAGTATTTTCCCTCTTATCTTCATTGCTCACTTTATTTTCCGCATTTAGTAGTTTTATGAGTTCCATCATGTCATACCGTAGGCCTACATGGAGTACACACACCAGGAGACCATGGCGTGGCACGAGAGCCTTTTTGCATTCCATGAGCAGAACAATCGCATGATGCAGCACGCTCTTCAGGAAATGGCGGCCGGCATGGTTCCTCAATTGCAACCAGCACCATCTCCTCCACCACAACCAAGGCTGCTTACCTTTGAGGAGTTTCTGGCACAGAACGCTGGCCCCTCGCCGGTTAGTTCATCCCCAATCTATTCACCCAAAGCATATCGTTTATTCAACACAGTCATATATCCCGTTAACATGTCTTTTCAACATCCAGGGAACCGGTGGATCGTCTACCGTTGGTGGTGGTTTTCGCAGCACTCCCGAGTTACGGAGCCCGATCACTCCGATCCACGGAGACGGAGGCGGAGGCGGAGGCGGTGGCGGTCTTGGCGGTGGCGCTGCCGCTAGCAGTGACGACCTGGGCTTCGGCGGACTTGGCGGTGACGACCTCCGCGGTGCTCGACGTCCAGGCGCTTAAGCCTTTGGGTGACTTGTGGCGGTCTTGGTGGTGATGATACTTATATGCTTGTGATGTTACTTATTGTTGTTTGTGATATTCTTATATGCTTGGTGGTGATGATACTTATATGTTTATGGTTTGCGATGCTTCTTATGTTGTGTGATGATGCATTTCTTGTGTGATGCTGCTCCTTATTGTTATGTGATGCATATATTGCTGTATGATTCTTATATATGCTCTATATATTCAAATGAATTGAGCTGAAAAGAAACAGGAAAAAGAAAAAAAAACAGACAGAACATAGTAGTAAAGTACGTCGACGGCTAGGCTGTCGGCATAGCAGCCACGTGGCAGTCACTGGGCATTCTTGGGGCAGGGCTATGCCGACGGCTGAGCCGTCGGCATAGATTTAAAATACGCCGACGGCTCAGCCGTCGGCATAACCCTGCCCCAGGAGGTACAGCTGCGCGCCATGTGGCACATATATGCCGACGGCCAAGCCGTCGGCATACATGTGCCACGTGCCACACAGCTGTTGGTCTGCACTTGACGGCGGCCACCGTTAGGCGGGGACGTTGCCGATGGCCGAGGCCGTCGGCATAGATGTACGGACACCGTCGGGATAGGATCTATGCCGATGGCCTTTCTATGCCGACGGCCTCCCGGGCTACGTCGACGGATATGTTGCCGACGGCCCTATGCCGACGGGGGCCGTCGGCATAGGCCTGTCCCGACGGAAATCAGGTCTATGCCGACGGCCATGGCCGTCGGCATAGGGGGCGATTCTGGTAGTGTGCCGAGTCCTCCGGCCCATTTGGGGGAACACACTTTCTTCCAAGCCACCGCACACTGGCCCCCATTGGCACTATCCTTTGCACACCACAGAAAGTCTCTACAGATCTTTGTCATTGCCATGATAGTTTTTTGTGGGATGTCAAGGGCCATCATTGCATGGATTGGAATTGCACAGAAAACCGACTTAACCAACAGCAGACGACCACTCTTTGGCATTGTCGCTGCCCTCCACTTTGGTTGTTTCCCTGCCAACTGATCGACCAGCCCTGAAATTTGGGCCGTAGACTGCTTCCGTATGGTTAGTGGGAGGCCCAGGTACTTGCAAGGATAGGTGCCCATTGGGCAGCCCAACAGTTCCTCCACACGTGCCATCATATCAGAGTTGCACTAGATCGGAAGTGCAGCGCTCTTCTCATGGTTCACTCTCAATCCCGAGGCATTACCAAAGAGCTGTAACAATAGTGCACAAGCTTGAAGATCCAGCTCGGTTGGCTTTAGGAATATCATAACATCATCAGCGAACATCGAGAGTCGTTGTTTCATGCCCATTCTTGCAAGAGGTGCAAGAGTTCCACGGGTGGCTACTAGTTCAAACATCTTCTGAAGTGGCTCCATGATGAGGATGAACAACATCGGGGAGAGGGGGTCCCTTGCCGTAGATCCTTGCAGTTGAAAATAGGCCTTCCCGGTGTTTCATTTACCATGATCCTCATCGAGGAGGTAGTCAATAATCGACAAATCCAGGATACCCACTTTGTTCCGAAACCCATTCGCCGTAAGACCTCCACAAGAAAAGGCCACTGAACCGTGTCAAACGCCTTTGAAATGTCGAGCTTTAGCATCACTGTAGGCTCTCTCAGCATGTGAAGGCATCTTGCCGTGCACTGCACCAACATAAAGTTGTCGTGGATGGACCTCCCTCTGACGAAGACACTTATTTGATTTCCCACAAGCGCCGGCAACTCATCCGCAAGTCTGTTTGCCAAGGTTTTGTCAAAAAAATAGATCGCACCATGGATAAGGCTGACTGGCCTGAAGTCTTTTAGATCAAGGGCTCCATCAATCTTCGGTAAGAGGGATACAATCGCCTTGTTAATCGCCGGAAGCCCACGCATGTCACCACAATAGAACATGTCCAGTGCCCTCATGATGTCATCCTTAATAATGAGCCGACACGAGGCAAAGAATATGCCGGTAAATCCATCCGGCCCTGGTGCCATGTCTAGAGGCATCGCTTTGACTACCTTTTCTACCTCCTCCTCTAAAAATGGAGCCTCAAGGTGGTGCATATCCGAGGAGGGTAATGGTAGCCTAACCAGGTCAATCGTATGCTCTCTCGGTGGAGCCTCCCCAAACAGACTCATGTAGTAAGAGTCCACCATGTTAGCTAGCTCATCTTGTCCCGTAGCAATGTCATCACCATTCCGGAGGGCGGATATCGTGTTCCTTCTTTGGCGATATTGGGCATGATTATGGAAGAAGCTAGTATTTGCATCCCCCTCCCTCAAGAACAGCAGTCTTGATCTTTGGCGCGCAAATCGTTCTTTCCATTGAGCAAAGACCAAGCAACTTTCGTTTGAGAAGCTTTCTAAGATCTCCTTCTTGTGGAGATAGAGGCCTGTGATCCATTGCCTTATCCAACCTTAATATGACCTCCATGGCAATGTCAATCTGAAGTTCAATATTACCAATCCACTTGTCGCTCCATTTCTTCAAAGCCTTAGCCGTGGCTCTGAGCTTTTTATCTAACACCACAAAAGGATTGCCATCATGTGGAATTGAAGTCCAAGCCTCTGTGAGCGTATCCATAAAACCCTCCGCCTTCGTCCAGAAAGCTTCAAATTTAAAACGCCTCCCCATGCAAAGATCCGCATTCAGGTCCAACACCATCGGGCAATGATCAGAAATCGCCGACCCTAGTGCCATGAGTCCACAAGTGGGGTGCAAGTCCTCCCAAGAATTGGTGCAGAAGACGTGGTCAATCTTTTCTGGGGTTGCTCGGGCTCTTTCATTGGACCATGTGTATCGCCTTCCATTAACGTAGAGCTCCTTGAGCTCGAGCATATTTAGTTTGGTCAGAAAGCGAGCTAGCATTCTCCTGTTGACCATGGCGTTGCTCTTGTCCTCGGGGTTCACCAATAAGTTGAAATCGCCCACAAGCAACCAAGGACCAACGTGAAGGTCTCTGATATCCACCAACTCCGACATAAACTCCATTTTCTCCCTATCCAACTGTGGTCCGTAGACCCCTGTAATCCACCACTCCTGTCCACCAACTGGCTTAACTAGGGCCGTGAGTGTGTATCTTGTGTAGTGCGGGTTCGAGAGAGCCACCACAGAGGCGTCCCAAGCCAACAGTACCCCTCCATGTGTACCTATGGCCGGCAAGTAGAAGTACTTCTCAAATCTATTCCCAAGGCAATGCCTTACGACTGCGATAGTTACAACCTCCATTTTTGTTTCTTGAAGGCTGACAACAATAGGATTCGCTGCCGAAACCACCTGAGAAATAGCGCTCCTACGGGCTGGTGTGTGCAAGCCCCTCACATTCCACACTAATGTCTTGAAAGGCTGGGAATTCATGATTCAGGCCTACACAAAGAGTTCCACGACGAGGCCTTTAGTGCCTGTCCTCAACCACCCCCTCCTGGTCGAACAGCGGGACAACCGACGGCTCCCACCCAAAGAGCGCCAAGATGGCCCTGATTTGGGCGTCGTTCAGCGGCTGGTCAAAAAGGGCCACATAGGCCTGGAGGGCCTCGTCCGTGATTTGGCCCCCTTCGTTGGCGAGGCACAACTTCCTGATCAGCACTCCTTGCTGCTTGGAGGCTTGTGAGCCACGCCCCACACCCCTGGCAATCCTGGCGCTCCTTCGTGGGTCCGAAATTGGCGCCCTTTTCCTACGCTGACGCCTCTTTGTAGCAGCAGTTTCCATACACGGCAGCCTTGAAAGGATTGGCGAAATTGCTTTTGAAAGCTCCTCATGCAGGACGTCCAGGGGGGTACGCTGCGTGCATGGCGTGCATGGCACTGTTCCAGTATTGTCCCGGCAGGTGGCGCTACCCGAGAGGCTCACCAGGAACAGCTCATTCACCTGTCCAGCGGCAGGGTGGATCCGCTCTGCAGCCGATCGGATGCTATCTTCCGCACCAGCCATATCCACCTCGTCTGTCGAGCGCACCAGCTGCACATCGAAGGGCACTCGATCCCACCAGGCCCGCCGAAGGAGGTGATGACGCATCCCGCCTGCCCGGGCAGCTTGCATGCGCGGCCCGCTGCCTTGTCGGCGGTGCCGACGCCGACGAGGAGACAGGAGATCCACCCTCGTCTCTGCCCTCCAGGGCATGTCTACTGTTAGGGCAAATAAGCCGCGGCGACGAGCTCACCGCGTCGGGCGCGTGTATGGGTGCGCGCCAGACTTAGCGGGCGCGTCGGGACCGCGGGAGTGTGTGTGTGCGTGCGTGCAGGTCCAGCACGGGGCGTGTCCGTGCGGGTGTGCGTAGGTGTGCGTGTGTGCGCGGGGCCACGCCGGGCTGTTAGCGAGCAACCAGGAGGAGTAGACCGCGTCGGGCGCGCTGGGAGGCCGTGGCGATCGCGTACGGGCGCGGATCGTGGACGCGGCCAGTGCACGGAGGACGTGGGGAAGTGGGTGGGCGAGTGGGTGCAAGGCGAGGCCTGGCAGGCCGGTGCTCGCGGGTATAAAACCCTGGTTCTCCCCTGTAGCTTGTTGACACGGTCGAGTTCGTGCTCGAGGAAAGGAAAAAGGCGTTCGTGCGCCAGGAAATAACCTTGTGTCCGCCGCTCCTCTGATCTTCTTCTTCCTCTTTCGTTTGAGCGAGCCACGGCAACACAGAGTGAGCTGTTGAGAGGGAGAGGAGAGCTGAGGCGAGGGAGTGGCGGTTCCAACATTTGGTATACAGAGCCAAGTTCAGGTCAGGGCGCGCCGGCAATGTCGATCGTCCCGTACGGTGGCGGCGCGGGCACTTCGGTGTCGCATCCGGCGCCGGTGCTCACGGGGGAGAACTACACCACCTGGGCCATCAAGGTGGAGGCCGACCTGGACGCCGCCGGGCTGTGGGAGGCGGTGGTGCCACCGGAGGATGCGGCGTCGGCGGTGATCGCCAAGAAAGATAAGCCGGCACGGGCTTACCTGCTCCGGGCGCTCGCCGACGACCTGCTGCTGCAGGTGGCCGCGAAGAAGACCGCGGCGGAGATATGGAGCAGCTTGAAGGCCCGGTTCGTCGGGGCCGATCGCGTGCGCGCGGCGCGGCTGGGCACATTGCGCGGGGAGTTCGAGCTCCTGCGCATGGCGAGCGACGAGTCGCTGGACGCGTTCGCGGGGAAGATCAGCGGCATGGCGGCGCGCTACGCCGGACTGGGAGCGACCCTCGACGACGCGGCGATGGTGAAGAAGCTCCTGGACTGCGTCCCGGATCGCCTGTACGCGGCGGTCGCCGGGATGGAGCAGTTCTGCTTCCTGTCCACGCTGCCGTTCGAGGACGCGCTGGGTCGCCTGAAGGCCTTCGACGAACGGCTACGGCGACGCGGGCAGGCGGGCGGCGAGCGCACGGACGGGCAGCTGGTGTACACCGCGGCACAATGGCGGGCGCGCGAGCGGCGTCGGAGCGGTGCGCGCGAAGAGGACGACGACGACGGGGCGCGCAGCGAGGCATCGGGCTTCGGAGGAAACCGGCGCGGCCGCTGCTACAAATGCGGCGAGCGGGGCCATTTCAAGAGGGAGTGCCCACTGCTGCGCAAGGAGCCGGCGAAGGAGCGAGCACTGCTGGTCGACGGCGACGTCGAGGACGCCGACCTGCTCTGAGCCGCGGCTTAGGGCGCGAATGTTAGGGCAAATAAGCCGCGGCGACGAGCTCACCGCGTCGGGCGCGTGTATGGGCGCGCGCCAGACGTAGCGGGCGCGTCGGGACCGCGGGAGTGTGTGCGTGCGTGCGTGCAGGTCCAGCACGGGGCGTGTCCGTGCGGGTGTGCGTAGGTGTGCGTGTGTGAGTGCGTGAGCCGGTGCGTGTGTGCGCGGGGCCACGCCGGGCTGTTAGCGAGCAACCAGGAGGAGTAGACCGCGTCGGGCGCGCTGGGAGGCCGTGGCGATCGCGTACGGGCGCGGATCGTGGACGCGGCCAGTGCGCGGAGGACGTGGGGAAGTGGGTGGGCGAGTGGGTGCAAGGCGAGGCCTGGCAGGCCGGTGCTCGCGGGTATAAAACCCTGGTTCTCCCCTGTAGCTTGTTGACACGGTCGAGTTCGTGCTCGAGGAAAGGAAAAAGGCGTTCGTGCGCCAGGAAATAACCTTGTGTCCGCCGCTCCTCTGATCTTCTTCTTCCTCTTTCGTTTGAGCGAGCCACGGCAACACAGAGTGAGCTGTTGAGAGGGAGAGGAGAGCTGAGGCGAGGGAGTGGCGGTTCCAACATTTGGTATACAGAGCCAAGTTCAGGTCAGGGCGCGCCGGCAATGTCGATCGTCCCTTACGTGCGGCGCGGGCACTTCGGTGTCGCATCCGCGCCGGTGCTCACGGGGAAACTACACCACCTGGGCCATCAAGGTGGAGGCCGACCTGGACGCCGCCGGGCTGTGGGAGGCGGTGTTGCCACCGGAGGATGCGGCGTCGGCGGTGATCGCCAAGAAAGATAAGCCGGCACGGGCTTACCTGCTCCGGGCGCTCGCCGACGACCTGCTGCTGCAGGTGGCCGCGAAGAAGACGGGCGGAGATATGGAGCAGCTTGAAGGCCCGGTTCGTCGGGGCCGATCGCGTGCGCGCGGCGCGGCTGGGCACATTGCGCGGGGAGTTCGAGCTCCTGCGCATGGCGAGCGACGAGTCGCTGGACGCGTTCGCGGGGAAGATCAGCGGCATGGCGGCGCGCTACGCCGGACTGGGAGCGACCCTCGACGACGCGGCGATGGTGAAGAAGCTCCTGGACTGCGTCCCGGATCGCCTGTACGCGGCGGTCGCCGGGATGGAGCAGTTCTGCTTCCTGTCCACGCTGCCGTTCGAGGACGCGCTGGGTCGCCTGAAGGCCTTCGACGAACGGCTACGGCGACGCGGGCAGGCGGGCGGCGAGCGCACGGACGGGCAGCTGCTGTACACCGCGGCACAATGGCGGGCGCGCGAGCGGCGTTGGAGCGGTGCGCGCGAAGAGGACGACGACGACGGGGCGCGCAGCGAGGCATCGGGCTTCGGAGGAAACCGGCGCGGCCGCTGCTACAAATGCGGCGAGCGGGGCCATTTCAAGAGGGAGTGCCCACTGCTGCGCAAGGAGCCGGCGAAGGAGCGAGCACTGCTGGTCGACGGCGACGTCGAGGACGCCGACCTGCTCTGAGCCGCGGCTTAGGGCGCGAATGTTAGGGCAAATAAGCCGCGGCGACGAGCTCACCGCGTCGGGCGCGTGTATGGGCGCGCGCCAGACGTAGCGGGCGCGTCGGGACCGCGGGAGTGTGTGTGTGCGTGCGTGCAGGTCCAGCACGGGGCGTGTCCGTGCGGGTGTGCGTAGGTGTGCGTGTGTGAGTGCGTGAGCCGGTGCGTGTGTGCGCGGGGCCACGCCGGGCTGTTAGCGAGCAACCAGGAGGAGTAGACCGCGTCAGGCGCGCTGGGAGGCCGTGGCGATCGCGTACGGGCGCGGATCGTGGACGCGGCCAGTGCGCGGAGGACGTGGGGAAGTGGGTGGGCGAGTGGGTGCAAGGCGAGGCCTGGCAGGCCGGTGCTCGCGGGTATAAAACCCTGGTTCTCCCCTGTAGCTTGTTGACACGGTCGAGTTCGTGCTCGAGGAAAGGAAAAAGGCGTTGGTGCGCCAGGAAATAACCTTGTGTCCACCGCTCCTTTGATCTTCTTCTTCCTCTTTCGTTTGAGCGAGCCACGGCAACACAGAGTGAGCTGTTGAGAGGGAGAGGAGAGCTGAGGCGAGGGAGTGGCGGTTCCAACATCTACCTCCACGGCCCGTAGGTCCATTGCCGTGCGCATCATCTTGATCATGCCCGTCCTCTTCTGTCGGCGGCGAGGGAGGTGGAGGCGGATGCGGTGCATCATCAGAGGGTCCAGACCTGACTGGCGGCATGAGTCGCCTGATGGTGATCGGGCACCACAGGGCGTCCGGCGCGCCTGGGGTCCGGTCACACTAGTGGGCATCTGCCGGCTCCGGTATGAACAGTGAGCGGCGGCTGGGGATTCTGGACGAATTGGCTGTCTTGAGCCACACTTGGAACCCCGCCACGTCGTATCGCTGCGCCGTGTGCTCCGTGACCTGGACAACGAAGCCGCAGCCCCACAGTACCACCTCCGCCGTCCGCCTTGTCCACGCGTGCGCCGGCACGCTGATGTTTTTCATTCTATTATGTTACTTATATTCAATAAATAGTTTTGAACTATACAATAGTCAAATACAACAAACCATATGTTTTTTCAATCTGAGTTATCATATTGTTTAATCATGTCCCATACAATCAAATATTATTGAATTATATTACAAGTAATTTTCACAACAACATGCGAGGTATCATTTAGTTTATAAGAAAGCCGTCATACATCCCAAATGTCAAATGTTAGAACAGTTAGCCTGATCTGTCGGGCGAATTGAGCATAGCTCAGATAGGTAGGTTCCTTGTGGTGGAACCTATCCATCTCGGTTCAAGTGCTAGACTTGGCACGGATGGTCGTATTTTTCTGAATTTATTCCAGGCTTTCCGGCGCTATTTTTTCAGTGGTATGACGTGCCCGTCAACTTCGAGGCGTCTATGGCGATTTTGTTAATCTTGGGATCTGTCAGTTCAATCTCTTGGAGGTGCTCGTAAGGATAGAGTGTGTGTACGTGTGTTTATTGGAGTGAGTGTATGTATATGTATATAAGCGTCTGCGTCTGTACTGTGTTTTTTAAACGAAAAATGCCATCGAAACAGACCCTATCCACGGGGAGAAGTTATGGTTAGACTTTGACCATGGAAACTGGAGCGAGCGCCTACGTGCATGCTGTACACGTGTTCCGCCTAAAGCTTCTATACACATCTCCTAGCTAGCAACTCTCGACTTTTGACCATATACTTCAAGACAAGCCGAGCTTTTTTTTTTTTGGCAAACTAACACCCTGTTTCATTCCTTCATCCATCAAATTACACAGAAGGGACACATCTGCCCCGATTACAAAGGGAATCCTGCAAAAAAGGAAAATTATATTCCCAATCGACAAAGACACGTGTGCTCCATCGCCTGCGGGTGAACCACACATTGGTCTTCAGTGCAGCTGTTGCCACGATCACAAACAACGGCTTCCAAGTCACCACCAATGGCCGAAGGAGGCTTGCCCACGACAAGGTCCGATGTGTCTTCAGAATGGTGGAGACACCTTGGACATTTTTCGTCATCGATGATATGCTTGCGGGAGAGGTTGGTTCATGTATTCGGGCGGTTGCGGAAGAGGAGCCATGCAAACACTTTAACCTTGTTAGGGACACGAGTGGCCCAAATGATTCCTGCATTTCTGTCTTGTTCCGTCTCTCGAAGTAGTAGATCATAGGCGCGTTTCGTGGAGAACTCCTCCCCCCAATGAGGAAGTGTGCATGTTGTTCCATCGAAAGCATGAAATCCTGCAACACAGATAGTAGGGAAGCCATTTCTTGTTCAGCGGCAGAGGTTAGACGATTTCGCATGTTAGAATCTAAACCGAAAAGCAATATGTTTGCCACTCTAGCAGGCTGGCTGGTCGAGTGAGAGAATAGGTTAGGGTAGGTAGTGGCAAGGGGTGAGGGGGTTAACCAGGCGGCAGCAGCTGATTAAACAGAGTCTGGATGACTTGCTCAAAATCGTCGACACTGTCGATTGTACGGCCGGCCGTCAAGCACATGGTGACATGGACGCATCGGACATCGAGGCGAAGGCAAGGAAGCAGTACCACCGGCACTCTCTATTGCATAGTACCTCATTGTTCTGCTTTGTGCTTGAAGTGTCTTGATTGTGCCTATTTTTTGTTGTAAGTTTTGCAATACTTCTTAGTGCAGGGAAGGTGTTTGACGAATTCGACGAATTCCTCAACATAAACTAGAACACCTTTAGTTATTGTTTATGAATGCTAATTGTTTGTTGAATTTCAGATAAAGATTGTTGGGCGTGAGAGCCATCACCAGCTGGGTTGATCGGCCTAACCATCTCGTGTCCGTAAAGGTCGTTGATTCCTCCATCCGCTTCTGGTGCTCCCGCCGGTCTGGGGTCTGGAGCATCCAAATATGAACGCCGGTTTGGGATCAGGAGCATCCATAGATGATTGATTCATTGATCAATGGTTGATAGCAATTAGCTCAGAGAACACAATAACACTTCCTTTGATCGAAAAAATATTCCTAAGGGCAGTTTCAGTTTTATTTAGGCATGTTTATTATCTTACACTCTTGTTTGTAAATTATTTTCCAGGTTTGTCCGTACGCCGTCCCGTCCGATGCTCGTCTCCGTCACCGTCGCTCCGCCATGGCAAGGGTGAACTAACATGTAAGATCACACATATGCACTGAACACTGATATGTATTTGTCCCTCCATTGGTTACTTTGGAAGTTGATTATGCAGTTTCAAAACCTATCTTGACCTTTTCTGGCCTCTTCTCCATAGTGATTTGCTGCAAGTTAATGGTTTTCACTGGTTTGGGCTGTGTCGCTATATATCCATGTGCAGTTTTTGGTGATGAACAATAGGAAGAAAAGAACATGTATAATTAGGTGAAACCAATGCGTGTTTGCAAAATTTGGCGTGCTTCTACTAGCTCCTAATATGTGTTTGTGCTTGATCAATTGTTCGCCTCAAGGTATTTAGTTGTGAAATTTCCTTGATTATTAGCATTTGTGCATGGATGCTTGCTGGAGTAGGAGGAGCCAGAGTAGGTTGTCGTACAAGTCGCTGCTGAGGAGTGACCTGTCCATCCCTGGCCAGACAACGCCGGAGGCGGCGCCACCAACTGTTCTCCCCTTGCATGTCGCCGTCACCATCATAGGCAGAGCTGCCCGTGCTTCTTGCTGCTGCTGGTCTTGAAGGAGCCGCTGCAGCATGGGTATGTTTCGTTGATTAAAAGTTTCAGCATGTAATTTTTCTAAGATGCTTTCACCTAACCTAATAATGTACTTGCATTCTAAAATTCCTCTCCAATTTGGCTTTAGGAGAAATATTTCCTTTAGAATTTAAGAGATGAATATTGGAATTTGATGGTGCTGAGAAAGGATATGTCACCTTTAGAGCTTCAATTGTGTTTGTCTGCTTTGATGTGGCCGGATACCAAGAAATCCAAAAGTCAAAATTACGATCTAATGTAAATAGGTGTGCTCTACCGGATGTCTTGGTTTGCCGATTCCAAGCTAAGACTGCGTTTTTTTAAGTACAAATTATGTGCTTCTAATGCGTGTACCGCTAGAAGACACAACCCTCAGGGTTTTGGGTATTGTTCATGTGTCCGTCCAGCCCAACTAATTGATTACACTGCCCGGTAAAAAAATTTGATTACACTGTTTCCTTCATAGTGGTTAGGTTTCTTTATATTTTCTGCTCCTTCTCAATCCTAGAGTTGTATATTCTTTCGATGGATATTATTTGAGCCATAAACTTCCCATCCTGCTATTCTTTACCGCAGGTCATGCGATTTTTAATATGTTCTCCGTCAGAGTTGACAGCGATCCCCCGCAAAAAAAAAAAACCCCGCAAAAAAAAAGAATTGACAGCTATCATCTTTTCTCCGCTGTTACTCAACATATGGTAACGATGTGAGGCTTGTGCATTATACCACGGTTCTAATTGCATGCTAAATTGTGGACTCAATTTTTCTTTTTATATGTCCTTAATGGACCTTTTTATTCGTCATAGTGATCTTCCACAACATTCGAATATGTGTCTTGGAATAGATTATTTTTGAATTACAGATTTCTAATGCATGCAATGAAGATATTTTACATTTATATGTATCACACCACGTAACATCAGTTCCTTGAGTTTCCTTGATTTCTAAAGTTCCTTTCACTACCGGAATAAACCTATATGCCGACGGCGTTATCTATGCCGACGGCATTTTGTCGGGTCCGTCGGCATAGATGGAGCTATGCTGACGGCCTATGAAAAACCATCGGCAGAAAAAAAGCCGTCGGCATACATCCATCTATGCCGACGGCAACCGTAGGCTTAGGTAGGTCGTCGGCATAGACGTGACCCCGGCGGCCCGGGGATAGATGGCAGGCTGACGCCGTCAAATCTATGCCGACGGCCCTGACGGCGGCCGTCGACATAGATTTTATCTTTTATTATAATTTTAAAGTTACATTTGATTAATTTAAATCTAACTTATCTTAACTTAAACATACGTAAATTATATATCGATTTGGGGTAGAATTTTCCATAGATTTTGAATATCTAACTTCGTTTTGTTTCTGAGTATGTTAGAAATGTGACCTCATGTACTTTTGTGTATAGGTCCTTATACTTTGTTAAAATCACAGGTAATTGATACTTGCATCGATTTTGACAAATTTTGTATGGTTTTTAATCAGAATCTTGAAAGGATTCTGTTGCTATACTATGTTTTCAAATTTGAACAACCGAAAATCATGTTTGCTTCAGATTTAAAGAAAACACCCTTTTGTTTTGATTTTTTTTGTATATTTTTCATTTCTTGACCAAACGAGACAAATTTTATATGTACATCCATCCGATTGTTTCTAGGATTGTGGTGGCAGGTGCAAACAGCCGGCACGTGGCTCCGGAGTGTGACCCCCTTCACGGATGGCACTGCCACCGACACTTGGAGGGGGGAAACGGCCAAGTCGGGTCGACACGGAGGGAATCTTCTGGTGGGTTGGGCCCAGACCTTGTTCTGAAGTGTTCCTATGAGCTAACCTATCGCAACCATGTGGAGAAGTTCATTGGTCAAAGGCCATCCAGCGAAAGTCAAAGGCCTAGATCTCCGGGTCAACGGGGCCAGGGTTAGGCCGGCCGAGGGCCTTGGGGGGTGGGGTAGCAATGCCACCAAAGCATCGCACCGGGTCCTCATACATGTCTCAAAGTGCGGTGGGATGTTTAAAGGGGCAATACGGGGCTCCGGAGTGTGACCCCTCCTCCCCTCACGGATGGCGATGACACCGTAGTAACGTGCTGCAGTTCTGTTGTTGCATGAATATTCCTGAACACTCATGAGTTTTTTGCAAAGTGCAGACACATGTGACATAAGATATGTGGTAACTTTTCTTATTTTTTTGAGATGAAGAAGTATGTGGAAAAATCCCCCATTACGGATTGTTCTTCGCATGTCTACGAGTGTGGTCGGTGGCCTTCGGGGGCTAGCTATGCCACCAAGTCTTGCGCTGGGCCCTCATACATGTCTGGAAGTGTGGTGGCAGGTGCAAACAGCCGGCACACGGCTCCGGAGTGTGACCCCATTCACGGACGGCACAGCCGGCGGAACTTGGAGGGGAAAAATGGCCACGTCGGGTCGACACGGAGGGAATCTTGTGGTGGGTTGGTACCAGACCTTGTTCTGAAGTGTTCCTATGGGCTGACCTCTCACAACCAGGTGGAGAAGTCCATTGGCCAGAGGCCGTCCGGCGAAAGTCAAAGGCGTAAATCTCCGGGTCAACGGGGCCAGGGTTAGGCCTGCCGGTGGCCTGGGGGGGGGGGGAGTAGCAATGCCACCAAAGCATCGCACAGGTCCTCATACATGTCTTAGAGTGTTGTGGGATGTTTAAAGAGGCAATATGCGGCTCCGGAGTGTGGCCCCACATCAGGGACGGCGATGACACCGTAGAAACGTTCTGCGGTTTTGTTGCTGCATGAATATTCCTGAACAGTCAGAGCATGATAAATTCATGAAATTTTTACACGGTGCAGACACATGTGATATAACATCTGTGATAATTTTTCATAATTTTTGTAAGATTCAGAAGTATCTGAAAAAATCCTCCGTTACGGATTGTTCTTCGCATGTCTACGAGTGTGGTCGAGGGCTTTCGGGGGGTAGCTACGCCACCAACTCTAGCGCTGGGTCCTCTTACATGTCTGGACGTGTGGTGGCAGGTACAAACAGCCGGCACGCGGCTCCGGGGTGTGACCCCCTTCACGGACGGCACTGCCACCGGCACTTGGAGGGGGGAAACGGCCACGTCGGGTCGACACGGAGGGAATGTTGTGGTGGGTTGGGCCCAGACCTTGTTACGAAGTGTTCCAACGGGCTGACCTATCACAACCAGGTGGAGAAGTCCATTGGGCAGAGGCCGTCCGGCTAAAGTCAAAGGCATAGATCTCCGGGTCAACGAGGCCAGGATTAGGCCGGCCGGGGGCCTTGGGGGTAGCAATACCACCAAAGCTCGTATCTGTTCGTCATACATGTCTTAGAGTGTGGTGGGATGTTTAAAGAGGCAATACGCAACTCCGGAGTGTGCCCCCCCTCACGGACGGTGATGACACCGTAGTAACGTCCTGCGGTTTTGTTGTTGCATGAATATTCCTGAACATTCAGAGCGTGATAAATTCATGAAACTTTTACACGGTGCAGACACATGTAATATAAGATGTGTGGAAATTTTTCATATTTTTTTAAAGATGCTGAAGTATTTAAAAAAAAATCCCCTGTTACGGATTGTTCTTCGCATGTCTACTAGTGTGGTCGGGGATCTTCGGGGGCTAGCAATGCCACCAAATGTTGTACCGGGTCCTCTTACATGTCTGAAAGTGTGGTGGCAGGTGCAAATCCCGGCACACGGCTCCGGAGTGTGACCCCCATCACGGCCGGCACTGCTGCCGGCACTTGGAGGTGGGAACGGCCACGTCGGGTCGACACGGAGGGAATCATGTGGTGGGTTGGGCCTAGACCTTGTTCTGAGGTGTTCCTATGGGCTGACCTATCACAACCAGGTGGAGAAGTCCATTGGCCAGAGGCCGTCCGGCGATAGTCAAAGGCGTAGATCTCCGGGTCAACGGGGCCAGGGTTAGGACGGTCGGGGGACTGGGGGTAGCAATGCCACCAAATCATCGCACCTGGTCCTCATACATGTCTTACAGTGTGGTGGGATGTTTAAAGAGGCAATATGCAGCTCCGGAGTGTGGCCCCCCCTCACGGAATGCGATGACACCGTAGGTACGTCCTGCGGTTTTGTTGCAGCATGAATATTCCTGAACAGACAAAGCGTGTTAAATTCAAGAAATTTTTACACGGTACAGACACATGTGATATAAGATGTGTGGTAATTTTTCATATTTTTCTAAGATGTAGAAGTATGAGAAAAATCCCATGTTACGGATTGTTCTACGCATGTCTACGAGTGTGGTCGGGGGCCTACGGGGGCTAGCTATGCCACCAAATCTTGCGCTGGGTCGTCTTACATGTTTGGAAGTCTGATGGCAGGTGCAAACAGCCGGCACGCGGCTCTGGCGTGTGACCCCCTTCAAGGATGGCACTGCCGCCTGCACTTGGAGGGGGGAAATGGCCACGTCTGGTCGACACGGAGGTAATCTGGTGGTGGGTTGGGGCCAGACCTTGTTCTGAAGTGTTCCTATGGGCTAACCTATCACAACCAGGTGGAGAAGTCCATTGGCCGGAGGCCGTCTGGCGAAAGTCAAAGGCGTAGATCTCCGGGTCAACGGGGACACAGTTAGACCGGCCGATGGCCTTGGGGGTAGCAATGCCACCAAACCATCGCACTTGGTCCTCATACATGTCTTAGAGTGTGGTGGGATGTTTAAAGAGGTAATATGCGGCTCCAGAGTGTGCCCCCCCCCTCACGGACGGCGAGGACACCGTACTAACGTTCTGCGGTTTTGTTGCTGCATGAATATTCCTGAACAGTCAGAGCGTGATAAATTCCTGAAATTTTTACATGGTGTAGACACATGTGATATAAGATGTGTGGTAATTTTTCATATTTTTTTAAGATGCACAAGTATCTGAAAAAATCCCCCGTTACGGATTGTTCTTCGCATGTCTACGTGTGTGGTCGAGGGACTTCAGTGGGTAGCTATGCCACCAAATCTTGCGCTGGGTCCTCTTACATGTCCGGAAGTGTGGTGGCAGGTGCAAACATCTTTCACGCGGCTCCGGAGTGTGAACCCCTTGACGGACGGCACTGCCTTCGGCACTTGGAAGGGGGAAATGGCCACGTCGCGTCGACACGGAGGGAATCTTGTGGTGGGTTGGGCCCAAACCTTGTTTTGAAGTGTTCCTATGGGCTGACCTATCACAACCAGGTGGAGAAGTCCATTGGCCAGAGGCCGTCCGGCGAAAGTCGAAGGCGTAGATCTCCGGGTCAACGGGGCCACCGTTAGGCCGGCCGGTGGCCATGGGGGGTAGCAATGCCACCAAAGCATCGCACCTGGTCCTCATACATGTCTTAGTGCGTGGTGGGATGTTTAAAGAGGCAATACGCTACTCCAGAGTGTGCCCCCCCTCACGGACAACGATGACACCGTAGTAACGTCCTGCGGTTTTGTTGCCTCATGAATATTACTAAATAGTTAGAGCGTGATAAATTCATGAAATTTTTACACGGTGCAGACATATGTGGTATAAGATGTGGGGTAATTTTTCATTTTTTTAAGATGCAGAAGTATGTGAAAAAATCCCCCGTTACGGATTGTTCTTCGCATGTCTACGAGTGTGGTCGGGGTCCTTCGAGGGCTAGCTATGCCACCAAATCTTGCGCTGGGTCCTCTTACATGTCTCGAAGTGTGGTGGCAGGTACAAACAGCCGCCACGAGGCTCCGGAGTGTGACCCCCTTCATGGCCGGCACTTCCGCCAGCACTTGGAGGGGGCAAACGGCCACGTCGGGTCGACACGGAGGGAATCTTGTGGTGGGTTCGGCCTAGACCTTGTTCTAAAGTGTTCCTAGGGTCTGACCTATCACAACTTTGTGGAGAAGTCCATTGGCCAGAGGTCGTCCGACGAAAGTCAAAGGCGTAGATCTCCGGGTTAACGGGTCCAGGGTTAGGCCGGCCACGGACCTTGGGGCGGTAGCAATGCCGCCAAAGCATCGCACCTGGTTCTCATACATGTCTTAGAGTGTGGTGGGATGTTTAAAGAGGCAATACGCACCTCCGGAGTGTGGCCCCCCTCACGGACTGCGATGACACCGTAGGTACGTCCTGCGGTTTTGTTGCAGCATGAATATTCCTAAACAGTCAAAGCGTGTTAAATTCAAGAAATTTTTACATGGTGCAGACACATGTGATATAAGATGTGTCGTAATTTTTCATATTTTTCTAAGATGCAGAAGTTTGTGGAAAAATCTCCCGTTACGGATTGTTCTTCGCATGTCTACGAATGTGGTCAGGGGCCTACGGGGGCTAGCTATGCCACCAAATCTTGTGCAAGGTCCTCTTACATGTCTGGAAGTGTGGTGGCAAGTGCAAACTATAGGGGAACGCAACAGAAAAAAAAATTCGGTATAGCGAGCTCGCCCAGGACCACTATGGAGACTGCATACAAGGTTTGATCTGATCGGTACCGACTCGAAGCGCAGCGGAAGAAGAGTCGGTGGAGATCGTCGGTGCAGAACCCGCAGATAGGATTTACAACCTCCCAACTGCGAGGATGTACTCCCTCATCGGACAGCCCTCCGGGAGGCGGTCGGACAGTCCCCCGGACGATGTCACGGAAAGCCCTTCTGGAGGACCCTCGAAACTCCAACGGTAAATCGGACGGCCCCTCGGGCAAAAGATCGAAACTACCACCTCTCTATGGGGTTGCACATATACGGTGCCAGCTATCCGGCAGGGCTTCGCTGTCCGGAACTAGTTCGTGCCGTAACCCAGACAGCCTTTCGCCTCTGCAAAACTATTTCGCGGGGAGGGAGAGAGAAGCCAGATAAGTCTATGGCATGTGTATGAGACCAAGGATGAAGTTTGGGTAGCCCCTCACCTCCTATTTATAGGAAAACCAAGGGGTAGGATGGGTATTCAAAATACCAAAGTACCCCCACTTTATGTCACACATAAAGGGCATATGGGGAAAAAGGGGTGCCATGTGGAGCTCCATGGAGGAGCTCCACCCTTGGCCGGCCACCCCTAGGCCCCCCCCCATGAGGGGCTCCCATGGCCCCCCAATCCCTTCTAGAAACCTTTTGCAAAAGCCCTAAAATGTGGCTTTCCAAAAAAATATCCATAAAGTGATTTTCACTATTCACGGAACCAATTTTCCGCGACCGTTAAATTCAAAAATATTTCTGTGGGTCTTAGAATAATTCTAGTACCCACACAAATGATTTTGGACACGTTCTGAAATAATTTCGGATTAGTGATTTTCATCTGTGAAAAGCAACCAAATTGGTTCCGGCAGCTCCGGAACATTTCTGGTTTTTATCTCGGAAAATTCCTAGAAGTTTCCAGAATGATTCTGTCACCCTCCAAGAATTATCAGGCGTTTGCCGAAACCAATTTGAATTAATGGCATCCCCTGAAACAACTTTTTAGTTTCACCGAAACTCATCCGGTGACCCGTCTCTCCGGAACATTTTCGCTGTCTCCAAAACTTTTTTCTGGAGAGTTTCTCTCAGACTCCCTGTCTAGTATTCAGCAGATAGATGACCCTTAAGTGTCTGACCCTATAGGTTCGGTGAAGTATAGACATGACCCGGAACCCCATCCGATCAATGATCAACATCTGAGCCGTGGACACCCATATTGACCCCTATACCCACACGAATGAATATTTGAGTGAACCTCCAGTTGCCGTGTGTTATTCCTGTTGCTTCGCGATATGTTACAAACACCCGAGGTAAGATTTATTGCATCCCCGTGGATCAACAATTTGTCCACCATGCAAGTTACCTCGTTATCGGTTTTGTTCTCTTTTCTCGTTTCCGTGTTCCGGCATCCCACTGATCAAATCACAATGTGTCTGGCCAGACGATGATGGATACCGTAACACCGAGAGTGCCCGAGAATATCTCTCCATCGTCGGAGGAGCAAATCCCAATCTTGAGCTATCTTGTTACTTGCCATACTTTTTCGTGAACCCGTAAGCCGCCGTAATAGCCACCCAGTTACGGATGACGTTTAACAAACCCCAAAGTTCATGAAGCAAGCACGAAGGAACTCGATACTCTCATGGTCTAAGGAATTATGCAAACATTAACTATCTCTGTGATATTAACCATTAACTTGTGACGAAAGTATCTCATAGCATAACATCAATTTTTGGGTCGATTCAACACAAGTGTTCTTCCAACATTGTGCCCTCAAAATTGCCGGCATAGGCATGCCCATGATCAGGAAAACATGATCATCATGCAATACTTGAGCCAGTCTTAGAGGCAAGACTAGGAATACAATTTACCGTTTATTATACCACACGTGCACATGAGTTTCCCTCCGAGCCTTGTGTTATTGCAGACTCGAGGATCATTGCATTTATAGCATGGAACATAAACATTCTTTACAAACTTTGTAGATACAAAATAACTGTTATTACTGCCTCTAGGGCATATCTTCTATAGACTACCACTTGAGCTAGAGTCGTAATCCAGTTACATGGCCTCCCTAACACCGATGGCTATCCGGTGCTGCTCATGCTTTGCTCGTGGTAGAGGCTTTGTCATCGGGTCTGACATGTTCAGATCCGTGTGAACTTTGCGTACTTAAACTAAACCCACTTTGACATGATGTCGAATGTGTTTATATTTGCGTTGAATATGTCTTGTCTTATGGTGCGAACTTGGCTCCCTTGCCTGAGCCAGGGCACCACTATTATCACAATAGATCTCCACCGGGTCCAGAGCACTTGGAACCACACCAAGGTCTTCAAGAAATTGCTTGATCCATATGGCCTCCTTGGAGGCTTCTGAAGCTGCAACATATTCCGCCTCCATCATAGAATCTGCCACAGTCTTTTGTTTCAAACTTTTCCAGTCAACTGCGCCACTGTTCAATATGAAAACATAGCCTGATTGAGATTTGAAGTCATCTGGGTCAGTCATGAAGCCTGCATCAGTGTAACCACTTACAATGAGCTCTTCATCACCTCCGTACACAAGGAGTAAATCCTTGGTCCTTCTGAGGTACTTAAGAATACCCTTGACTGCGGCCCAATGTTCCAATCCTGGATCACTTTGGTACTGGCTGCTAACACTTAGCGCATAGGAAACATCCGGTCTTGTACATGGCATGGCATACATAATAGAACCAACTGCCGAGGCATATGGAACATCACTCATTTGTACTCGCTCATCGAGAGTCCGAGGACACTTATTCTTGCAAAGCACTGTGCCAGGTGACATGGGGAGTAGGCCTTTCTTGGAGTTCTCCATGTTGAACCTTTTCAACACCTTGTCAATGTACGTGCTTTGGCTAAGCGCTATCAGGCGTTTTGATATATCTCTATAGATTCTGATGCTCAATACATATGCCGCTTCGCCTATGTCTTTCATTGAAAAACTCTTCTTCAATGAGTCTTTTATTTCACTAAGAAAATTCATGTCATTTCCAATCAACAATATGTCATCCACATACAAGATTAGAAATGCTTTTGCGCTCCCACTAAACTTCTTGTAAACACAAGATTCTTCGTCATTCCTGATGAAGCCAAACTGTTTGACCACTTCATCAAAATGAAAGTTCCAGCTCCCTGATGCTTGCTTCAGACCATAAATGTGTAGGGTAACGCAGCAGAAAACAAAAAATTTCCGACCTACGCACCAGCCCAGGACCACTATGGAGACTGCATACAAGGTTTGATCATTTTCGTTACCGACTCGTAGCGCAGCGGAAGTAGAGTCGATGACGATCGGTGATGCAGATCCCCGCAGCTAGGATTTACAACCTCCCAACCGCGAGGATGTATACCCTCGTCTTCCCTTCGGACAGCCCTCCGGGAGGCGGTCGAACAGTCCCTCGGACGATGTCGCGGACAGCCCTTCGGGAGGACCTTCGAAACTCAGACGGTCACTCGGACAGCCCTTCGGGAGGACTCACAGAACTCGGACCGTCACTTGGACAGCCCTTCGGGAGGCACTCTCGAACAGCCCCTCGGGCACTAAGATCGAAACTACGACCTCTCTACAGAGTTGCACACATACGGTGTCATCTATCCGGCAGGGCTTCGCCGTCCAGAACTAGTTCCCACCGGAACCCAGACAGCCTTTCGGCTCTGCAAAACTATTTTGCGGGGAGGGAGAGAGAAGCCAGATCATGCAATGGCACTTGTATGTGAGAAGGAGTGAGTGTGGAGGGCTGCCACTCCACCTCTATTTATAGGAAATCCCAAGGGGTAGGGTGGTTTTACAAGAAAACCCAAAAGCACATGAATGAAGTCCTTCCACAAGGACCCAAATGTGAAACCAAGGCACAAGAGGGGGCTCCAAGGAGGAGCCCCCATGTGGCCGGCCACACCTAGGAGGGGCCCCCCCAAGGGAGCCTCATCCATCCATGTCACCCCCAAAAAATATGTTGGGACAAAACCCAAAATAATGGCTTTCCAAAAAGTAACCCAAAAAGCACTTTCACTATTCATGACGACATTTTTCAGCGTCCGTTCGAACTGAAAATATATATGTGGGCTTAGAACATTTCCAGTACCCACTAAAATAATTTTCAATGCGTTCTGGAACAATTCCAGTTTAGTGATTTCATCTGCGAAAAGCATCTGAAGCGGTTCCGGCAGCTCCGGAACATTTCCGGTTTTCATCTCAGAAAATTCCCAGAAGTTTCCAGAATGATTCTGGCACCCTCCAAGAATTATCAGGCATGTGCCGAAACCAATTTGACTTAATGGAATACCCCGAAACAACTTTTCAGTTTCACCGAAACTCATCCGGTGTTCTCTCTGCGGAACTTTTCCGCTGTCCAAAACTTTTTCGGTGATTTTCTCTCAGACTCCCTGTCTAGTATTCAGCAGATAGATGACCCTTAAGCGTGTGACCCTATAGGTTCAGTGAAGTATAGACATGACACGGAACCCCTTCCGATCAATGATCAACATCGGAGCCGTGGACACCCATATTGACCCCTATACCCACACGAATGAATATTCGAGTGAACCTCCAGTTGCCGTGTGCTATTCCTGTTGCTTCGCGATATGTTACAAATACCCGAGGTGAGACATGATGGCATCCCCGTGGGTCAACAACTTGTCCACTATGCCAGTTACCTCGTTACCGGTATTTGTTCTCTTTTCTCGTTCCCGTGTTCCGGCATCCCCGTGATCAAATCACAAAGTGTCTGGCCAGACGATGATGGATACTGTAACACCAAGAGGGCCCAGAGATATCTCTCCATCGTCGGAGGAGCAAATCCCAATCTCGAGCTATCAAGTTACTTGACACACTTTTCCATGAACCCGTAAGCCGCCGTAATAGCCACCCATTTACGGATGACGTTTAACAAACCCCAAAGTTCATGAATCAAGCATGAAGAAACTCGATACTCTCATGGTCTAAGGAATCATGCAAACGTTAACCATCTCTGTGTTATTAACCATTAACTTGTGACGAAAGTATCCCAAAGCATAACATCAATTCGGGTCGATTCAACACAAATGTTCTTCTAACATTGTGCCCTCAAAGTTGCCGGCATAGTCATGCCCATGATCAGGAAAACAGAACCATCATGCAACACTTGAGCTAGTCTTAGAGGCCAGACTAGGAATACATTTTACCGTTTATTATTCCACACGTGCATATGAGTCTTCCTCCGAGCCTCGTGGTTATTGTAGACTCGAGAACCATAGCAGTTATAGCATGGAACATAAACCTAATTATGAACAGGGAGATAATCAATAACATTTATTATTGCCTCTAGGGCATATCTCCTACAGACTCCCACTTGCACTAGAGTCAATAATCTAGTTAATGCTAATGCACTTCACACCTGTGGCACACCGGTGTAAATATGCTTCGCAGGTGGTATAGCCTGATGTCCAACGGATCTGACGACTTCAGCTCCGTGTGTATCTTTGCGTATCCTCGTGTTTTTACGCTTTCACAAAATTCATATTTTGTGTGGACTTGGCTTTGTATGTATGTGAATCACAGGTCGAACCTGGATTCCTCAGACTGAGTTATGGAGCAACTACCCGCAGTAGTGTCCCATTGACAAAAGCCATCTTGGAACCATACTAAGTTCATGAATGAACTATATGATTCAACATCTTCTTTGTCGCTTTAAAAGCGGCAACATACTTCGCCTCTGTTATAGAATTCACCACAGTAACTTGTTTGAACAAATTCCAACTAACTGTGCCACCAGATTGTGTGTTACACAAAACCCTCAATTTAAATCGAAAATCGCATGGAGCATGGATGAAGACTGTATCGATGTAACCTTTTACAATGAACTCTTCATGATCTCCGCTTGCGAGAAAACATGTCATCAGTGCTATTATAGTACTCAATGACCCTTTTTCACTGTTGTCCCATGATCAGTACTTTTGATCACTTTGGTATCTATACTCGCAACAACTTTGGGAGTATTGGACATATCTGGTTTGTTTTTACATACCATGGAATACATGATTAATCCAAACACAAGAGTGTGTGGAATCTTCATCATGTATTTTGCTCATCAGTGTTTTGGGACACCGAGTCTTGCAAAAACTCTTTCCATGTGACTTCGGCAAGAATCACTCCTTGACGTTTTTAATGCTAAAAGGTTTTAGCATTTTGTCAATATGTATCTTTGCTCAGCCCCATTAGGTAAATCTATCTCCATAGATCATCATGCCTAATATAAAGGCTATTTTGCCCAAGCACTTCATCGAAAAACTATTTTCAAATGAAGTCCTAATTCGTGTCAAGAATTTTATTTCCAATTAACAATGTGTCAAGCACACAACGTTTTCTAGAAATTTTATTATGCTCCCACTTACTTTCTTGAATCACAAGCATCTTCGTTACCCATTGATGAACTCAAAACCCTTTTAACCATATCATCAAAACACGAAGATTCCAACTCCATTTTGCTCTCTTCTGTCCATCGCTGGAACTCTGAAGTTTGCATACTTACTAGCATCCTTTGGACTGACAAAATACCTTGGACTGTAACACATGCAAGTCCTTGGTTTTATTTCCATCAGATGGATATCCTTTCATCATCCTTGTTTCATATCTCATGATTGAAATATGTATTAATTGCTAGTTCCACCCGAACCGACTTTAAGCATCGCTACGATGAAACAACCTCATCGTAGTCAACTCCTTGAACTTGTTATTGCAACAAGTCGAGCTTTATGGATAAAACATTTTTATCTATATCAGTTTTAAGTTCCATAACTATTCGTTAGACTCTAAGTCTTCCGAAAGGTGTATCAAGGTTTTAATCTTGAATCACTTATATGGAAACTAACTCGGGTTCTATTGGCATTTAGCCAATTCTGGAGTCAGGGCCCATCAATGCTTCCTTGTGTATCGTAGGTATACTGTTGTCTAACAACAATATCTCGTTTGCGCACCTGAGAGGTTTGCACGAGCCTTGCCTATGTGGTTCAGCTGCAAGTTCGACAGAAGTCCATACATTTTATTGTAGAGACTTCCGTATCAGTCGCAGTAGGAAAACCTGGAATTACTTCCAAGGTCTCTTTCCTTTGATCTGATGACGAAGATATTGTTTATCTCGTCGAGTTGCACTATTCTCCCACTCACCTTTTTGAAAGAACCATTTTCTTCAAAAAGCATACCGTTCTTAGTGGCAAACCTATTTGCCTCGGCATAGTGAGGGAGGAATACCCAACATTTTGGGATAACCTACAAAGTAGCACTTGTCTGATTTGGAATAGGTTTGTAACCTTTTAGACAAGCCCCATATTCCAAATGTTAAGAAAAGATATAACATGGTTGGGCGTACCATACCATGGTGTCATTTCAACAGACCAGATGGAGCTCTTTTCAGTGTAAAAGCCGCAGTCTCTAAAGCATCACTCTTTAAAAGGGATAATGGCAAATTTATTTATGTCATCTTTGATCTTACCATGTCATAAATGGTTTGATTACATCTTCACGGACTTTCCACTTGCAGTGGTGCTCCGGGAGGTGCAAGTTATGAAACCCCTTTCACAACTCATCAGACATTCGCTAAACTTGTAACTCAAATATTCCTTTCTGCAATCGAATTGTAGAAACATAATTTTCTTGTTACAATAACTTCTACTTCATATTTGAAAACCTTTCGAATGATTTCAAAAGATCCAGACTTTCGTCTCATCAAGTAAATATCCATATATCTCCTTGAGTCATTTCTGAAGATAGATAAATCCACTACTTGCAACAACATTTATTGAACTACACACATCAAAATGTATGATCACCAATAAGTTTGTTGCTCATTCCTTATGGCCTGTGAACGGTATTTCAGTCACTTCACTTTTCGGAGGAAATTTGCAAGTGTCAGATGATTCAAAATCAAACGACTTCAAAATCCATCATAATGGAGTTTTCCATGCGGGTTTCTCCAATGTGACCAAATGCAGTGCCACACTTGTGTGGTATTCTTTTAGTCTTGCGACATTTAGCGTCAGTGTTATAGATGTATCATATTACCATCAATATTCATAACATACGTCCAATCTCGGATGGAAGCATGGCCCTTTATGTTATTCATAATACTGAACAACAATTGTTCTTTTATGAACAATTCTTTTGCAACAAACATTGTGCAATGGGCTAGAGTGTGTAAAAACTCTAAAATGAATTATGAAAGTAAATCCAGAGGTAATATATTATTATCATTATTCATAACATGCATCTCATTCTCAATGAAAGTATGGCCCTTATGTTATTCATAACATCGAACATAAAAAGTTCTCTTATGAACAACCTTCTTGCAAGATTACTTTATGCAGAGGCTAGAGTTTGTAAAACTCTAAATGAATTATGAAAATAAATACAGACGGTAATACACCGATGGAAGGTATAGTAACATTTACTATGTTCCCTGTGTATACCTAAACCTCATTCCTGGCTAGTCTTTCAGGCCATAGTAGTTCTTACATCGAGTTGCAACAGAATGCAATCGAGCGGGTATCTCTATGATTAACTCACAATACCCAAGAATCAGTGATTAACAAATTAATCATAATTCCCAAGAACTATATCTTTGACTAGCCTTCTATACATCAAAAACTTGTATGACATTCATACATGAGCTGGATATTCCAGTCTTCTTTCTTTCTGCCATTATACTTCTAACAGTTTAACTTTTAGTATTTCTCCTAGTCTCAGAAGAAGCACCCAACTTAAGAGTGGCGTTAGCCTCGGACTTCCTAGGCATGAAAGTTTCACTAACACCCTTCGGACACTTCCTTTCTCTTTAAGTTGTTGTTTTATTCACCTTTCATCATATGACAGGCGTTCTTCTGGATCCCTCTCTTATCAGTCTAATGCATAGTAAACTCTTTTACTAATAGTTTACAAACAAACATTGCTTTGGATATCTCATATCTTTTAGCCTTTGTCTGTCTCTGAAAATCATTTTTAGATTCCATGAATATCACATAACTATCCAAACTTTCGAAGTTCGGGTCTCATGGAAGCAAACATATTAAACGGAATTCTAGCTTTTGGATCGAAGGACGAGAGTCACATGATCCATAGCATAAGCGAGAGAATACCGAAAGTATGCGATAGGACAAAGTCCTTCTCGGCACTCTTGAGAACAATCCTCACATTACGTTACCAACCGTAAAGTTTTAACCAGATATTTAACAGCTATTCAATTTTAATAGGGAAGGTGGAAACGCGAGCCATTATTCTACAACTATTATGCAAACCACACTTAGACAGTGTTCATAATTAATTGCACTGAGAATTAAACAAGTTAATTCAACAGTGCGCTCCCACTCAAATCAATATCTCTCATAATTGATTTTGAGTGATACAAGATCCAGACTTCAATTCATCGCCATAGAATCATCATCTCATGACGGGAATTTTAATCGATAGGCCAACTTGCCGATCACATCTCTATGTGACTCTTGTTCATCTTTTGATGCGTGTGTTCCGAGCTCATGACTTTCATGCCTGAACGTCAAGACAACCAAGTGATCACGCTGCGAGGTCTCAACTCACCCGCCTCACACTTCCCTAATCGTTCGTACCCATGCATCCATGGCGCACCCCGAAAAGTTAGGTGCCGTGACGGTGCTACACTTGGGAGAACACTAACTACTTGATAATTTTGTGTGAGAGATCACCCTAATAAAAGCGACTACCGCGCAATCAAGAAGGGTGCATCATAAGGGATAAACATCTCAGGCAATTCATAATAGCATGATATGGTATAGCCCTTTCTGACGGAGAAGTCTTGTATTTCTTCGTCTTTGGCATTCTCGTCGGTGTTCACCTTCGCGAAGATCGCCACCACCTTGTCGATGCACCAGATAATATTGCTATCTCTATAGCTAATAAAATAATGCATTACTTAAGGTTGACACACAGGTCAATAAAGTGACAATCATATGGCTCCAGCCATCATGCCAAATCATGACACGCAGGTCATGTTAATCAATTTACATTATATAGTCATCTCATACATAATCAAATTATTATGAGCACTGCTATACCACATCACATGCACATGCAAACCCTCCTGCAAAACCAAGTTAGACGCCTCTAATCGGTTCAGCAAAAACTTGTTTTATGTGGGATCTAAGGTTTCGAAACAAACCGAAGCTACCAACGTCCATCATCAAGTATGATAATCCAAGTCGCTAGATTAACATCGCGGGGTGTATGAGACACGAGATAATAAAATCTCGATCCCCATACTGAACTTCGTCATACGCATGACCCCCGTGCAGATCATATCTACATTGCCCTTTCGTCTGTGAAATTTCATCTTTCTTTTTAACTACGATGTAATTCAATGAACTGTTAGCACTTCGTTGATCAATCAGGATCGCGGATTGCCAGAACATTGAAACTCCACCATGCTGTTATCAAGATCAGAAATATGCAAATTCCAGGGAAGCAACAAGAATATCGGGTAACAGATTTCATCTGCTACCCGCACAAATAATTTTCAGTAATAGAACTCATCTACTACCTAATTATATTGTGCAATACCCATACATCTCCATGTATTCTAGATCGCAACCTGCATCTACGCATAGCACGGCTCATGATGCCACTGTAGGGTAACGCAGCAGAAAACAAAAATTTTCTGACCTACGCACCAGCCCTGGACCACTATGGAGACTGCATACAAGGTTTGATCATTTTCGTTACCGACTCGTAGCGCAGCGGAAGTAGAGTCGATGACGATCGGCGATGCAGATCCCCGTAGCTAGGATTTACAACCTCCCAACCGCGAGGATGTATACCCTCGTCTTCCCTTCGGACAGCCCTCTGGGAGGCGGTCGAACAGTCCCCCGGACGATGTCGCGGACAGCCCTTCGGGAGGACCTTCGAAACTCAGACGGTCACTCGGACAGCCCTTCGGGAGGACTCACAGAACTCGACCGTTACTTGGACAGCCCTTCGGGAGGCACTCTCGAACAGCCCCTTGGGCACTAAGATCGAAACTACGACCTCTCTACAGAGTTGCACACATACGATGTCATCTATCCGGCAGGGCTTCGCCGTCCAGAACTAGTTTCCACCGGAACCCAGACAGCCTTTCGGCTCTGCAAAACTATTTTGCGGGGAGGGAGAGAGAAGCCAGATCATGCAATGGCACTTGTATGTGAGAAGGAGTGAGTGTGGAGGGCTGCCCCTCCACCTCTATTTATAGGAAATCCCAAGGGGTAGGGTGGTTTTACAAGAAAACCCAAAAGCACATGAATGAAGTCCTTCCACAAGGACCCAAATGTGAAACCAAGGCACAAGAGGGGGCTCCAAGGAGGAGCCCCCATGTGGCCGGCCACACCTAGGGGGGGCCCCCCCAAGGGAGCCTCATCCATCCATGTCACCCCCAAAAAATATCTTGGGACAAAACCCAAAATAATGGCTTTCCAAAAAGTAACCCAAAAAGCACTTTCACTATTCATGACGACATTTTTTAGCTTCCGTTCGAACTGAAAATATTTATGTGGGCTTAGAACATTTCCAGTACCTACTAAAATAATTTTCAATGCGTTCTGGAACAATTCCAGTTTAGTGATTTCATCTGCGAAAAGCATCTGAAGCGGTTCCGGCAGCTCCGGAACATTTCCGATTTTCATCTCAGAAATTTCCCAGAAGTTTCCAGAATGATTCTGGCACCCTCCAAGAATTATCAGGCATGTGCCAAAACCAATTTGACTTAATGGAATACCCCGAAACAACTTTTCAGTTTCACCGAAAGTCATCCGGTGTTCTCTCTGCGGAACTTTTCCGCTGTCCAAAACTTTTTCGGTGTCCGAAACTTTTTCGGTGATTTTCTCTCAGACTCCCTGTCTAGTATTCAGCAGATAGATGACCCTTAAGCGTGTGACCCTATAGGTTCGGTGAAGTATAGACATGACACGGAACCCCTTCCGATCAATGATCAACATCGGAGCCGTGGACACCCATATTGACCCCTATACCCACACGAATGAATATTCGAGTGAACCTCCAGTTGCCGTGTGCTATTCCTGTTGCTTCGCGATATGTTACAAATACCCGAGGTGAGACATGATGGCATCCCCGTGGGTCAACAACTTGTCCACTATGCCAGTTACCTCGTTACCGGTATTTGTTCTCTTTTCTCGTTCCCGTGTTCCGGCATCCCCGTGATCAAATCACAAAGTGTCTGGCCAGACGATGATGGATACCGTAACACCAAGAGGGCCCAGAGATATCTCTCCATCGTCGGAGGAACAAATCCCAATCTCGAGCTATCAAGTTACTTGACACACTTTTCCATGAACCCGTAAGCCGCCGTAATAGCCACCCATTTACGGATGACGTTTAACAAACCCCAAAGTTCATGAATCAAGCATGAAGAAACTCGATACTCTCATGGTCTAAGGAATCATGCAAACGTTAACCATCTCTGTGTTATTAACCATTAACTTGTGACGAAAGTATCCCAAAGCATAACATCAATTCGGGTCGATTCAACACAAATGTTCTTCTAACATTGTGCCCTCAAAGTTGCCGGCATAGTCATGCCCATGATCAGGAAAACAGAACCATCATGCAACACTTGAGCTAGTCTCAGAGGCCAGACTAGGAATACATTTTACCGTTTATTATTCCACACGTGCATATGAGTCTTCCTCCGAGCCTCGTGGTTATTGTAGACTCGAGAACCATAGCAGTTATAGCATGGAACATAAACCTAATTATGAACAGGGAGATAATCAATAACATTTATTATTGCCTCTAGGGCATATCTCCTACAAAATGGCTTTCTGAAGTTTGCATACCTTTCCAGCATTCTCAGGATCGACAAAACCTTCTGGCTGTATCATGTATACATCCTCTTTGAGGTTTCCATTTAGGAAAGCCGTTTTGACATCCATCTGCCATATTTCATAGTTGAAATAAGCAGCAATTGCTAGTAATATCCGAACAGACTTAAGCATAGATACTGGCGAGAAAGTGTCGTCGTAGTCCACTCCTGGAACTTGCGTGAACCCTTTCGTGACAAGTCTAGCTTTGTGGATAGTAATGTTACCATCCACGTCCGTCTTTCTTTTGGAAATCCATTTACAACCAATGGGCTTTACGCCTTCTGGAAGTTCTTCCAAATTCGAAACTTGGTTTTCGTACATGGATTCCATCTCGGATTTCATGGCCTTGTGCCATTCCCTTGAGATGGGCCTCGCCATCGCTTTCTTGTAGTGTGCAGGTTCATCGTCTTCAAGAATAAAGGTTCCATTATGAAACCATTCAGGTGGCTGGATAGCCCTAACTGATCTGCGCGGTTCAGTTACAACATTGTCTGAAGTTTCCGCATCACATGCGACAACTTCCGGCTCGGTTGTAGGGATAATTTGCGGAATTACTTCCGGTTCCTTAGCCATATCAACGGTTGCCTAAGATTCATCAATCTCATCAAGTTGTACTGTCCTCCCACTCACTTCTTTAGCGAGAAATTGTTTCTCGAGAAAGATTCCGGTTTTGGCGACAAACACTTTGCCCTCGGATGGGTGGTAGAAGGAATACCCAAAGGTTTCCTTGGGATAACCTGCAAAGTAACATTTGTCTGATCTGGGATCGAGTTTTTGAGGATGTAAACGTTTTACATATGCTTCACAATCCCAAATCATGAGATGCGACACACTGGTTTTCTTCCCATACCATAACTCATATGGCGTCGTCTCAACAGACTTTGACGGTGCTTTGTTTAGTGTATAAGCGGCAGTTTCTAGTGCGTGACCCCGAAAAGATATCGGTAGATCTGTAAGAGACATCATCGACCTTACCATGTCTAACAGGGTTCGGTTACATCTTTCCGACACTCCGTTTCGCTGTGGAGTTCCGGGAGGCGTAAGCTGTGAAACGATTCCACGGTCACTCAGATGTTGGCCAAACTCATGACTAAGATATTCGCCTCCGCGATCAGACCGCAGAAACTTAATCTTTTTGTTATGATGATTTTCTACCTCATTCTGAAATTCTTTGAACTTTTCAAAAGTTTCCGACTTATGCTTCATTAAGTATATATAGCCATACCTACTCAAATCATCAATGAAAGTCACGAAGTAGAAATACCCACCCTGTGCGATTGTGCTCATTGGACCACATACATCACTATGTATTATTTCCAACAACTCACTCGGCCGTTCAGGATGATCCGTGAACGGCGTCTTTGTCATTTTTCCCATCAAGCAAGCTTCACATGTGTCAAATGATTCAAAATCAAAGGACGGTAAAACTCCATCTTTATGGAGTCTTTGGATGCATTTCTTTCCGATGTGGCCAAGCCGACAGTCCCACATGAAAGTGGTGGTGGTATCAGCCTACATAAGGTGTTTAGTATTCACGTTAAAGACATCATTTCCACATTCAAGGTTTAGAATGAAAAGGCCCCCAACAATGGATGCAAATCCATAAAACATATCCTTACAATAAAGTGAACAACCATTGTTCTCAGACTTGTACGAATACCCATCATGTACTAAACATGATCCAGAGATAATGTTTCTACACAACAGTGGAACAAAATAACAGTTACTTAGTTCCAAAATAAATCCTGAAGGGAGACGTAGAGGCATAATGCCGACGGCTTGAGCGGCGATCCTAGCGCCGTTCCCGACACGCATCATGACTTCATTCTTTTCCAGCTTGCGCACCTTCTGAAGCCCCTTTATCGAGTTGGAAATGTGAGCAACCGATCCGGTATCAAATACCCAAGACATAGAATTTTCGCTAGCAATCAAAACGTCAATGACATTAACTTGTATAACAATTATACCTTTTCCGGTTTTCCCGGACTTCTTATCTTCCAGATACTTCTTGCAGTTTCTCTTCTAGTGTCCTGTGCCCTGGCAGTAGAAGCACTCAGTTTCATTCTTGGCTCCACCCTTAGAGTTGCTTTGGGAGCCGGTCTTGCCGGCGCCCTTGCCCTTCTTTGGCTTGCCTTTCTTTTTGAAACTGGCGGTTTTATTCACAAGCAACACTTGCTTGCAATTTTTTCGCAATCCTCCTTCTGTGTTTTTCAGCATGGTGAGCACCTCTTCCGGTGTTTTCTCCATCCCTGTCATGTTGTAGTTCATGACAAAACCATCGTAAGACGGGGGGAGTGAAGAAAGCAACATGTCCATCATATGGCCATTTGGAAGTGGAAATTCCAGGGCTTTAAGCCTTTCAGCATAGCCAATCATTTTGACCACGTGTTCGCGAACTGAACTACCCTCAGCCATCTTGCATTCCATCAAAGCCTTCATGATATCAAATCGTTCAGACTTTGCGGTCTCCTTGTACAGAGCATCGAACTCCCGGATCATATCACGGGGTTTGTGGAATTCAAAACATTTTTGAAGCTCTGGACTCATGCAAGCTAGCACGAGGCACTGCACTATGTTGTGATCATCATCCTTAGTGGCCCAGACATTTTGTTCATCTTCCAGGGCCTCTGCCGCCGGTTTAGCTGGAAGAGCAGTTTCAAGCACATACAATTTCTTAGCGCTCCTGAGGACAATCCTCAGATTGCAGACCCAGTCCGCATAGTTTTTCCCAGTCGCAGCTAACTTCTCTTTCTCTAACATCGGGCCTAAGTTGAACGTGTTGTTGCGAGCCATTTGATCTACAACGGAAAACACAAGTTTCACTTAGACTTTGTTCATAATGATTTTTGCACTAGTGAATAAACAATTTTATTCTAAAGTGCGCTCCCACTTAAATCAATATCTCTCATAATTGATTGTGAGTGATTCAATACCCGAGTTTTGATTGTTCGCCACGATGGTAGCATCACAGATGACGAAAATCTCAACCGGTAGGCCAGCTTGCCAATCACATATTTATGTGATTCTTGTTCATCTTTCGATGCTTGTGTTCCGAGCTCAGGACTTTCCTGCCTAAATGTCAAGACAACCAAGTGATCTTGCAGTGAGGTCTGACCTCACCCGCCGTACACTTTCCAGTCGTTCATGCCCATGGTAGCATGTGGCACCCCGAAAGGATACATGCTGTGATGGTGCTACACTTGGGAGAACACTAACTACTTGATATTTTAAGTGTGAGAGCACCCTAATTAAAGCGACTACCGTGCAATCAAGAAGGGTGCATCAAGAGGGATAAACATCTCAGGCAATTCATAATAGCATGATATGGTATAGCCCTTTCTGACGGAGAAGTCTTTCATTTCTTCGTTTTCGGCATTTGCGTCGGTGTTCACCTTCGCGAAGATTGCCACCACCTTGTCGATGCACCAGATAATATTGCTATCTCTATAGCTAATAAAATAAGTGCATTACTTAAGGTTGACAGGCAGGTCATTAAAGTGACAATCATATGGCTCCAGCCATCATGCCGAACCATGACACGCAGGTCATGTTAATTACATCATATAGTCATATCATACATAATCGAATTAATATGAGACTTGCTATACCACATCACATGCAACCCATCCTGCAGAACCAAGTTAGAGGCCTCTAATCGGTTTATGCAAAAAAAAATTACGTGGCTTCTAATGTTTTGACTTAAACCGCAGCTACCAACGTTCATCATCAAGTATAATTATTCAAGTCGCTAGATTAACATCGCGGGGTGTATGAAACACGAGATAATAAAATCTCCAGCCGCATACTAAACTTCGTCATACGCATGACCCCCGTGCAGATCATATCTGCATTGCCCTTTCGTCTGTGCAATTTCATCTTTCTCTCAACTACGGTGGAACCCAAAGAACTGATAGCACTTCCTTGATCAATCAGTATCGTGGATTGCCAGAACTTTGTGAAATTCCACCATACTGTTTCAAGATCAGAAATATGCAAATTCTAGGGAAGCAACAAGAACATCGGGTAACAGATTTCATCTGCCACCCGCATAAATAATTTTCAGCAATAGATCTCATCTACTCCAAAATTATATTATGCAATACCCATACATCTCCTTGTATTCTAGATCGTAACCTACATCTACGCATAGCACGGCTCTTGATGCCACTGTAAGGAAACGCAATAGAAAACAAAAAATTTCGGTATAGCGAGCATGCCCAGGACCACTATGGAGACTCCATACAAGGTTTGATCTGATCCATACTGACTCGAAGCGCAGCGGAAGAAGAGTCGATGGAGATCGTCAGTGCAGATCCCCGCAACTAGGATTTACAACCACGAGGATGTACTCCCTCGTCGGACAGCCCTCCGGGAGAAGGTCGGACAGTCCCCCGGACAGCCGTTCGGGGGGACCCTCGAAACTCGAACGGTAACTTGGACAGTCCTTTGGGAGGACCCTCGAACAGCCCCTCAGGCAAAAGATCGAAACTACGACCTCTCTACGGGGTTGCACACATACGGTGTCAGCTATCCAGCAGGGCTTCACCATCCAGAACTAGTTCCTGCCAGAACCTAGACAGACTTTTGGCTCTACGAAACTATTTCACGGGGAGGGAGAGAGAAGCCAGCCAACTCTATGGCTTGTGTATGAGAGCAAGGATGAAGTTTGGGCAGCCCCCTCACCTCCTATTTATAGGAAAACCAAGGGGTAGGATGGGTATTCAAAATACCAAAGTACCCCCACTTTATGTCACACATAAAGGGCGTATGGGTAAAAAGGGGTGCCATGTGGAGCTCCACCCTTGGCCAGCCACCCCTAGGGGGCCCCCCATGAGGGGCTCCCATGGCCCCCCAATCCCTTCTAGAAGCCTTTTTGCAAAAGCAATAAATGGTGGCTTTCCAAAAAAATATCCATAAAGTGATTTTCAGTATTCACGGAACCAATTTTCTGCGACCGTTAAATCCGAAAATATTTCTGTGTGTCTTAGAATAATTCCAGTACTCACACAAATGATTTTGGACACGTTCTGAAACAATTTCGGATTAGTGATTTTCGTATGCGAAAAGCAACCAAATCGGTTCCGGCAGCTCCGGAACATTTCCAGTTTTTATCTCGGAAAATTCCCAGAAATTTGCAGAATGATTTTGGCACCCTCCAAGAATTATTAGGCGTGTGCCGAAACCAATTTGACTTAATGGCATCCCCTGAAACAACTTTTCAGTTTCACCGAAACTCATCCGGTGACCCCACTCTCTCCGGAACTTTTCCGCTGTCTCCAAAACTTTTTTCTGGAGACTTTCTCTCGGACTCCCTGTCTAGTATTCAGCAGATAGATGACCCTTAACCATGTGACCCTATAGGTTCGGTGAAGTATAGACATGACCCGAAACCCCTTCCGATCAATGATCAACATCTGAGCCGTGGACACCCATATTGACCCCTATACCCACACGAATGAATATTCGAGTGAACCTCCAGTTGTCGTGTGCTATTCTTGTTGCTTCGCGATATGTTACAAACACCCGAGGTGAGATTTATTGCATCCCCGTGGATCAACAATTTGTCCACCATGCAAGTTACCTCATTACCGGTTTTGTTCTCTTTTCTCGTTTCCGTGTTCCGGCATCCCACAGAGCAAATCACAATGTGTCTGGCCGGACGATGATGGATACCGTAACACCGAGAGGGCCCGATAATATCTCTCCATCGTCGGAGGAGCAAATCCCAATCTTGAGCTATCTTGTTACTTGCCATACTTTTCCGTGAACCCGTAAGCCACCGTAATAGCCACCCAGTTACGGATGACGTTTAACAAACCCCAAAGTTCACGAAGCAAGCACGAAGGAACTTGATACTCTCATGGTCTAAGGAATTATGCAAACATTAACTATCTCTGTGATATTAACCATTAACTTATGACGAAAGTATCTCATAGCATAACATCAATTTTTGGGTCGATTCAACACAAGTGTTCCACCAACATTGTGCCCTCAAAATT
The DNA here is from genome assembly GCA_011799875.1 of Thinopyrum elongatum. Lineage (NCBI taxonomy): Eukaryota > Viridiplantae > Streptophyta > Magnoliopsida > Poales > Poaceae > Thinopyrum > Thinopyrum elongatum. The sequence continues at coordinate 6,851,831 of CM022299.1, forward strand.
GCCGGCATAGCCATGCCCATGATCAGGAAAACAGGATCATCATGCAATACTTGAGTCAGTATTAGAGGCAAGACTAGGAATACAATTTACCGTTTATTATACCACACGTGCACATGAGTTTCCCTCCGAGCCTCGCGTTATTGCAGACTCGAGAATCATTGCTGTTATAGCATTGAACATAAATATTCATTATAAACTTCGGAGATACAAAATAACTGTTATTACTACCTCTAGGGCATATCTCCTACACAAACAGCCGACACGCGGCTCCGGCGTGTGAACCCCTTCATGGACGGCACCGCCGCTGGCACTTGGAGGGGGAAACGGCCACGTTGGGTCGACACGGAGGGAATCTTGTGGTGGGTTTTGAGCAGACCTTGTTCTGAAGTGTTCTTATGGTCTAACCTGTCACAACCAGTTGGAGAAGTCCATTGGCCAGAGGCCGTCCGGCGAAAGTCAAAGGCATAGATCTCCGGGTCAACGGGGGTAGGGTTAGGCCAGCCGGTGGCCTTGGGGGGGGGGGTAGCAATGCCACCAAAGCATCACACTTGGTCCTCATACATGTCTTAGAGTGTGGTGGGATTTTTAAAGCGGCAATACGCGGCTCCGAAGTGTGCCCCCCCCCCATCGCGGATGGCGATGACACCGTACTAACGTTCTGTGGTTTTGTTGCTGCATGAATATTCCTGAACAGTCAGAGCATGATAAATTCATGAAATGTTTACACGGTGTATAAACATGTGATATAAGATGTGTGGTAATTTTTCATATTTTTTTAAGGTGCAGAAGTATCTGAAAAATCCCCCGTTATGGATTGTTCTTCGCATGTCTACGAGTGTGGTTGAGGGCCTTCAGTGGGTAGCAATGCCACCAAATCTTTCGATGGGTCCTCTTACATGTCTGGAAGTGTGGTGGCAGGTGCAAACATATTTCACACGGCTCTGGAGTGTGACCCCCTTCACAGACGGCACTGCCTCCGGCACTTAGAAGGGGGAAACGGCCACGTCGTGTCGACACGGAGGGAATCTTGTGGTGGGTTGGGCCCAGACCTTGTTTTGAAGTGTTCCTATGGGCTGACCTATCACAACCAGGTGGAGAAGTCCATTGGTCAGAGGCCGTCCAGCTAAAGTCAAAGGCGTAGATCTTCGGATCAACGGGGCCAACGTTAGGCCGGCCGGGGGCCTTGGGCGGGAGGGGTAGCAATGCCACCAAAGCATCGCACCTGGTCCTCATACATGTCTTAGAGCGTGGTGGGATGTTTAAAGAGGCAATACGCAGCTCCGGAGTGTGCCCCCCCCTCGCGGATGGCGATGAGTCCGTAGTAACGTCCTGCTGTTTTGTTGCCCCATGAATATTCCTAAACAGTCAGAGCGTGATAAATTCATGAAATTTTTACACGGTGCAGACACATGTGATATAAGATGTGTGGTAATTTTTCATTTTTTTAAGATGCAGAAGTATGTGGAAAAATCCCCCGTTACGGATTGTTCTTCGCATGTCTACGAGTGTGGTCGGGGGCCTTCGGGGGCTACCTATGCCACCAAATCTTGTACTGGGTCCTCTTACATGTCTAGAAGTGTGGTGGCAGGTGCAAACATCCAGGACGCAGCCCCGGAGTGTGACCCCCTTCAGGGCCGGCACTGCCGCCGGCACTTGGAGGGGGCAAACGGCCACGTCGGGTCGACACAGAGGGAATCTTGTGGTCGGTTCAGCCCAGACCTTGTTCTGAAGTGTTCCTAGGGTCTGACCTAGCACAACCTGGTGGAGAAGTCCATTGGCCAGAGGTCGTCCGACGAAAGTCAAAGGCGTAGATCTCCGGGTTAACGGTCCAGGGTTAGACCGACCGTGGGCCTTGGGGCAGTAGCAATGCGTCCAAAGCATCGCACCTGGTCCTCGTACATGTCTTAGAGTGTGGTGTGATGTTAAAAGAGGCAATACGCAGCTCTGGAGTGTAGTCCCCCCTCACGGATGGCGATGACACCGTAGTTATGTTCTGCGATTTTGTTGCTGCATGAATATTCCTCAATAGTCAGAGCGTGATAAATTCATGAAATTTTTACACGGTGCAAACACATGTCATATAAGATGTGTGGTAATTTTTCATATTTTTTTAAGATGCATAAGTATCTGAAAAAAACCCCTGTTACGGATTGTTCTTCGAATGTCTACGAGTATGGTCGGGGGCCTTCGGGGGCAAGCTGTGGCGCCCCCGACTCAATCGTGCATTAATCATACACGCAAATGCGCACGATCAAGCCCAGAGACTCACAGGAAGATATCACAACACAACTCTAGACACAAAATAAAATAATACAAGCTTTATATTACAAGCCAGGGGACTCGAGGGCTCGAATACATAAGCTCGATTACACACAAGAGTCAGCGGAAGCATCAGTATCTGAGTATAGACATAATTACACAAGGTTGCCTAAAGAAGGCTGAGCAAAACAACGACATCTAGATCGAAAAGGCACAGGCCTCCTGCCTGAGAACCTCCGAAACTACTCTTGGTCATCGGCCTCCACGTAGTAGTAAGCTCCGTCGGTGGGGTAGTAGTAGTCGTCGACGGAAACAGCTGCCTCCAGGGCACCATCATCTGGTCGCAGCAACCAGGTAGGGGAAAAAGAGGTAGCAAAGCAACCGTGAGTACTCATCCAAAGTACTCGCAAGGCTTACATCAGAACTATTCTATGTATGCAACATTATCAAAGTTGGGGCTGTATATGTGGACTGAACTGCAGAAATGCCAGGATAGAGAGAAGGCCTAGCCTATCGAAGACTAGCAACCTACAGCGTCTTGCAACATGAGAAGAGTAAAGATCTGCATATAACGTAATAGCAATAAATATATAGTAGATTAGCCTAGAGATCCTTCCTCGACTACCCCGCGAGGAAGCAATCCCGGAGCTAACATATAATTAAAGCAATATAGGTATCCAGGTATCTCGCGGGTACCCTCAGGGTCAACCTGACTTCCATTACTCTCGCGGGTACCCCTTGGGGTCGACCCGACTTCCCAAGGGACTGAGGTATCCAGTTCTAGTTGTAGTAGATCGGGATAATCTCTGAGCGTCCGTAACCGAGGACACGGCTATTCGAATAGATTAAGTTCTTCCCTGCAGGGGTGCGCCAATGTACCCAACACGCTCGATTAACTACGGCCGGACACACTTTTATCGGGTCATGCCCGGCCTCGGCTAATCGACACATGGCAGCCCTACCTAGGCTCAACAGATAGGTCAACACTCCGTTCTTAATCCTAACTGCTCAGGGGTCCGGGCCCATCGCCCTTTGCACTCCTGGATGTTGCGCGACTGGCCGGTGAGCAGACCTAGCCCCCTTAATACAAGCGCAGGCTTTCCTAGTCCAACCCAGCATTCAGCCCACATCTCTGAACTGCGACATCTGAAGACCCTTCGGAAGAAACATACGACGCCGAGTGCCCATACTTATTCCCATGTGGTGGTCTGTGCAAAAATGGCCAAAGGCCTACTCAGATCACATATCCAAACCCATTAGTGTGTTGGGAGCTCGCAGTGATGAGGAGAGACTCACGATCATGTGACCCCGTCGCCCGTCTCGTGGACTTATGGCAGGGGCCAGGAGTGCCCGGCCGTGCCACGTAATTACCTCGCGGGTACCCTCCAGGCCAACCTAACTTCCCAAAGAGACTGTCAGGAACTCATGTCCACCTCTACCGGGGTGGTACCGCCTGTCCCTTCAGTCCCATAGCAACAGTTAAGTAAAAGGGGCAATAGGTAAAGTAATAGTGTGTCTGTGGCATCAAGGGGGAAATCCGAGGAATCGCCCTCGATGGATTCCCACTCGATGTATCTGTCAACGTGAACTAGGAGGAATCACCCTCGATGTGTTCACAATTGAGGAGTTGCACGACAGAGGCATCATCGGAGGTGGTGGAAGAGGAATCACCCTCGGTAACCCACAACCGAGTAGCTACACTACAGGGATATCATCAGGAGTGAGGTAAGAGGTATCACCCTCGGCACTTGATAGTAGCTCTGCAGCGTCGTACAACTAAGGGGGTGTGCGGTGATGTGTCGGTCTCAGCACATCGATCATACTGATCGAAACATCTGGAAGCAAAGCATAGCAACACGGACAACAGTGTGGGGCCAATGATGGGTCAGTAACCAACCTGTACTAAGCATATAGGATATCATGTATGGTATCAACAGCGGTTACAAAAACAGGCTATGCATCAGATTGGGAGCTAACAAATACAGTAGCAAAATTCTAATGCAAGCACGGGAGAGAAAGAAATGGGCGATATTGAAATGATCAAGGGGGTTTTGCTTGCCTGGTTGCTCTGCAGACAGAAACGGATCTTCTACGGTGAAGTAGTCGTCCACTGGATCATCAGCGGTCTCGAAGTCTACCGGAGAGAAGAGGGGGAAGAATTAGGTACATACACAGTATACAAATGCAATCACTAGTATGTCATGGCAAAAAGCTATGCTAGGGGTGCCCAAATGCAGTGCTACACGTTACAGACGGAGCGGGAAAATATCTGGCGATATTTCCCCTGCTTTAGGCATCTGTCGGACGGATGAACCGGAGGGGACAATTCCATGTTTGCACTGCTAGAGGCATGTGATAGCTACATAGAGGGCACCAACTGATTCGTCTCATTTTTCTGATCAACTTACATGTAGAAAACTTTTCCGTCCGAGCTACGGATGAATTTCTACGAATTTTGCAAGTTTAAACAATATTCTGAAAATCTCTGGAATATTTTAATTCGAAAATAGTGTCTAAAAATGCTAAGTACACATGGTGCAGTGCACCCCAGTGGCTGACGAGTGGGCCCAGTCAACACTTAGTCAGCAGTCAACTGGGCTGACCACTGACTAGGTAAACTGACAGGTGGGGCCCACCTGTCATACTCATGGACTTAACTGAATTAACTAACAGGGTTATTTAGACATGTGAGACCCAGTGTCAGTGACTTAATAACTTAGCTGAGCTAACTAATTATCCACAAATAGTAATTAATCGCACGGGCCCACATGTTAGTGGCAAGGGAACAATGTGCGGGTTGACTAAAGTCATCGTGGTCAACGGCGGATAGGGGGCCCACTGGCAGTGACCTAGGGTGGGCCCCAGGCCACGCCACGTCGGCAACTGGCACCGGAGGAGCTCCGGCGAGGCTTTTCGAGGCGGCCGAACGCCGGCGATGTTCAGAAATTTGCTACGGTGGGTCATTTTGCGCAATTCCACTTGCGTTCGAAAGATAACATTGCCGCGCATCGAGCGGTGCCACTGGACCGACCAGAGATGGCCGGAGCAGGGAGCTGCAACGTCGCTGGCGGCGGTGATCTACGGGGGCTTTGCGAAAATGAAGACCTAGCGCGCGTGAGTGATTTAAAGCGCCAGGCCGCACCACTGGAGTGTCCCGAGCTTGATGGCATGCTCGGACGGCTATGGCAATGACGGGAGCAGCGACGGCAAGCCGCACAGTGGAGCTGAGCTCCGGCTGCTCTAGCAGCAGTAGCAACAGGGCCAGAGAAGGAAAAAGAGAGGGCCAGGGAGGAGCTGGTGCTCATCGAGCAGCGCGCGAAGGCCGACGATAGGCTTAGGAGCGCAGAGGCTGGCCAGAGAGGAGATCACCGGCGGCCCGAGGAGGAAGAAGGAGGTCGATCCAGCTGCTGGGGGTATCCGGCGTCGCGCGGCTCGACGGGGAGATGTGGACGAGCTCGACGAAGCTTACGGACGCGGCGGAGCAGCTTGAGGAGGTCGGTGGCCGCAGTGAAGCAGCGGCGCGGCGACGATGGCGCTCGACCAGAGAGGGGAAGGAGGGAGCGAGTGCTGGCGAGAGGGAGATGAGGACTGAGGGCGTCCAGGCAGAGGGAGGGGGGTCGCCCTTATCCGCGGTTCAATTGCCCCGGCGTCGTGGCGGCCAGGGGCCGGAGCGCGCGCGGCCATGGGCGCGCTGCCACGGCGGCGGGAGCAGGTAGGAGAATAGTGAGGTGCGCTGGGTCGGCCTGTAGCTACAGCCCAGAGGCCAGCTAAGCAGGTAGGCCCTTTACCCTTTTCCCTTCTCTAATTTTCTGTTTTATCATTTATCTTTTAAAACAGAGGCAGAAATGGAAATTTTAGGGCTACCAAAAAGCTTATGAAAAATGTTGGGGCTTGGCCCATTGATTGTTTACAATATTGTGAGGCTGCACCAAAAGTTTCAGGGCCATAGGAAGAGGTTAGGCATTTTTAGAAAATTGGAAAGGCCAAAATCAATGCTGCTGGACCAAAAATAAATTTCCAGGGGCATTTGTGGAATCCAAAAGAGGTAGGTTTCAACATGACAAATATTTAGGGAATATTTGCCAAGTTGTGAACTATTTTGGTTGCATGACAGAAGAAATAAATATTTGACATGCATTTCAAAATAGCTAAATTGGCTTTGATTTTGGACAAGTGGCAATTTGGATTAGTGATCATGATGACATGACCACCATTTGGGGGAGATCACGGTAGTATGATACTGGGGATGTTACAATTCTCCTCCACTACAAGAAATCTCGTCCCGAGATTTAAGAGGTGTTGTAAGTGGTGACTTCGGGAGATCAGACCTTTGCAAGGTCGATTGTCTGGTGGATAACTCAGAGAATGTGCCAGAAAGTATCTTTCGAATTGAAACGTAAGGAAACATCGAGAGTAAAGTAAGAAGGTACAATAAGAAGTTTCAAGCGGATAGGCAATCGCTCGATGCCTGAAACAGAGTGTGAAAGGGCTTCGGAGCAATGGGAAAAGTATTGCTCCTGATACCTGAATAGATCATCTCTCGGAAGGTGGCTCGCGGAAATACATATGAAGCCAAGCGCGAGGAATCACTTTGGAAATAGGGATGTACAGGAGAGTCAGGTTTCGATCATGTGGAACTATGGGGAGTGTCGATCGAAAGTAGGGAGGACGGTGACATCTTACATGGTCAGGACAACAAGACATGTCAGAGGAAAGTCTGTCAGCTATGTCGGCAACAACATCGATACCAAGGGCGGGGAATGAACAGAACCATTTTCCTGCTCGTTGAAAAGAGGCAGACCAATAGGCAAAGTTCTCATCCACCGGTGGTACCGAAAAGTCATCAACAATAGTAATAGGGTTTGCCTGACAGAGTTGTTCACTGAGGTGTTTACATAAGCAGGGAATTATTACTGCTTAAATCATACAAAGCAGAAGGAAGGTTAAACAGACGAATGGAAAGGAAAATGTAATTGTACACAAGTATTAGGTGTATATCCTTCCCAAGGAAAAGCTGAGCATGACTTACATGACAGAACAGCAAGTACAAAATCATTTAGATAAGGTGCGAGGAAATTCATGATGTTTACCCATACAGCGTTGTTTGGATAATTGATCAAGAAACATTTGGCATTGTGCTTCCAATGTTCTTGTTGATATTCAGAATATCACGGTCATGCTTCGAGGTAGCAATGATATGGTGTTCAAGCAAGGGTTGGATATGAAGTTCGTCAGAAATATAAAAGGAAAGATTTCAGGAATATCAAGGAGCTCAAGGTATAATCAAAACATGACCAAGTCTGTGTTGGTAGGAAGTCAAGTATGGTGTTGATGATAACTCAAATCATCGAGGGGCAAGGATGGTATTTTTCATCATGAATACAATGGACATCTCAGAAGAAGTCAAAATGTTGACGTTGGTCATGACACATTTGTCGAGGGGTTTCAAGAAGATGAAATCGATCAGTAAGATGATCAAAGAAGATGGAATAAAGTTCAAGGTCAATGGAACCATGGATATGACGCTCGGATTCATGTTGTGTAATCAAAATGATATGATGATGAAAGTTGACACAGGCTTAGCCCATTGTCAAAAATGTGCACCGGGAAGGAGGACCAGGTAGCAAATTTAAAATTATCATGATAATTATGTAGCCGGTCGGATGGGAATGACATTGATGAGTATAGACTCATAAGCAACAAGGATGTAATAAGAGTTATTGAATATGAAGGATACTGTCAGATAATAATCCAACGAAGGATTCGGCGGTCCACAAGGGATCTGATGTGGGTATCAATACTCAACCAGAAGAAGGAAGAATGCAAAGGCAACGGATTATAGAAACATCTGAATAATTTGGTGTCTTAAATACGAAGGGATTATGATTTCCAAAATGAAGGATCAGAGGCAGACGCTCTGATCAAAAGATGACTAAGCTGAATAGAACTAGATAGGCAATCATTTGCAATTTGATTGTCCAAGAACCAACTCATTTCCAAAATGACGTCTGAGCCGGAGGAACGAAGTCTAAGAATTAACTGATGATAGGGAGCATTCTCATACATATTGAATCAATAGGCTCAGAATGACAATGACAAAGGATGCTAATGAATATTGCAGGACATATGAAATTAACCATAATGCAAGCAGGTAAGGAAATCAAGAGCAATAGGCTGCAGAGGATTTTCGGAAGATCCCTGGCAGGTGTGAGGAATTATCCGCAGTGCGAAAGAAGCTGCAAGGCAGTAGGCACGAATGATTTTCGAAACAACATAGAGTAATTGAGGTATCTTGTAAAAACAAGAGTGACTGGGAATGAAGGTACAATCGGCAATGAGGTGTAGTAATCCATGGGGATTTATCGGTGGTAGGGAATTGCAAAAGCAGCGGGCACAAGGGTCTCGGGAAACTTTGAGGAGTATCTTCGGAATCATCTAGTAACTCAAGCCATCATCTGGAATGAGGAGCTCTCCGGGAGGAAGCGATTACGAGAACCTAATGTTAGAGTTAGCAAAATCTTTATCCTGAATAGAAGAGAGATCAGAGTCCTAGAGTAAGGAAGAGGAATAAAAGATCCTAATCCACCCATTGGTGATGTGGGCCCGTAAGCCACACAACCATGTTAGTAAAACAGCTTTCAAAGACTAGACTCAACTTCGGCCAAGGAGTTGGAAAGAGGGCTACCTACAGGCAGTCGGCTCTGATACCAACTTGTGGCGCCCCAGACTTAATCGTGCACTAATCATTCACGCAAATGCGCACGATCAAGCCCAGAGACACACGGGAATATATCACAACACAACTCTAGACACAAAATAAAATAATACAAGCTTTATATTACAAGCCAGGGGCCTCGAGGGCTCGAATACATAAGCTCGATTACAGACAATAGTCAGCGGAAGCATCAGTATCTGACTATAGACATAATTAGACAAGGTAGCCTTAAGAAGGCTGAGCAAAACAACGACATCTATATCGAAAAGGCGCAGGCCTCCTGCCTGGGAACCTCCGAAACTAGTCCTGATCATCGGCCTCCACGTATTAGTAAGCTTCGTCGGTGGGGTAGTAGTAGTCATCGATGGAAGCAGCTGGCTCCAGGGCTCCATCATCTGGTCGCAGCAACCGGGTAGGGGAAAAAGAGGTAGCAAAGCAACCGTGAGTACACATCCAAAGTACTCACAAGACTTACATCAGAACTATTCTATGTATGCAACATTATCAAAGGAGGGGCTGTATATGTGGACTGAACTGCAGAAATGCCAGAATAGAGAGAAGCCTAGCCTATCGAAGACTGGCAGCCTACATCGTCTTGAAGCATTAGAAGAGTAAAGATCTGCATATAACGTAATAGCAATAAATATATAGTAGCAATGCCCAGAGATCCTTCCTCGACTACCCCGCGAGGAAGCAATCCCGAGCTAACATATAATTAAAGCAATACAGTTATCCAGTTATCTCGCGAGTACCCTCACGGTCAACCCGACTTCCATAACTCTCGCGAGTACCCCTAGGGGTCGACCCGACTTCACAAGGGACTGAGGTATCCAGCTCTAGTTGTATTAGATCGGGATAATCTCTGAGCATCCATAACCGGGGACACGGCTATTCGAATAGATTAAGTTCTTCCCTGCAGGGGTGCACCAATGTACCCAACATGCTCGATTAACTCCGGCCGAACACACTTTATCGGGTCATGCTCGGCCACGGCTAATCGACACACGGCCGCCCTACCTAGGCTCAACAGAGAGGTCAACACGCCGGTCTAAATCCTATGTGCTCAGGGGTCTGGGCCCATCGCCCTTTGCACTCCTGCACATTGCGCGACTGGCCGGTGAGCAGACCTAGCCCCCTTAATACAAGCGCAGGCTTTCCCAGTCCAACCCGACATTCAGCCCACATCTCTGAACTGCGACATCTGAAGAGCTTTCGGAAGAAACATACGATGCCGAGTGCCCATACTTATTCCCGCGTGGTGGTCAGTGCGAAAAAGGCCAAAGGCTTACTCAGGCCACATATCCAAAACCGTTAGTGTGTTGGGTGCTCGCCTGGACGAGCAGAGACTCACGATCATGTGACCCCATCGCCCCGTCTCGTGGACTTACGGCAGGGGCCAGGAGTGCCCGGCCGTGCCACGTAATTACCTCACGGGTACCCTCCAGGTCAACCCGACTTCCCAAAGAGACTGTCGGGAACTCAGGTCCACCTCTACCGGGGTGGTACCGCCTGTCCATTCAGTCCCACAGCAACAGTTAACTAAAAGGGGCAACAGGTAAAGTAAGAGTGTGTCAATGGCATCAAGTGGGAAATCTAAGGAATCACCCTCCATGGATTCCCACTCGATGTATCCGTCAAGGTGAACTAGGAAGAATCACCCTCGATGTGATTACACTTGAGGAGTTGCACGACAAAGGCATCATCGGAGGTGGTGGAAGAGGAATCACCCTCGTTAACCCAGATACGAGTAGCTACACTACAGGGATATGATCAGGAGTGAGGTAAGAGGTTTCACCCTCGGCACTTGATAGTAGCTCTGCAGCGTCGTACAACTAAGGGGGTGTGCGGTGATGTGTCGTTCTTGGCATATCGATCATACTGATCGAAACATCCGGAAGCAAATCATAGCAACACGGACAAAAGTGTGGGGCTACTGATGGATCACTAACCAACCTATACTAAGCATATAGGATATCAGGTATGGTATCAACAGCCGTTGCAAAAACAGGCTATGCATCCGATTGGGAGCTAACAAGTAAAGTAGCAAAATTCTAATGCAAGCACGGGAGAGAAAGAAATGGGCGATATTGAAATGATCAAGGGGGTTTTGCTTGCCTGGTTGCTCTGCAGACAGAAACGAATCTTCTACAGTGTAGTAGTTGTCCACCGGATCATCAGTGGTCTCGGAGTCTACCGGAGAGAAGAGGGGGAAGAAATAGATAAATACACAGTACACAAATGCAATCACAAGTATGTCATAGCAAAAAGCTATGCTAGGTGTGACCTAACGCAGTGCTACACGTTACAGACGAAGCGGGAAAATATCTGGTGATATTTCACCGGCTTTAGGCATCTGTCTAACAGATGAACCGGAGAGGACGGTTCCATGTTTGCATAGGCATGTGAGCTACACTGAGGGCACCAACGGATTCGTCTCATTTTTCTGATCAACTTACATGTAGAAAACTTTTCCATCCGAGCTACGGATGAATTTCTACGAATTTTGCAAGTTTTAACAATATTCTAAAAATCTCTGGAATTATTTTAATTCGAAAACAATGTGTGAAAATGCTAAGTACACAAGGTGCAGTGCACCCAACGGCGCTACAGTGGCTAACTAGTGGGCCCAGCCAACACCCAGTCAGCAATCAACTGGGCTGACCACTGACTGGTCAAACTGACAGGTGGGGCCCACCTGTCATACTCAGGGACTTAACTGAATTAACTAATTGAGTTATTTAGACATGTGGAACCTAGTGTCAGTGACTTAATAACTTAACAGAGTTAACTAATTATCCACTAGCAGTAATTAAGCGCACGGGCCCACAGTCAGTGGCAAGGGAACAGTGTGCGCGTTGACTAAAGTCAACATGGTCAACGGCGGCCAGGCGGCCAACTGGCAGTGACCCAGGGTGGTCTCCAGGCCACGCCACATCGGCGACCGGCACCAGAGGAGCTCTGGCAAGGCTTTTCGCGGCGGCCGAATGCCGGCGATGTTCGGAAATTCGCTACGGTGGGTCATTTTGCGCGATTCCACTTGCGTTCAAAAGCTAATGTTGCCGCGCATCGAGCGGTGCCGCTGGACCGACCGGAGGTGGCCGGAGCAGGGAGCTGCAACGTCACCGGTGGCGGTGATGTACGGGGGCTCTGCGAAAACGAAGACCTAGCGCGCGCGAGCGATTTAAAGCGCCAGGCCGCACCACTGGAGTGTCCCGAGCTTGATGGCATGCTCGGACGGCCATGGCAATGACTGGAGCAGTGACGGCAAGCCGCACGGCGGAGCTGAGCTTCGGCCGCTCTAGCAGCAGCAGCAGCGGGGCCAGAGAAGGAAAAAGATAGGGCCAGGGAGGAGCTGGTGCTCACCGAGCGGTGCACGAAGGCAGGCGATAGGATTAGGAGCGCAGAGGCTGGCTGGAGAGGGAGGAGATCGCCGGCGGCCCAAGGAGGAAGAAGGAGGTCGATCCGGCTGTTGGGGGCGTCTGGCGCCGCGCGGCTAGACGGGGAGATGTGGACGAGCTCGGCGAAGCTTACTGATATATCTCCAACGTATCTATAATTTATGAAGTATTCATGCCATGTTTACAACAATTCTATATGATTTTGGTATGATTTGATTAGAACTAACCCGGACTGACGCTGTTTTTAGCGGAACTACCGTGGTGTCGTTTTTTGTGCAGAAATAAAAGTTCTCGGAATGGGCTGAAAATTTAGGGAGAATATTTTTGGAAAATTTAAAAAATACTGGAAGGAAAAGATATCGGATAGGAGTCCTGAGGCAACCACAAGGGTGGAGGGCGCGCCCCCCTGCCTTGTCGTCACCTCGTGGGCCCCCTTGACTTGTCCCCAACGCCAACACCTCCTAAAAATCCAGAAAACCCCAGAAAGAAACCTAGATCAGGAGTTCCGCCGCCGCAAGCCTCTGTAGCCTTGAAAAAACAATCGGGAACCAGTTCCGGCTCCCTGTCGGAGGGGAAAACCATCACCGGTGGCCATCTTCATCATCCCGGCAGTCTCCATGACGAGGAGGGAGTAGTTCACCCTTGGGGCTAAGGTTATCTCTCTCTCTCGTGTTCTTGATTTGGCACAATCCTGATGTACCGCGAGCTTTGTTATTATAGTTGGATCATATGGTGTTTCTTCCCTCTATATCTCTTGTTGTGATGAATTGAGTCTTGCTCTTTGAGGTTCCGTTATGTTGGATTGAGTATTGGATTTGAGAACACTTGATGTATGTCTTGCGATGGGATATCTGTGGTGACAATGGGATGTTCTATTGGTACACTTGATGTATGTTTTGGCACTCAACTCATGGATTCCCGAGGTGACATTGGGGTAATCTATGCATAGGGGTTGATGCACGTTTTCTTCCTACTATCTCCGATAGAAACTTTGGAGTGATTCTTTGTTGCACGTTGAGGGCTTGTTATGTGGTCCAATTATGTTATCATTGTTGAGATAATTTGCACTAGTGAAAGTATGAACCCTAGGCCTTGTTTCCAAGCATTGCAATACCGTTTTTGCTCACTTTTACTACTAGTTACCTTGCTGTTTTTATATTTTCAGATTACAAAAACCTATATCTACTATCCATATTACACTTGTATCACCATCTCTTCGCCGAACTAGTGCACCTATACAATTTACCATTGTATTGGGTGTGTTGGGGACACAAGAGACTCTTTGTTATTTAGTTGCAGGGTTATTTGAGAGAGACCATCTTCATCCTACGCCTCCTACGGATTGATAAACCTTAGGTCATCCACTTGAGGGAAATTTGCTACTGTCCTACAAAACTCTGGGCTTGGAGGCCCAACACGAGTCTACAAGAAGAAGGTTGCGTAGTAGACATCACTTACGGACACGGCGGAGCAGCTCAAGGAGGTCGATGGCCGCGGTGAAGCAGCGGCGCAACGACGATGGCGCTCGGCTAGAGAGGGGAAGGAGGGAGCGAGCGCTGGGGAGAGCGAGAGGAGGACTGAGGGCATCCAGGGGAGAGGGAGGGGGTTGCCCTTAACCGCGGCTCTACCGCCCCGGCGTCGTGGCAGCCAGGGGCCAGAGCGCGTGCGCGCGCGCGGCCACGGGCGCGCTGGCACGGCGGCGGGAGCAGGTAGGAGAACAGTGAGATGGGCTGGGCCGGCCTGTAGCTGCGGCCCAGAGGCCAGGTAAGCAGGTAGGCCCTTTCCCTTCTCCAATTTTTTGTTTTATCATTTATCTTTTAAAATAGAGGCAGAAATGGAAATTTTAGGGCTACCAAAAACCTTACGATAAATGTGGGAATTGGCCCATTGATTGTTGACAATATTGTGAGGCTGCACAAAAAGTTTCAGGGCCATAGGAAGAGGTTAGGCATTTTTAGAAAATTGGAAAGGCCAAAATCAATGCTGCTGGAACAAAAATAAATTTCCAAGGGCATTTTTGGAATCCAAAAGAGGTAGGTTTCAACATGACAAATATTTAGGGAATGTTTGCCAAGTTGTGAACTATTTTGGTTGCATGACAGAAGAAATAAATATTTGACATGCATTTCAAAATAGCTAAATTGGCTTTGATTTTGGACAAGTGGCAATTTGGATTAGTGATCATGATGACATGACCACCATTAGGGGGGTATCACTGTAGTATGATACTGGGGATGTTACACTAGCTATGCCACCAAATCTTGCGCTGGGTCCTCTTACATGTCTGGAAGTGTGGTGGTAGGTGCAAACAGCCGGCACGCGGCTTCGGAGTGTGACCCCCTTCATTCACGGCACAGCCGTCGGCACATGGAGGGGGAAATGGCCAAGTCGGTTCAACACGTAGGGAATCTTGTGGTGGGTTGGGACAAGACCTTGTTCTGAAGTGTTCCTATGGGCTGACCTATAACAACCAGCTGGAGAAGTCCATTGGCCAAAGGCCGTCCAGGAAAAGTCAAAGGCGTAGATCTTCGGGTCAACGGTGCCAGCGTTAGGCTGGCCGGGGGCCTTGGGGGGGGGGGGTAGCAATGCCACCAAAGCATCGCACCTGGTCCTCATACATGTCTTAGAGTGTGATGGGATGTTTAAAGAGGCAATACGTAGCTCTGGAGTGTGACCCCCCCTCATGGACGACGATGACACCGTAGTAACGTCCTGGGGTTTTGTTGCTGCATGAATATTCCTGAACAGTCAGAGCATGATAAATTCATGAAATTTTTACATGGTGCAGACACATGTGACATAAGATGTGTTGTAATTTTTCATATTTTTGAAAGATGCAGAAGTATTTGAAAAAAATCCCCAGTTAGGGATTGTTCTTCGGATGTCTACGAGTGTGGTCGGGGGCCTTCGGGGGCAGCTATGCCACCAAATCTTGTGATGGGTCCTCTTACATGTCTGGAAGTGTGGCGGGAGGTGCAAATAGCCGGCACGCGGCTTCGGAGTGTGACCCCCTTCAAGGACGGCACTGTCGCCGGTACTTGGAGGGGGCAAACCGCCATGTCGGGTCGACACAGAGGGAATCTTTTGGTGGGTTGGGACCAGACCTTGTTCTAAAGTGTTCCTATGGGCTGACCTATCACAACCCGGTGGAGAAGTCCATTGGCCAGAGGCCGTCTAGCGAATGTCAAAGTTGTAGATCTCCGGGTCAACGGGGCCAGGTTTAGGCCGGCCGGGGCCTTGTGGGGGGGGGGGGGTAAGCAATGCCACAAAAGCATCGCACTTGGCCCTCATACATGTCTTAGAGTGTGGTGGGATGTTTAAAGAGGCAATACGCAGCTCCGAAGTGTGGCCCCCCTCACGGACGGCGATGGCACCGTAGTAACGTTCTACGGTTTTGTTGCTGCATGAATATTCCTGAACAGTCAGAGCGTGATAAATTCATGAAATTTTTACACGGTGCATACACATGTGATATAAGATGTGTGGTATTTTTTCATATTTGTTAAAGATGCAGAAGTATTTGAAAAAAATCCCTATTACGGATTGTTTTTCGCATGTCTACTAGTGTGGTGGGGGTTCTTCGGGGGCTAGCAATGTCCCCAAATCTTGTGCCGGGTCCTCTTACATGTCTGGTAGTGTGGTGGTTGGTGTAAACACCCAGCATGCGGCTCCAGAGTGTGACACCCTTCACAGACGGCGCTGCCGCCGGCACTTGGAGGGGGGAACGGCCACGTCGGGTTCAATGACGCCAATGGGGCCTTCTCCTGCGCATGTCTAAAAGTGTGGTGGGGAGGTCTTCGGAGGTTAGCAATCACCTTCTCATTTTGCTTCCCCTTGCTCCACTTCTTCTACTTTTTCTTGCCTCCGTCGGACTTGGCCAGCGTCGACGATGCCACCGGCGCTTTCTCCTTCTTCGGTTCCTCCGCTGAACTTCTTCTTCTTCTTTTTAAAAGTATTCACAATTTTAGAGAAAATGTTCAAATAATTTTAAAATATGTTCATGTCAGGAACTTAGACCTATGCTTGCCCATGTGAGGAATTTTTTTAAAGTGGCTATGCCTACGGTTTAACCGTCGGCATAGATGCCTTTGCCTACGGTTTAACCGTAGGCATAGACACCTTATCCACTTTTTTTTTCACCACATCTTATCAACTCACCTCCACCTCTCATTTCTCTCTTTCTCTCCCAACACCAGCCTGACCCTACTCGACCCCGACCACCGGCCGCCCCGGCCGCCGCCCCGCCGCTCCCTGGCACCTCTCCATCCCGACCGCCGCCCCGCTGTGATCCGCCCCGACCCAGTCCCCGCCCCGCCCGACCGCCACGTCGGCCCCACCCTGTTCCTCCCCGCCGGCCGCCGCCTCACCCCGGCCCCGCCCCGCGCTGCCCTGTCCCGCCCCGGCCTCGCCCTGTACGCCATCACAGACCTAGCCGCCATAGGAAGCAGGGACTGGCCGGAGTCTTCGCGCCATCCCCGACGGCGACCGGCTGAGTACCAACTTCCCCTAGTCCCCTGTGTCACCGTGGTCACCCACGCAGCCACGCCTAGGTGCCCGGTGGCATCTCCATCTGCAACCAGCTCGGCAACACTGCCCATTTGGTCCGTCGGCGATGGCGAGACCATGTACTTAGAGGAGGGGCGTGGGGGGCTTTATCTGCCTCTTGTCCTCTGGCGACTTGCAGGTGGTCAACGGCTCTAGCCCCATGCTTTGGTTGTCCGGCTGCTGTCATTGCTCTGTGCCGCCATAGTGCCATTGCTCTAAACTTCTAAAGGTTGTTAAGATTTAAGAACTTATTCTGTTGCAACTATAGTTATAGTAGCTAGTTAGTACCTGTTGTAATTAGTCCATGAATTGATTTCTATTATTGTTTGTAGAAATGAAGAGAATGATTTTACACAATTGATTTGCAAGTAATTCTAATGTTTCCTTGTTGTTCTGGAACCCCACACAGTATGGTCAAACATGTTAGCTCAAAATTATGGCTATTTTGCAAGAAAGATCAAATAAATAATACTCCCAGTAGTAATCTTGGAAATTTTTAGCTTGTTTGGACTCTAGGATTAGGCGATATTGAATCTTTTGAAAAACACATCCAAATTGTGGTTCAAAATTTGATATCTAAAAAAAAATCTTATTTGTCTATATGATGATGATGAGATGTTTTTTATGGTTCGATGAGATGAACCGATGGTGATTAGCGTGCAAACATAGGTTTATCTTGTATGAACTGAACTTGGGCTTTATTTGTGTGGCCATGATTCCAATGGAGAAACTTGGGCTTTATCTAGGCTGTCTAGTTTTTTTGTCTAGATGATGATGATGAATAGATGATGATGATGATGATGGTTATATTGTTAATGTTGTTAGTTTTTTTGCCTACATGATGCAAGAATAGATGAATGTATGTTGTTAGATGTTGTTAATATGCTCTATGAGTTGTGATGGTCTAAATTTTTCTCTTGGTGGAATTTGCAGGTTTTGTGGTGTCGCATCTCCGTGTAGTGACCGTCGTCGGAGCTGTTGGTCCCCGATCATCCTTCCGCTGATCGACTACATCCTCTACATCCAAGGGTGATCTACAAATCCACCACCGCCTCCTCCGCTCTTTTTTTATGTCACTAGATTTCATTTGCACGTCAAGTCGCGTAACCTACGCGTCTCCCGTCCGGAAGATTTGCATCGATAAATATGCATTCAATTGCATATTTATCTGCACAACTCTTTCGGACTGTCCAGCGTTTTCACAGACAGCCCGAGGATGTGTAGATTGGGTACGTTTTCCATGCTCTACCCCATTTCGAGATAGGATTTCAGCGGCGCCTCCCCGTTGTTCTATAGATGCACATTCTCTCAGATTTATGCTGAGACATGTATCCGGAGAACAGCGGGGAGGTGCTGCCAAAATTTTGTCTCGGAACGGGGTAGAGCATGGAGAACGTACTCAATCTACACATCCTCGGATGGGATTAGGACCCTCTTTATCTATTAGAGATGTAGGTGGATTCAATGCCGTTTCTCATCAACCCGGTAGAAAATGAAAATTTGATGTGATTAATTTAAATGAAACCTTAATTTTGGTGAGTGGCTCCCAATAAAGGAGAGGATGGCAGATAATCAGTGGATGTACAGTTGTTTTATCCATCGGAATTGAGTAACAACAGAGTGTGTCGCCAAAACCGATGTGTTTTTGAAGGAGATATTACGTCGTCCAATGAGAATTGTCCCAGAATGCCACTGTGCAAAATGTGGCAGATGTATCCGTAGAGATCAGTCCGAGATGACTACGCACCTTTGCACGTGGGGATATATGCCAGACTTTAGCATGACGATAAACTTTGTCGAGCGGGACCATGGTAGAGAGGAGGTGATGCGACAACGCATCGGTGGTTATGAGGACGATGGGGTTAGAGACATGCTAGATGATGTCTGTGCTGCAGAGACGGCACATGCGACACCTTCAGAGAATGAACCAGAGGAGCCGGAGGAAACCGCAAAGGCCTTCTTGGAGATCTTGGCATCGTCAAAGAAACCTCTTTATGAGGGTGCCAAACTTTCTCAGCTGGATGCCATCTCGCAGCTGATGGCAGTAAAGGTAGCGTACGGCTGTAGCCGAGCTTGCTTCGAAGCATTTCTAGGAGTATGGGCTAACAGCCTCCCTGAGGGTCATGAACTACCGAATATCATGTACGCTACAAAGAAACTCATGAAGGTGCTCTCTATGGATTATGAGAAAATACATGTTTGTCCAAAGAATTGCCTTTTGTTTAGGCACGAGTATGCGGATGACAAGTACTGTAGGAAGTGTGGTTCCTCTCGGTATCTTGAGGTGGGCGATGAGGATGGTCAAAAGAAGCAGCTAGACATCCCCGCAAAGGTTCTTCGGTATCTCCAATTCATAGAAAGACTGCAATGCCTTTTCATCACCGAGGAGTCTGCCAGAATAATGAAGTGGCAGAACGAAGGGAAAAGGTACCATCCAAATAAAATCGTACATCCATCCGAAGGTGAAGCATGAAAGTCATTCGATAGAGAATACACCGAGGAAGTAGCCAAGGTTGGGAATATCAGAATTGCTATATCAGGTGATGGGTTCAATCCATATGGTATGTCGTCTAATCCATATAGTTGTTGGCCCGTGTTTGTTATTCCGCTCAATTTCCCTCCCAGTGCCCTAATGCAACGCAAGGCCATGTTCTTGTCGCTCATCATTCCGGGGCCTGAATACCCGGGGAAGAAATTGGGTGTGTTTATGCAGCCGCTGGTGGATGATTTGCAGCATTATTGTTACTTCCCGAGGTTGACATACGACCGACATCTACAGAGAAATTTCTTGATGAAAGTTTGGTTGCAATATTGCATGCATGACTTTCCCAGGTATGCCCTATTTTGTGGATGGTGTACAAGTGGGAAGATGCCATGCCCAGTGTGCATGCAGGCTCTACGTTTCATTTGGCTGAAGAAGGGTGGGAAGTATGTAGCCTTTGACCTGCATCAACAGTTCCTCCCTCCAGACCATCCAGACAGGGAAGATACGAAGAACTTCATGAAAGGCCGAGTTGTCCATGAAGTAAACCAGATTCCAACTTTTTCGGGGGCAGATGTTCTTGCTCAGCTAAAAGCTCTCAAGCCTAAAGGCGAAGGCAACAACAACGACAAAGGTTTTGAGGGATATGGTGAGACGCACAACTGGACTCACATTACCCCCTTCACGAAGCTTCCCTATTTTAAGGACCTCAAACTTCCTTATAGCATCGATGTGATGCACACCGAAAAGAATGTCCCAGAGTCCCTTCTTCGCACGATCCTCAACATTCCTGATAAGACAAAGGATAACGTTAATGTAGAGCTGATCAACAAAAAATTTGTGATAGACCGCGTCTAAACATGCAGCCTCCCACAGGCGGTCGAAGAACTTGGTTCAAGCCAGAAACTGACTTTGTCCTTAAAAAGCCAGAAAAGATGGAGGTATTGAAGTGTCTTAAATGCATCGTGAAGTTCACTGATGGTTATGCATCGAATATAAGTTAGGGAGTCAATCTTTCAACGGGCAAAGTGACCGGGCTCAAGAGTCATGACTATCATGTATGGATTCAGCGGATAATGCCGGTGATGGTTCGAGGCTATGTCGCCGAGCGTGTCTGGAGAGTTCTTGCAGAGCTAAGCCATTTCTTCCGCACGCTCTGTGCTAAAAAAGTATGTCCCGAGACGATGAAACAATTGCATAAGAAGGCGCTGGAGTTGATATGCAAGCTAGAGAAGATCTTTCCGCCATGCTTCTTTACTCCGATGACACATCTCATTTTGCACCTCGTGAATGAGGTATTGTTGGGGGGCCCTGTGCAGAATCATTGGCAGTACGGCCCTGAGAGACAGAACAAGCATCTCCGATACAAATGTGGAAAAAAAGCTAAGATTGAAGCTTCCATAGCTGAGACAGTTATCCTAGAGGAGGTGTCAGACCTCAGGACAGCGTACTATCCGGACCACGTTCCCACTCTGCATAATAAGGTGTCTTGATGCAATACAAAAGAGCCCAAGTATAAACCCAAGCTCCCTCTATTCAGCGGGCAAGGTGGCAGGGCTGGGGGCTCGAAATGTTATAACATGCCAGAACAAGAGTGGGAGGACATCATGTTCTATGTCTTGCACAACATCAAGGAAGTTGAGGATGAGTGGATGAGGTAATACTGCTGCACCATTCTATTAGTCAATTCGTTATGTTCACTTAGTCTCGGTCTAATACCACTTTTCTTCTTTTAGTCAATTCCTGCATGAAGAGTGGACGGGAATGATGTCTCCTACTGCCGAGGACACTTACTCTTCTCCGAAAGGGTGCCCCGGAAGGAAAAAAATTATTGCTTGGTTCATGGAGAAAGTAATTTTTCACATTCCCCTATCACCTACTTTAACATTTATTAGTTAACGGAACTAATGCACCCAGCAATTTCAATTAAACTTGTAGGGAAAAGATCCAAACACATCTATGGATAACGAATTGAGATGGGTTTCCATTGATTTTAACAGTCCGGTCATGACATGTGAAAAGTATGATGTGAATGGGTATCACTTCCGTACAGAGGAGCACTTGAACAGTCGGCCTGATCCCAAAACTATAAATACTGGAGTGTTCAC
This sequence comes from Thinopyrum elongatum, assembly GCA_011799875.1. Taxonomy (NCBI): domain Eukaryota; kingdom Viridiplantae; phylum Streptophyta; class Magnoliopsida; order Poales; family Poaceae; genus Thinopyrum; species Thinopyrum elongatum. The sequence goes on from CM022299.1 coordinate 6,873,338, forward strand.
CCCAGGACAAAATGCGGTTGAGTACTACGGAAGGGTAGGAAAAATATACGAGCTTACATTCAGTCGTGGGCGCGAAACCCTAAGTCTTGCTGTGTTCAAATGCCGATGGTTCGACCTACATGAGGGGCTGAGATATACGCCTTCTGATGGTTCGACAGCATAACACGGAGCTACGGGTTTTGGCCATGAGCTGGGAGCACTACGAAGCTCCTAACCTTTTGTGGTACGGGACGACCTCTAAGGCAGTGATCCATAAATTTTGGGTCAGTTCTCTTCAGAAGCGCGAGTCTTGAGCTTAGTTCATAGTTTATCCTCAAAATCACTTAACTCATGGCTTGTTCCATTTTGGTTTTATGCATGACTGTAGGAATTCTATAGAGTTCTTGAGGACGACAAGGCGACTGCCAACGTGGTCTTGGTTCAGGCTGCGAGGAATAAGGCCCGTCAGATGCAGTATGAGGTGCGCTGGGTGGCCATCTCGCACTACTATCACAACATTCTGGGCCAGAAGATGCCCAAGAAAGAGGCGCAGAAGCAGAAGCTTACCTTGACCAGGGAGCAGTAGTTGGACGTAAATTTCATTGTTTCGTGTTGACATGGCCATGCTTCCATTATGTAGATTATTCCTTCCTGGTGCTATGGAAAGAGTGAAGGATGGGAGAGGTAGGTGGATATGTGGCTTGGGCAGGATGCAGAGTTTGCTACCAAGAGAAGAAAAAACCGGGCTAATCGTGGAACCGACGGAACACACGGTCAAGGAAACCGGAGCCATTTTCGCCACAAGAAAGTCCAGGTATATCTATATACAAGAAACATTCTTCTTCTTCTATTTACCATCATGTTCTTATGTATGACTAACTTCTGTTTGGCATTGCAGGATGACAAGTTGCAGCGGCCGCTCTCAGACATCGAGGCATGGAAGCTGGCCCATGTGCGGACTAAGCGCAAGGACGGCGAGGGCGAGTACTACGGCAAGACCGAGGAGAACATGACGGCCTACACGGAGTCGTATCAGAGGCTCCATCCTGGGTCGGCTGTTGATGACCCCATACGGTCGGAGACCGACGAGACGGCGGTGGTCGCCATGCAACCGAAGCTGCATGACCGCTACCCGGTTCTGGATGATGTGATCACTCCTTCTGTCTCCTATACACGGGTCCGAGCTTCCATCCCGAGCCCGAGCATGAGGACGGCCCGTGCATAGCCCAGCTTAGCCATCCAGTATGCTGTAAGTATTTTCCCTCTTATCTTCCTTTTTTCTCACTTTATTTTCCGCATTGCTATGTTTTATGAGTTCCATCATGTCATATTGTAGACCTATGTTGATCTTGTCGAGGCTCATCGTGGGGAGCTTATCGAGCACGACCAGAGAGTTCAAGCAAACGCGGACTACAACCGTCGCATTTTGACAGTTAGTTTAGCCCACTTAGAACCAACGTAAATATAGCACTTTCATTTCTTTTGACCTTCATGTTTTCTTGGTCAACTAACATGCAGAATATGTTTGCGGCTATGCAAAACAGCATGGTTCCTACAATGGAACCACCACCACCACCTGCTGGATTGTCACCAGTGTTGCCTTCGTTCGAAGAATTTGTGGCACTATGTAGTTGGACTCCGGTTAGTACATCGCCAGACTATTCAACCACTAGTTATCGTTGATTCAGCACTATCATATTTCCCCTTACCATATCTTTTCAAACATGTAGGGAACTAGTGGATCATCCGTTGGTGGCGGTACTGCTACTCCCGCTTCACAGAGCACACACACTCCACTCCACCTCGGCGGTGCTGCGGCTGGTGCTTCTACTGCCGGCGCTTATGACGGTGGTGCTTTTGACGGTGCAGTTATAGCATGGAACATAAACCTAATTATGAACAGGGAGATAATCAATAACATTTATTATTGCCTCTAGGGCATATCTCCTACAGACTCCCACTTGCACTAGAGTCAATAATCTAGTTGATGCTAATGCACTTTACACCTGTGGCACACCGGTGTAAATATGCTTCGCTTGTGGTATAGCCTGAATGTCCAACGGATCTGACGACTTCAGCTCCGTGTGTATTTTTGCATATCCTCGCGTTTTCACGCTTTCACAAAAGTCATATTTTGTGTGGACTTGGCTTGGTATGTATGCGAATCACAGGTCGAACCTGGATTCCTCAGACTGAGTTATGGAGCAACTACTTGCAGTAGTGTCCCATTGACAAAAGCCATCTTGGAACCATACTAAGTTCATGAATGAACTATATGATTCAACATCTTGTTTGTCACTTTGAAAGCGTCAACATACTTCGCCTCTATTATAGAATTCGCCACAGTAACTTGTTTGAACAAATTCCAACTAACTGTGCCACCAGATTGTGTGTTACACAAAACCCTCAATTTAAATCGAAAATCGTATGGAGCATGGATGAAGACTGTATCGATGTAACCTTTTACAACGAACTCTTCATGATCTCCGCTTGCGAGAAAACATGTCATCAGTGCTATTATAGTACTCAACGACCCTTTTTCACTGTTGTCCCATTATCAGAACTTTTGATCACTTTGGTATCTATACTCGCAACAACTTTGGGAGTATTGGACATATCTGGTTTGTTTTTACATACCATGGAATACATGATTAATCCAAACACAAGAGTGTGTGGAATCTCCATCATGTATTTTGCTCATCAGTGTTTTGGGACACCGAGTCTTGCAAAAACTCTTTCCATGTGACTTCGGCAAGAATCACTCCTTGACGTTTTTAATGCTAAAAGGTTATAGCATCTTGTCAATATGTATCTTTGCTCAGCCCCATTAGGTCAATCTATCTCCATAGATCATCATGCCTAATATAAAGGCTATTTAGCCCAAGCACTTCATCGAAAAACTATTTTCAAATGAAGTCCTAATTCGTGTCAAGAAATTTATTTCCAATTAACAATGTGTCAAGCACACAACGTTTTTTTTTTAGAAATTTTATTATGCTCCCACTTACTTTCTTGAATCATAAGCATCTTCGTTACCCATTGATGAAGTCAAACCCCTTTGACTATTTCATCAAAACACGAAGATTCCAACTCCATTTTGCTCTCTTCTGTCCATCGCTGGAACTCTAAAGTTTGCATACTTACTAGCATCCTCTGGACTGACAAAATACCTTGGACTGTAACACATGCAAGTCCTTGGTTTTATTTCCATCAGATGGAAATCCTTTTGTCATCCTTTGTTTCATATCTCATGATTTGAAATATGTATTAATTGCTAGTTCAACCCGAACCGACTTTAAGCATCGCTACGGTGAAACAACCTCATCGTAGTCAACTCCTTGAACTTGTATATTGCAACAAGTCGAGCTTTATGGATAAAACATTTTTACCCGTATCAGTTTTTAGTTCCATAAAATTCGTTAGACTCTAAGTCTTCCGAAAGGTGTATCAAGGTTTTAATCTTGAATCACTTATATGGAAACTAACTCGGGTTGTATTGGCATTTAGCCAATTCCGGAGTCAGGGCCCATCAACGCTTCCTTGTGTATCGTAGGTATACTGTTGTCTATCAACAATATCTTGTCTGCGCACCTGAGAGGTTTGCACGAGCCTTGCCTACATGGTTCAGCTGCAAGTTCGACCGAAGTCCGTACATTTTATTGTAGAGACTTCCGTATCAGTCGTAGTAGGAAACTCTGGAATTACTTCCAAGGTCTCTTTCCTTTGACCTGATGACGGAGATACTGGTTATCTCGTCGAGTTGCATTATTCTCCCACTCACCTTTTTTGAATCATTTTCTTCAAAAAGCATACCGTTCTTTGTGGCAAACCTATTTGCCTCGGTATAGTGAGGGAGGAATACCCAACATTTTGGGATAACCTACAAAGTAGCACTTCTCTGATTTGGAATAGGTCTGTAACCTTTTACACAAGCCCCATATTCCAAATGTTAAGAAAAGATATAACATGGTTGGGCGTACCATACCATGGTGTCATTTCAACAGACCTGATGGAGCTCTTTTCAGTGTAAAAGCCGCAGTCTCTAAAGCATCACCTTTTAAAAGGGATAATGGCAAATTTATTTATGTCATCTTTGATCTTACCATGTCATAAATGGTTCGATTACATCTTCACGGACTTTTCACTCACAGTGGTGTTCCGGGAGGTGTAAGTTACGAAACTCTTTTCAAAACTCATCAGACATTCGCTAAACTTGTAACTCAAATATTCCTTTCTGCAATCGAATTGTAGAAACAGAATTTTCTTGTTACAATAACTTCTACTTCATTGTTGAAAACCTTTTGAATGAATTCAAAAGATCTAGACTTATGTCTCATCAAGTAAATATACATATATCTACTTGAGTATGAACCCTAGGCCTTGTTTCCAAGCATTGCAATACCGTTTTTGCTCACTTTTACTACTAGTTACCTTGCTGTTTTTATATTTTCAGATTACAAAAACCTATATCTACTATCCATATTACACTTGTATCACCATCTCTTCGCCGAACTAGTGCACCTATACAATTTACCATTGTATTGGGTGTGTTGGGGACACAAGAGACTCTTTGTTATTTGGTTGCAGGGTTATTTGAGAGAGACCATCTTCATCCTACGCCTCCTACGGATTGATAAACCTTAGGTCATCCACTTGAGGGAAATTTGCTACTGTCCTACAAAACTCTGGGCTTGGAGGCCCAACACGAGTCTACAAGAAGAAGGTTGCGTAGTAGACATCACTTACGGACACGGCGGAGCAGCTCAAGGAGGTCGATGGCCGCGGTGAAGCAGCGGCGCAACGACGATGGCGCTCGGCTAGAGAGGGGAAGGAGGGAGCGAGCGCTGGGGAGAGCGAGAGGAGGACTGAGGGCATCCAGGGGAGAGGGAGGGGGTTGCCCTTAACCGCGGCTCTACCGCCCCGGCGTCGTGGCAGCCAGGGGCCAGAGCGCGTGTGCGCGCGCGGCCACGGGCGCGCTGGCACGGCGGCGGGAGCAGGTAGGAGAACAGTGAGATGGGCTGGGCCGGCCTGTAGCTGCGGCCCAGAGGCCAGGTAAGCAGGTAGGCCCTTTCCCTTCTCCAATTTTTTGTTTTATCATTTATCTTTTAAAATAGAGGCAGAAATGGAAATTTTAGGGCTACCAAAAACCTTACGATAAATGTGGGACTTGGCCCATTGATTGTTGACAATATTGTGAGGCTGCACAAAAAGTTTCAGGGCCATAGGAAGAGGTTAGGCATTTTTAGAAAATTGGAAAGGCCAAAATCAATGCTGCTGGAACAAAAATAAATTTCCAAGGGCATTTTTGGAATCCAAAAGAGGTAGGTTTCAACATGACAAATATTTAGGGAATGTTTGCCAAGTTGTGAACTATTTTGGTTGCATGACAGAAGAAATAAATATTTGACATGCATTTCAAAATAGCTAAATTGGCTTTGATTTTGGACAAGTGGCAATTTGGATTAGTGATCATGATGACATGACCACCATTAGGGGGATATCACTGTAGTATGATACTGGGGATGTTACACTAGCTATGCCACCAAATCTTGCGCTGGGTCCTCTTACATGTCTGGAAGTGTGGTGGTAGGTGCAAACAGCCGGCACGCGGCTTCGGAGTGTGACCCCCTTCATTCACGGCACAGCCGTCGGCACATGGAGGGGGAAATGGCCAAGTCGGTTCAACACGTAGGGAATCTTGTGGTGGGTTGGGACAAGACCTTGTTCTGAAGTGTTCCTATGGGCTGACCTATAACAACCAGCTGGAGAAGTCCATTGGCCAAAGGCCGTCCAGGAAAAGTCAAAGGCGTAGATCTTCGGGTCAACGGTGCCAGCGTTAGGCTGGCCGGGGGCCTTGGGGGGGGGGTAGCAATGCCACCAAAGCATCACACCTGGTCCTCATACATGTCTTAGAGTGTGATGGGATGTTTAAAGAGGCAATACGTAGCTCTGGAGTGTGACCCCCCCTCATGGACGACGATGACACCGTAGTAACGTCCTGGGGTTTTGTTGCTGCATGAATATTCCTGAACAGTCAGAGCATGATAAATTCATGAAATTTTTACATGGTGCAGACACATGTGACATAAGATGTGTAGTAATTTTTCATATTTTTGAAAGATGCAGAAGTATCTGAAAAAAATCCCCAGTTAGGGATTGTTCTTCGGATGTCTACGAGTGTGGTCGGGGGCCTTCGGGGGCAGCTATGCCACCAAATCTTGTGATGGGTCCTCTTACATGTCTGGAAGTGTGGCGGGAGGTGCAAATAGCCAGCACGCGGCTTCGGAGTGTGACCCCCTTCAAGGACGGCACTGTCGCCGGTACTTGGAGGGGGCAAACGGCCATGTCGGGTCGACACAGAGGGAATCTTTTGGTGGGTTGGGACCAGACCTTGTTCTAAAGTGTTCCTATGGGCTGACCTATCACAACCAGGTGGAGAAGTCCATTGGCCAGAGGCCGTCTAGCGAATGTCAAAGTTGTAGATCTCCGGGTCAACGGGGCCAGGTTTAGGCCGGCCGGGGCCTTGTGGGGGGGGGGGGTAAGCAATGCCACAAAAGCATCGCACCTGGCCCTCATACATGTCTTAGAGTGTGGTGGGATGTTTAAAGAGGCAATACGCAGCTCCGAAGTGTGGCCCCCCTCACGGACGGCGATGGCACCGTAGTAACGTTCTACGGTTTTGCTGCTGCATGAATATTCCTGAACAGTCAGAGCGTGATAAATTCATGAAATTTTTACACGGTGCATACACATGTGATATAAGATGTGTGGTATTTTTTCATATTTGTTAAAGATGCAGAAGTATTTGAAAAAAATCCCTATTACGGATTGTTTTTCGCATGTCTACTAGTGTGGTGGGGGTTCTTCGGGGGCTAGCAATGTCCCCAAATCTTGTGCCGGGTCCTCTTACATGTCTGGTAGTGTGGTGGTTGGTGTAAACACCCAGCATGCGGCTCCAGAGTGTGACACCCTTCACAGACGGCGCTGCCGCCGGCACTTGGAGGGGGGAACGGCCACGTCGGGTTCAATGACGCCAATGGGGCCTTCTCCTGCGCATGTCTAAAAGTGTGGTGGGGAGGTCTTCGGAGGTTAGCAATCACCTTCTCATTTTGCTTCCCCTTGCTCCACTTCTTCTACTTTTTCTTGCCTCCGTCGGACTTGGCCAGCGTCGACGATGCCACCGGCGCTTTCTCCTTCTTCGGTTCCTCCGCTGAACTTCTTCTTCTTCTTTTTAAAAGTATTCACAATTTTAGAGAAAATGTTCAAATAATTTTAAAATATGTTCATGTCAGGAACTTAGACCTATGCTTGCCCATGTGAGGAATTTTTTTAAAGTGGCTATGCCTACGGTTTAACCGTCGGCATAGATGCCTTTGCCTATGGTTTAACCGTAGGCATAGACACCTTATCCGCTTTTTTTTTCACCACATCTTATCAACTCACCTCCACCTCTCATTTCTCTCTTTCTCTCCCAACACCAGCCTGACCCTACTCGACCCCGACCACCGGCCGCCCCGGCCGCCGCCCCGCCGCTCCCTGGCGCCTCTCCATCCCGACCGCCGCCCCACTGTGATCCGCCCCGACCCAGTCCCCGCCCCGCCCGACCGCCACGTCGGCCCCACCCTGTTCCTCCCCGCCGGCCGCCGCCTCACCCCGGCCCCGCCCCGCGCTGCCCTGTCCCGCCCCGGCCTCGCCCTGTACGCCATCACAGACCTAGCCGCCATAGGAAGCAGGGACTGGCCGGAGTCTTCGCGCCATCCCCGACGGCGACCGGCTGAGTACCAACTTCCCCTAGTCCCCTGTGTCACCGTGGTCACCCACGCAGCCACGCCTAGGTGCCCGGTGGCATCTCCATCTGCAACCAGCTCGGCAACACTGCCCATTTGGTCCGTCGGCGATGGCGAGACCATGTACTTAGAGGAGGGGCGTGGGGGGCTTTCTCTGCCTCTTGTCCTCTGGCGACTTGCAGGTGGTCAACGGCTCTAGCCCCATGCTTTGGTTGTCTGGCTGCTGTCATTGCTCTGTGCCGCCATAGTGCCATTGCTCTAAACTTCTAAAGGTTGTTAAGATTTAAGAACTTATTCTGTTGCAACTATAGTTATAGTAGCTAGTTAGTACCTGTTGTAATTAGTCCATGAATTGATTTCTATTATTGTTTGTAGAAATGAAGAGAATGATTTTACACAATTGATTTGCAAGTAATTCTAATGTTTCCTTGTTGTTCTGGAACCCCACACAGTATGGTCAAACATGTTAGCTAAATATTATGGCTATTTTGCAAGAAAGATCAAATAAATAATACTCCCAGTAGTAATCTTGGAAATTTTTAGCTTGTTTGGACTCTAGGATTAGGCGATATTGAATCTTTTGCAAAACACATCCAAATTGTGGTTCAAAATTTGATATCTAAAAAAAAATCTTATTTGTCTATATGATGATGATGAGATGTTTTTTATGGTTCGATGAGATGAACCGATGGTGATTAGCGTGCAAACATAGGTTTATCTTGTATGAACTGAACTTGGGCTTTATTTGTGTGGCCATGATTCCAATGGAGAAACTTGGGCTTTATCTAGGCTGTCTAGTTTTTTTGTCTAGATGATGATGATGAATAGATGATGATGATGATGGTTATATTGTTAATGTTGTTAGTTTTTTTGCCTACATGATGCAAGAATAGATGAATGTATGTTGTTAGATGTTGTTAATATGCTCTATGAGTTGTGATGGTCTAAATTTTTCTCTCGGTGGAATTTGCAGGTTTTGTGGTGTCGCATCTCCGTGTAGTGACCGTCGTCGGAGCTGTTGGTCCCCGATCATCCTTCCGCTGATCGACTACATCCTCTACATCCAAGGGTGATCTACAAATCCACCACCGCCTCCTCCGCTCTTTTTTTATGTCACTAGATTTCATTTGCACGTCAAGTCGCGTAACCTACGCGTCTCCCGTCCGGAAGATTTGCATCGATAAATATGCATTCAATTGCATATTTATCTGCACAACTCTTTCGGACTGTCCAGCGTTTTCACAGACAGCCCGAGGATGTGTAGATTGGGTACGTTTTCCATGATCTACCCCATTTCGAGATAGGATTTCAGCGGCGCCTCCCCGTTGTTCTATAGATGCACATTCTCTCGGATTTATGCTGAGACATGTATCCGGAGAACAGCGGGGAGGTGCTGCCAAAATTTTGTCTCGGAACGGGGTAGAGCATGGAGAACGTACTCAATCTACACATCCTCGGATGGGATTAGGACCCTCTTTATCTATTAGAGATGTAGGTGGATTCAATGCCGTTTCTCATCAACCCGGTAGAAAATGAAAATTTGATGTGATTAATTTAAATGAAACCTTAATTTTGGTGAGTGGCTCCCAATAAAGGAGAGGATGGCAGATAATCAGTGGATGTACAGTTGTTTTATCCATCGGAATTGAGTAACAACAGAGTGTGTCGCCAAAACCGATGTGTTTTTGAAGGAGATATTACGTCGTCCAATGAGAATTGTCCCAGAATGCCACTGTGCAAAATGTGGCAGATGTATCCGTAGAGATCAGTCCGAGATGACTACGCACCTTTGCACGTGGGGATATATGCCAGACTTTAGCATGACGATAAACTTTGTCGAGCGGGACCATGGTAGAGAGGAGGTGATGCGACAACGCATCGGTGGTTATGGGGACGATGGGGTTAGAGACATGCTAGATGATGTCTGTGCTGCAGAGACGGCACATGCGACACCTTCAGAGAATGAACCAGAGGAGCCGGAGGAAACCGCAAAGGCCTTCTTGGAGATCTTGGCATCGTCAAAGAAACCTCTTTATGAGGGTGCCAAACTTTCTCAGCTGGATGCCATCTCGCAGCTGATGGCAGTAAAGGTAGCGTACGGCTGTAGCCGAGCTTGCTTCGAAGCATTTCTAGGAGTATGGGCTAACAGCCTCCCTGAGGGTCATGAACTACCGAATATCATGTACGCTACAAAGAAACTCATGAAGGTGCTCTCTATGGATTATGAGAAAATACATGTTTGTCCAAAGAATTGCCTTTTGTTTAGGCACGAGTATGCGGATGACAAGTACTGTAGGAAGTGTGGTTCCTCTCGGTATCTTGAGGTGGGCGATGAGGATGGTCAAAAGAAGCAGCTAGACATCCCCGCAAAGGTTCTTCGGTATCTCCAATTCATAGAAAGACTGCAATGCCTTTTCATCACCGAGGAGTCTGCCAGAATAATGAAGTGGCAGAACGAAGGGAAAAGGTACCATCCAAATAAAATCGTACATCCATCCGAAGGTGAAGCATGAAAGTCATTCGATAGAGAATACACCGAGGAAGTAGCCAAGGTTGGGAATATCAGAATTGCTATATCAGGTGATGGGTTCAATCCATATGGTATGTCGTCTAATCCATATAGTTGTTGGCCCGTGTTTGTTATTCCGCTCAATTTCCCTCCCAGTGCCCTAATGCAACGCAAGGCCATGTTCTTGTCGCTCATCATTCCGGGGCCTGAATACCCGGGGAAGAAATTGGGTGTGTTTATGCAGCCGCTGGTGGATGATTTGCAGCATTATTGTTACTTCCCGAGGTTGACATACGACCGACATCTACAGAGAAATTTCTTGATGAAAGTTTGGTTGCAATATTGCATGCATGACTTTCCCAGGTATGCCCTATTTTGTGGATGGTGTACAAGTGGGAAGATGCCATGCCCAGTGTGCATGCAGGCTCTACGTTTCATTTGGCTGAAGAAGGGTGGGAAGTATGTAGCCTTTGACCTGCATCAACAGTTCCTCCCTCCAGACCATCCAGACAGGGAAGATACGAAGAACTTCATGAAAGGCCGAGTTGTCCATGAAGTAAACCAGATTCCAACTTTTTCGGGGGCAGATGTTCTTGCTCAGCTAAAAGCTCTCAAGCCTAAAGGCGAAGGCAACAACAACGACAAAGGTTTTGAGGGATATGGTGAGACGCACAACTGGACTCACATTACCCCCTTCACGAAGCTTCCCTATTTTAAGGACCTCAAACTTCCTTATAGCATCGATGTGATGCACACCGAAAAGAATGTCCCAGAGTCCCTTCTTCGCACGATCCTCAACATTCCTGATAAGACAAAGGATAACGTTAATGTAGAGCTGATCAACAAAAAATTTGTGATAGACCGCGTCTAAACATGCAGCCTCCCACAGGCGGTCGAAGAACTTGGTTCAAGCCAGAAACTGACTTTGTCCTTAAAAAGCCAGAAAAGATGGAGGTATTGAAGTGTCTTAAATGCATCGTGAAGTTCACTGATGGTTATGCATCGAATATAAGTTAGGGAGTCAATCTTTCAACGGGCAAAGTGACCGGGCTCAAGAGTCATGACTATCATGTATGGATTCAGCGGATAATGCCGGTGATGGTTCGAGGCTATGTCGCCGAGCGTGTCTGGAGAGTTCTTGCAGAGCTAAGCCATTTCTTCCGCACGCTCTGTGCTAAAAAAGTATGTCCCGAGACGATGAAACAATTGCATAAGAAGGCGCTGGAGTTGATATGCAAGCTAGAGAAGATCTTTCCGCCATGCTTCTTTACTCCGATGACACATCTCATTTTGCACCTCGTGAATGAGGTATTGTTGGGGGGCCCTGTGCAGAATCATTGGCAGTACGGCCCTGAGAGACAGAACAAGCATCTCCGATACAAATGTGGAAAAAAAGCTAAGATTGAAGCTTCCATAGCTGAGACAGTTATCCTAGAGGAGGTGTCAGACCTCAGGACAGCGTACTATCCGGACCACGTTCCCACTCTGCATAATAAGGTGTCTTGATGCAATACAAAAGAGCCCAAGTATAAACCCAAGCTCCCTCTATTCAGCGGGCAAGGTGGCAGGGCTGGGGGCTCGAAATGTTATAACATGCCAGAACAAGAGTGGGAGGACATCATGTTCTATGTCTTGCACAACATCAAGGAAGTTGAGGATGAGTGGATGAGGTAATACTGCTGCACCATTCTATTAGTCAATTCGTTATGTTCACTTAGTCTCGGTCTAATACCACTTTTCTTCTTTTAGTCAATTCCTGCATGAAGAGTGGACGGGAATGATGTCTCCTACTGCCGAGGACACTTACTCTTCTCCGAAAGGGTGCCCCGGAAGGAAAAAAATTATTGCTTGGTTCATGGAGAAAGTAATTTTTCACATTCCCCTATCACCTACTTTAACATTTATTAGTTAACGGAACTAATGCACCCAGCAATTTCAATTAAACTTGTAGGGAAAAGATCCAAACACATCTATGGATAACGAATTGAGATGGGTTTCCATTGATTTTAACAGTCCGGTCATGACATGTGAAAAGTATGATGTGAATGGGTATCACTTCCGTACAGAGGAGCACTTGAACAGTCGGCCTGATCCCAAAACTATAAATACTGGAGTGTTCACCCCAGGACAAAATGCGGTTGAGTACTACGGAAGGGTAGGAAAAATATACGAGCTTACATTCAGTCGTGGGCGCGAAACCCTAAGTCTTGCTGTGTTCAAATGCCGATGGTTCGACCTACATGAGGGGCTGAGATATACGCCTTCTGATGGTTCGACAGCATAACACGGAGCTACGGGTTTTGGCCATGAGCTGGGAGCACTACGAAGCTCCTAACCTTTTGTGGTACGGGACGACCTCTAAGGCAGTGATCCATAAATTTTGGGTCAGTTCTCTTCAGAAGCGCGAGTCTTGAGCTTAGTTCATAGTTTATCCTCAAAATCACTTAACTCATGGCTTGTTCCATTTTGGTTTTATGCATGACTGTAGGAATTCTATAGAGTTCTTGAGGACGACAAGGCGACTGCCAACGTGGTCTTGGTTCAGGCTGCGAGGAATAAGGCCCGTCAGATGCAGTATGAGGTGCGCTGGGTGGCCATCTCGCACTACTATCACAACATTCTGGGCCAGAAGATGCCCAAGAAAGAGGCGCAGAAGCAGAAGCTTACCTTGACCAGGGAGCAGTAGTTGGACGTAAATTTCATTGTTTCGTGTTGACATGGCCATGCTTCCATTATGTAGATTATTCCTTCCTGGTGCTATGGAAAGAGTGAAGGATGGGAGAGGTAGGTGGATATGTGGCTTGGGCAGGATGCAGAGTTTGCTACCAAGAGAAGAAAAAACCGGGCTAATCGTGGAACCGACGGAACACACGGTCAAGGAAACCGGAGCCATTTTCGCCACAAGAAAGTCCAGGTATATCTATATACAAGAAACATTCTTCTTCTTCTATTTACCATCATGTTCTTATGTATGACTAACTTCTGTTTGGCATTGCAGGATGACAAGTTGCAGCGGCCGCTCTCAGACATCGAGGCATGGAAGCTGGCCCATGTGCGGACTAAGCGCAAGGACGGCGAGGGCGAGTACTACGGCAAGACCGAGGAGAACATGACGGCCTACACGGAGTCGTATCAGAGGCTCCATCCTGGGTCGGCTGTTGATGACCCCATACGGTCGGAGACCGACGAGACGGCGGTGGTCGCCATGCAACCGAAGCTGCATGACCGCTACCCGGTTCTGGATGATGTGATCACTCCTTCTGTCTCCTATACACGGGTCCGAGCTTCCATCCCGAGCCCGAGCATGAGGACGGCCCGTGCATAGCCCAGCTTAGCCATCCAGTATGCTGTAAGTATTTTCCCTCTTATCTTCCTTTTTTCTCACTTTATTTTCCGCATTGCTATGTTTTATGAGTTCCATCATGTCATATTGTAGACCTATGTTGATCTTGTCGAGGCTCATCGTGGGGAGCTTATCGAGCACGACCAGAGAGTTCAAGCAAACGCGGACTACAACCGTCGCATTTTGACAGTTAGTTTAGCCCACTTAGAACCAACGTAAATATAGCACTTTCATTTCTTTTGACCTTCATGTTTTCTTGGTCAACTAACATGCAGAATATGTTTGCGGCTATGCAAAACAGCATGGTTCCTACAATGGAACCACCACCACCACCTGCTGGATTGTCACCAGTGTTGCCTTCGTTCGAAGAATTTGTGGCACTATGTAGTTGGACTCCGGTTAGTACATCGCCAGACTATTCAACCACTAGTTATCGTTGATTCAGCACTATCATATTTCCCCTTACCATATCTTTTCAAACATGTAGGGAACTAGTGGATCATCCGTTGGTGGCGGTACTGCTACTCCCGCTTCACAGAGCACACACACTCCACTCCACCTCGGCGGTGCTGCGGCTGGTGCTTCTACTGCCGGCGCTTATGACGGTGGTGCTTTTGACGGTGCAGTTATAGCATGGAACATAAACCTAATTATGAACAGGGAGATAATCAATAACATTTATTATTGCCTCTAGGGCATATCTCCTACAGACTCCCACTTGCACTAGAGTCAATAATCTAGTTGATGCTAATGCACTTTACACCTGTGGCACACCGGTGTAAATATGCTTCGCTTGTGGTATAGCCTGAATGTCCAACGGATCTGACGACTTCAACTCCGTGTGTATTTTTGCATATCCTCGCGTTTTCACGCTTTCACAAAAGTCATATTTTGTGTGGACTTGGCTTGGTATGTATGCGAATCACAGGTCGAACCTGGATTCCTCAGACTGAGTTATGGAGCAACTACTTGCAGTAGTGTCCCATTGACAAAAGCCATCTTGGAACCATACTAAGTTCATGAATGAACTATATGATTCAACATCTTGTTTGTCACTTTGAAAGAGTCAACATACTTCGCCTCTATTATAGAATTCGCCACAGTAACTTGTTTGAACAAATTCCAACTAACTGTGCCACCAGATTGTGTGTTACACAAAACCCTCAATTTAAATCGAAAATCGTATGGAGCATGGATGAAGACTGTATCGATGTAACCTTTTACAACGAACTCTTCATGATCTCTGCTTGCGAGAAAACATGTCATCAGTGCTATTATAGTACTCAACGACCCTTTTTCACTGTTGTCCCATTATCAGAACTTTTGATCACTTTGGTATCTATACTCGCAACAACTTTGGGAGTATTGGACATATCTGGTTTGTTTTTACATACCATGGAATACATGATTAATCCAAACACAAGAGTGTGTGGAATCTCCATCATGTATTTTGCTCATCAGTGTTTTGGGACACCGAGTCTTGCAAAAACTCTTTCCATGTGACTTCGGCAAGAATCACTCCTTGACGTTTTTAATGCTAAAAGGTTATAGCATCTTGTCAATATGTATCTTTGCTCAGCCCCATTAGGTAAATCTATCTCCATAGATCATCATGCCTAATATAAAGGCTATTTAGCCCAAGCACTTCATCGAAAAACTATTTTCAAATGAAGTCCTAATTCGTGTCAAGAAATTTATTTCCAATTAACAATGTGTCAAGCACACAACGTTTTTTTTTTTAGAAATTTTATTATGCTCCCACTTACTTTATTGAATCATAAGCATCTTCGTTACCCATTGATGAAGTCAAACCCCTTTGACTATTTCATCAAAACACGAAGATTCCAACTCCATTTTGCTCTCTTCTGTCCATCGCTGGAACTCTGAAGTTTGCATACTTACTAGCATCCTCTGGACTGACAAAATACCTTGGACTGTAACACATGCAAGTCCTTGGTTTTATTTCCATCAGATGGAAATCCTTTTGTCATCCTTTGTTTCATATCTCATGATTTGAAATATGTATTAATTGCTAGTTCAACCCGAACCGACTTTAAGCATCGCTACGGTGAAACAACCTCATCGTAGTCAACTCCTTGAACTTGTATATTGCAACAAGTCGAGCTTTATGGATAAAACATTTTTACCCGTATCAGTTTTTAATTCCATAAAATTCGTTAGACTCTAAGTCTTCCGAAAGGTGTATCAAGGTTTTAATCTTGAATCACTTATATGGAAACTAACTCGGGTTGTATTGGCATTTAGCCAATTCCGGAGTCAGGGCCCATCAACGCTTCCTTGTGTATCGTAGGTATACTGTTGTCTAACAACAATATCTTGTCTGCGCACCTGAGAGGTTTGCACGAGCCTTGCCTACATGGTTCAGCTGCAAGTTCGACCGAAGTCCGTACATTTTATTGTAGAGACTTCCGTATCAGTCGTAGTAGGAAACTCTGGAATTACTTCCAAGGTCTCTTTCCTTTGACCTGATGACGGAGATACTGGTTATCTCGTCGAGTTGCATTATTCTCCCACTCACCTTTTTTGAATCATTTTCTTCAAAAAGCATACCGTTCTTTGTGGCAAACCTATTTGCCTCGGTATAGTGAGGGAGGAATACCCAACATTTTGGGATAACCTACAAAGTAGCACTTCTCTGATTTGGAATAGGTCTGTAACCTTTTACACAAGCCCCATATTCCAAATGTTAAGAAAAGATATAACATGGTTGGGCGTACCATACCATGGTGTCATTTCAACAGACCTGATGGAGCTCTTTTCAGTGTAAAAGCCGCAGTCTCTAACGCATCACCTTTTAAAAGGGATAATGGCAAATTTATTTATGTCATCTTTGATCTTACCATGTCATAAATGGTTCGATTACATCTTCACGGACTTTTCACTCACAGTGGTGTTCCGGGAGGTGTAAGTTATGAAACTCTTTTCAAAACTCATCAGACATTCGCTAAACTTGTAACTCAAATATTCCTTTCTGCAATCGAATTGTAGAAACAGAATTTTCTTGTTACAATAACTTCTACTTCATTGTTGAAAACCTTTTGAATGAATTCAAAAGATCTAGACTTATGTCTCATCAAGTAAATATACATATATCTACTTGAGTCATTTCTGAAGATAGATAAATCCACTGTTTGCAATAACATTTATCGGACCACATACATCAAAATGTATGAACACCAATAAGTTCTTTGCTCGTTCCTTATGGCCTGTGAACGGTATTTCAGTCACTTTACTTTTCGGAGGAAAGTTGCAAGTGTCAGATGATTCAAAATCAAACGACATTAAAATCCATCATAATAGAATTTATCCATGCGGGTTTCTCCAATGTGACCAAATGCAGTGCCACACTTGTGTGGTATTCTCTTAGTCTTGCGACATTTAGCGTCAGTGTTATAGATGTATCATATTACCATCAATATTCATAACATACGTCCAATCTCGGATGGAAGCATGGCCCTTTATGTTATTCATAATACTGAACAACAATTGTTCTTTTATGAACAACTCTTTTGCAACAAACATTGTGCAATGGGCTAGAGTGTGTAAAACTCTAAAATGAATTATGAAAGTAAATCCAGAGGTAATATATTATTATCATTATTCATAACATACATCTCATTCTCAATGAAAGTATGGCTCTTATGTTATTCATAACATCGAACATAAAAAGTTCTCTTATGAACAACCTTCTTGCAAGATACCTTATGCAAAGGCCTAGAGTGTGAAACTCTAAAAAGAATTATGAAAATAAACACAGACGGTAATACACCGATGGAAGGTATAGTAACATTTACTATGTTCCCTGTGTATACCTAAACCTCATTCCTGGCTAGTCTTTCAGGCCATAGTAGTTCTTACATCGAGTTGCAATAGAATGCAATCGAGCGGGTATCTTTGTGATTTAACTCACAATACCCCAGAATCAGTGATTAAACAATTTAATCATAATTCCCAAGAACTATATCTTTGACCAGCCTTCTATACATCAAAAACTTGTATGACATTCATACATGAGCTGGATATTCCAGTCTTCTTTCTTATTGCCATTATACTTCTAATAGTTTAACTTTTAGTATTTCTCCTACTTCCAGAAGAAGCACCCAACTTAAGAGTGGCAGTAGCCCCGGACTTCCTAGGCATGAAAGTCTCACTAACACCCTTCAGACATTTCCTTTCTCTTTAAGTTGTTGTTTTATTCACCTTTCATCATATGGCGGGCGTTCTTCTGGATCCCTCTCTTATCAGTCTAATGCATGGTAAACTACTTTACTAATAGTTTGCAAACAAACATTGCTTTGGATATCTCATATCTTTTAGCCTTTGTCTATCTCTGAAAATGATTTTCAGATTCCATGAATATCACATAACTATCCAAACTTTCGAAGTTCGGGTCTCATGGAGGCAAACATATTGCACTTGACTGAAAACGGAATTCTAGCTTTTGGATCGAAGGACGAGAGTCACATGATCCATAGCATAAGCTAGAGAATACCGAAAGTATGCGATAGGACAAAGTCCTTCTCGGCACTCTTGAGGACAATCCTCACATTACGTTACCAACCGTAAAGTTTTAACCAGATATTTAACAGCTATTCAATTTTAATAGGGAAGGTGGAAATGCGAGCCATTATTCTACAACTATTATGCAAAACACACTTAGACAGTGTTCAAAATTAATTGCACTGAGAATTAAACAAGTTAATTCTACAGTGCGCTCCCACTCAAATCAATATCTCTCATAATTGATTGTGAGTGATACAAGATCCAAGTCTTGATTGTTCGCCACGATGGTAGCATCACAGATGACGAAAATCTCAACCGGTAGGCCATCTTGCCAATCACATCTCTATGTGACTCTTGTTCATCTTTCGATGCGTGTGTTCCGAGCTCATGACTTTCATGCCTGAACGTCAAGACAACCAAGTGATCTCGCTGCAAGGTCTCAACTCACCCGCCTCACACATCCCTAATCGTTCGTACCCATGGTAGCATGTGATACCCCGAAAAGTTAGGTGCCGTGACGGTGCTACACTTGGGAGAACACTAACTACTTGATATTTTTGTGAGAGATCACCCTAATAAAAAGCGACTACCGCACAATCAAAAAGGGTGCACCATAAGGGATAAACATCTCAGGCAATTCATAATAGCATGATATGGTATAGCCCTTTCTGACGGAGAAGTCTTGTATTTCTTCGTCTTCGGCATTCGCGTCGGTGTTCACCTTCGCGAAGATTTCCACCACCTTGTTGATGCACCAGATAATATTGCTATCTCTATAGCTAATAAAATAATGCATTACTTAAGGTTGACACGCAGGTCATTAAAGTGCAATCATATGGCTCCAGCCATCATGCCGAATCATGACACGCAGGTCATGTTAATAAATTTACATTATATAGTCATCTCATACATAATCAAGTTATTATGAGCACTGCTATACCACATCATATGCACATGCAAACCCTCCTGCAAAACCAAGTTAGATGTCTCTAATCGGTTCAAGCAAAAACTTGTTTTTCGTGGCTTCTAAGGTTTCGAAACAAACCGAAGCTACCAACGTCCATCATCAAGTATGATAATTCAAGTCGCTAGATTAACTTTCCAGGGTGTATGAAAACCGAGATAATAAAATCTCGAGCCCCATACTAGACTTCGTCATACACATGACCCCCGTGCAGATCATATCTGCATTGCCCTTTCGTCTGCGAAATTTCATCTTTCTTTTTAACTACGGTGGAATTCAATGAACTGTTAGCACTTCGTTGATCAATCAGGATCGCGGATTGCCAGAACATTGAAACTCCACCATGCTGTTATGAAGATCAGAAATATGCAAATTCCAGGGAAGCAACAAGAACCTCGGGTAACAGATTTCATCTGCTACCCGCACAATTTTTTTTTCAGTAATAGAACTCATCTACTACCTAATTATATTGTGCAACACCCATACATCACTATGTATTCTAGATCGCAACCTGCATCTACGCATAGCACGGCTCTTGATGCCACTGTAGGGAAACGCAGCAGAAAACAAAAATTTTCCGACCTACGCACCAGCCCAGGACCACTATGGAGACTGCATACAAGGTTTGATCATTTTCGTTACCGACTCGTAGCGCAACGGAAGTAGAGTCGATGACGATCGGCGGTGCAGATCCCCGCAGCTAGGATTTACAACCTCCCAACCGCGAGGATGCATACCCTCATCTTCCCTTCGGACAGCCCTCCGGGAGGCGGTCGAACAGTCCCCCGGACGGTGTCGCGGACATCCCTTCGGGAGGACCTTCGAAACTCGAACGGTCACTCGGACAGCCCTTCGGGAGGACTCACAGAACTCGGACCATCACTTGGACAGCCCTTCGGGAGGCACTCACGAACAGCCCCTCGGGCACTAAGATCGAAACTACGACCTCTCTACAGAGTTGCACACATACGGTGTCATCTATCCGGCAGGGCTTCGCCGTCCAGAACTAGTGCCCACCGGAACCCAGACAGCCTTTCGGCTCTACGAAACTATTTCGCGGGGAGGGAGAGAGAAGCCAGATCATTGCAGTGGCACTTGTATATGAGAAGGGATGAGTGTGGAGGGCTGCCCCTCCACCTCTATTTATAGGATAGCCAAGGGGTAAAGATGTCATACAAAAAACCCCAAAGTACCCCCACTTTATGCCTTTTCACAAAAGAATAAAGATAAAAGGGGTGCCATGTGGAGCTCCAAGGAGCTCCACCATGCTTGGCCGGCCACACCCTTGGGGGACCCCCCAAGGGGGCTTCCTTAGTGCCTAAGGCATTCTAGAAGCCTTTTGGGAAATTCCCAAAAGGTGCTTTTCATAAAATTCCCAAAAAGCACTTTCACTATTCACGACGACATTTTTCAGCGTCCGTTCGAACTGAAAATATTTATGTGGGCTTAGAACATTTCCAGTACCCACTAAAATAATTTTCAATGCATTCTGGAACAATTCCAGTTTAGTGATTTCATCTGCGAAAAGCATCTGAAGCGGTTCCGGCAGCCCCGGAACATTTCCGGTTTTTCTTCCAGAAAATTCCCAGAAGTTTCCAGAATGATTCTGGTATCCTCCAAGAATTATCAGGCATGTGCCGAAACCATTTTGACTTAATGGTATCCCCTGAAACAACTTTTCAGTTTCACCGGAACTCATCCGGTGACCTCTCTCTGCGGAACTTTTCCGCTGTCCGAAACTTTTCGGTGTCCGAAACTTTTTCGATGATTTTCTCTCAGACTCCCTGTCTAGTATTCAGCAGATAGATGACCCTTAAGCGTGTGACCCTATAGGTTCGGTGAAGTATAGACATGACACGGAACCCCTTCCGATCAATGATCAACATCGGAGCCGTGGACACCCATATTGACCCCTATACCCACACGAATGAATATTCGAGTGAACCTCCAGTTGCCGTGTGCTATTCCTGTTGCTTCGCGATATGTTACAAATACCCGAGGTGAGACATGATGGCATTCCCGTGGATCAACAACTTGTCCACTATGCTAGTTACCTCGTTACCAGTATTGTTCTCTTTTCTCGTTACCGTGTTCCGGCATCCCCGTGATCAAATCACAAAGTGTCTGGCCAGACGATGATGGATACCGTAACACCGAGAGGGCCCAGAGATATCTCTCCATCGTCGGAGGAGCAAATCCCAATCTTGAGCTATCAAGTTACTTAACATACTTTCCCATGAACCTGTAAGCCGCCGTAATAGCCATCCAGTTACGGATGACGTTTAACAAACCCCAAAGTTCATGAATCAAGCATGAAGAAACTCAATACTCTCATGGTCTGAGGAATCATGCAAACGTTAACCATCTCTGTGTTATTAACCATTAACTTGTGACGAAAGAATCTCATAGCATAACATCAATCGGGTCGATTCAACACAAATGTTCTTCTAACACCGTGCCCTCAAAGTTGCTGGCATAGACATGCCCATGATCAGAAAAACAGAACCATCATGCAACACTTGAGCTAGTCTTAGAGGCCAGACTAGGAATACATTTTACCGTTTATTATCCCACACGTGCATATGAGTCTTCCTCCGAGCCTCGTTTTATTTGCAGACTCGAGAATCATTGCAGTTATAGCATGGAACATAAACCTAATTATGAACAGGGAGATAATCAATAACATTTATTATTGCCTCTAGGGCATATCTCCTACATATATGTGTGCTGTTAATTTGAACGGGAAAAAACAGAAAATGCAAAAAAAAAAACCAGAACTATGCCGACGGCTTTGATGTAGGCATAGTTGGATGTCGTGATACCAGGAGCTGCCATGTGGCATTTATGCCATCGGCATAGATATGCATCTATGCCTACAGCTTTGCCGTAGGCATACATGCCATGTGGCAGCTCCTGGTAGCTCCTGACCGAGAACTATGCCTACGGCTTTGCCGTAGTCATAGTTTTGCATCTATGCCTATGGCCGTTCCTGGTAGCTCCTGGCCGATGACTATGCCTACGGCAAACCCATAGGCATAGATGCAAATCTATGCCTACGGAAAAGTTGTGCCACATGGCAGCTCCTGGTTGGCTGGACTTCCCGACGGCGCCATCAGTTGCCGTCTCGGGTTTTTTTGCTGACAGCGAAACTATGCCGACGGCCGTACGGAAGCCGTCGGCATAGGCTACTATGCCGACGGCCTGACAAGAGTACGCCGATAGGGGTATACCGATGGGGTTGTCACCTATGCCGACGGCCTTTACCTCCTGATTCCGGTAGTGTTTATTGTTGTACTGCAGTTGAGTCAATTATCTTTCCTCTGTTGGATAAATAGAAATTTGAAATCATGCGTACGATGGAGGGCTATAGCAGCAGCGGTGGCACCGTGCACACTGCTTATCCTCCTCTTCATTGTTGCCCTCTGTTATATTAGTTAGATGATCTTCGTCTTCGCGGTCACATCTCGGTCGTCCACGACCCCACGCCTCTATGTCTAGTGAGGCTAATTATCTGGAATCCTCCTACCATCATAAATCCTTTGATCTGAATTTTTTTGTTAAAGGCTTTGTTTGATGTAGATTGGAATTGACACTGCCAAACTTGTAGTTTGAAAATATCACTTAGCTATTGGATTCTCCTTTCAATATGGATCTTGGCTGGCCTTCGTTCATTACAATTTTTCATATGTTGCAAAGACCACAACTCCTTCGAAGTTCAGATTTTGGAATAATTATCCTAGATAGATGTTGTAATGGGAGAAATAACCAGTAAACACCAATTTAGCAATAGCCATGCATGCCTTTGAATAGATGTTGCTCTCTTCGTGTTTTTAGTTGGCATGGGCTTGGAAGCATGCCGTCAGTGGAGGTAATATGTCTTTTTGTCAAAATAATGGAGGTATAACTAATTCCATGTTGTTTTTCATTGGGTGCATCTGCAGTAATGTTGTATGTAGTGACTCACTTATGGTGTCAGGAGGAAGATCTGGGATGGTACTCTAGGGTTCATGAGTTCAACCCTTAGCATGCGGTAGTTATTGGAATGCATTAAAGTCACATTAGATCATGTATTGGGTACATATACAAGGTTTTCTGTGCCAAAGTTTATTGGTTCTCTGTTATTTGCCTGAGTATTCAGAAATTACCTTATACCCTTGAAGTTATAGGTCTATCTTTCCACTATTTATCTATATTTCATTTTTGCAAAAAACAAAAGTAGAGCCAAACATTGTACGAACTTCAACAAATGGAACATCATAAATTCCAAAACCAAAAACCATTTCCGAAAACTGAAGTTCAGGAATGCTAGAGCATGCAACTGGCTGTGTTATTAATAGAAGCTTGATTGGTTTGATTGATTTGCAATTAAAAAAATATTAGACAAGGAGGTGTCCGCATTTTTGTGGTAAACCTGCTTTCAAGAAATATTTTTTTGTTAGTTTTTGGCGTGGAGGGAGGAAACCCTTGCTAACCTCTTTTTTCGTAATCATTTTATGTTGCTAATTTGTTAGTTGATGGACATGGTAGAACATGTTGGATTTTGAGGGATGATGCATCCATGGTCAAGTTTACTCTATAGACTTCCTTAAGATAAAAATAAAGTTTCCCAAGCAGTGGTAGGGCGAGATGACGGATTTTAGAAGAGACGGCGATGCTACAGCAAGGACGGATGAAATTGAATGAATGTGTGTGAGGAGGGAGGGGACAGGGCGAAGGATACCGGTTGAAAGGAGAGACACGATGAGTGCGGTCCAGAGAATCAATATTTGTTGCTATATGAATGGAAACCACATGTTGTCTTGTTTGACACATTTTTTGGAATTAGAACTAGTTTTTAATCAATGTTTTTTTTCATTCCGTGGCAACGCACAGGCACTCAACTAGTGCTTCCTAAGTTTGGAGCTCCCTCAGTTGATTGAGGTGTCCGATTTTGGAATTGGCTGGCGATTTTCAGTGGGTCGTCACACTGGGTAGCTCTCAGATTGAATAGAGGTTGGGTGCTCTGTGTGGGACCCGGGTGTCAGTGGGTGTTTGGGATTTGCAAGCTCCTTGGTCCATCCGCACTAACGCGTGTGTGGGTTTTCCTGGGTCACGTGTCCTGTGGGATGGCGGCGCTGGTTTCACTGACGAGGCAATGTTGGTGACCTTCATGGCACGGCTGTCGACTACCCCTCAACGACATGGTCCTAGGCAGGAATCGCGGACACGGGAATCCCCGACAGCAGCCCCTTAATGACACGGACATGAGCTATTCCACGACGATGAGGAGGACCGCCCCTCCCCAATGACGCGGCCGCCAGTAGCCTCTCCCTGGCTGTAACTCCCTCCCCCAGCACGGTCAGCGGTGTAGTCTCCGGCGATACTGCTCTCGACGGTGCGGTGTATGACAGGCATCGCACGCATTGGCGTCCCGGGTAGCTGCTCCTGCACGACGACGGGTCCCCAATGGTACGGAAAACGAGCACTCCATGGCTGCCACCGCACTGATGGCACGGTCACCAGCTTCTCCTTCGCTGGTTTGGTCACCAGCAGCGCACCTTGGAATGACGCGTTCCCGGCAATGGATAGTGTCCCCCGCTACAGCTTCTCCCATGGCGGTCCTAGGTAGCAGACATCGCTCCTGTGGCAACCCCCGGTTGGTGTCATGAAAGAGAGAAAGTGTCAAATGCCTGCAGAGTAGATAGAAAATGACTGCGTAGCTGGCTCCAGCATCTCTTCAATAAAGTGTTGCGGCATAGAAAACATTGAACACGTGTTGAAAAGGGGTCGCCCTCAAATCTGCTGCGGGAAAGATCCCTGAGGTCACCAAAGCAACATAATAATTTTGACCAACGTCAATATCTTGCTTGTGAATTGTTTGTTATCCAAGTAATGCAAAATGGGAGTACTTTGATATGAAGAAAGCATTAGCGTGATAATCTTGGTTTTAACGGGAGTATCATGCTATTCTTCTGATACACTATATTGTAGTTGGTTGCAAAAAGTGTACTATAAATTAGTATAATGCTCAGAATAAGTAACATTTTTAAAAATGGTTGCAGATCATGTTGGTTGTTATGTACTGATGTATCTTTTTGATATGAATTTTGACTTTGTAATCATATTTTGTCATGTTCATAATTGTATTTACTTCGTCTTCTCTTGAAACAAGGGCTTAGCCATAGACAGACAGAAGATATTTATTGCCTAAAATGAAAAACCAATGCCAAATTAACTTGTTGACAACGCACCATGACGATACCAGAGACAAACGGCGTGGTAAAGCGCGCCTTTGCTTCTAGTTGGTCTGAAACGTGATACATGCATGTTGAGGCAATTAATCAATTGGTGATCCGCACAGTGATATTATCGGAGCTACTGCCTGTACTGCATGAACGGATTGATATATACCAATTGCTCTACATGTTAAGCCTCTATACTTGCAGCAGGTGCAAATTCGTCGTGGCGTGCTGGAGCTAGGAGACAAATACTTGTTTAATAAGCCTTCCCATGACGCTGACCCTGCTCAGGATGCCGAACCATAGTCAAGACCGGATCACCATTTCTACTACTCCCTCCGATCCATATTACTTGTCTTAGATTAGTCTAGATACGGATGTACAAAATGGCAAATATGAACATATAAGAGTCAATAAGACTACTCCGCCACAAAAAGAGGAGCTACAAGATTCTCTATCCACAAAGTTGACAGTGAGACAAACTGGTAATGGTAGGAAATTGCACTTGATGTGCATCCCAACAATAGATGAAGTTTCTAACTTTTTATAGACGGTCAATCAAGAGAAATAGCAACAATGCACATATTCAGTGTAGCCAACTTAATTTGGCCTACACGATAAGTATGCAACAAAGTGTTTAGGGACTGGACAATAACAATGCAATGCATCAATTCACCTACATGGTAAATATGCACAACATAACCTCCTCAACTTGTAGTAAATTATGATAATAGCTTCAACAAACAAGCAACATAATTAACCTAACAACATACACAGATGACACAAGTAATTTATGTGGAAAATCTCTTCAAGATGAGGAGTAAAAACCATGGGACCAATCGGCACACTTAAAGCTCCACTATCAGCAAAATGAATACAATGTAGTCTTCTCTATAACCTCTAGAGAATCACAACAAGAACAACACAAGTTACAATGTGTCGCCACCAACACTAACAACCACTCTTAACATACCAAGGATGAGTGGAGTAAAATTTCTATACACGATACCGTATCCAAATGTGACACCTTAGGGCCCTTTCTGGATTCTCGACTCACAGCCGTATTCGAAAAGGACTCTAGGAGATATGGAAACTAATCGTAGGGTGCACGGAATCTCACAAACTAAGTACCTCTAAGTCGGTGGATGAATAGGTGACCTACTTAGAGAGGGATCCGTGCCCGCCAAGCCATAGCTCCACGACTATATAAAAAGTCAGAGGCCCCTGCAGTAGACCAAAACTGTTTCAAGACACCCAACTCTCTCAAGGTCCACAAGCAAAATTCAAGCAAGATAGAAGGCACTGAAGTCGCAACACTAGCCTCTCGACAAGTCGTAGATCCCGTCTGGACTAGTCGAAACACACCCTGTAATTCTTCAATGTCAATACAATATAGTCCACGATAAAAATACCTTTGTTACCTGTCCCCCCCCCCCCCCCCCCCCCCCCCCAAAAATATTTTTGATGACTTATCCATAGATTGCAAGATTGGCGATTTACCAATCATCGACACACATTTATATCCTCTTTGGTTTTCAGATGACTATTTTTATATGGCTTACCCAATTTTCATGACATTTGGCATATGTATAGTACGGTGAGTCCTCAAAGTGATGTCAAAATGTCATCTCAATCCGACAACATTTGACCCAATTGACGCATAATATTCTAAGACTACACACCTCTGAGTTCTCACCAAACAGATCTGACTAAACCGAGTATTTAACAAAAAACTACCACATTTTGTGGAAACATGCCTACAAACTATCACTTTACAAATTTGTGCCGAAAACTACCACTTTCTCATTAATCCTTGACTAAAAACTACCATGTCTGAAAAGAGTCCGATTTGGCTCTTTTAAACGCGTTTCTGACTGATTGGGCCCACACATAAGCGGGCTGGACGCTGACACTCCTCTCTCTTTCTCTTCAGCATGTCAACAAACATCTTACGTGCACCTGCACATGTAGCAGATGGCCACCACCTTCACGCTGCTCGGGGCAGCCTCGTCCCACGGCCCCGGCGCCGGCCTCGCCGCCGGAGATGACGGCCATCATTTGAGCTTGCACTGATCCCGCCTGCGCGCGAGGAACAGGCAGCCGTTCGTGCTCTGCTTGCTCAAGTACGGCTGCCTCGGCGACGGCGAGCCGGGGGAGGCGGGCGGCCGGAGCGCGGCATCCCCGGTGTACTCAAGCCTCACCGTCAGCCCCGCCGGAGACGCCGCCGTATCCCTCGCTCTCGCCGTTCCCAAGATGGCCGCCATTGATAGGGTCGGAGGCAGCCGTTCGTGCTCTGCTTGCTCAAGTACGGCTGCCTCGACGACTGCGAGCCGGGGGAGGCGGGCGGCCGGAGCGCGGCGTCCCCGGTGTACTCAAGCCTCACCGTCAGCCCCGCCGGCAACGCCGCCGTCGCCCTCGCTCTTGCCGTTCCCAAGATGGCCGCCATTGATAGGGTCGGAGGAAGCTTGACAGAACTGTACGTCTCACCATAGCCATTCCGTGGCCATACCCGTGACCAGGGACCTCGGACTCCCCTGCTACGTAGCGTTCACCTCCTCCGCGGTGATGCTCTCCCTGCTTCGCTACTGCGGAGCGCGCCGAGCGGGTCCGCGGTGACTGCGCGCCGGAAGGCCATGAGCAGCTCCCCGTCCGCGTCCAGCCCGCTTATGTGTGGGCCCAACTAGTCAGAAACG
The DNA here is from genome assembly GCA_011799875.1 of Thinopyrum elongatum. NCBI lineage: Eukaryota > Viridiplantae > Streptophyta > Magnoliopsida > Poales > Poaceae > Thinopyrum > Thinopyrum elongatum. The sequence continues at coordinate 6,901,355 of CM022299.1, forward strand.
CGTTTAAAAGAGCCAAATCGGGCTCTTTTCAGACACGGTAGTTTTTAGTCAAAGATTAGTGAGAAAATGGTAGTTTTCGGCACAAATTTGTAAAGTGGTAGGTTGTAGGCACGTTTTGATGAAATGTGGTAGTTTTCTGTTAAATACTCGACTAAACCACTCTCTAATCCGGTGCTCAAATTAACTAATCATCCAACCGACTAACCAAATCAAAGTGCTATGAGTGTGGAATGAAGTCACCACGTTCGAGCCTCTAATGAACAAGCCTGGTGAAGATTAACAAGATGCCAGCAATCTGGACAGAACTTCTCGTCCTCTCTTCTCTTTTCTCCTTTCGTTGCGTGTGCGTGTTTTGCTGTGCTCTCTCGTGTGGTTGTGTGTGGGTGTTTTGTCTCTCCTTCTCTCAAGGATGCATCTGAACCAATGATTCAACTGCGATCAATGGTCTGTAAATACTGGACTTGTGGGCTGAGTTGGGCTGCCATCTCACCTCCATGTGGAGAGACTAGCCCAACAAGTCTCTGTAGCGGTGACGAAATGGATTGGGAAAGAAGGAAAAGTAGAGCCGGAGAGCTGGAGGAGGAAGGAGCTAGGCTGCGGCGGAACGTACGGTCACGCCCTAGTGCGGTCGAAGAAATATTGCTACATTTGTGTCATTTCTAATTTCAGCGAGTATTTTCTGTGCTATCCTCCGATAACATGGACTAGCACTAGCAGCAACGGCCTAAGATTTACAGCGTCACTACAAAGCTTGAAGCAGTATAGCTTGATCATGTACATCAGTACATGGAGGGAGCTTTTCCTTAGTACAGGCTGTTGTAAGTGCATAATGTCGCAGCGAGGGAGGCTACACAGATGACCAAGGATGGAAGCAGGGTGGCATTCATGAGTTGGCTCTGCCCTAGATATCCCGCGGCGGTGATCGTCATGTCCGCAATGACGCGGGCCAGTGTCCCGGCTTCCGTCGAGAGGAGCCCGCCATTGTAGGTGCCCCGGGAAAGCCTTGACGACATTACCCGGGAAAGGAGGGACAAGTTGACCCCTGCGATGCGATGTTCAAAGAAGGTCAGAAATGCAATGCTAGTTTCAGAAAAGAAACACTTGACACCTGTTTCAGACTTTGTGTTTGTGATATATATTGTGTTGGATTGTAGTAGTGCATTCTACTATGTACTGTTGCTTAATTACCTTCGAGCACCTCGGCGAACACAAACGTGATGAGAGCCGACGAGACGTATTGTGGAATGGAGTAGTTGGAGGTGAAACGGAAGCTCGCGGCGATGCCAATCAGGACCATGACTTCGGACGCCACCAAAATTTGCCTTGAGGGAAAGAAAATCGATGGAAAACGATGAGAACTGCGGTGGGCAAGACAAGAGAAGTGCTCTAGTTCGTTCAGTGAGTGTAAAGAGCAGCAGAGAAGTTACCTGTCGTGAAACAGATTGGTAATACAGCTTCCGACGATGACATTGACCGGAAGAACTGTTAGCCCAAGAATAGCTAGAAAGATGGCCACGGTACTCGTGGACCAGTTAAAATAGAACGTAGTGACAACACTCGACTCAGAGAGTAGAATTTCCATCGTAAACTTGAGCATGAAGTAGATCAATAACTGAACCTGATATATTGTGAAGAGCATATGTAAGCAAATGCAGAAGAAGCTAGTACGTTCAACAACAAAAAAAGAACAGATTCAAGGGGTTAGGAGGAAACCTTCACAGATGGCGTGAGCAATCTGTATGCTGCAGCAAGCGATGTTGCTGGTTTATGACACACTGTGAGCAAAGGCTGTGCTTGGCCACCCTCCAAATTATCACCATATCGATGACCTGTTATGACAAAGGATTAACTTAATAAATGTATCCAGAGCCTAAGTTTCATGACCATGACAAGAGTTGCTTTTGAACCATGCAAATGGGGAGGGTTACCTGAATCAGATGACTGTGTGCTGACTGCGTTCTCTCTAGCAATGTGATCTGGCTCTTTGAATGAAATCCAGAGCCAAATCAAGTAAGCAACCCAAGCAAGGCACATGATCCACCCAGGCAAGGTGTTCTGATTAAATGTGACTCCATACATCTTAAATTCTGTCTGCAGCAAACCGGCAAGTGCGGGACCGCAAGCCATTCCAAGTGCGCTAGCACTGACGAACCCTGCGGAGGCTTTCAGCCTGATTTCGAGAGGCACACAATCGCTGATATAGCGACGGTTCACAGCTCTGGCAGCACCCAACCTGCATACACATGTTGCCAATGTGATCGATGAGACAATCATTTTAGCATGACACGGGTAAATTAGAGAATAGAAAGAAGAAAACTCCATCCATACCCGCAAAGCAGCCGGCCAAGTATGAGAACAGCCAAGGAATTCAGATCATACGCCAAAGCGTACAGCAGGTTCCCAGAAAACAGCATGATGCTGCTAAATACGAGCGGTCTAAAGTATGACTTATTCGACCAGGCACTGAAATAAACTGAAGAGAACACTTGGGCAATTGCCATCGACCCGATGATCACACCGCAAACAGTCGCCGCGGCGCCAAGGCTCACCGAATAGTCATCTGCAGTCGGCACGATGATGTATGTGTTCACCATGTAGAGGAAGGTGTTCCCTAGGTTGAGCATCAGCGACATGAAATGGTAGCTCTGTTCGTCGACAACATCTTCTGATCTAGTTTGCACATCTTCTGGAACGACGAGTGCGTGTTGTCCTAGGAATTTCAGCAAGGTTGTGGTGTGCGTGAGTTTCTGTACTGAATGATTTATTTGTTCGATGATAGGGTCCTGCACATGGAAAAGGAGTATAGATATAGATATACTTTTAGAGCATACTATATGAGAATCGGATTATCTGATTATGGAAGCATCTGAGAACCTAGAAGAGACCTTCAAGGTAACTGATGGATGATCATAGATGGATGTAAATCTTCCTTGGTGATCTTGCAGAGATGCAAGGTTACGTGTCAAAGCACCAGCAACAGCTACAATACCCTGCATTCAGAACTGCATCATAAGTGCAAAAAATGACAAAGAATCAAGGACACCCAACATAAAAACAAATGCACCGAAGCCCCACTTATGAATTGAAGATGCAAGGGAGTGTGAAATTACCACTTGCTTGAAGATCGGCTGAAGCTGAGAATAGGGATGGTTTGCACGAGTTGAGACGTAATAATCTGTAAATCTATAACGGAAGCGCTTATCGAACTTCTTAAGTATCTTCCTGATTCCAGTAGCATTCATATCAACAAATCTAAGGAGCTTCACAAGATCAAGACCAACTTGCCTATAAGCCTCTCGCACTTGAGAAACTTGTGATATATCGGACTGTTCCGTAAGTATGGCACGCTCTTCTCCCAATTTCTCGACCCTGCTAGCAAGGTGACCTTGCTGTTTCAGTAGAAAGAGCACAACCTTTTCAATCTGCAACGAAGAAACTTATATGAACACAGATGGTGTGAAGTAAAAAAGAATAAATGTTGATGGTTAAACCAATACATCAGTATAAGCCTTCTATCTAAAAAAACAAATACGTCAGCAATTCAGCTCTATTTTACCTGATCGTCAAGCATCCTTGAGAACTCTCTAAGAACCTGTTCATGATTTCTTCCACCATTTTGAGTCTGCTCGACATACTGTTTTACCTTTTTCTTCATCATTTTGTAATTAATGTAGTATCTAGCAAAAGTGAACAAATGAAATCATCATTGAACAAGCTTATAATTTGATGATTCCAAGCTTTTTCAGCTTGATATTATTTGTAGCTGTAGAATGTTTCAGTTTATGTTCCACCCTATTGTCTGGATATTCGAAGAGAGATTTACGGTCTAATGAGGCTACTATGAAATATTTACTCATGGGTGGGGCAAGCTCTTCTATTATGGTTCATGATTTCTCTTGGTTATATAGTTCATCCGGGGGAGGGTTGCATCGGTTCGGTACACCCCCTTAGAAAACTTTAAAAAGGGTATTATCGTCCTTCTGTAAATTGAGATTAGTTGGCTAATTCGATGGTTACGCAGAACCCATCTCCAACCTCCACAAAATATTTGACGGCTTCGCTACACCACACCTCTAATCTAGCCCGCGAGGGTGCCGTCTTAGCCAACATCATTAGCAGCACCATCACCAAGGACTTGACCAGTACCCATGCTCACGCTTTTTTCTTCTCTGCAGGATGTGTCTCGCTCCACACAAACCTCACTACCGCACGCGCGTCCCATTTTTCCATTCTCCTACACGCTCGAGCTTTTCTTTGGCCTTCCTTTCAGAGCTCCGGGTCACCTTTAATTGCAGCTCTCCGTCCTGTGTCGTTTCAAAACGGAAACGGAGAAGGTAACCTTTTCTATCAGTCTTATCTTATGGGCTCGTCCCTATTAACTATAGAAACCAAGTCTTATGTTAAGTAGGCTCATACAAGGTTGGTGAAAAACAGAAAATTTGTTTTGTGTGTCAAACCAGACAGCCAGTGCAAATCCAAGCATGCCAGATCTTGCGGCCGTGTTTTTTTTTTCTTTTTTTCTTTTTTGCCAGACGTGTTTGTTTTTTATAACAAACTAGCGGCTGTATTGGTTAGGCTCACAACTTAAAATAGACCAAATTGCCCTTCTTGACGACAGGGTATCTTCTAATCTCTAACGTTAATTTGCATCGAAAGTCGAAAACTTTTTAAAGGGGTGTCTACTGAGACACTTCTCATTAATATATTACCCTTTATCAAAAAAAAAAAATCTGCAAAGAGAAAACGGCAACACCTAATTTATGCATATCTAACCAATCCAGTCCTAACAATGAAATGTTAGGGATTCGAATTTCGGTGACGGGCGACAGGCGCAGGGGGAGGTGGAGTAGGTGGCCGGGTACGTCGCTCTCGTGTCAGACGTGGCCGGGCCAGGACAAGACAGCAGCGGCTGGCTGCGGCCGGTACGTCGCTCGTGGTCCACCCCCCTCTTTTTCTTAGAGGAAAGGTCGTCTGAGCTCAATGGCCACGGAGGCATTTCATCGAACACTACGCGGGCGTCGGGAACGACGAAGGCGAAGATGAAAATTTGTAGAATAAATAACCCATACAAGAAATCAGAGGGGGTCTTTTGCAAAAATTACAGCATAGTGAGCATGATCTCGTGTGACGTGGGCTGATTTTGACACCTTACTCTTACTCCCTTCACGAACTGTGTGGTGTATATATTTATATATATATATATATATATATATATGGCGTTTCCTCGTAATAATAGAGATATATAAGGCGTTGTTCCATTAATGTTTCCATCATTTGTCAAATCTTGATGCCTTTTTCATGTCCTTTTCACGCTCTGTACTCTCTGATGGAAACCCACTGTTGTCCGACAGTGTTGTTAGGGAATAAACCGGAGAATATCCAAGATTCCTTCTTGTCTTGTCGGCTTTCGGCTATAGAGAATGCAACGATCGGTACGACACCGTCCTCTTCTTATTTTTTTTAGCACTAGCAAACGGTGTGGATGACTCTTTTCTCTCGAGAATCTCCAAAGGTCTGGTGAACGTGCTAGTAAGCAATTGGTTCACAATGCTCAGGACTTTTTACGGATTGCGATATAGTATTATACTAGTAAGTACCACTAGCAGTTATAATTGTAAGTGGTCGGCTTCGGTTGGGGATCGGAAACAGCGGGGTGTCGAAGTATTGTTCTGATGGCGGTAGTGGTCGTTCCGTGGTCTAGAGACCTCGATATAATTTTTATTATGTTTGAGGAGCTTTGTACTTTTGGTGAATTTTTATAATAGATATGGATCTTTTTCGCAAAAAAAATAAAAAAATTGGACATGGTCTCAGTTAATTTTTTTTAGGAACCAGACATGTTAATATTACCTTAGGTTCTCCATTTATTAAAAGTTATGTCTTTTGTCCATGTACGCACTGACATATGTCTTTGGCACTTACTGTGTGCATTACTCTTCTGTCTTAAGCTCGTTAATTTTTTTAGTTGGGACAACGACTCAAGCATAAACTTTGTCGCGTGGACATAAACTCATACATAGAAAAAACATTTTTGCAAAAAAAATGCATAGAAAAAACTGCATCCATTTTGACAAACAGTGCAACCTTATATTTACTAATTTGAGGCACCTTATGAGGCACCACATTAATTCTAGGAAAAGTTATGGACGGTTCAGATTAACGAGTACAAATCCAACCATGCCATATCATGCGGCCGTGTTTGTGTTTTTTTCTTTTTCTTTTTGAGGGACATTTTTGTTTTTTATAACAAACTAGTGGCTCTATTGGTTAGGCTCACAATTTAAAATAGACCAAATTGCCCTTCTTAACTAAAGGAAATCTTCTAATCTCCAATGTTGATATGGATCGAAAGTCAAAATTTTTCAAGGGGGATGTACAGAAGCACTTCACATTAATATATTACCCTTTATCGAAAAAATCTGCGAAGAGAAAACGGCAACACCAAATTTATGCCTATCTAACCAATTCAGTTATTACAATGAAATGTTATGGAATTGAATTTCAGAGTAGCAAAGCAACATACTCTTTCCACTCTTGCAATTGATCCGACACCAAAATCTTCCCGAAATTAACCATCTCAGCGTTTCACTACCTGAAACTAAAATTTAACAAAATCGTTAGCATGGCAATAGAGGCTAGAGCCAATCAACTCAAGTACAACACTTACTTATGATTCAGTTAAGAGTTGAATACATACTAATTAGATTACTGGTTCAGATGCCAGAGAAATCAAGATAGACATGAACTGCTAATCTGTAGCTTTCAGCAAAATATCCTAACGAGCTTAAGAAAGAAGAGTAAGTGCCAAAGACATATGTCAGTGCGTACATGGATGGACAAAAGACATAACTTTTAATGAGTGGAGAACCTAAGATAATATTAACATGTCTGGCAAAAGCTTAAAATATTCAAGACAGCTCCAAAATAAAGGTGTAAACATACACCAGTGTACTACAGGAAAAAATGATGAGGAGTAAATGACTCGGAGGGCTGAGGGTCACACGACAAGGAAAATAAAGGCGCGCTAGCGGAAACCATGGTATTCTGCTTCTCTTGTGAGTATCCATCTTAAAATAAACTCAAGAAATCACCCCCCATGGTGGAGCTAGCGCTCCGCCCGCTGCGCAAGCTAGAGGACTCTTTGTGCTTGTAGTTGGCACGTGCGACCAACTTGTTGGAGCCGGCGGGGGAGTCCGATGTGGGCAGGAGTTGAACCCAGCCTCATTTCAGGGACATTGCTCGTCTGACACCGTCGTTGATGGCTCGATATTGACGGTGCAGGCGCCGCTGGTCGCAGAAGATGGGGACCAAGGTGTCGAGGACAATGACGTTGATGCCATCGGAGTTAGTTGCACCCATGGAGCTTTGTACTTGGGATCCTGCAGGGCAACATGCGTCGCTACAGGCTATGGTCTCCATTGATAAGGTGGCCGCTGAGTTCAACCTGGCCAGCTGCTACTGGCTCCGACGAAGTGTGGGGTGTTGCAAAGGGATGCACGTTGGCGCCAAGGGGAGATGACAATTTACATGACAACTCAGAACACAAATTGCACATACCAAAAATAAATAAATTAATATACGCGTAAACGCATGTGCACAAGTACGTACGAGATGATCCCTTGCGAACGGAGACACCACGATGAGACGAAGCGGCAGGAATTACTATCTGCGAATGCAATGGCTAGGCTCGGCTGTGTCTGGTCGGCTTGGGGGGTGCGAGCGAGAGAGGACGAGGGAGAGGTATTTATAGCGGCGACGGACGTGGCCCGGGGTGGGGGGTACATGGAGGGGATGTGGACAGGAGCGGCCTGGCTGCGGCCGGTACGTCGCTGTCAATGAGGGGCGTGGCGATTCGATCGGGAGGGCTCACTGCCCCTACTTTTCGTGCGAGGTAGTCGGGTCACTATTCTTAATTTTTCTGTCTACCGCTCGCTGTATTTTACTAAGCACGGTGGAAACCAAACCGGTGATTACAGGTGACACTTTGAGATATCGATAAATCAGATGTCATGATTACAAGCATCACAGAGATAGAGTGTACTTGATAATGCTTCTCCAAAGTCCAATCATGAAAAGACATGCCTAAAAAAATATATTGTACATTAGAATAAAAGCAAGCCCAGTAAAATGATCTGGCCCCTTCTTTACAACTTTCAGGTTCAAAATATTGAAAGTTGTCCCAAGACCCAGTACCAGCTCAGCCTCATCTGAAATAGTGAATGGCAATAATTACAATTCATCCACATCCCATCACCCAGTACCAACCCAGCCTCATCTGAATAGTGAATGGCAACTATTACAATTCATCCACAAGAGCGAGAACAAGAACAAGACTATAATTATTAAGAACAATATTAGTGTAATCAGGCCATCACATTCATGTTGCTCTTGTATCAAGGCTAGGTCCAGTGAGCACTAGCACTGTTTACCAGCAATGGCAAGATTGGACAAGCATTGTGCACTCAGGCCCTGTTAGCGAGGATTTCTGCTTGTTAACAACGGCAAAACTCTCATTTGCAATTAATGGAGAACTAATCACTCATCCTAACCAACTTCATCCCACACATGAATCATCTAAGTTATGATCTAGGAAGAATAAACAAGAAATTTTCACCTCTAGCTATTGATCTAACAACAGTAGCAGCTAGAGTCGTCAAACAAGATGATTCATGTGTGAATGCAGGATGACTAAGCTAGAGTACTTCCCGCAAAAAAAAAAGAGTCATCAAACAGGATGCAAGAAAACAATTATTTGGATCAATGAGTGAAACCTAGTGCAAAATCATTTCTTAGTCGCGTTTATAAATTTATTCATACAGATGTAAAAAAAAATGTTCGCCGTGTTATAATAATTTGCTTGTCTAGTGCAAAAGAATATAATGTTTGTAGCTCAGTGGACCGAGCAAACCTCATTTTTCAACCAACTTTATAAATTTGTTCATACATATCTAAAACAATGCTCACCGTTCTGTAATAATTTGTTCATCTAGTGCAAAAGAACTACAAAATTTGTCCTCATAGTTAAAAGAACATGAAATCACCACGCGGCAAGCGTGGTAAAAGCCATCTCAAATAGACAAAAAAAAATAGAATATGAAATCTGGCATGGATCTCAACGTCGACGATTCTCACCATTGACTGAGAAATAAGAAATTCTTAGGCGACTGAGAATAAGCAAAACCGTTTCTTTTTTCTAAACTAGAGGAAATTGGCACATTCTATTTAATTAAAAAAAGTAGTTGCCCAACAAATTAAAGCAAAAAAAAAAAAGGCTTACAGCATGCCCGGACCTAACTGGCTGCTTAGGACACCACTGGCCAACGTGTCCACGATAACACCAACTTGACATACACGCTTAGAAGTTCGATCCACCCCTACCCCAGTGTCATCGTCATCATCTAGTCGCCCTGCCATCGAACGACTTCGACTTCACTACGGGAGACCACCGGAGCTAGGGATGGCACCCACAGGGTTTGGGTACGGGTGTAGCCACCCCATACCCTTACCCGTCCCATTTAAGCTTACCCATCACCCGTACCCATACCCGCTAGTGGGTACAAATTTTCCCGTACCCATCACCCTACAGGGTAAATCGGTCCCCGCGGGTTAAAATACCCATGTTTGCATAACATCAATTTGAGCGAAATATAATCATAAACAACGAGATACAATCATAATTTATAGACAACAACACATAATAACATCAATACATACTTATAAACAACAACACATCATAAACACATCACATTTATAAACGTCAACACTTCCTTGTAAACAAAAACACATCAAAACATCAACACATAGTCATAAACAGTGGTACATAGTCATACATTTTTTAGTTCACAAACTTATGACAAAGGGTAGAGGTATTTTTTCCGTATTTGTTCGATTTTATAAGGGTGCATGGGTATGCGGGTATGAGTTATATGATCTCATACCCGTACCCGCTCTACCCGATGGGTTTGAGATTTCCCTGTTTACATACCCATGGGTAACTTTTTGTCCCATACCCTTACCCTAATAGGGTTTTTACCTGCAGGGTACGTGGGTAATGGGTACCCATTGCCATCCCTAACCGGAGCACCGATCGTGACAAGGGCGCACTAGGCCCACGCAAGCCAAGCCGCAACAGTCGGCCACCGCATCGATGACATGGCAGCTTTGATTTTCGTGACGAGACTCACAGGAGAAGGTAGAAACACTTGCATCCACTACAGGAAAACTGACTATGCCGAGTGGTAGGCTGTATGCCGAGTGCTATTTCACGGGGTCCTCCGCATACAACTCAGTATGTCGGGCACCTCCAAAAAACACTCAGCATACAAAGGGTGTTCGGCACACAGACCACTATGCCAAGCACCTTAAAAACAGACTCAGCACACTCAAGGTGCTTGGCATATACATTATAAAACACTGGGCATACCCATGGTGCTCGGCAAAGTTCTTGCCATGTGTCCCCTGCGGGCGCAGTGGATGGAGCCATTACGGCGGGGGAAGTATGCCGAGTGCCTCCCGTTAGGTACTTGGGCATACAAATTTTTTTTTTTATCGTAAATGTATGCCGAGTACCAAAAAAAAAAGCACTCGGCATACTTCCGGCGCACCATCTACTTCGTCTCCCCGTGCTCCTTCCGCTTAGTCTCCCCATTAAAAAGGGCAGGCACAACACGTAACCTCCCCATACATCTCGCCGCCGTCCCGTCCACCCTCCTTCTCCCCACCGCCGACTCCGTCACGTCCTCCTCCTCCTCCTCACTGCCGCCACCGCACCACGACCCGCTGCCGCGCGTGCCAAGCTCGCCGCCCCTTCGTCGCCCGCTCCCTCCACCCGAGCTCACCGGCCCTTCCTCGCGCCTTCGTCGACGCCGCAGCAGGGAATTAAGGTGAGGTCCTTCCCTCTCTCTATCTATATATTTTTTGGTTTTGTGAATGTCATGCACTTGTAGAATTTTGTGAATGCCATGCTTGTAATTTTGTGAATGCCATGCTTGTATAATGTTGTGAAGATGGGCGGAAGTGCGGGATGGAAGGGGATGCTTGAGGCATATGTGGGAGGCGATGCCGTCAAGTTAGCGAAGATGAAGGAGATCTACTCCTGGCATGCCAACTCAAGGGAATTGGTGAAGGGGGCGGAGGACATGACCCGACGTGTTACCCCGTCAGAGCTGCAACGGATGTTTCCCGCCTATGGTGGGTCTACCATTCCAATTGAGCTCCTTCTCTGGGCGATGGACGAAGCGGAGTTTGAGGATCCCGAATAGCGAGTGCGCTGGGCCGAGTACCGCTCTCGCTTTTGGGGGCCAGCGGGTGCTGAGGCCAAGGCGGTGGGGGAGGTGGCCTGGCCTGACCCATTGCTGGGCACCCTGAATACGCCGATTCGTGTGGACGATGTCATGGAGATGGAGGCCGATGCGCAAGTCGGGATGGAGCAGGCCGATGCGGTGGTGATGGTGGATGACTATGTGCGGGCCCGACGCCACTCACCGTGCCTCCAGGTGGCGCCGTCTCGCCGCGCATAGACAGCAGTTGCTACTTGCTATCGTAGTATATATATGCTAGTAGTTGTCTTAATTTGGGGGTCCAACTTGTGGATACCCTCGTTTGCATGAAGTCATATTATTTTGGTTGCAAGACTTAATTTTTATATCTATCGATGCAATGGTTTCTATGCTTATATATGTATGATATCTCTAGTACTTGTTCGTATGTGCTTCCAAACTTATCAACCTAAGCTTATGATATGTGATATGTGTATCTTATGTGATATGTGATAAATGAATCTCTCTCTATATATATATATGTGTTTGTATGTGCTTCCAAACTTATCAACCTAAGCTTATGATATATGTGTGTGTGTGTGTGTATGTGTTATTGCAGGGCTAATTGCAAAAACAAAGAAAAAACAACTGCCACTACTGGAATCAGAGGATTTGCCATCAGCCACTTCTTTGCCGTCTGCTAGCAGACGGCAAAGCATAGCTTTGCCGTAAGCTTCCAAAAAACAGACGGCAAAGAGCTGGCTGATGGCAAATATCATATTTGCCATCAGCCACTTCTTTGCCGTCTGCTAGCGGACGGCAAAGAGGGAGGTTGGCCCACTAACTAGCAAAACCTAACGGCCCCCCTCTTTGCCGTCTGCTAGCGGCAAAGAGCAAAACAGCAGACGGCAAAGGCAGGGCAGACGGCAAACGTTTAATTTAACTAACGGCCGCGCCCCACCCCATCCCCCCTCTCTCTGTTTCTCGCCCACTTCCTCCCCGACGACCACCGCCGCCCCCACCACCCGCCGCCACCCCGTCACACCACCACCCCACCCCTCCCCCCGTCCCCCCTTCCCTTCTCCACTTTGTGCCTGTCCCCTTCTCCTCCTTCTCTCGCGACTTCCTTCTCTTCGCCTCTCAATCTCCCCCCTCGCCCCCAGATCTGCCCTGTCCCCCCCTTCCCTTCTCCACCCCCTCCGAGTCCCCTTCCTCTGCCCCATCCCCTGCCCTACTCCCTCGTTGTCGAGGACGGCTCTTGGACCTCGCTTGGATATGCTCCCGTCCTTTTTTTTTTTCCTCTTTTTTTTGCTGTTTAATTGTTAGATTAGATATGTTAGTTGTAGGTTTAGTGCTAGATTAGATTAGATTAGTGCTAGGTTTTAGTTAAATATCATAATTAAAGGAAGTAAAAAAAGATGAAAAGAAGAAAGAAAAAGTAGAATAAGTAGAAGGGGGAAAAAAGAATAAGAAGAGAAGAAGAAGAAGAGGAGGAGGAGAGGAAGAAGAACCCCCTCTTCGCCATCTGTCCCCCCCGCTTCCCCCTTCCGCCTCCTTCCTCCTCCCGCCTCCTCCCCTCCTCCTCCTCCTCCCTCCTCCCTCCTCCTACTCCTCCTCCGTTCTTCTTCTTCTTCTTCTGCCTTCCCTCCTCCGCCTCCTCCTCCTCCTCCTCTGCTCCTCCACCTCCTCCTCCCTACATGCATACAAGCAGAAGAAGCAAATCATCACGATTAAAGACCGACACCCCCCTACCCCCCCCGACCCCCGCTACGATTACCCCCCCTCCCCGCCACGACACCCCCTCCCATCCCCTACACCCTCCCCACCCCTCCCCCCCACTCCCCCCCCCTCCCTACCCCCCCCCTCCCCCCTCCGACCCTGAAGAAGCCCCGACACACCCCGACCCCGACAGACAACCCCGACACCATGACACCCCAACACCACGACACCCAGACATGACACACCCGACACCCACGACCCCCGACACCTCTTCAGCCTCCTGTTGACCGAAAAGGTGCTCTTCGGCCTTCCAGAGGCCGGCGGGGTCATATGTTTGTGAATTATGAGGTAGGTCATATATTTTTCGATTTTGTTATAAAAAACATCATATTTGTGTTGATCTGGTGGATTTAAATGTGCAGTTGTTTCGTCGCTGCGAGGGTCTGGTGTTCGACGACCTCCCCGTGCGTTCGACGAGCTCCGCCCCTGTGTTCGTGGGTGAGCACAAATGACATCTCCTCCTTCCCCTTCATTTGCTCTGTTCTGGTCTTCGTGCCAATGAAACTTGCTAGCTATAGGTGTCTTCAATCATCAGTATGCGTGACCACGATGCGTCTCCCGTTCGAAAGGGTTACATCTATAAATATGCATGCATTTGCATATTTATAACCGTGATTCTTTCGAATTGTCCAATGTTATCCATGGATAGCCTGAGTGTGTGTAGATTGGGTTCGTTTTTCCATATGCTCTGCTCCGGATCCAATGCAGAATTTTGTCAATGCCTCCCTGTTGTTCTCCGGGTACACATCCTCTCTGCTTATTGCCGAGACGTGTATCAGGAGAACAGCGGGGAGGTGCTGCCAAAATTTTGCGTCGGATCCGGAGTAGAGCATGGGAAACGAACCCAATCCACACATACTCGGGTGGGATTAGGACCTATCTTTACCTATTAGCGTCTAGGTTGCATGGACGTAAGAAAACTGACAAACTCCATTAACTGATGAATATGGTTTGCTGAATTATGTATATATTTCTTGTGTGTCCAGTAGCTAGGCAAGATGATTCATCGTGCATGGATGTACACCGGTCACACTAGTCAGGAAGACATGACCGATGAATGGTTAACAAAAACCAAGGGGTTTGTGAGAGCCGGATTTGCAAATGGCCAGAGAAAAACCTGGTGCCCCTGTGTCCAGTGCGACAACTATCATAAGAGGAACGAGCTTGAAATGAGTAAGCACCTGCAGAAATGGGGTTTTACGCCTACTTATACGGTCTGGACATTTCATGGTGAGTCTGCCCAACGTGCCAGAGCCAAGGTGGTTCATCGTCGCACCGACGAGCATGGTACCGGGACCGAAGACATGGTGGAAGCCTTTGATGATGCTCGGGATTCGGACGATGAGATGGAGGAATCTGCAAAGGCCTTCAATGATATGTTGGAGTCTTCAAAACGTCCTCTCCACGAGCACACTGAGCTTTGTCAGCTGGATGCCATCTCACAAATAATGGCTCTGAAGGCTCAATTCAACTTGGGCAGAGAATGCTACGACGCGATGATGACAGTATTTGGACATTTTCTACCCAAAGACCTTGTACTGCCTGCAAACCTGTACCAGTCAGACAAAATCCTCCGTGCACTTAAGATGCCCTATGAGAAGATACATGCTTGTGAGAAAGGATGTGCCTTATTTAGGCTTGAGTATGCGGACTTGAACTATTGTCCCATTTGCAAGTCATCCAGGTATGTTGTGGTAGACAACGGTATGGGTGAGAAGACGCAGACCAAAATCCCTGTTAATGTTCTTCGGTATATGCCAATCGTACCAAGACTTCAACGTCTTTTCATGGTCGAATAGACGGCCAGACAGATGACATGGTACAAAACGGGCAAAAGAACCCAACTAGATGCAGATGGGAATCTGATGATGGTGCACACATCGGATGGTGAAGCGTGGAAGCGCTTCGATGCATTACATGCGAAAAAAGCGGCAGATCCAAGGCATCCTCGAGTCGCCATCAGCACGGATGGATTCAGTGTGTTTGGTCTGACTACAGCCCAATATAGTTGTTGGCCCGTATTTGTCATTCCACTCAATCTCCCCCCCCCCGGACAGATTATCCAAAGAAAGAACATTTTCCGGACGCTGATAATTTCAGGGCCCAACTATCCTGGGAAGAATATGAATGTGTACATGCAGCCGCTTAAGGACAAATTGCAAGAAGCTTGGGATAATGGATTCAAGACATACGACGCCTTTAGCAAACAGAACTTCATAATGCGTGTCTGTTACATGTACTCGATGCATGACTAGCCGGCGTATGCGCTATTCGTTGGCTGGTGTGTGCATGGAAGGTTACCGTGCCCCACATGCAAGGCAGCTCTTCAGTTTCGTTGGCTGCAGGTCGGTCGCAAGTTTTCTTGCTTCGACTTCCATAGACAGTTCCTGGATCCTCGCCATAAGTTCAGGAAAGACAAGAAGAACTTCATCAAAGGTAGAGTTGTCATAAACTCTGCACCACCTGCGTTGACAGGCCAAGAGACCCTGGATCAGTTAAACGCTCTCGAGCAAGATCCAGAGCGTCCAGGGTATTTCAAGGGGTATAATTCGGAACACGCCTGGACTCACAAGACATGCTTGTGGGATCTGCCTTACTTCAAAGACCTCCTTTGCCCACACAACATCGACGTGATGCACACTGAAAAGAATATCGCCGAGGCACTTTTTGGTACATTGTTCGGCATAGAGGGGAAGTCATAGGATAATACTAAGGCTAGAGTCGACCAGGAGGCCCTATGTGATAGACCGTTACAAAATATGCAAGAACCGAAAGGAAAGCAGAACTAGACAAAGCCAAAGGTATGGTTCAATCTTGGAAGAACAGCTATGAGGGAAATTATCTTGTGGGTGAAAATGCAGTTGATGTTCCCCGATGGGTATGCAGCGAATCTAAAGAGGGGAGCGAGTCTTGAAAAATTGAAAATATTTGGTCTCAAGAGTCATGATTGGCACATATGGATTGAGCGGGTAATGCCGGTGATGTTGCGTGGCTTCATCGCTGAGGATGAATGGCTAGTACTGGCAGAGCTGAGCTATTTTCTTCCGTGTTCTTTGTGCGAAAGAATTATCGCCTGGCCTACTAGAAGAAATGGAAGTGTTGGCGCCGGAGTTGATCTGCAAGTTAGAGAAGATCTTTCCGTCGGGCTTCTTTAATCCAATGCAGCACTTGATTTTGCATCTCCCGACCGAGGCAAGATTGGGGGGGCCCGTGCAAAATCGTTGGTGCTACGCAACTGAGAGGATGCAGAAGACGCTTCGAGCAAAATGTAAAAATAAACGTAGAATTGAAGCATCGATGGCCAAGGCATTCATTACTGAGGAGGCGACAAACTTCGTGACAACACACTACGAAGCCAAAAATCATCATTTGCATAATCTGAAGCCTCGGTACAATGCTGGCGACCCTAAAAAGGGTGGATCCAACCTCATCCTATTCAAAGGGAAGCTCGCACCAGCCGGTGCTGCTAATTCCTTATCGTTGGATGTCGAAGAATGCCGGACCATTTCGTTGTATATCTTCAACAACCTAACAGAAGTGCGGCCATACGTCGCCAAATTCTCGTATGGAGCGGTGATCCAAAAGGATTCCGTCAAAGAGTATGAGCTTCTGGCAAAGCATGGAGGCGGCTATCCCGGTTTCATCTCTTGGTTCAAACAAACGATAATTTCCATTAGACCATTTCATTTCTTCATCTAATTTGCGGCTAATGCAACAATCCTTTCATATTAAACTTGTAGGATAATTCAGAGTTTATGGACGCCGAATTGAGACAAGTCGCTAATGGTTTTGACTTTAAGGTCCGTTCATTTGACAAATACGACATCAACGGGTATCGCTTTCGTACCTATGGCAAAGAGCTATCTATGGCCGACCGAAATTCTACAAATTGTTGTGTCTCTGCTATCGGCGAAAAAGATACCGAGTATTATGGAAGAGTTGAAGCAATTTATGAACTTCTATTCTATGGTGCAAACCCACCAAACGTTGTAGTCTTGAAATGTTATTGGTTCCAGCCGAAGGAGACTAGAAGGACTCATGAACATATAGGGCTAGTCGAAATCAAACAAAGCACCCATTTGGATGTTCCCGATGTCTATATTATGGCTCAACAGGCAACCCAAGTTTTCTATCTACCGTGGGCCTGTCAAAGTGATCCAAATCTCAATGGTTGGGATGTCGTTTATGAAGTGCCGCCACATGTTAGATCACCTCCCCGCAATGAAGAGGATTATGAACCTCACATTAACCCAGACACATATGAAGGAGCATTCTTCCATGAAACACGTCTTTCCAAAAAACGTTTCAAGAACCGTTCTACTTCACCCCAGAACATTGAAGTAGACAGCGACAGTGAATCCGACTTCACCCCTGAGCCGGAACAAGAAGAGGTTACTGCTGCGGATGACCTGTCAATGCTTGACCGATTACGTAAAGGAGGCGTTCCACATGTTGATGCATTTATTGATGATGATGATGAGCACGTCATTACTGATAGTGATGATGATGATGCATTTATTGATCCCAGAGCATATATAGACGATGAAGATTAATATTAGTAATGTCAGGTATTCAATTATTATTATGTACATATATATTATTAATTAGTTCATGTTATTAGGTATTCAATTTTTTATTATGTTCATGATGATGATACACTTAAATTATATACATATTATTCATGTCAGTTATTCAATTTTTTTATGTTGTACTAATTTTGTTTACTCTTTCTCATTGCAGGTGTTGACAGATGGTGGGCGCGGGTCGAGAGCGCTCCGAGCCTCCTTCCTTGGCGCGTGCTGGGAGGGGTGCTTCCATTCCACCCCAGCACCTCCGGAGAGCGCTGATAGACAGTATGCAGACACCACCGGCAGGCGCTTCTTCTTCGGCCGAGAGAGGTCGGCGGAGGAAGAGGGGTGCTAGAGGTGGACGTGGCGGCGGGAGACGTAGGAAGGCTGCTACGCCTTCCTCGCTGCCACCCCCAGCTGATTCACCCAACCACAGGACTGCTCCGTCTGAGGTGGACCCGTCTCGGACTCTGGTCCACGAGCCTCGGGCCGACGAGCCTCGGGTCGCCGAGCCTTCGCCCCACGAGACTCCGGTCCTAGAGTCTTCATCCCACGAGACTCCGGTCCCAGAGTCTTTGTCCCACGAGACTCCGGAGGCTAGTGGCCATGTTGATGGTGGCGAGGACCGCTTTTCTGATGATAGCTATAGCGAGGGCGAGCTGGTTGAGGGGGGCAAGGTCTACCAGCGTGGTGGTACAAAGCTCCCACCCGTGCCGGCGACCCGCGAGCAGAGGTCGTTGATTGCGCCTAATGGGGAGAAGTAAGCGCATTTACTCTTTTTTAACCTTTTGCCTTCACGTTTCTTTAAATTAATATCTAATGCGTTGGCCTTGTCATACTGCAGAGGTTGGAAACACAGCCCTAGAGTCCGCAAGCCCAACCAGGTCCTTGGTGTGCTTTGCTGGCAGAACTTCCCGGGGTGGGTCATGTTGCCCGGTGAGGGTCAGGTTCCACAGCTAGCACTGAGCTGCGAGTTGTAATTGGCTGCCCCGGCCCCGCCGGAGGAGAGGGTCGACGGTGTCTTGTGCCACACGGTGGCCGACAATGTGATCCAAATGTTTTGGGTAATTTATCCTTTACAGAATTAAAAATCAACAGTACCTAGTGATTGTACTAATTAGTGTTGTCTTGTTTGATTGCAGACCTTCTACAGGTATCTTGAGGGAGAGGAGGAGGCCGCGGCTATGGTTATCGAAGCCGAGTGCAAGTGCCTACTCCAGAACTTACGTCACGAGGCTCGGGTGCAGGCTGTTCGAGACTACTATGCCTCGACTGGTATTAAGAGTTCCAGGACAAAGTGTCGTGGCATGTTTCTGAGTAAGGAGAAGTACATGAAGGTAATTACCTATTCTTAAGGCCTTGTACTTAGTTTACTTGATTTGATTCATAGGCGTAGCGCTGAATTTTATCTTGACTAACTTAGGTGCCCTCGAGATAATGTGCGTATAGGATGGACTGTTGGGAGGCGTTGGTGGATGAGTGGTGCTCTCCCCAATGGCTAGCCGTCCACAACAAGGCCAAGGATAAGCATGCACAAATGGTTGGTGTGCCACAACATCAAGGGAGCTCCAACCTATATGAGTACGGGGATAACTGGGTATGTGGTTTGCTTCATGATTCATGCAATTGCATTCTTCATGCTAGCTTGAGCCCTTAACTAATATTTTGTTCCTTTCTTTTAGGCTCGACACAACAAGAAGGAGGTGCCAGGGGTGTTTGACCTCTATGCCATGGCCCATACACTACAGGAATTAGGCACTTTGCCGTCTGCCATGGCTGACGGCAAAGGCATGCCTGGCGGACGGCAAAGGCCTTTGCCGTCAGCCAGCAGACGGCAACAGGTCCGGCTGAATAGGCTACGGCGAAGGGCTCTTTGCCGTTTGCTGGCGGACGACAAAGATGAAATGGTCTTTGCCGTCCGCCAGCAGACGGCAAAGGACCTGGACGGCACACGTGGAAGCTTAGGGCCGTTAAGGGGTTAACGGCGTGCTTTGCCGTCTGCTAGCGGATGGCAAAGAAACAATATAGGCCAGCCAAGTGCCCCCAGGTTGCACAGGTAGCTGCCATGTGGCAGCTTTGCCATCAGCTGGCTGATGGCAAAGCTCTTTGCCGTCTGCCAGCAGACGGCAAAGTGCCTTTATAGCTCTTGTTTTTTTCTTAAATTCATTCAATTTGACAGAATTTCACAGATATATATACACACATTTCAAAAAAATTTCAACAAGCATACCAACAATAAGTTTTCAACAACATAAGAAACATACAAGTTTCCAACAACATATCCAACATACAATGATTTCCAACAAGAAGTTTCCAACAACATATCCATATATACATACATATCCAAAAGAAGTTTCAACAATATATCCATATATACATACATATCCAAAAGAAGTTTCCAACAAGTTTCCATAAAAAAAAGGAAGCACAAGGAGAAGAGTACACTCCATCAATGCAAGCTTCCTCATCTAAAGCAAATCTGCAAATTGGGAAAGATGAAAGTTAGAAGAAGAAGAAGAAGACTAGCTAGAAGAAAACGAAGAAAAGGAAGAAGAAAAAGAAGAAGAAGAATTTATATTCTCTTTCTTTTTCTCCTCTCCTCTTCTTTATCTTCTTCTTCTTCTTCTAACTAAGCTAGGTAAAAATGCTAAGTGTGTAGGTCATTTTAGAGCTAAGCTAGGTAAATAGGCCATTTTGGAGCTAACCTAGGTAAAATTGGTCATATTGGAGCTAACCTAGGTAAACTTGGTCATTTGGGAGCTAACCTAGGTAAAATGTATCATATTGGAGCTAACCTAGGTAAAATTGGTCATTTTGGAGCTAACCTAGCTAATTATGCCATTTTTGAGTTAACTAAGCATATTATGCCATTTTTGACATAAGTAAGCTAAGTATAGGTCTTTCATGAGCTAACCCAGGTAACTAAACATATTAGAGCTAATTTAGCATTTTAGAGCTAACTTAGCATATTAGAGCTAACTTAGGTCATTTCGGAGGAAACAAAGCTAAGTATAGATCATTTTGGAGATCTAACATACCTGACATACTTCACTCCTCCTTCTTCTCCTTCTCCTTCATCATCTTGATGCGCTTAGAGCGGCGAGGCAGTGGGATGTACTCTTCTACCACAATTGGCATGGTCATGTCGCCCGGCTGTGGGATCACTGGCGCCACCACCATCGCGAGGTCATTGTCAGGCACCACCACCATCGCGAGGCCATCTTCAGGCAGCACCATCGCTAGGTCATCCTCAGCCACCACCATCTCTTGCCCATCGTCAGCCACCACCATCGCTTGGCCATCGTCAGCCACCACCATCGTGAGGTCATCGTCAGACAGAATAGGCTGCACCTCCTCATCCCCACTCTGCTCCTCTTCTTCCCCACTCCATTTCGGATCATCCACGCTGCTGCTTTCGCTGTAGCCAGACTCGCTGCTGCTTTTGCTGTAGCCAGAGTCGCTGCTGCTGCTCCCATTGCCTGACCAAATGCAACAAAGGTTTTTTAACAATCAGTGTGAGACAAAGCCAAATGGAGAGGTAGAAGAGGCAGAGCGTACTGGCATCGTCGTCGTCCTGGTAGCGCATGCGGCACATAGTCGTGTTGAACACCTTCACGGTGAGCATGGCGTCGCCGTCGTACCTGAAGACAAGGAAGTACCCGTGGCACAGGTCGTAGGCACGGATGAACTGCTCCCAGCCATGTTACAGGTACATGTGGTCGTTCCTGATCACCACCTCCACGTCCCAAAGCCTGCGAAGTCCGCTGCCGACCTGTCGCAGCTTCACATTCTTTGGCCGATGGCCGTCCAGCATCTTCATAAAAGTGTCAAGCAGCCTCTGCAGCATGGGTCAAGGAGTGATGTAGCAAACAACAGAGTTATGATAAAGAGATTGGTGAAGGGGAGATCTCTCCTTTTATATACCTCCCTCCTGGAGGAATTCTCAAGTACGATCATGAAGAACTCGAAACCTTCCAAGTCGTACTCCGGTGTGGCAGAGCGCAGCCTGCGGTGGCGGCCTCCCCCCATCTCTGATAAGTAGCAGAAGATACCAATTACTACCCTTACAACATTATCAAACAACATTACAGCAGCAGAAGTTTTGAGCAGTATATAATCAACTACACCGAGTCATCATTTCATATTCAAAAAGCAATGCAGTTGTGGACATATGACGGCAACAGCTAGAACCCTTCAAAACTAGGGATTTCTTTAGACATGAAACAAAACTGAAAATGTAAACCAAATTGATGGTGATACCAATAAGAAAACATTACCACTACCAACGATATTGATGGTGATATTCAAAGATAACACAAGGTTCAAGTGTAACCAATATTTTTTCATTTATTTTTGGTAGAAAAAATATTTGAAATTTGGTGAAATATAGACAACTACAATTCTGCATGACATGCCATGGACCTTATGTCTTCTACTGTCACACTTCAACCAATATCATAATTCATTTAATAATTTTTTTTGCCAAGTGACAATTACGTTGCGGAATTAATATGGACAACAGTTCACATAGGGTTAAAAAAATATCATTGAATGATCAGTTCCTCACTCCATATCACATAAAAATTGCCGTTTTTGACAATTAATTGTTATTATAATATTTGTATAAAACATGAAAATCAGGAGATTCAACAAACACTCCTGACAAAAACCTATACATTGCTGTACATGTATGTTGTTCATTATGATTTTACCCCTTTTCTATAGCACACTTTAATTAATGGGTACAAAATTTTGAGCACACCCAGGTTTTATTTAAAGAAAACATTCCCATGTTCTCAACACGGCCATCACAGTGAATACTTACTTACCATGCATATTTTGGTTATGTGGCGCTGGTATTCTACAGTTTCTAGCACTAGGAGATATGTATAGCCTAAGGACAATCAGCAAAATAATCTTGATTAACTAATCAAAAATCCAACAGATCAGCATGTCTCACTCAAACCAAACTGATATGTATGTTAAACATCACATACAAGTAATTCGAATAAAAGAATGTCAGCGAAAACAGAAGGCACAAAGACATGTTGTCCACTGAATATTTAAATTAAACTAAATGTAAACCAAAACTTAAAAAACAGAATCAAAATCTAAAGTAAACCTAAACTAAACCAAGCCTAATTTAAACTAAACCTAAACTAAATCTAAAAAAACAGAAAAAAGATACAAGTTCTCACAGGAGCGGCGGGGCGGCCGCGGGGGTGGAGGAGAGGGGCGTCGCGGCGGCCGGGGTGGAGGAGGGGCCGCCGGAGCGATGGGGCGGCCGCGGTGGTGGAGGAGAGGGGCGCCGGGGCGGCCGGGGTGGAGGAGGGGGCGCCGGAGCGGCGGGGCGGCCGCGGTAGTGGAGGAGAGGGGTGCCGGGGCAGTCGGGGTGGAGGAGGGGGTGCCGAAGCGGCGGGGCGGCCGCGGTGGTGGCGCCTGAGCGACGGGGCGGCGACAGGGGGTGGCGCGGGGCGGAGGAGGGGGTTGCCAGGGCGACGGGGGCGCCGCGGAGACAGGGGTGGCGGCTGCACGGGGGCGGGGCGGCCGGCGACGGGGGTGGCGCGAGGCGGCGGCGGCTAGGGCACGGGGCGGAGAGAGAGAGGGGACAGAAAGAGGGGTGGGGCGCGGGCGTTGGCTTTTTAGTTAGGGCACGGTTCTTTGCCGTCTGCTAGCAGACGACAAAGAGCCTAGCTAACGGACGTTAGTTTGGCCAGCTTCTTTGCCGTCGGCTAGCGGACGGCAAAGAAAGTGGCCGTTAGGTGGCTCTCGCTAGTGGGCCACCCTCCCTCTTTGCCGTCCGCTAGCTGACGGCAAAGCTTCTATGCCGTCAGCTAGCGGACGGAAAAGATACGGCTGACGGCAAATACTATCTTTGTCGTTTGCTCCTTCTTTGCCGTCAGCTTTCTGTAAGCTGATGGCAAAGACCATCTGTGCCATCAGCTAGCAGACGGCAAAGAGGCGGCTGACGGCAAAGATTCTGATTCCAGTAGTGATACCGCCCCGTACAAGAAGGCCAAGGCATTCTCTGAGTCTGACCTCGATCATCCAGAGATCTTCACCAACATCTCCTCCCACCACAAGCTCGTGAAGTACAGAGACGAGGGGAAGACTAGGAAAGGGGAGGACTTAACCCGAGCCAGAGTCCTTTTGATCTAGAGCTGGTGATGATACCTGGTGGCGGGAGGTCCCATGGCTCGATAGCCATTGGGGATGGACTGATACGTTGTCCTAGCACTCTCCCGGAGATCAAGAAGCGCCAGACGAGCTCCGATCCTGAGATAAGGCCTCATACACGGCCAATGGAGCTCGCCATCGAGGTTAGCTATACGGACTCAGATACCTTTCCTCCATTGCATTGTGTGTGCGGCCGTCGATGATTACAATGCTAACGAGGAGTGGTGTTGCGGGCTGTTCTTGAGAAAGAGAGATTGAACACCCAGGCGCTTCTGGCGGAGGCAAACAGGCAGGCGGAGGAGAGGGAGAGGGAACTGGAGGAGAGGACGGCTAGCCTGTTGGAGGAGGAGAGGAACCGGAACAACGCGTCTCACTGGGCCCTATACGAGCTCCTCGTGGTAAGTTTCTCCTGTATATTAGCCAAATCATGCACGTAATGTTTGTTTCATTAATAACTAATATGACTGACTCGTGAAAACCAAATGGGCAGTCCGTGTGCCAGGCCAACGGTCAGACCCCTCCGCCGATGCCCCAGATTGCTCCAGCGACCATGGTGAGTTTCATTTGAATGGTCATTAGTTACTAGTATTCACATTTGAGTTGCATCATGCTAACGAGACATTGCAAATGATATTTGGTGCAGCGTGCCTCCCGACAAGCATCGACCGATCCTTCTCCGTCTGCCACTGGCACGACGGGTCCTTCACCTCTGTGATGACGGTAAGTTTTCCCAAGTGTTTTGCTTAACAAATGCATACTTAGCTTAAGAAATGACCTATTTAGCTCCAAAATGACCTATACTTAGCTTATTTTCCTCAAAAATGACATAATAACCTTACTTTGCTCCAAAATGACCTATTTTACCTAGGATAGCTATAAAATGACCTATACTTAGCATTTTTTCCTCCAAAATGACTTAATATGCTTAGTTAGCTAAAAAATGGCATAACTACCTAGGATAGCTCAATAATGACCTATACTTAGCTTAGCTAGTTCATTTATGACATAATTAGCTTACTTAGGTAAAAAATGGCCTAATTACCTTGGTTTAGCTCCAAACTGTCATATACTTCGCTTATTTTCCTCAAAAATGACATTATAACCTTACTTAGCTCCAAAATGACCGATTTTAACAAGGATAGCTCTAAAATGACCTACACTTACCATTTTTTCCTCCAAAATGACTTCATATGCTTAGTTAGCTCAAAAATGGCATAACTACCTAGGTTACCTCAATAATGACCTATACTTAGCTTATTTAGTTCATTTATGACATACTTAGCATACTTAGGTAAAAAATGGCATAATAATCTTGGTTACCTCCAAAATGTCATATACCTAGCTTATTTTCTATGATAATGACATAATAACCTTACTTAGCTCCAAAATGACCTATTTACCTAGGTTAGCTCTAAAATGACCTACACTTAGCATTTTTTCCTCCAAAATGACTTAATATGCTTAGTTAGCTAAAAAATGGCATAATTACCTATGTTACCTTAGTTAGAAGAAGAAGAAGATAAAGAAGAGGAGAAAAAGAAAGAGAAGAAAAATTCTTCTTCTTCTTTTTCTTCTTCGTCTTCTAGTCTTCTTCTTCTTCTTCTTCTTCTTCTTCTAGTCTTCTTCTTCTAACTTTCTTCTTTCCCAATTTGCAGATTTGCTTCAGATCACGGAAGCTTGCGTTGATGGAGTCTACTCTTCTCCTTGTCCTTCCTTTTTGTTTTTATTTTGTAGGATGAACAATGTGAAACTTGCTACCTATATATGTATGTATGGATGAAACCATTGTATATGGACTTTTTGCTTAATTGTTGGATATGTTGGCTATATATATGTTGGATATGGACTTTTGATTTGGTATATATATGTGTTGGATGATCATATCCATATGGTAGGGATATGTATGCTTGTTGAATGTATTTTGAAATGAATATATAAATATAACTCATCTCTATCTATCATATATATTCTACTCTTATATATATCTCTCTATCTCTTCCTTTGCAATTGCTTGCCTTTAAGAAAAAACAGAATTAACAGGGGCAATACAGGCACTTTGCCGTCTACCAGCGGACGGCAAAGCTGCCACGTGGTAGCTACCTGTGCAACCTGGGGGCACCTGGGCTGGCCTATATGGACACTTTGCCAACTGTTGGCAGACGGCAAAGAAGCAAAGGTCTTTGCTGACTGCCAGCAGACGGCACAGCACGCGCACCTGGGCTGGCCTATTTGGACACGTTGCCGTCTGCTGGCAGACAGCAAAGACCTTTTCTTCTTTGCCGTCCGCCAACAAACGGCACAGCACGCCGTTAGCCACCTAACGGACCTAACCCTATCCCTCTGCCATCCAGGTCCTTGGCCGTCTGCTTTCTTAGGATGGCTGACGGCAAACTTCTTTGCCATCCGCTTTATTAAAGCAGACGGCGAAGCAGCCATTTGCCATAGTTCATTCAACCGGACGTGGGGCCGTCTGCTGGCTGACGGCAAAGGACTTTGCCGTCCGCCAGGCATGCCTTTGCCATCAGCCATGGCAGACGGCAAAGTGCCTGATTCCTGTAGTGTGCTGGCCAAAGCTTTGCCGAGTGTTACACTCAGAAAGGAAAATAGAAAAATAAAAGAAAAAGAAAATAGAAGAAAGAATATACAATGAAAAGGACAAAGAAAATAATATAGAAGAAAGAAAAGGCTATAAAAGAAGAAATATAGCAAAATAGAAGAAATTAGAAAAGGAAATAAAAACACAATAAAAAGAATAAATCAAAGAGGAATAGAATAGTATAGGGAACTCGACAAAGCTAGTCCTTTCCTTTCTTACTTTTCTGAGGTTTAAATCCATGGAAATTCATACGAGGCCAGAAATTCACGGGACCTGGCACGGTGTCATCATATGGCACCTGGAGGGTGTGGTAAAATTTTAAGAGCATTTTGTGGAAGCCTTCACGGAGCCAGCATAGAAACGGGACCGTGTCCCAGGAAGGATCTAGGGTTTCAAGAAGGAAAGAGTCGGGTTTGTTTGGCCTTCAAATTTTTTCTACACTCAGCATAGGCCATGGCATACCACATGCCAGGACCTGGCATTTTTGGGGCCCATCTCCTATATTCGAGACATTAATTGTATTTCTAGGGTTTTAATGCTGGAAATTCAAGATTTGAACTATGGCCACATGAAATCATGGCATAAAATAGGTGGAAAATTCCTATATGTGGTACTTGGTCCATGCCCAGGCCCTGTGCAGCCGAAGGAGACGAAGTCCCCATCACCTGGGGCCCAAGGCTATGCCGCCCACATGCGGTTTGCTGCCATTTAAATCCACAAAAATTCATACAACACCAGAAATTCATGGGACCTAGCACGATGTAATCGTCTGGCCCTAGGAGGCTGGGGTAAATTTTTTAGGGCATTTCGTGGAAGCCTTCATGGAGCCTGCGTAGAAACGAGACCGTCTCCCAGGAAGGATCTAGGGTTTTGAGAAGGAAAGGGTCGGGTTTGTGAAGGGAGTGCGGGGCCTATTCCTCTGTGAAGGGAACTGGTCAGGTTTGTGAATGAAGTGCGGGTTTCGAGATGAAAATAAGTAAAAAAAGTAAAAAAAGAAATAAGTAATAATGAGTAGAAAGATATTAAACAAAGAGAAGGAAGAAAATATACAAATAAGTAAAAAAAGAAAAGAAAGTAAGTAATATTAATTAAGAAGGAAAGGGGAAAAAAGACCTCTATATGCCGAACACCCACATTTTGCCCCTCGGCATACCTACAGTGCTCGGCATACAATTGGCCGGGGACTTAGGCAAAAATTCCCCGCGCGCTCACTTCGCCCCAAATCGACCCAGCGCCCACCACCCCGCTGCAGTCGCCACCTATGCCCCCCACCCAGATCCACTCAGCCACCAGCCATCTTCACCCCGCCGCCCAGGTCCAACCCCTCCCCCGTCCAGCTCCACCCTGCCTTCCACCCCACTCCGCACATCTCCATCCCACTGCCACTGCCGCCACCTACGGCACCGCCCAGGTCCCCCAAAAGCCGACCTCCTCCCTCGGTGCCCTCCTCCCAGATGCCGACGTCTGCCTCTTCATCGGCCTCCTCCCCGACCTCTCCTCCTCGATCTCCAGGTAGCGGCCGCCACCCCTCCAACCTCGACGCCAGCCTCCCCCAAAACCACCTAGGTGACCTCTTCCTTATTGTCTTTTTTTCCTTTTTTTTCTATTTTAAGTATTGCTAAATATGGATGTGTTGCTATGTATGGACGTATGAATTTAATGCTATATATGGATTAAAAAAATTGCTAATTTGATACTGGATTAATTTGATGCAATATATGGTTGCCATGTGATGTACTTGAATTTAGTTTTGTTGCTCTATGCGATATGATGGTGGTCTATTTTTGTGTGCTGGTCATGTATCGATTGAATGATGCATGACTTTTTTTGTTTGCGAAGTGAGATGATGAAATTAGTGGTTTGTTGCTTTGTGCGACATGAAGGTCAATGTTGTTGTGTGTTGAGAGATTGAGGGATCAGTGGTGATGAACTAGATGAGTGGTGATGAACTAGAATTTTTGATATGTAAATTGATATGTGGTTATGTTGTTATTGAAATTGATATGGTTATGGTATATGCTGAAGAAATTGTACAACAAAAAAAGTAAGGTCAAATAAAGAAAAGGATAAGCAAAGGAAAATATGTGGTATATGCTATCTTCTATCAATTTTGTATACATATATCAATTTTTCTAGATATAGGTCTAATGTGGATATAGCACTAGAAATAGAAGAAATGCTATATGATGAAAATTGGAAGAAGAGAAAAGAAAAAATAAAAAATTGGAAGAAATGAGCATGTGCTATGTATTGATATCTATGAATCTTGTATGTATGTGCTAATTTTGAATCTAGAGCCCTAATTTTCAATTGTTAGGTTTTAGCACCGACCTCGAGGTCATGGCGCCACCGCCGAAGTACCGTAGTGTGAGGCTCCACTCATGCGGCCGTTGGGCGGCAGAGATTTGTGTCTTGGGGGAGAAGAAGAAGAGACAGCTTGACATGTTCGACACCATGGAGGGGGCGGTTCATGAGTATGACTTCGCAGCGCTCAGCCTATTAGGGGGCAGGGCGAAGCTCAACTTCCCCGACGACGCCGCTCCCTTTGGGGTCGACTCCCCAGCCCAGGAGAAGCAGGACCGCATGGCCTAGGCAAAGTTCACGGCCAATCGCGCTAGTGAGGAGTACGTGGCCTCGCTTGTTCCGGCGAACCCGGAGCTCCCTGCTATATACCGCATGGTCTTCGAGTCCATCAAGGACGAGCAGGAGATCGCCCTCCACCGTGCCTAGCAGTAGAAGGATTTCGACAAGCTCGACATGCTCTTGAACGAGTCAGAGAGGCACAATGACCTGGTGCCATGGAGTCGACCACTGCCATGAGGCTGACCCTCTGGTTAGTTGGTGATCCCCATGTCCTCCGAGTCGGAGTGGACCAACTTCTCCGATTATGACTAGGAGTAGAGCTCCATTGTCGGACTGGTCTAGATAATTTGATGTCGATGTAGTGTTAATGTAGTAGGTAATGGATTGTACTAGTTAATGTTCTATTTAATTAAGCTATGTATGATGTTAATGTGGTACCGTTATTTACTTATGCAATGTAGTACTTTCAATTTGTCAGTGCCTCTGTAATTGATATGTGCTTTTGTTTACATTTTGCTAGTGCGATGAAATGAATTCCAGGTACTTTAAATAGGGGTTCCTTTGGTTCTATCTTTCTTATAGCAGGTGCTTCCAGCATGAGGCGACACAAAAAAGCACTGAGGCTTTCCAGCAGTGGCCACGACAACTCTTCCTTGAGTATGTAGGGGAACGCAGCAGAAAACAAAAAATTTCCGACCTACGCACCAGCCCAGGACCACTATGAAGACTGCATAAAAGGGTTTGATCTTTTCGTTACCGACTCGTAGTGCAGCGGAAGTACAGTCGATGATGATCGGCGGTGCAGATCCCCACTGCTAGGATTTACATCCTCCCAACTGCGAGGATATATACCCTTGTCTGCCCCTCAGACAGACCTCTAGGAGGCGGTCGGACAGTCCCCCGGACGGTGTCGCGGACAGCCGTTCGGGAGGACCTTCGAAACTCGGACGGTCAGTCGGACAGCCCTTCGGCAGGACCTTTGAAACTCGGACGGTCACACGGACAGCCCTTCGGGAGGCATTCTCGAACTAAGCCTGAAACCACGATCTCTCTACAGAGTTGCACACATACGGTGTCATCTATCTGGCAGCGCTTCGCCGTCCAGAACTAGTTCCTACCGGAACCCAGACAGCCTTTCGGCTCTACGAAACTATTTCGCGGGGAGGGAGAGAGAAGCCAGATCATGCATTGCACATGTATGAGAGAAAGGGATGAGGTTTGGGCAGCCCCCTCACCTCCTATTTATAGGAAAGCCAAGGGGTAGGATGGGCATTCAAAAATACCAAAGTACCCCCACTTTATGTCTCACATAAAGGGCATGAAAGGAAGAAAAGAATGGCATGTGGAGCTCCATGGAGGAGCTCCACCTTGGCCGGCCATAAGCATGCCCCCCCCCCCAAAGGGTGTTCCTTAGTCCCTATGTCTTTCTAGAAGCCTTTTGGGAAAAGTCCCAAAAGGTGGCTTTCCAAAAAAAATAACCATAAAGTGATTTTCACTATTCATGGAGACAATTTTCTGCGACCGTTAAATCCGAAAATATTTCTGTGGGTCTGAGAATAATTCCAGTACCCACTAAAATGATTTTGGACTCGTTCTGAAACAATTTCGGATTAGTGATTTGCATCTGCGAAAAGCAACCAAACCGGTTCCGGTATCTCCGGAACATTTCCGGTTTATCCCAGAAAATTCCTAGAAGTTTCCAGAATGATTCTGGCACCCTCCAAGAATTATCACGCGTGTGCCGAAACCGATTTGACTTTATGGTATCCCCTGAAACAACTTTTTAGTTTTATCGGAACTATTACGGTGTCCTCTCCGGAACATTTCCGTTGCGTCTGAAACTTTTTCGGTGATTTTCTCTCAGACTCCCTGTCTAGTATTCAGCAGATAGATGACCCTTAAGCATGTGACCCTATAGGTTCGGTGAAGTATAGACATGACTGGAACTCTTTCCAATCGATGATCAACATCAGAGCCGTGGACACCCATATTGACCCCTATTCCCACACGAATGAATATTTGAGTGGACATCCAGTTGCCATGTGCTATTTCTGTTGCTTCGTGATATTTTACAAATACCCTAGGTGAGATATGTTGGCATCCCCAAGGATCAACAACTTGTCCACTATGCCAGTCACCTCGTTACCAATATTGTTCTCTTTTCTCGTTCCCGTGTTCCGGCATCCCTGTGATCAAATCACATTGTGTCTGGCCAGACAATGATGGATACCGTAAAACCGAGAGGGCCCAGAGATATCTCTCCATCGTCGGAGGAGCAAATCCCAATCTTGAGCTATCAAGTTACTTGACATACTTTTCCATGAACCCGTAAGCCACCATAACAGCCACCCATTTATGGATGACTTTTAACAAATCACAAAGTTCATGAAGCAAGCATGAAGAAACTCGATACTCTCATCGTCTAAGGAATCATGCAAACATTAACCATCTCTGTGTTCATAACCATTAACTTGTGACGAATCTATCTCATAGCATAACATCAATTCGGGTCGATTCAACACAAATGTTCTTCTAACATTGTGCCCTCAAAGTTGCTGGCATAGACATGCCCAT
The DNA here is from genome assembly GCA_011799875.1 of Thinopyrum elongatum. Taxonomy (NCBI): domain Eukaryota; kingdom Viridiplantae; phylum Streptophyta; class Magnoliopsida; order Poales; family Poaceae; genus Thinopyrum; species Thinopyrum elongatum. Next base: position 6,932,890 of record CM022299.1, read on the forward strand.
GATCAGGAAAACAGAACCATCATGCAACGCTTGAGCTAGTCTTACACTAGTAGAAAACAGGGCTTTGGTCCAGGCCAGATTTGGGCATTAATCCCGGTTCTCTTATGAACCGGGACCAATGGGTGCATCAGTCCCGGTTCGTGAGGCCAGGGCGCCGGCCGGGCCTCAGGGGCCATTGGTCCCAGTTCGTCTAACCCCTTTGGTCCCAGTTCTAGACACGAACCGGGACCAAAGGTCCTCGCTTCTGGCACAGCCCCTTTAGTCCCGGTTGGTGGCTGGAACCGGGACCAAAGGCCAGTCTTCTGTCCCGGTTCTAGCAACCAACCGGGACTAAAGAGACGCCTATATATACCCTCGCCCCTGCCGACCCTCTCCTCTGTTTTTAGGCTGTGTGGGAGGTGTGTGCACGCGCTGCTCTGTTCTCCCTTCTATGCATGCACATGAGGTTTTCGATGAAATGCCCGAGCCACACTTAAGCTTTCTCCTCTCCAAGCTCGACCTCCAAGATCCATTTTTGTCAAGATTTGTCTAGGTTTCGCGGTCCGTCCCGTCCCAGTCCCCGTCCTCACCACTGTCGATCGCCCGTGCCGATCTTGTCGCCGGCACCACCTAGGTGACCCTCTTGTTCTTATCTTCTTTTTAAAAGAAAAAATTCTTACTTGTTGTATGAGTTATATAGCTACTTGTATAATTTTCTTACTTTTATTATTGTTTGTTATTATATAGTGCCATGGTTTTGGTATCCGCCCCAGTCGGCTCTCGTCCTGTCTATGATTAGGATGTGGTATATTATCTTTTATAACTATTTGTTTCATTTAGTGTTTATGTGAATTATGCCGACCAATGTGACATAGATGTTTTTATCTAGGAGGTATGTGAACCGGAAATTCCAACCGACCATCTTGTCGAGAGGTTAAATTTAGTTGAAAAAGGAAACAATTATTTGAAAGAAAAATTGAAAAGAATTGAAGAGGAGAAGATGAAATTGGAGTTGCATGTTGCCGATGTCGTTGATGATCACAAGATGCAGATGGATGCAATGCGTTTGAAGATTAGAAAGATTAGAAAATATGCCATTGATAATGAGGCTTGGTATCATTATGCTGTTGGATCAATTGTTACCTTCGTTGCGATTATGATCGCATTTGTTGTTGCATTTAAATGTTTTACCTAGTTGATAATGAGAACTATGTATGAACTTTATGTATTTTTTTCAGTAATAAATTTGATCACTACAGTACTTTGGTTATAATGTGATGATGAACTTGTATTGATTTGGTCATCACTTCTCTATTCATGATGTTCTGTAATGGTTTTTGATATACTTAGTTATATAATGCACGCAGATGAACCAACAATGGATATACGGTGACCGATGCACCTTCCGACTACATTGATGGCCTGCATAATTTTCTCGAAGTGGCTAAGGCAGCCAAGCAGAATGGTTTTTTCTGTTGTCCATGTACTGGCTGTGGGAATACGAAGTCTTACTCTTTGTCGAAAACCCTTCACGTCCACCTGCTTGAGAAGGGTTTCATGCCACACTATAATGTTTGGACCAAGCATGGAGAAAGAGGGGTTATGATGGAAGACAACGAAGAAGAAGAGGATGATGACAACTATCATCCTATGTACCCTGAACACGGTGATACTGCAATGGGGGAACCTGAAGATGAAGAGGAAACAGACGATGTGCCCGCTGATGATCTTCGCTGCGTCATTGTGGATGCACAGAGAGAATGTGAGAGTGAAAAGGGGAAGTTGATGTTCGATCGCATGTTAGAGGATCACAAAAAATGGTTGTACCCAAATTGCGAAGATGGCAACACAAAGCTCGGTACCACACTGGAATTGCTAGAATGGAAGGCAGAGAATGGTTTATCTGACAAGCGATTTGAGAAGTTACTGAAAATAATGAAGAAGAAGCTTCCAAAGGATAACGAATTGCCTGACAGTACGAACGGAGCAAAGAAGGTTCTCTTCCCTCTAGGATTAGAGGTGCAGAAGATACATGCATGCCCTAATGACTGCATCCTCTACCGCGGTGAGGAGTACGAGAATTTGAATGCATGCCCAGTATGCGGTGCATTGCGGTATAAGATCAGACGAGATGACCCTGGTGATGTTAAGGGCGAGCGCCCCAGGAAGAGAGTTCCTACCAAGGTGATGTGGTATGCTCTGATAATACCACGGATGAAACGCCTGTTGAGAAACAAAGAGCATGCCAAGTTGATGCGATGGCACAAAGAAGACCGTTAGAAAGATGGGAAGTTGAGAGCACCCGCTGACGGGTCGCAGTGGAGAAAAATCAAGAGAAGGTGGGGGGACTTTGTAGGTGACGCAAAGAACATATGGTTTGGTTTAAGCGCAGATGGCATTAATCCTTTTGGGGAGCAGAGCAGCAATCATAGCACCTGGCCCGTGACTCTATGTATCTATAACCTTCCTCCTTGGTTGTGCATGAAGTGGAAGTTCATTATGATGCCAGTGCTCATTTAAGGCCCTAAGCAACCCGGCAACGACATTGATGTGTACCTAAGGCCATTAGTTGAAGAACTTTTACAGCTGTGGAATGGAGAAGGTGTACGTGTGTGGGATGAGCACAAACAGGAGGAATTTGACCTACATGCGTTGCTGTTTGTAACCATCAATGATTGGCCTGCTCTTAGTAACCTTTCAGGACAGACAAACAAGGGATACCATGCATGCACGCACTGTTTAGATGATACCGAAAGTATATATTTGGACAAATGCAGGAAGAAAGTGTACCTGGGACATCGTCGATTTCTTTCGACCAACCATCTCTTAAGAAAGAAAGGCAAGCATTTCAAAGATGAGGCAGATCACCGGAAGAAGCCCGCCCTATGTACTGGTGATGCCATAATTGATATGGTCAAGGATTTACAAGTAATCTATGGAAAGGGTCCTGGCGGACAATCTGTTCCGAATGACGCTGAGGGACGCGGACCCATGTGGAAGAAGAAATCTATATTTTGGGACCTACCCTATTGGAAAGACCTAGAGGTTCGCTATGCAATCGACTTGATGCACGTGACGAAGAATGTTTGCGTGAACCTACTAGGCTTCTTGTGCGTGTATGGGAAGACAAAAGATACACCGGAGGCACGGGAGGACCAGCAACGTGTGCACGAAAAAGATGGCACGCATCCAAAGCAGTATGAAGGTCCTGCCAGCAACGCTCTTACCAAAGAAGAGATGGAAATCTTCTTTGAATGCCTACTCAGTATGAAGGTCCCGTCTGGCTTCTCGTCAAATATAAAGGGAATAATAAATATGGCAGAGAAAAAGTTCCAGAACCTAAAGTCTCATGACTGCCACGTGATTATGACGCAACTGCTTCCAGTTGCATTGAGGGGGCTTCTACCGAAAAAAGTTCGATTAGCCATTGTGAAGCTATGTGCATTCCTCAATGCAATCTCTCAGAAGGTAATCGATCCAGAAATCCTACCAAGGTTAAAGAATGATTTGATGCAATGTCTTGTCAGTTTCGAGCTGGTGTTCCCACCATCCTTCTTCAATATCATGACGCACGTCCTAGTTCATCTAGTCGACGAGATTGCCATTCTGGGCCCTGTATTTCTACACAATATGTTCCCCTTTGAGAGGTTCATTGGAGTCTTAAAGAAATATGTTCGTAACCATGCTAGGCCAGAAGGAAGCATCTCCACGGGCCATCAAACAGAGGAGGTCATTGGGTTTTATGTTGACTTCATTCCTGACCTTAAGAAAATTGGTCTCCCTCAATCGTGGTATGAGGGGAGACTGACTAGAAAAGGCACGCTAGGAGCGGACTCAATAATATGTAGGGACGGGCATTCTTGGGCTCAAGCACACTACACAGTTCTACAGAATTCTACCTTGGTGACCCCGTATGTCAATGAACACAAGAATATTCTGCGCTCCAAACACCCGGAGCAGTGTGACGACTGGATTACATGTGAACAGATCAGGACTTTCGGCAGTTGGTTGCAAACACATCTCATGGGTAACACCACTGTTGGAGATGAGTTGCACTCGTTGGCCAGGACACCTTATTTGACTGTATTGACTTACAAAGGGTTCAAGATAAATGGGAATACATTTTACACGATCGCCCAAGATGAAAAGAGCACCAACCAAAACTGTGGTGTCCGCTTTGATGCAGCAACCAACAGGGGAAAGGACACATGTTATGGTTACATAGTGGACATATGGGAATTTGACTATGGACAAGATTTTAAGGTCCCTTTGTTTCAGTGCAAATGGGTCAATCTGTCAGGAGGCGGGGTACAGGTAGACCCACAGTACGGAATGACAACAGTGGATCTGAACAATCTTGGGTACACAGACGAACCATTCATCCTAGCCAATGATGTGGCGCAGGTTTTTTATGTGAAGGACATGTCTACCAAACCGAGAAAAAGAAAAGATAAGGAAGCGAATACGTCATACGATGAGCCAAAGCACCACATAGTTCTTTCAGTGAAAAGAGACATCGTGGGAGTGGAGGGCAAGACAGACATGTCTGAAGATTATGAAAAGTTTCATGAAATTCCTCCCTTCAAAGTGAAGGCTGACCCAAGCACCCTGTTAAACAATGAAGATTATCCATGGTTACGGCACAATAAGCAAGGGAAACATACGAAGAAAAAGTGAAGGAGGATACGATGATGGCTCTGATTACGCGAAGAAAAAATGAAATGCCTTTTGTAACAGATGAGTTTTCGTCCGAAACCCTGATACTTCGAAAGAGATTGTCCATTTTGTATACAAAGTGCATCCAGCTTTTGCCGTAACCCTCTCAACTTTTTAGCACATGCTATGTGGGTGAAATGATGATACAATGCCAACTTTCAAACATTTCAGAGTTCATTTGTAGTGCTTTTCAATTTTAGGTTCATTTAGCTAAAAAAATCAGTAAATGCATGAAAAATACCAAATGAAGTCAGAAAGGGTTGAAAATTGATGATGTGGCTTTGAATGGTGCATGTTGAACGCACAAAAAGTCTGGACTTGAAATAAGTTCAAAAAAATGAAATCTCTTTGTAACAGATGAGTTTTCATCCGAAACACCGATACTTCGAAAGGGATTGTCCATTTTGTACACGAAGTGCATCCAGATTTTGCCATAACCCTCTCAACTTTTTAGCACATGCTATTTGGGTGAAATGATGATACCATGCCAACTTTCAACCTTTTCAGACTTCATTTGTAGTGCTTTTCAATTTGAGGGTCATTTAGCTAAAAAAATCAGTAAATGCATGAAAAATACCAAATGAAGTCAGAAAGGGTTTAAAATTGATGATGTGGCTTTGAATGGTGCATGTTGAAGGCCAAAAATTCTGGAGTTGAAATAAGTTCAAAAAAATGAAATCCCTTTGTAACAGATGAGTTTTCATCTGAAACCCTGATACTTCGAAAGAGATTGTCCATTTTGTACACGAAGTGCATCCAGGTTTTGCCGTAACTCTCTCAACTTTTTAGCACATGCTATGTGGGTGAAATGATGATACCGTGCCAACTTTCATCCTTTTCAGAGTTCATTTGTAGTGCTTTTCAAAACAATGAACTAAAAAGCTTTTATAAAACTCTAATAGCAAAAAGAATGAACTAAAAAGCTTTTATAAAACTCTAATAGCAAAAAGAATGAACTAAGAAGAATCAATTAAAATATTTTGTTATGATCAACAAAAACAAAACTATAATATTCTTCAATAGCAAAAAGAATCAACTAAAAAGCTTTTATAAACCTCTAGTTATTATCAAAATAATATTAACTTAAAATTATATAAAATTTATGCAACTAAAATTATCAACGTATTTTTTGTTAAAAACTTTAATAGCAAACTAAAATAACAAAATATGATAAAACACACTAATATTAAACAGCAGAAAAAAGAATCACTCAAAAATCTATTTTTATAGTAAAGTTATTCATAAACTAGTGATTCACACAAATTTCAAACAATTCAAATTTAAACTATTCAAATTTGAAAACTACTGGCACTAACAGAAAGTTTATAATTTTTGTGACCTAAAGCAAAAAGAATCACTCAAAAACTCTAAGTATTTATCTGTAAGTAGAAACAAAAGAAAATAAATAAAGCAAAAAACAAAACAAAAATACTGGATTTTTTTTAAAAAAAAATGCCGCCTACTGGACCACCACGACCTGCATACGACTAGAAACCCAACCCGCTAGTTGGGCCAGGATGCAGGCTCGCAGCAGGCCCAGTAGGCCCACAGGCAGACAGTTCGTTTAGGCCCGTAGGCCTACATAAGAGAGGAGCTAGAGAGGATCGGCGCAGCCGCGCTTATAAACCACTCTCGACGCCTCTCAGCTAGCGAGGTGGGACTAAACATCTACCCGCCTGACGCTGTGCCAGCCACAGGCCTTTCGTCCTGGTTGGTGGCTCGAACCGAAACGAAAGGGGGGCATTGGTCCCGGTTGGTGCTAGCAACCGCGACGAATGCCCCCCCTTTCGTCCCGGTTCGAGCCACCAATCGGGACCAAAGGTCTCTGCTTCCCACCCTTTGGGCTGCTGAAATTGACCTTTCATCCCGGTTGGTGGCTCAAACCGGGACGAAAGGGGGTCATTGGTCCCGGTTTGTGCTACCAACCGGGACCAATTCTCTGGCTATATAAGGAGGCACTTAGCAGTTTTCGTCTCAGTTTCTTCGATCTCTCCTCGTCCTCTCCTCTGACGACGCCGCGAGGCTGCCCCAATGCCGTCGCTGCGCCCCTGTCCCGTCGTCGCCGTCGCCACCCCCGAGCCCGCACGCTGTTGCTCCTCCCCGAGCCCTCGCTGCGCCCCTGCCCCGCCGTCACCATCGCCGTCGCCATCGCCGCCCCCGATCCCGCATGCTCTCCCTCCTCCCCGAGCCCTCGCCGCCCCCGCTGTCAGCCGCTGCAGCCTCGGCCAGCTTCTTTTTTGTTCATTAATTTTTTTTGTCCATTGATATGTATGTATGTATGAATGGTGTATGTATGAATATGCAGATGTATGGATGATCCATGGATGTATGCATTGATGTATGCTTTTTTTGTTCATAGAATTTTTTTGTCCATTGATGTATGTTTTTTTTGTTCATATTAAGTTTACTAAGTATAATAAGCATGATGATCATGATGATTTTTTTTGTACATAGAAAATTTTTTTGTTCATAGAAATTTTTGTTCATGATGATCTTGCTAAAACTCATATTAAGTTTGAATATATGAGCAATGATGTATGGATGATCCATGGATGTATGCATATTGTTTTTCTATATCGGGGATTGGGAACTTTACTAAATGGGCATGATGATCTTACTAAGTTTTACTTTGCCTAAATCGGGGAGAAACAACTTTAATAAATGGGCATGATGATAATGAAATTTACTAAGGTTACTAAATGGGCCACCCAAACCCTAGAAGAAAGAGCGTTGTCGATCTCCTGCCCCCTCCCGCCCCTACCCGTTTGTCGAACGTGGCAGGTGGGGTCTTATATATAACGCTACAACAATAATATCATATAGCACTGTTGTTATGTATAATACTATTGACGTCTAATGTCAAGTTAACAAATTCTGTTCCATTAAAACATAACCCCGATAACTTCGACATGAGGGGGGGGGGGTCGTTAAAACATAACCCCGATAACTTTGACATGAGGGGGGACGTCGGACATGCTTGAGAGAGGCGGTCCGCAAAGTATCCTCTCTCGAAATTATAACCCCGATAACTTTGCAAGATGTTTGCGACTAATCCATTGCTCATATATGCATATGATTCCTTGTTCTGATTAGCTAGGTCTATGTTTGGCACTAATCCATCTCTCATGGTTGTATATTGCCATGTTGTAATATTTGCAGAAACTATGGATGCCAGAGATATAGAAACAGAAGAGTTGTTTGGGGATATAATCCGCGACGGAGGTGATATCACCTTGTCATTTCTCAATGACACCGATGGTCAGGAAAGAAAGGATGACGGCTCCGGTGATCCAATGGAGGAAGAAGGAGATCATGACCACGGCTCCAGTGACCGAACGGAGGAGGAAGGAGATCATGACGGCTCCGGTGACCGAACGGAGGAGGGAGACTACACTGTTGCAAAGTCCGGCGAGGTATATATACATATATTAATTAAGCCTCTGCTGACTTGATGCATTAATTGTTTTGTATGTACATATATTAACGCTTCTTTCTTATTTTAATCAGCCATCCGGATCGAGCCAAACTTCCGTAAAGAGACGAGGCCCGAAGAAAAGGTTGCGCCAGGATGAAAGGTTCATGATCGAAACAGTCGGTCGAGATGGCCAACCGATTGCTCCCAAGCAGATCAAGGACACATTTATACATCAGTGCGGAGTGGTTGTTAGGGACAGCATCCCAATCAGCATCCAAGAATGGAATAAGAAGAAGGACCCTGAAGTTTCTTATATCTAGGATAGACAGAAAGATGATCTTTGGACCTCGCTGATGGCAAATTTCAGCCTACCGCCAGAGGCGGATCTGAATAAGGTCAAGGCATTTGCTCTTAAGAAGATGGTAGAACTATTCAAGAATTGGAAGAAAGATTTGAACAAAAAGTTTGTCGAGAAAGACAAGACTCCAGAATTCACCGGTCCATATGAGAAGATAAAAGATCACTCGCCCGCATTTGTGGCCTACAAGAAATCGGACAAGGGCAAGCAAAGGTCAGTGACAAATAAGCTAAATGCTGCAAAGAAGAAGTATCACCATGTTACGGGGTCAGGTGGCTACAGCAAAGCCCGGCCTACGTGGGACAAAGTTGAGCAAGACCTGCTTGCTAAAGGGGTCCAACCAGTTACATTGCACTGGCCAGATCGGGCAAGGACTTGGTTCTTCGGGGTTGGTGGAACTTTGGACCCAGACACAGGGAAGTGTGTTTGGATGAAAGCTCAACTTGCAATACCCGTCACGAAGCTTGAGGAAGCAATCCAGGCAGCACAAGAAGGGAGGTTACATCCCGACAGAGAGAATGACGAGCTGACACTTTCCCTTGGGAATCCTGAACACCCTGGACGAACACGAGGCACATCAGGCTCCCTTCCGTGGGTGTATGGGTTAGCCGATAGCGGTGGTTATAGAAGCCGACAGAGAAATAAGAAAGCGGAAGCAAGCGAAATGGAGAAGATCAATGCAAGATTAGCGAAACTAGAGGAACTTCAGAGCCAGCGAGCTACTGGCCAACCATCTCAGTAGCACGAAGATCATTCGTTCGACCCTGCCCCTGAAGCTACCACAACATCTCAGTGGAGAAGCAGGGTGGCTTCCGTGGAGCTTCTTTAGCGTGATATCAAGGCTCCTCGCTACCCCGTGGATAGTATCACGGAGAATGAACATTGTGTGCTAATGGCGAAATGCCATAACCTGACCTTCAAGACGGCGCTCGGCTCTGTCTTCCCTCCTCGAGCTGAGGGAACTTTCCATTGCCGTCCGATTCCTCATGGCTTTGCTATTGTTAGGGTGGATGAAATAATGTTGGGATTTGAGGGGCTAGAGCTTGAGTACCCTATAGGTGAAGGGGTGATGTTTCTGGAAAATGCCTTAAGGAGTACCTGCCTATGGAGAAAGGAGAACATCAAGCTTCCAAACTGGACGCCGCCTCAGCAGACTCAGCCGGAGGAGGCCCCTCAGCAGACTCCGCTGCCTCATTCGTCTCCGGCGCGTCAGCTGTCTCCACCGCCTCAGCTGTCTCCGTCACGTCAGCCGACTCCGGCGGAGGAGGCCCCTCAGCAGAATCCTCCTTCGCCTCCTCTGCGGCGTCAGCGGACTCCGCCTCCTGCGCCGTGTCAGTGGACTCCACTTCCTCCGCCACGTCAGCAAACTCTGCCTCGTCAGCAACGGCAGAAGAGAGCCGCCACCGCTCCGGCGGCTAGCAGTACAAGAGGTGGTGGGAAGAAATTCAAATTTGGTCCAAGCCTCAGGGCTCCTCCAAAGTTACCATATGAGAGGACTGATGAGGAAAACAATGACATCAGTGCTGCCGAAGTGCGGGCCCATTTTGAATTGAAATGTCCAAAAAAGAAGGAAATAGTAGATCCGGTGAAAGTGAAGCGCACTCTGGATGCCCTTGAGCGACCACCACCGCCTCCGCCGCAATCCCACTATAACCGATGTATTGAAAGGACATATGATGAAGCGCGGCGGTCGGGAAGTACTACCAGTGCTACAAGACGACGACGTGGGAAAACAATTCCCCAGCTCGGCAAACAGGAGAAGCAATCGTGCCCCCGCTCAAGGTGTCTAGCGATATCGCTAATCATCCGGGACTAGTGCCCGGTACCACTCTTGGTGATTACGTGGGCGATGATGTACAGTTTGAAAAGGCTGAGGTAGTAGCTCCCTTTATATACCAGCACGGGAAGCCTCTCGTCAGAAGTGATGATCAGCTAAAGCAACTACCAACGATGATGCGAAGATTGCATGACTAGTACTTGGAAACCTGCAGCAAGTCTGGGACCAACAGTATATTGCTGGGAATTAAAGATGAGCACGACTTCATTGGAGTTGAGGTGATGCCTGTTGAATTTGTGGAATTATTTCAGTTATTCAATCAAGACGCCCTGGACAAACAACTCATGTCTTGCTACTGTCTGGAAGTATTATTTCTGTAATTAAGTCTCTAGCTCAGCTCGTTCATTGCATGTATATATAATTATCCTCGCTATATTATGCAGATTGAAGATCGTCGAATGCAAGAGAGATCATATCTATGACATTGGGTTCATTAGCCCAAGTACCGTAAATGAATGGACGGTAGTAAACAGAGTTGAAGATACCGAGGAAATCTTGCTAAAAGCGTTCCTTCGACATCAAAACAAAAGGGAAATACTCTTTCCTTACAACTTCAAGTGAGTGTTACTGTCTTGTGCATATTCGGTTTCGCTTACTCGAGGTTACGTACTGTAATTGATGAGTTATGCGTGCGCAGGTTCCACTTTATTCTGCCATCCATTAAGCTTGACGCGGGAGTAGTAACTGTCTTAGACTCGAGACGTAAAGATCCACAGGAGTATGCGAACATGAGTGAAATGCTCCAGAAGTAAGTTCAATCATTATCGCACCATATTGGTAACTTTCGTTCATTTGCTGATATGAAGTAATCATTTTCTTTCCCGGGCAGGGTTTGGAAAAAGTTCACCGGAATGGTTCCAGGTCTGAAGAAGGAGCTGCGATTTACACACCCCAAAGTAAGTAGTACTAGCTAATTCCGCGCATCTCTCATTGATTCTAGTTTCATCAATATCATTATCATTCTTGATTATCAGTTTGATTGAACTCTATTCTTGTGAAGTGCTTGTGGCAGGAAGGCGGTAATAATTTATGTGGATACTACATTCGCGAGTTCATGCGCCACTCGACCTCTGAGCGGGGCTACTCTGACAAACAATTTCAAGTACGTAAACAATATTCATAATTTTATTTTATTACCATCAATTGTGTTGAGTTTCATTCATTTATATGTATTGACGCCTTCTTTAAATTAGATGTGGATGATACGGGATGAACTCCTACCACATGATCGCATACGAGCAATTCAATAGGAATTGGCGGGATTCTTTCTTGACCACGTCATACATGAAAATGGTGAATACCATGTGAAAATTCAAATGGATTTTCGGTAGATGATGTCAGGGATCGTAAGAGATGTTATATTGTATATATGTAGTAGCTTCAGATATATATACGAAAACTTGTTGTTCGACCAAGCACGAAGAAAGAGATGTCACTTCTCTCTATATATGTTCATGACGATCTTGTGTAATTATTAATGGTTCCTTTATTTGCTTACTAGCAAGCGTCGAGTTCTCTCTATATGTAGTAGCTAGCGTCGACCAAGCACGGAGAAAGAGAGGCCACTTCTCTCTATATGTATTAGCTAGCTAACACAATATGAAACCCCAAAACCCTCCAAAACCCCTAACCCTCCCCCCCCCCATAAAAAAAACCCCAGCGCCTAGGAGCTACTGACGCGTGGCTACCTTTTAGTCCCGGTTGGTGTTAGCAACCGGGACTAAAGGTCCCCTGCCTAGGCGCCCCGCAGCGGCCGCGTGGAGCTCCTTTAGTCCCGGTTTGTAAGCCAATCGGGACTAAAAGTGATGGGCATTAGTCCCGATCGTTTTATCATGGTTCCAGAACCGGGACTAAAGGCCCTCTGGAACCGGGACAAATGCCCTATTTTCTACTAGTGTTAGAGGCCAGACTAGGAATACATTTTACCGTTTATTAATCAACACGTGCATATGAGTCTTCCTCCGAGCCTCATGTTATTGCAGACTCGAGAACCATAGCAGTTATAGCATGGAACATAAACATAATTATGAACAGGGAGATAATCAATAACATTTATTATTGCCTCTAGGGCATATCTCCGACAGACTCTCACTTGCACTAGAGTCAATAATCTAGTTAATGCTAATGCACTTTACACCCATGGCACACTGGTGTAAAATATGCTTCGCATGTGGTATAGCCTGATGCCCAATGAATCTGACGACTTCAGCTCCGTGTGTATCTTTGCATATCCTCGCGTTTTCACGCTTTCACAAAAATCATATTTTGTGTGGACTTGGCTTTGTATATATGTGAATCACAGGTTGAACCATGATTCCTCAGACTGAGCTATGGAGCAACTATCTGCAATAGAGTCCCATTGACCAAAGCCTTCTTGGAACCATACTAAGTTCATGAATGAACTATATGATTCAACATCTTGTTTGTCGCTTCAAAAGCGGCAACATACTTCGCCTCTGTTATAGAATTCGCCACAGTAACTTGTTTGGAACAATTTCCAACTAACTGTGCCACCATATGTGTGTTACACAAAACCCTCAATTTAAATCGAAAATTGCATGGAGAAAAGATGAAGACTGTATCGATGTAACCTTTTACAATGAACTCTTCATGATCTCCGCTTGCGAGAAAACTTGTCATCGGTGCTACTTTAGTACTCAATGACCTTTTTTCACTGTTGTCCCATGATCAGTACTTTTGATCACTTTAGTATCTATACTCGCAACAACTTTGGAGTATTGGACATATCTAGTTTTTTTATATACCATGGAATACATGATTAATCCAAACACAAGAGTGTGTGGAATCTCCATCATGTATTTTGCTCATCAGTGTTTTCGGACACCGAGTCTTACAAAAACTCTTTCCATGTGACTTCGGCAAGAATCACTCCTTGGCGTTTTTAATGCTAAAAGGTTTTAGCATCTTGTCAATATGTATCTTTGCTCAGCCCCATTATTAAATATATCTCCGTAGATCATCATGCCTAATATCAAGGCTATTTAGCCCAAGCACTTCATCGAAAAACTATTTTCAAATGAAGTCCTAATTCGTGTCAAGAAATTTATTTCCAATTAACAATGTGTCAAGCACACAAGGTTTTTAGAAATATTATTATGCTCCCAGTTACTTCTCGAAACCACAAGCATCTTCGTTATCCATTTATGAAAACAAACTCTTTTGACTATTTCATCAAAACGAAGATTCCAACTCCACTTTGCTCTCTTCTGTCCATCACTGGAACTCTGAAGTTTGCATACTTACTAGCATCCTCTAGAATGACAAATACTTCGGACTATAGCACACGCAAGTCCTAGGTTGCATTTCCATCATATGGAAATCCTTTTGCTATCCTCATTCATATCTCATAATTGAAATATGTATCAATTGCTAGTTCAGCCCGAACCGACTTTAAGCATCGCTACGGTGAAACAACCTCATCGTAGTCAAATCCTTGAACTTGTTATTGCAACAAGTTGAGCTTTATGGATAAAACATTTTTATCCGTATCAGTTTTTAGTTCCATAAATATTCGTTAGACTTTAAGTCTTCCAAAAGGTGTATCAAGGTTTTAATCTTGAATCATTTATATGGAAACTATCTCGGATTGTATTGGCATTTAGCCAATTCCGGAGTCAAGGCCCATCAATGCTTCCTTGTGTATCGTAGGTATACTGTTGTTTAACAACAATATCTCGTTTGCGCACCTGAGAGGTTTGCACGAGCTTTGCCTACGTTGTTCAGCTGCAAGTTTGATCGAAGTCCATACATCTCATGTAGAGGCTTCCATATGAGTCGCAGTAGGAAACTCTGGAATCACTTCCAAGGTTCCTTTCCTTTGATCTGATGACAAAGATACTTGTTATCTCGTCGAGTTGCACTGTCCTCCCACTCACCTTTTGCAAGAAATGTTCTCTTTAAAAGCATACCGTTTTTGTGGCAAAATCCTTTGCCTTGGTATAGTGGTGGGGGAATACCCAACATCTTGGGATAACCTACAAAATGGCACTAGTCTGATTTGGAATAGGTATGTAACCTTTTACACAAGCCCCATATTCCAAATGTTTAAGAAAAGATATGACATGGTTGGGCGTACCATACCATGGTGTAATTTCAACAGACCTGATGGAGCTCTTTTCAGTGTAAAAGCCGCAGTCTCTAAAGCATTACTCTTAAAAGGGATAATGGCAAATTTATTTATGTCATCTTTGATCTTACCATGTCATAAATGGTTTGATTACATCTTCACGGACTTTCCACCTGCAGTGGTGTTCCGGGAGGTGTAAGTTATGAAACCCATTTCACAACTCATCAGGCATTCGCTAAACTTGTAACTCAAATATTCCTTTTTGCAATCTAATTGCAGAAACATAATTTTCTTATTAGAATAATTTCTTCTTTATTTTGAAAATCTTTCGAATGATTTCAAAAGAGCCAGACTTACGTCTCATCAAGTAAATATCCATATATCTACTTGAGTCATTTTTGAAGGTAGACAAATCCACTGTTTGCAACAACATTTATCGGACAACATACATCAAAATGTATGATCACCAATAAGATCTTTGCTCGTTCCTTATGGCATGTGAACGGTATTTTAGTCACTTCAACTTTGGGAGGAAAGTTGCAAGTGTCAGATGATTCAAAATCAAACGACTTCAAAATCCATCATAATGGAATTTTCCATGCTGGTTTCTCCAATGTGACCAAATGTAGTGCCACACTTGTGTGGTATTCTTTTAGTCTTCGACATTTAGCATCAGTGTTATGGATGTATCATATTACCATCAATATTCATAACACACATCCCATCTTGGATGGAAGCATGGCCCTTTATGTTATTCATGAACAACAATTGTTCTTTTATGAACAACCCTTTTGCAACAACATTGTGCAAGGGGCTAGAGTGTAAAATTCTAAAATGAATTATGAAAGTAAATATAGAGGTAATGTATTATTATCAACAATCATAACATACATCTCATTCATAATGAAAGTATGGGCCTTATGTTATTCATAACTCCGAACATCAAAAGTTCTCTTATGGACAACCTTCTTGCAAGATACCTTATGCAAAGGGCTACAGTGTGAAAAACTCTAAAATGAATTATGAAAGTAAATACATAGGTAATACACTGATGGAAGGTATAGTAACATTTACTATGTTCCCTGTGTGTATCTTAAACTCATTCCTGGCTAGTCTTTCTAGCCATAGTAGTTCTTACATCGAGTTGCTGCAGAATGCAATCAAGCGGGTATCTTTGTGATTAACTCACAATACCGAAGAATTAGTGATTAACATGTTTAACCATAATTCCTAAGAATTATATCTTTGACCAGCCTTCTATACATCTAAAAACTTGTATGACATTCATACATGAGCTGGATATTCCAGACTTCTTTCTTTCTGCCTTTATACTTCTAACAGTTTGACTTTCAGTATTTCTCCTACTCTTAGAAGAAGTACTCAATTTAAGAGTGGCGTTAGCCCCGGACTTCCTAGGCGTGAAAGTCTTACTAAACCCTTCGGAGATTTCCTTCCTCTTTAAGTTGTGGTTTTATTCACCATTTACATGACAGGCGTTCTATTGGATCCCTCTTTAATCATTCAAATGCCCACTAAACACTTTTACTAATATTTTGCAAACAAACATTTCTTTGGATATCTTATATCTTTTAGCCTTTGTCTGTCTCCGAAAATGATTTTCAGATTCCATGAATATCACACAACTATCCAAACTTTTGAAGTTCGGGTCTCATGGAAGCAAACATATTTCACTTGACCGTAACGGAATTTTAGTTTTTGGATTGAAGGACGAGAGTCACATCATCCATAGCATTAGTGGGAGAATACCAAAAGTATGCGATAGGACAAAGTCCTTCTTGGCACTCTTGAGGACAATCCTCACATTATGTTACCAACCGTAAAGTTTTAACCTGATATTTAACAGTTATTCAATTTTAACAGGGAAGGTGGAAATGCGAGCTATTATTCTACAACTATTTTGCAAATCACACTTAGACAGTGTTCAAAATTAATTGCACTGAGAATTTGAACAAGTCAATTCTACAGTGCGCTCCCACTCAAATCAATATCTCTCATAATTGATTGTGAGTGATCCAAGACCCATATTACAATTCAACGCCAAGGATGTATCCATCTCAAGTGACGAGAATTGCAATCGGTAGGCCAACTTGCCAATCACATCTCTATGTGACTCTTGTTAATCTATCGATGCATGTGTTTCGAGCTCATGACTTTCATGCCTGAACATCAAGACAACCAAGTGATCTCACTGCGAGGTCTCAACTCACCCACCTCACACTTCTCTAATCATTCGCACCCATGTATCCATGTGATACCCCGAAGAGATAGGTGCCGTGACGGTGGTACACTTGGGAGAACACTAACTACTTGATATTTTTGTGAGAGATCACCCTAATAAAAAGCGACTACCGCGCAATCAAGAAGGGTGCATCATAAGGGATAAACATCTCAGGCAATTCATAATAGCATGATATGGTATAGCCCTTTCTGACGGAGAAGTCTTTCATTCGTTCGTCTTCGGCATTCGCGTTGGTGTTCACCTTTGCGAAGATTGCCACCACCTTGTCGATGCACCAGATAATATTGCTATCTCTATAGCTAATAAAATAAGTGCATTACTTAAGCTTGACACGCAGGTCATTAAAGTGACAATCATATGGCTCCAGCCATCATGACGAATCATGACACGGAGGTCATGTTAATCCAATTACATCATATATTCATCTCATACATAATCAAATTATTATGAGCACTGCTATACCACATCACATGCACATGCAAACCATCCTGCAAAACCAAGTTAGACTCCTCTAATCAGTTCATGCAAAAACTTGTTTTACGTGGCTTCTAAGGTTTCGAAACAAACCGAAGCTACCAACGTCCATCATCAAGTATGATAATTCAAATCGCTAGATTAACTTTGTGGGGTGTATGCAACACGAGATAATAAAATCTCGAGCCCCATACAGAACTTCGTCATACGCATGACCCCCGTGCAGATCATATCTGCATTGCCCTTTCGTCTGCGAGATTTCATCTTTCTTTTTAACTATGGTGGAATTCAATGAACTGTTAGCACTTCATTGATCAATCAGGATCGCGGACTGCCAGAACTTTGAAACTCCACCATGCTATTATCAAGATCAGAAATATGCAAATTCCAGGGAAGCAACAAGAACATCGGGTAACAGATTTCATCTGCTACCCGCACAAATAATTTTCAGTAATAGAACTCATCTACTACCTAATTATATTGTGCAACACCCATACATCTCTATGTATTGTGGATCGCAACCTGCATTTACGCATAGCACGGCTCATGATGCCATTGTAGGGGAATGCAGCAGAAAACAAAAATTTTCCGACCTACGCACCACCCCAGGACCAATATGAAGACTGCATACAAGGTTTCGATCTTTTCATTACCGACTCGTAGCGTAGCGGAAGTAGAGTCGATGACGATCGGCGGTGCAGATCCCCGCAGCTAGGATTTACAACCTCCAAACCGCGAGGATGTATACCCTCGTCTGCCCTCGGACAGACCTCCGGGAGGTTGTCGGACAGTCCCCCGGACGGTGTCGCGGACAGACCTTCGGGAGGACCTTGAAACTCGGACGGTCACTTGGACAGGCCTTCGTGAGGACCTTCAAAACTCGGACGGTCACATGGACAGCCCTTCGGGAGGCACTCTCGAACTAAGACCGAAACCACGATCTCTCTACAGAGTTGCACACATACGGTGTCATCTATCCGGCAGGGCTTCGCCGTCCATAACTAGTTCCCACCGGAACCGAGACAGCCTTTCGGCTCTACCAAACTATATCGCGGGGAGGGAAAGAGAAGCCAGATCATGCATGGCACTTGTATGAGAGCAAGGGATGAGGTTTGGGCAGCCCCCTCACCTCCTATTTATACTAAAGCCAAGGGGTAGGATGGGCATTCAAAAATACCAAAGTACCCCCACTTTATGTCTCACATAAAGGTCATAAAGGGAAAAAAAAGAATGGCATGTGGACCTCCATGGGGGAGCTCCACCTTGGCCGGCCAAAAGCATGCCCCCCACCCAAAGTGGCTTCCTTAGTCCCTAAGTCTTTCTAGAAGCCTTTTGGGAAAAGTCCCAAAAGGTGGCTTTCCAAAAAATTAACCATAAAGTGATTTTCACTATTCACGGAGATGATTTTCCGCGACCGTTAAATCATAAAATATTTCTCTGGGTCTTAGAACAATTCCAGTACCCACTAAAATTATTTTGGATTCCTTCCGAAACAATTTCGTATTAGTGATTTTCATCTGCGAAAAGCAACCGAACCGGTTCCGGCAGCTCCGTTACATTTCCGGTTTTTATCCCGGAAAATTCCCAGAAGTTTCCAGAATGATTATGGAACCCACCAAGAATTATCAGGCATGTGCCGAAACCAATTTGACTTTATGGTATTCCCTGAAACAACTTTTCAGTATTACCGGAACTATTCCGGTGTCCTCTCCGGAACGTTTCCGTTGCGTCCGAAACTTTTCCGGTGATTTTCTATCAGACTCCCTGTCTAGTATTCAGCAGATAGATGTCCCTTAAGCGTGTGACCCTATATGTTCAGTGTAGTATAGACATGATCGGAACTCTTTCCAATCAATGATCAACATCGGAGCCGTGGACACCCATATTGACCCCTATACCCACATGAATGAATATTCGATTGAACCTCCAGTTGCCGTGTGATATTCCTGTTGCTTCGCGATATGTTACAAATACCCGAGGTGAGATATGTTGGCATCCCCGTGGATCCGCAACTTGTCCACTATGCCAGTCACCTCGTTACCGGTATTGTGCTCTTTTCTCGTTCCCGTGTTCCGGCATCCCTGTGATCAAATCACATTGTGTCTGGCCAGACGATGATGGATACTGTAACATTGAGAGGGAACAGAGATATCTCTTCATCATCGGAGGAGCAAATTCCAATCTTGAGCTATCAAGTTACTTGACATACTTTTCCATGAACCCATAAGCCGCCGTAATAGCCACCCATTTACGGATGACGTTTAACAAACCCAAAGTTCATGAAGCAAGTATGAAGAAACTCGATACTCTCATGGTCTAAGGAATCATGCAAATGTTAACCATCTCTGTGTTATTAACCATTACCTTGTGACGAATGTATATCATAGCATAACATCAATTCGGGTCGATTCAACACAAATGTTCTTCTAACATTGTGCCCTCAAAGTTGCTGGCATAGACATGCCCATGATCAGGAAAACAGAACCATCATGCAACACTTGAGCTAGTCTTAGAGACCAGACTAGGAATATATTTTACCATTTATTATTCCACATGTGCATATGAGTCTTCCTCCGTGCCTCGTGTTATTGCAGACTCGAGAACCATAGCAGTTATAGCATGGAACATAAACATAATTATGAACAGGGAGATAATCAATAACATTTATTATTGCCTCTAGGGCATATCTCCTACAGAGTAGTTCTGTACCCGATGCCATGGAGGACCATGATCCATTTGCTAGTTCGGATGAGCCGCATGAGGTGGTGCGTGAGGACGAGTAGGGGTCTGCCACCAGCTCCACAGTGCCACCCCTCCCACGGGCCGGCCTGTCGTTCGACCCTACGAAGACAAGTAAATGAGGGTGTTACAAGTTATTAGCATATAATATTTGAACACTGACATATGACTTTCCTTTTCATTTTGTAGGACGTGGGAAGTTTTTAGTGAAGGTTCACATGGCCGCCAAGTGAACCACCTCATTACCGCTCTTCTGAAGGCGCACTTCCCTTGCTTGGTGAAGGTGAACAACAAGGTGTCACCAGGATTCACCTAAGAGCACTATAAAACCGCCCCGGATCCCGAGTGTGAGACCAAAGCCGAGCAGATCCAACGAGATCTATGGGTACATACCTTTCGCACTGCATTGGTCCATATCAGAAGCTATATAATTATTTAACTGCTATATGCATTGTTGTAGGATCAATTTAGCAGCTAGGATGGGCACCTGACTGAGGCACGCCTGAAGGTGGCACTATTAGGAAATACCTTATAGATAGATGCTTAGCAGTAGCGAGGGGTATATGAGCCGCGCTGCTGCTAATTAGTAGTAGCGAGGGGTATAAAACCCGCGCTACTACTAAGTTGATAGTAGTAGTGCGGGCTATAAACCCACGCTACTACTAAGTGGTCTCCACCGTACCCCTCGGGACAGGCCATCGTAGTAGCGAGGGGTATAAAACCCATGCTACAACTAAGTTGATGGTAGTAGTGCGGGCTATAAACCCACGCTGCTACTAAGTGGTCTCCATCGTGTCCCCTAGGACAGGCCATAGTAGTAGCGAGGGGTATAAACCCTGCGCTGCTACTAAGTACAGGGTTTTTTAACAGCCCTGAAATCCCCATCTCCTCCCCCAAATCCATCCTCTCTCCCGCCACTCTCCCTCCTCTCTCTACATAGGCTCTCACATGGACCTCCTGCCCATGCGCGCCTCCTCCTCCATGGCTTCGAAAAAGCCCGCCACCTCGCGCCGTCGGTGTCCAGGAGCTCGCCGGTCTTCCCCACGTCTCCATGGCACCATGCCGGAGCACCTCACCACCGGCGACCAGCCACGCTGCTCCTTCTTCTTCCTCTCTCCCTCATTTTTCTTTTTCTCCCTCTCCCTCTGGTTTGACTCACCCTCCCATGTCCATCCCCGTGCAGGTTGTCACCATGGACGACTAGGAGCTCTTTCCCTTGGCTGTGAAGAGAGCCCCACGCCGCCGCCTTGCTCTGCCCTGGATCCAGGCCCTCTCCTGCAGCCGCCGCCGGATCTGGTCTACCGCTGCCCGTCCACGTCTCCGGCGACCCCTGCCATAGCTGGATCGAACCATTGCTGCCATTGACAGCACGCACGGTATTGAGAATTTTTTTGTTGTTGAAATTAATAGTAGTAGCGTGGGGTATAGGACACTCACTACAGATAATTAGTTGTAGCGCGGGTGGCACGCGCGCTACTACTAACAGATGTAGTAGTAGCGTGGGTGGCACCCGCACTACAACTACCAGTTAGCTGTAGCGCTGTAGTAGTAGCGCGGACACCCGCACTACTACTAGTTGTTTATCCCGCGCTACTACTAGGCTTTTCCCTAGTAGTGTGGAGAGAGTTGCCAAGAACCGTCTCCCCGACATGCTGCACGATGTGCGCTACAAGGCCATCATGAGATGTCGTCCCCTGGATGAAGACGGGAATGAATGATGAGGATGGTTGCTTGCTCGACCAATATGTCTCGGGACAAGTACTTGTCAGAAAGTAACATCACTACTTGCATCAGCACCCACTTGTCTCTTTTATTAATCACATGATGTATTTTGTCTGTGTAGGTGAGGGAGCCATGGATCCCAGCCGATTGCTGGGTGAAGCTCGCGGATATGTGGTGCGATACTGGGTGGCAGGAGCGGCACGTCAAGAAAAGGGATGAGCGGTTACTGATGAAGGGCCCGGATCACGTCCAGGGCAGCCTCAACCTGGCAGCTCTCCATAAAAAAAATGATATGTGAAACACCATCACCAAGTTCATCTCTAGGTTAAGCTACGTTTAATAATCATCATGCATTCTCTTGTAGGAGAGACAATAGCCTGGTGGCCAGGTGAACATGCTTAGGGCGTGGGTCCATGGGCATAGGGGAAATGGGGCCCAGGAATATTACAGTGACTAGACCAAGGAGAAGATGGATGCGTACACAGCTGTGTATCGGGAGAAGCACGGGGCCGAGGTTGATCCTCTATAGTCTATTATTGATCCAGAGTTGGTCATGAGGGTAGGTGGTGGGAAGAAGAGTGGTTGCCACCTCCATTACGATGGTGCAATCTCCAGCTCCTCACATCCCAAGCTATCTCAGATCCGGAAGTAGAGCACGAGCTCAACTCCCTCCATACAGAGTCGCCTGACGGGTACAGCGTCAGAGATTGCACAACTCTAGGTTTGTACAAATCATTTCATCCTCCCATGTCTTTACATTACTGCATTGCAACCTTTATTGAGATTGTGATGACATACTATAGGCCCAGTTGGAGGAAGAAAGGAGACAAAGGCAGGAGGCTGATGCTGCATGGGCGGTGGAGCTGCAGCAAGAAAGGGCAGCACGGGCGGCACAGGAGGAGCAACATAGGGCCACACAGGCGGCATAGGAGGAGGTGAACAAGAACCTCAAAGAGCAGTTACATGTTAGTTCATTCCTATATTACGTACCCAACACCATTATTCGAGGAAATTCTTTGCTACAATGCTAACATAAAAAATTACGGATGCTCCGGCAAAGTATGGAGGCTCTGATGAAGCATAGCCCTCCTCCTCCTCCACAACAACCCTAGAGCTCATGTCCACGGAGCTGATCTTCTACCTCGTTGCTCGTATTGAAACTATGGGAGTTAGTGCTATGTGACTTGTTGTTATTTTCCTTTATGTTTGTGAACATGTTGCTATGGTGCTTGATGCTATATGTGTTTGGAAACGTAGCATGCAATTTCAAATAATTTCCTATGCTCACGCAAGATCTTTCTAGGAGATGCATAGCAATGAGAGGGGGAGAGTGTGTCTACGTACCCTTGTAGACCGAAAGCGGAAGCGTTTGACAACGCGGTTGATGTAGTCAAACTTCTTCTTGTTCCGACCGATCAAGCACCGAACGTACGGCACCTCCGAGTTCTGCACACGTTCAGCTCGATGACGTCCCTCGAACTCTTGATCCAGCAAAGTGTCGAGAAGTAGATGAGTTCTGTCAGCACGACGGCATGGTGACGGTGATGGTGAAGTGATCCGCGCAGGGCTTCGCCTAAGCACCGCGAGAATATGACCGAGGGTGTATTCTGTGGAGGGGCGCGCCGCACACGGCTAACAGATGTTGTTGTGTGTTCTAGGTGCCCCCTCCCCATGTATATATAGGTGGGAGAGGGAGAGGAGCAGCAGGGGGCGCCCCATGTAGGAGGAATCCTACTTGGGCACCTCCCCAATTCGGCCTCCCCCCTTCCTTATTCTCCGGAGGGGAAAGGAAGGGGGAGGGAGGAAGGAAGGAAGGGGGAGGCCGAATCCCTCCCCTTCCTTCTCTCTTCCCCTCTTTCCTTCCACTCAGGTGCGGCCTATATGGGGGATGCAGCAGCCCCTGCTGGCTGCTGTGTTTCCCCTCTTGGCCTATTAGGCCCATATCTTTTGCCGGGGATGCCCGGAACCCCTTCGGATGACCCGATATGTACCCGGTACCCTTCGGAACACTTCCGATGTCCGAATACTATCGTCCTATATATCAATCTTTACCTCTCGACCATTTCGAGACTCCTCGTCATGTCCGTGATCTCATCCAGGACTCCGAACAACATTCGGTCACCAAATCACATAACTCATATAATACAAAATCGTCATCGAACGTTAAGCGTGCGGACCCTACGGGTTCGAGAACTATGTAGACATGACTGAGACACCTCTCCGGTCAATAACCAATAGCGGAACCTGGATGCTCATATTGGCTCCTACATATTCTACGAAGATCTTTCGGTCAAACGGTTATGACAACATACGTTATTCCCTTTGTCCATCGGTATGTTACTTGCCCGAGATTCGATCGTCGGTATCTTCATACCTAGTTCAATGTCGTTACCGGCAAGTCTCTTTACTCATTCCATAATGCATCATCCTGCAACTAACTCATTAGTCACTTTGCTTGCAAGGTTTCTTATGATGTGCATTACCGAGAGGGCCCAGAGATACCTCTCCGATACTCGGAGTGACAAATCCTAATCTCAATCTATGCCGACCCAACAAACACCTTCGGAGATACCTGTAGAGCATCTTTATAATCATCCAGTTATGTTGTGACATTTGATAGCACACAAGGTATTCCTCTGGTACCCAGGAGTTGCATAATCTCATAGTCAAAGGAATATGTATATGACATGAAGAAAGCAATAGCTATAAAACTGTACGATCAATATGCTAAGCTAACGGATGGGTCATGTCCATCACATCATTCTCCTAATGACGTGATCCCGTTCATCAAATGACAACACATGTCTATGGTTAGGAAACTTAACCATCTTTGATTAACGAGCTAGTGTAGTAGAGGCTTACTAGGGACACGGTGTTTTGTCTATGTATCCACACATGTATCAATGTTTCCGGTTAATACAATTCTAGCATGAATAATAAACATTAATCATGATATAAAGAAATATAAAATAACAACTTTATTATTGCCTCTAGGGCATATTTCCTTCAATATGAGCTTGCTAGAATGTATGTGGTTGGTACTATTGTCTCTCTGTATATATATGATTTGAATTGGAGGGATTGTCCAATAAGCAAAAAAAACCACTCTGGCCTTTGCCGAGTGTTACCCTCGGTAAAGTCTGGTCTGCCAAGCGTTACACTCAGCATATATGCCACGTGTCACGATCTGGTGAACCTGGGCATATGGCACCCCTCGGTTTCATAGTATGCCGAGTACCATCCCAACAGTTGCGCTCGGCACACAGGCCACGTGGCATGCTCTGCTAACTCGTAGCGCAGACTTGTGCTGAGCACCAATCACTAGGCACATATGTATGCTGAGCACCAGCAGGGTGGAACTCGGCACACTACAGGGCGACGTGGCACGCCCTCAGCCCATGAATATGCCGAGCCCCAGGCACTCGATATAAACGTATGCCGAGCACCATGGGCAAGGTGCTCGGCATACTTCCGAACACGTGGAGCGCCCACAGCCCAGGGGTGTACCGAGCACCAGGCACTCGTCATACACGTATACACGTATGCAGAGCACCGTGATCTTGGTACTCAGCATACCACGGGCGCCATGTGGCAACGTTGTTTCGGTCGGCTAGCCGTCAACTTACTTTATTATGCCAAGTACCACGGTTTTGTGTTCGGCATAGGTTTTGCCGAACACCCGTGAAATGGCACTCGGCATACCCCGCTATGCCGGCCAGGTGTATGCCAAGTCGTATTTGCCGAGTGTGACGCTCAGCATACACTATGTCGACTACTTTTCAGCCTTCACCGAGCACCCTAGGTGCTTCGCATATAATGTTTTTCCTGCAGTGATCGGATGTTTCCACCGCAACCCCTGGCGAGTGTCGCACATCAAAGCCATCATGCTTGGCGTCGTCATAGCCTTGGCATTCACCACCCATGACACAAGAGCTTTGAGTTAACTGCAGCTAGGCAAAAATAGAGCATAGAAGTCCCAACAGCCACACAAACAAGTTCACGACGAAGTCGATACCATGACCCCATATCACTTGCCACCTTTGTCGTTACCAATCGAACGGGTACGTGCAACAGAACCAATGCTTCCAAAACGACGCCTCCAAGAATGGAGCAATGTTTAGAAGAGTCGTTGTTAAAAACATCATTGTCATTCAATCTAATAATTCGGATTTGGGTTTTCACTTGAAGAACAAGACCCCGAGGGTGAAAGGTGTGGCGGGCTCCATGACAGTGCCTCCAAGAAGGAGGGTGAAAGGAGCATCGTTGTTGTGAGCAAAATGCGTCCCTCTTCCACAATGGGGCTACCATCCCAAGTGCGCCACCCCTCCACAATGAGGCTAACATCCTAACTCCCGCACCCTCGGAAACTGCCTCTACATCGCGTGCGGAGGCCCAGGTTAGCCTCTTTTCAAGAACAAGCCTCTCGAACACTATGGTGGTCATCGGAGGCTAAGGTGGCGACCTGGTCTAGGGTTTCACACCAACAGCCTCCCCTAGGAGTGACTCGGGATCCAGAAGTCTGCGTTCCGACAAGGCATACGAATAAATTAACCTGGATTTATTTTCCCAACTAACATGTTTAGCCTAAATTTTTTTTCAGCAAGATTTAGTGGATTATTAGTACAAAAGAATTTAGGAGCTTAATTAATGTGGTTAGTTTAAGTGTTTGACCTTTTTGGGGGTCATTAACTTACTCGTAGCCAAGGTTTCGGTAACTGGGCAGAAAATTCGGTTACCGCCCGGATTTCTCGGTACCTCACAAGAAATCGACTTTTCGACCAAAAAATTCAGGTTTTTAGAATTTGAATGAAATTTTATGAAATTTGCTGAATTTTGTTTGGATTCAAATTCATTCAAAAATTAATCATCCGGAATCCGTTCGGTATTTTCCGGTTACCACGATAACCGGAAATCTCAGTGCCCCACGAGAAAAATACGGAGACGAAAACCTTGCCAGTGGCTAGGTATGATAGTTCAGCCATTTTCACGTGGCTAAGCCCCTAACACGGTACACTTATCGCTGAACAAAATTCAGTCAAAATTCTTGATATGTTTTTACTAAAAGCTTTGTCAGGGCGCACTTAATTCAGAATGAATCCCCATACTTGTTAGTCATTATCTTAAAATAGGTTCACCACACTACTCCAAATCACCGCTCCATTGATGGGCACTTAAACCCCTCCACTGATGGGTTTAGCGCGTCACTAACCTCCAGTCAGTGGAGAGGTGATCTCCACTAATGGGCGACCGCCTGATACGTTGGAAACGTATCGCTTCCTCGTGAAGTTTAATTGTGTATTTTCCTATGTTTTATTTAATATTTATTATTTTTGGGACTAACCTACTAATAAAATACCAGAAGGTAGTTCTCATTCCAATCTAGGTAATAGTGTGGTAAGTGATGAGGACAATTTTACCTTAGATGAATTGATCCATATCTTCATGAGCACCAAATCCTTACTTGATGATGCTAATTGTAAATATGCCAAGCTTAAGGATGAAACTGAAAATCTTACTAAGATCATCTCTATCCTTGACATGAGCAATAATTATAACAAATTGGATATCCTATCTTGTGTCAATGAAACTAACAATGTAGATGTGACCGAAAGTGATGATAAGTCATCAAAATGCTTCATGGCCATGGGTCAAAAGAGCTACTCATTCAGTGGAAAAGAGTGGGTACTCGATAGTGTGTGTGCACCGATCACATGACCAGAGATAAAGATATGTTTCATGACTTTGACCCTCATGCTACCCCAAAGTGAAGTGTCACCTTTGGAGATAACTCCAAAGGAAAGGTAATGGGTCACGGTAAGGTGGCTATCTCAAAAGACACATCTATCAAGAATGTTATGAATGTTCAATCTCTTGGATAAAACCTCTTGTCTGTTGCTCAACTAACGGATGTAAGCTTTGATGTTCAATTCACTATAAGTGATTGTCAAGTCTTCAAAAGTGATTATTACTCCATGGCCTTCACCGGTGTAGGAGAAGGTAACCTTTACTTGATTGATTTTTTAGAAGGACCAAAGTTTCGTACTTGCTTCATTGCTAGGTCTTCCATGGGTTGGTTATGGCACCGAAGATTGGGACATGTTGGGCTGCGAAATCTTGACAAGTTGATCAAGGGTGAGCACATTTTGGGCGTCAAGGACGTCATCTTCAAGAAAGATCGGCTATGGAGAACTACTAGGGAAAAGGTTATTGGTAGATGCTTAGCAGTAGCGTGGGCTAAGTGGGCCGGGCTGCTGATACTTAGCAGTAGCGCGCCATACGAAGCCGCACTGCAGGTAAACTGTAGTAGCAGCGCCGGTTGTACAGACCAACGCTACTGCTAAGGGGGGTCACAGTGCCCCCGGGGCTAGCCATAGTAGCAGCGCATGATGCCGGGCCCGCGCTTCTACTATGGCTAGCACCGGTGGCACTGTGGTCACGGTGGGCCTGGCTTCGCAGTAGCGCCGGGTGCGAGGCCCGCGCTACAGCTAACGGGCTTAGCAGTAGCGCCGGCCCGTTCCCCATGCTACTGCTAATCCAACCTTATCCTCTTCGAACGGCCCGTCCACCTGACTCTCCCTCTACTCACTCTCTCTCGACGTTCTTCCTCCCACCGCCGTCTACCATTGCCGTCGACCGCAGCCTCGGTAAGACTCCTCCACCCTGCTCCTCCTTCCTCCTCCAGCCGCCGCCCCTCCTCCCTCCTCCTCCATCCTCTTCCATCCTCCAGCCGACGCACCTCCTCCCACCTCCAGCCGTCGGCCCTCCTCCTCCTCCCTCCTCCTCCTCCAGTCCTCCCTCCTTCCTCATTTAACTAAATTAGTTTATAGTTTCTAGTTTACTGAATTAGTTTCTAGTTTCTAGTTTATAGTTTCTAGTTTACTGAATTAGTTTAAATTTTAGTTGGTAGAAAAATGTATTGGACACTTTGATTAACTAAATTTTGGCACAGTTTTAAAATCGTTTAGGCATTTTGTTTAATTCATATAAATTCAACTATGCCTCATATGACAAAGTGTTATATATGAAAGTTGATCAACATCATGTCTACTTTCTGTTTATGCAACTTTCAACTATAACTAAAATTGCCAACCCACTGTTTCATCCTGTTTAAAAGTGCATGATGATGTTGTAGGCAAAAAAGTATAAAACTTGTATAGTTTGTAAATTTTGAACCTTAGCTCCATTTTTTGAAGCAGAGAAACTAGTGTGAAGATGCGAGGAGGTGCACAAAGAAGGATAACCAGAACCTCAAGAACAAGCTACAGAAGACCACCACGGTATATATGTTTCTGACTTAAAGATGAAGAGCTTATACTTGATCAAGAATGAGTATGATTTTAGACATGTGTTGCTGTGGAGAAGATGGATATTGGACATGTATTGCTTGTCTATTTGGACATGTGTATCATTTTGCACGGAACTCCTCCGAGTGGCCTATGTTTTGCCGGAATGTTGATTCATTTCCATTCCGGCAAATTTCAGGCGCTCGATATGTCCTGTTTTTAGCAAAGGTCATGCCGGAATTTTTCGTGAATTTTGGCAAGACTTGTGCTAGAAAATAGGACATATCGAGTGCCAGGTATTTGCCGTCGATTTGTAATCTTTGAATTAGGAACACAGGAAATGTCTGACTACGATAGGATCCCCGAGTGCGATTACTGCACCGACGACGGGGGTATGTGCGACAGGCCTCACCTGAAAAATAATAGGTGGTTCACCCTCATGCTGAAGCAGACCTTCGAAGTTTTACGGTATGTAATGACGACAGGTATTTTTTCATAATTAAGCATGACTTGTGCTTTTTGCTTTAACGTGTAATTTCTGTTTATTTTTTAAATTTGACTAGTGCATCCCCTGCTATGCAATACTGTATGTCTTGGAGAAGCTCAATTTCGAAGATAGGGAGAGTATGGACACGAAGAAAGCTCACCTTAAGACGAAACATGGTTTCATTTTTGAGGTTAAGCTCTACAATGTTGTAAATCACACACATTTTGGTTGTTCAAATTGGAGAGGACTATGCAACGCCTACGGATTTCAGGAGGATATGAAAATAACATTCGATCTTGGTTCTAAAGATGATCCTGAAGATAATGTCAACATTTGTGTGGATGTGGACATGATTCCAATTCTACCTCTATGTGAGTTTGTCAAACAAATTTGTTAAGTAATTTATATTGTTTATTTAAAAAAGTTGGTATTCATCCCTACTAAACATGTTTATTTATAATTGACAGCTTATTTTCTTTCTCCAAGAAATACACGGAAGGTATTAGACAAGACCTACTACAGTTATGACTCAGAGCTAACATGGGAGGAGAAAAATTCTCTTGCCTCATTTGTTAATGATGTTGAGACTTTTAAGATCAATTATGAAGTTAGCCAAAATTATAGTGGATACGTGCCACTAGTCCACGTGTTGAGCCATGGTAACATCCGTGCAGATAGCATGGTAAGATTTTTTACTATTGGGTCACTAGTCCATCTTTTCCATACATTCTTCTTAAGAAAAACTACATTGCCAACTATGTTATTATTATGTTCTTCAACAGAAGCTCCCGAAGGATGTTGTGCCTCAACTGATGTATGCCGAAGGTGAGATGGATATTATTAGCTTACGGCCAAGTCCGGCGGTGGCTTTCCACAGTGCATACTCGATTTCTCGAACAGATGAAGGCCTCAAAATCAAAGGATGGAGCAAAGTAATGAATGCGCGCAGGTAACCAATTGGAGACAGCATGGATGCACGCAGGCCAAAAATTGGAGACAGGTGGATCTCTATTCTCCATAATGGAGATGGAGGGGTTTACCTGTTTTATGCTATTTTACCTAAGAGAGAGGAGTAGGTCCTTGCTAGTACTTGTCATGTGCTAGAATGATGATGAGTTATTTACCTAGGATGATAACAATTAGCTAGTGTTGGTTAACTTGTCATGTGCTATATTGATGGTGAGTTATTATATGACTATGGATGATGAGTTGTTATATGACTACGATGATGATGAGGAGGAGGCCGTAGTACTTGTCATGTGCTAGAATGATGATGAGTTATTATATGACTATGGATGATGAGTTGTTATATGACTACGATGATGATGAGTTGTTATATCATTATGATAATGATGAGTTGTTATATCATTGGGTGAAAGAAACACGGATTAGATTAAAGTGGATGGATCCAAGTGACCAAGTTGGATTAGTAGGACGATATGATGTTGGGAAGGCACACAAGTGTCGAATGAAGGCAATGCCTATCAAGTCCAATTTGCATTGGAGGGCATATATAAGGAGGTTGTTGCATCCTCGGAAGTCAAATCACTCAAAGTGTTTGCAACTAAGGTGGTCAAGGCTCCTCCCAACATGAAAGAGAGGAGCCTTGACCGCCTTAGTTGCAAACACTTCGAGTGATTTGACTTCCGAGGATGCAACAACCTCCTTATATGCACCCCAATGCAAATTGGCACTACTAGGAAAAGGCCTGTTAGTGGCGCACCTGTTTTGGCCATTAATGGCGCACTACAGGTGCGCCACTATCATCACGCCGCCATTAGTATACCAGACAGTAGTGGCGCACCAGGAAGTGCGCCATTAGTATATCCCCTGGTGCGCCATTAGTATGCCTCCCAGGGGGCCATATTTACCTTGTGCTCTGGGTTACTAATGGCGTACTTCTATGTGGTGCGCCATTACTAAGTCAGATAGTAATGGCGCACCACATAGAAGTGTGCCATTATTAACAATTTATTTTAAAAAAAAAATCAAATTTTTTTTTCATTTTTTTCTTAATCTCGGGTCACTATGGCTTAATCTCGGGTCAATATGCTTAATCTCAAGTCAAATCGCACTAAGTGGTCAAACTTCCCAGAAGGTCACCCATCCTCACACTACTCCACCCCGAGCATGCTTAACTTCGCAGTTCTATCCAACCCCAGCACCACCTCACATAACAAGCACTTGTTGATATATTTATGATATCAATCCTATTAAACCTTGTTGATGTCTAGGACTTTGTTCATGTTCATTAGTGTGATGAAATTTTGAAAAAATATTTCAAACTTCCCGGTCATATTACGTATCATATTTTGAAAAAAAATTCCAAAAAAAAAATTCGAAACCAAATTTTTTTTCTGTTACTAGTGGCGCACCTAGCAAATGGTGCGCCACTAGTAAGTTTAATTTTTTTTCCATTTTTTCTCCTCTAGATCTTAAAACCTCCGTATCTTTCGTTCTGTTAGGTTTTTGGGGATTCTGAAAATGTTTAACGGGGTTCCCCCCTGTTAAATTCGGATGTAACTTTTCGAGTAGATGATTTTTCATATAAAAAACTTTTTCATCGGAGTTCGTATGCAAAAGTTATGCCCATTTTACAAATTCTCGAGAGATTTTGCAAAAAAGTCGAAAATTCATGTTTGTAAATTTTGCTAACAACTAGACCACATATCACATGGGAATCTTATTTTCTTTTATTTTTTTGACATTTCTATCATTTTCTTTTATTTTTTTTGAAACTGAAAAGGCGGGAGGGGGGGTGCATTTGGTGAATAAATTGTAAGACCCAGAAAGTTAGTAATGGCGCACCACGTAACAGGTGCACCATTAGTAACCCTGGTTACTAATGGCGCACCTGTTACGTGGTGCGCCATTACTAGTTTTGCAAAAAAAAATATAAAAAAAATGTTTAGTAGTGGCGCACCAGTGGATAGTGCGCCATTACTAGTTTGAACTAGTAATGACGCACTGTACCCAGGTGCGCCATTACTAGTTTTGAAAAAAAAGTAAAAAAAAATTGTTAGTAGTGGCGCACGGAGTGTGTGGTGCGCCGGTACTAGTTAAAACTAGTATTGGAGCACTGTGCCCTGCTGCGCCATTAATAGTTTTGGAAAAATAAAAAAAATAAAATTTGCTAGTAATGGCGCACCGTGTGTCTGGTGCGCCATTAGTAATGAGGACACTAATAGCGCACCTGTATCTGGTGCGCCACTGCTACACATACATGGTGCGCCATTAATGTTCATATCAGCTATAGCCCTTTTCCTAGTAGTGTGGAATTGATCGGCATAGCCTTCATTCAACACTTGTGTGCCGTCCCAACATCATATCGTACTACTAATTCAACTTCATCACCTGGATCCATCCACTTTAATCTAATCCGTGTTTCTTCCACAACCTCTTCATTGCTACTCTATCAAAATTTGTATAATGGTGTATAAATACATTATAAATATAAAGAAATAAAATATGCACGTATAGTAGTGGCGCCGGGCAACAACAGGCGCTGCTGCTATTTAGCTGTAGCGCGGGCCTAACCCCACGCTACTGCTAACACATGTAGTAGTAGCGTGGGGTCACACCCGCACTACTACTAACTATTAGTTGTAGCACTCTAGCAGTAGCGCGGGACCCCACGCTACTGCTAGCCTATAGCCCCGTGCTACTACTAGGGTTTTCCCTAGTAGTGGAGTGCTTGCCAAGCCAGAAAGCAAGTTGGAGGCCCTACTGCAGAACTGCTTAGCAGTGGCGGGCACAAAATAGCTACCAGTGGTAGGCAGAGCCCCGCCACTGGTGACCTGCCACAAGTAATTGGAT
The DNA here is from genome assembly GCA_011799875.1 of Thinopyrum elongatum. NCBI lineage: Eukaryota > Viridiplantae > Streptophyta > Magnoliopsida > Poales > Poaceae > Thinopyrum > Thinopyrum elongatum. The sequence continues at coordinate 6,966,063 of CM022299.1, forward strand.
ACCAGTGGGGGGCGCCGTGCCCGCCAGTGGTATTTAGGTTACCAGTGGCGGGCCTGAAGTAGCGCCCGCCACTGGTAATCTAAATACCAATGGCGGGCACTATTTTGGGCCCACCACTATTATTTAGGTTACCAACGTCGGGCATAGTTTTGTGCCCGCCACTGCCGATGAGCCCCATCATCGTTGTCAGTGTCCACGGCGGATCCAGTAGCCGCTGACCATGGCCGCACACTTGTGCTCAATCTGCGGCGAGGAGGATCCGCTCGTGAAGCAGGAACCCAATGTGCTCGAGATCCATGGCGTGCTCGAGAAGGATCCACTCCCGTCCACCTCCCTCACGCCCGATCTGTTGCTGCCACCCATCGCCATCGGCAACACACATGGTTTCTTCCCTCATAGAAAGGGGGGAGCCGCCAACCGATTAGGGAGAGGTGGGGGATGCGGACATTGGTGGAGAAGGAGGAGAAGAGAAGAAAAGGAGGAGAAGAGGAAGAGGAAGAGAAGAGAAGGAGAAGTAAGAGGAGTAGACCAGGGTGATCCGTGAGAGGCGAGATCGACCAATCAGAATGCACTATTTTGACCACGTAGGATCGATCCAAGTACCAATGGTGGGCACTAGAGTACACCCGCCACTGGTAATATAGTTTACCAGTGGCGGGCAGACCACTGGTAGCAGTGGCAGGTATTTTCTAGCGCCCGCCACTGCTATTTTTTCTCCATTTTCTCTATTATTTTGTAAAAATTCATAGCGTGGGGCTCCACCCCCCGCACCCCCCGGGGAAAATGCCGGCAAGAAAAGGGCTTTGTCCCGTACACCAGATGCCCAAGACCCCGGCACCGACATGTAGGTTATTGCCATTTTTATTCTCAGAAAAACAAACGAAGTACAAAAGTCCTGAGACTTGGCATAGTGTCATGATATGCCCACTAGACAATGTGGCAATTTTTTTTAATGTTTCAGAAAAGTTGTCACATGGAATGCTTACAAACCGGACCATCTCCGAGGGAGAAACTAGGTTTCGAGAGGGAACGAGCCAGGTTTACATGTGGAGCGACCGCTACTTTGCCAGTTGGCCTTGAATTTTTTCCACACTCAAAACACGCCATTATATGTATCATGTCAAAATTTGGCATTCTTTGGGGTCTGTTTGCTATATTTAAACCATTCAATGCATTTCTAGGCATTTAATGGACATAATTCAAGTTTGAACTGTAGTACATAAATAATCGCCAGAAATGGGTTGAAAAATCTTATTGGTGGTCTTTAGTCTATGTTTTGGCCTTATGTAAGTAAAGAAGAGGAGTCGCAGACACCAGGTGGCCGAGACTCGGGAATCAACATGGTGGTTATTTGCATTTTAATTCTGAAAAATTCAAACAAAGCCCGAAAATCATGAAATTTGGCATGGTGTCATGATATGACCCCCTAGAGGTTGTGGTAAAAATTTGAGAATGTTTTCCAAAATTTCTCACGTAGACTGCTTACAAACCGGATCATCTCCGAGTAAGAAACTATGTTTCGAGAAGGAACGGATCAGGTTTGCATGACAAGCGACCGTTGATTTCTCGGTTGGCCTTGAAACGTTTTCCACACTCAACATAAACCATTACATATGACATGTCAAAATATGGAATTTTTAAGGGTCCGTTATCAATATTTAAGCCATTAAGCATATTTACCTCCATTAAATACTTATAAATCTATTTAATGCCCTAAAAATAGAAAATTCACCATAAAAGTGTCAAACTCTTATATGAAACTTCCAATGATGTACCTTTAATGTATAAATTTTTTTTGAACCATAAGCCTAAACCTAAAACAGTAGAACCATTACATTACACCCTGCAAAAAAAAAGAACCATAACATTACAAAAAATGAAAAAACAAATACCAGTGGCAGTCCCGCAAAAATGCCCGCCACAGGCACGTGAGTTACCACTGGCAGGCAACACAAAATTACCAGTGGCGGGCACAAACACACGCCCACAACTGGTACTTGAGTTACCAGTGGCTGGCAGCAATGCATGCCTGCCCCTGGTATTTTAGGCCAGAACAGCCGTGGGGCAAAAAATACTAGTGGTAGGCATATATTTCTACCCACAACTGGTAACTCAAGTACCAATGGCGGGCTCGGGTTTATGCCCGCCAGTTTTAATTTTAGCCCACGGCTAATCTGGGCCGATGTTACCAGTGGCTGGCGCAAATACCCGTGGCAGGCATGACATTGCGCCCGCCACTGGTAAGTCGCCAGATTACTAGTGGCGAGTGCCATGACTTGCCCGCCACTGGTGAGATCCCACCTATAAGCAGTTTCCGAGTATTGAGGATCTCACCCCACGAAAGAATATCATGACCACCTCAATACCTCTGGAGCTTCTACATATGGACTTGTTTGGTCCCAATAACTACAAGAGTGTTGGAGGTCATTCCCTTGGGCTAGTAATCGTTGATGATTATTCTAGATTCACTTGGGTGTTTTTCCTTGATGATAAAGTTGTAGTCCAAGGCATATTCAAGACATTTGCAAGGAAAGGGATTGCTCCCCGATTTCATTAATGAAACCAAGTAGAGGTTAAGAGCTCTGTTTTACCTGATCGACAAGCATCCTTGAGAACTCTGTACGAAACTGTTCATGATTTCTTCCACCATTTTGAGTCTGCTGGACATACTGTTTTACCTTTTTCTTCGTCATTTTGTAATTAGTGTAGTATTTAGCAGCAAAAGTTAACAAATTATTTGTAATATTCCAAATCATCATTAAACAAGCTTATAATTTGATGATTCCAAAGGTTTTTTTCGGTTTATATCTGCCAAGAGAAATCCGCAACACCTGATTTATGCATATCTAACCAATTCAGTCATAAAAATGAAATGTTAGGGAACTGAATTTCGGAGGGAGTAGCAAAGCAACATACTCTTTCCACTCTTCCAATTGATCCGACACCAAAACCTTGCCGAAATTAACCATCTCGATCGGCGTTCCACTACCTGAAACTAAAATTTAGCAAAAACCGTTAGCATGGCAATAGAGCTAGGCTTGAGTCAATCAACTCAAGTAGTACAACACTTACTTATGATTCAGTTAAGAGTTGAATACATACCAACTAACCAGATTACTGGTTCAGATCGATGCCAGAGAAATTAGGAAAGGCATGCACTGCCAATCTGCAGTTTTCAGCAAAATATTTTAACGAGCTTAAGACGGAAGAGTAATGCACACACAGTAAGTGCCAAAGTGCGTACATGGACAAAAGGCATAGTAACTTTTAATAAGTGGAGAACCTAAGATAATGTTAACATGTCTGGCAAAAGCTTAAAATATTCGAGACAGGTCCAAAGAATTAAAATATTTGGAAGTTGGAAGAGTGCGGTGCAATGGTATGCGTACCTGCGAATGTGTTCGGCTAATCGGCATGGGAGGAGCGAGCGAGAGGGGTATTTATTTTTTTGTTGCAACATGATCATCATTTTTTTTTTGTGTGGGGCAAAATGATCATCTCACTCGACCACTTCACATCTTCCTCTGCATATGTAGCTAGTCGACCGCTGAAAGTGACCGGAACATTTTTCTTGGCTTTCTTCGTGTATCTAGGTGCAATCTGTTCATGGAATCGGAATTTTGATCTGCGAGATAGAGGCGCATCACCTTCTGCTGTTTTTTTTTTCCCGTGGTGACAGTGAGAGAATTGGTTGAGTATTCATTTTCTTTTCAAGTACTTTATTTTTCTGAGAGAAAACTGTAGTACAGTAAACCCCCCAGAAGTGGTAACTACACTAGCAGTTTATTAGGAAAGAAAACATAAAAAAAGGGCTGGGTGCGGCCGGTGTACGTCGCTCTCGTGTCGGGTATGGCAGATTAGTCTTTGATCGGGACGGCTCGCGGCCCCCTTTTTGTTTTTTAGCGGAAAGGCCATGTGAGCTCATTGCTGACGGAGGCGTTTCATCCAAGTCCAATGCGGGCGTCGGCAGCGGCGGAGGTGACGATGAAAATTTCAGAATAACCCATACTAGAAATCAGAGTTGTAGGTTGTTTACTTCTTTTTCATTTGATATTTTTCTCATGTTGGAACTTTGTAATTTGGGGCGGTTTGTTTAATGAAAATCGACGGGGCGGTTTGTAATTTGGAAGTCAGCCACCCGCGCCGAGGGCAACGCAGCTCCGACTCTGAAGGAGAGCTCTGAAGGAGAACTATGCAAGGCTGGCGCCGTGGAAGACCACCTGCTGCCTGTCATCGTCGCCACCGGGGCCCGCCGCCACAGCTCTGACTTCATCGCAACAAAACAACCCAAGGTAATCCCACGGACACGCCGGAGAAGAGCCCACTACCGCAACCATTGCCACGCCTCCGACTTCGCTCACATCCGTCATCATTGCCACTGAAGCCTCGACGCCAACACTGACACCTTCCACTAGTCCCGCTTGTCGATGCCCAGCTCCAAGGACGAAGCCCTCGAGAGGGGAAATTACGCCAAGGCGCTTCCATCATCCGATCGCATGGGATCTAAGGTTTACCCTAGAGCCGGATCCATCCGGGAGGGGTGCGGCAGCAAAGCGACGATGCCTCCAAGAAGGTCAACGACGCCCGCAGCCGCCGCCATCGCCGGTCACAGGCCTAAGGCCGAGACAGGGTCTTCATGCGAGCTCCCGACACACCCAACCTCAACTGGGGTTGGCAAGTCCACCAAGCACCACCACTCAGGGTGGACACAGTCCGGGCCGGTCCGATCCCTGACCGAGCCGACGTTTGGACCAGCCGGCGGCGGACCGACCCGGACCGGACCGAAGCACGTCGCGGTCCCCTTTTCCGGCACCGGACCGGACACCCAAAAGCTCGGTCTAGACCGACGGACCGAGCAACCACCACCAGCGGCGAGAGAGACGGCTCAGGGCTCTAATCAGAAGGGGGAGCAGAGGGGGAGGGGTGGTGGCTCACCCGTGAACTCAATGGAGGCGTCGGAAGGCCTGGGAAGCAGCGAAGGCGACGCAATCGACGACGAAGGACGGCGGCCGGAGTCGGGGAAGGAGGATGATGGCGATGGCTTTCGAGCGAATCTGGCCGATTCGTTTCGTGGGGAAGGAGATCTCATGATGGCGGAGCTGCTGGACATGGTGCTTAGTTGCGGGGAGGCCGGTGGCCGTGTTGGCGAGGAGCTATGCGCTGGATGGCGGCGGCGGCGGCACGGGTGCGTACGTGCATGTCTTTTTTCTTTGAGCGAACCGTCCCCTGGAACGTAATGCGTTAGTGCGTGCGTGCTAGGTCAAAAACTCGACCCTAGAGGCTAGGATGGGCTGGGCCTTGTACATACTATTCAGAAAATGCAAAAAAAAAAAAGAGTTTCGGTCCGACCGAGCGGACCGAGCCAAAACAGGACCGGACCGGATGCTTATCAGGCCTAATTCCACAGCCCGGACCGGCCGATTTTTGTAGCGGGCCGGGACCGTACGGTCCGGTCCTTCACGGGCCACGAGCGAGCCGCGAAGACCGCTCGTCACGTCCAGCCTGGGTCCACCACCACCAATGAGGCATCAGCACCGGCGCTAGCGTCCGCCCTCGCAGATCAGAGCCACAGCCACGCCTCTCCCCAGTCTAGAGCTGGCGCCCCAACTTCCTAACGCCACTGCGCGGCACCAGCCCCCACGGGGCGAGCGGACGCCCACCACCGTCACAGCACCGCAAAGCCGGCACCACGAGTCCACGACCCCTCTCTAGCACGGCTCGCGCCTCCAACCTCCATCACCGCGGCACACTCAAAGCGACCACGCACCGCAGGCCACCGGTCTTCCACAACCCCTGCGCGCAGCCGCCACGCGCCTTGCGCAGCTTCGACGCGCAGCGGCCACAAAAGGCGCCTCTGGATCACCCCCACGCAACCTCGCGTGGGCATCCTAGCCGCTGTGTCGCCATGGAGTAGCCTCAGCAGCACGAACGACCGCTCCCGTCCACCCAGCGGCCTAACGCTGCGCCTGAAGCCGCCCCGCCGGCCGGCCGCTGTGCCACCAGATTTGCAACACACGCCAGGCGATGCAGCCCGCCAGAAGCCCTGACAAGCCGCCTCCTTTAGAGAGCAGCCGGCCCCACCGTTGCCGCCAACCCTGCCAAGCGGGGGGAGGCTCCTGGAGGTGGGCATTCGGGGTGCCCCGGTGCCGCCGCGGGGGGCGACATGGGAGCCAGCTTTTTTTTCTCGGTGTCCTATATCCATATGACAGAACTCGTGTGAAGAAAAAATTGTAGGCTGATTTTGACCTCTTACTCTTACTCCCATCACCAACTATGTGGTGTATAGATATATATGGTGTTTGCCTTAAAAAAAAAGAGATACATTTGGGGTTGGTCCATTAATATTTCCATCATTTTTTTTAAATCTCCACACCTTTTTTTAGAGAGAAAATGTACTTGACCCAGCTTTATAAGAAAGCTCAAAGCGAATCTTGGTTCTGCTGGGGATACCAGCTTACAAAACCAAAAGAGAACACCGCCCGGACGCGGCTGTTCTGATCCCGAGCTCATATGAGCTCGGGTGAACAGTAAAAAAAGCCATTTAAAAAAATCTGAATATTTTTGTGCCAAACATTGACAAATGTTTTGTTTCTTTGCAAAGTTTCATCACCGGATGACATTCGTGGAAAACATGGCAGCATTTGGAGCATCGAATTTTTCTTTTGCCATGTCTTCAACAAATGTCATTTCATGTTGAAAATTTGCAAGCAATGAAAACATTTCTCAATGTTTGGCACAAAAAAAATTCAGATTTTTTAAAAATTGTTTTCCATTTTTTTTTCTGATTTTACTGTTCACCTGATCAGAACTGCGCTTTCGACACCACCAAGGCTACAACCCAATCGCTAAACCATCATACAAGATATGAAAAGAGCAAAAGATAGAAAAGCTTCAGGTTGCAGCCACCCCCGAACTGTCATCAAATGCCCTCTTTAGCTTCTTCTGACTCCCTGCGGAAGGGCAAAGCAGGATTTGTATCTTAGTAACCATCACCATCACGGCCTCTTTTCGTTTTGCGGGCAGCAATTGCTTCGATTGGAGAATGGGGGACAAGGTCTTGTGAAGAACCTGTTCAGGAGAAGAAGAGACACGCTGGTTAAAAACAAGATCGTTACGCGTCGTCTAGATCGCCCACGCAATACCATTTATGATTAGCAAAACTTTAAATAGCGGGCTATGGCAAATAACGGCAGCCTCAAAATATGCAAAATTAACGCTATAGTACCGCTAAATGGAGCTAAATGGTGCTGAAGCCACTAAATTGTACACGGTGCCGTTTAGCGTGATGCCCCTCCAAACGCTATTGCGCCGCTATAGCGCGCTATTTAAAACTTTGATGATTAGTAGTCAAGCCACCCTCCTGCATACAGATAGAAATGAACTCATCGCGAGAGAGCGGCGAGCGAGGCTAACCTAGCGTATCCCTGACACAACAAACAAACTGCGATAAGGGACACTTGAAGGGCAGGTCATCAGCGTCTTCTGGCTGGCCACATAGTTTGCAACCAGGTTGACTTGGCCAGCCTTTTTAAACCAGTTCATCATTGACCTGAATTTTCTTCCCCTAAAACAGAGCCAGACAAAAAAAAAATTCTTCAGGGGAACATGGGACTTCCATAAGTCCATCATCGTTACATCTTTAACTCCACCAGCCATCATAGCCTCGTACATGGATTTAGTGGTAAAGCGGCCACTCTCATTAAAAGCCCACTAGGCAATGTCAAGAATCACCCGGTTTGATGCACGGTAGACGTGTTTTATAAGATGATCCCTCACACAAAATATCAAGTAGTTAGTGTTCTCTCAAATATAGCGCCATCTGGAATACGTGTCACTTCAAGGTGCGCCATGTCACATGGGTACGGCAGACTTGTCGCGTATGAGGCGGGTGCGGTCGGACCACACAGCGAGATCAGTTGGTTGTCTTGAAGTTTAGACAAGATCGTCTCGAGCTCAAAACACGCCCTTCGAAAGATGAACAGGAATCACATGGAGATGCGATTGACTAGTTGGCCTACCGGTCAAAATTTTCATCATCAATGATGTCACATCAATGACGAATAATTGAGACATGGATCTTGAATCACTAAATATCAATTATGAGGGATATTGGTTTTGGTAGGAGCGCACTCTAAATTGTTAATTAGGAGTGCAATTAGTTGTGAACAACGTTTAAGTGTAATTTGCATTATAGTTATAGAATAATGGCTCACGGTTTCACCTTCCCTATTGAATTTGATTAACTATTTAAAATATCTCGTTAAACTCTATGATTGGTACTGTAATATGAGGATTGTTCTCGAGAGTGCCGAGAAAAACACTGTCCTATCGCATACATTCGATGCTCACCAACTGATGTTGTGGATGATGTGACTTACGTCCTTCGATCCAAAAGCTAGAATTCCGTCATGGTCAAGTGCACAATGCTTGCTTCCATGAGACCCGAAGTTCAAAATGTTTGGGATACTTATGTGATATTCTTGGAACTGAAAATTATTTTCAGAAACAAACAAAGGCTAAAAGATATGAGATATTCAAAGCGATGTTTGATTGCAAGTATAAGTGAAGTGTTCACTATGCTTTAGGCTGGTTAAAGTGGGATATGGAAGAACGCCAGTCATGTGATGATGGTGAATAAAACGACAACTTAAAGAGAAAGGACAAGTCTGCTCCTCCTGTAGGAGTTGTTGGATTTCCCCGAAGAGGAAAGGTGATGTAGCACAGCAGTGCAAAATATTTCCCTCACTTAATAAACAAGGTTTAATCGAACCAGTAGGAGTCAACAAGCTAACAAGATAAGCAGCACCTGCACATCAACAAAATAAAAGCTTGCACCCAACTTGGCAAGGGGGTCGTCAATCCCCTCGTCTTGCTAGTAGCAAGGTTAAAAGCAAATAATCGATAGATAGTGGTATAGCAAAACGGCAAAATAGTAAAAGCAAATAGAATATCAATTTTGTAGAAGCAAGTATATAATGGAGAATAGACCCGGGGGCCATAGGTTCACTAGTGGCATCTCTCTCCAAAGTAGGCAATGGCATGGTAGGCAAATTACTGTTGGGCAATTGATAGGAAAGCAGCAATTTATAACTATGATCATTGATGACCCACAAGTATAGGGGGTCAATCGTAGTCCTTTCGATAAGTAATCAACACTACTAGCAACCTATAAGCAGCAATCTATAGTTTTGATACAAAGATTGAATACAAGAGATGAACTAGGGTTTGAGATGAGATGGTGCTGTTGATGATGATGATGAGGATTGGTCCTCCCACGATGAGAGGGTTGTTGGTGATGACGAAGGCTTTGATTTCCCCCTCCCGGAGGGAAGTGTCCCCGGCGGAATCTGCCCGCCGGAGAGCAAAAATGCTCCTGCTCTAGTTCCGCCTCATGGTGGCGGCGCCTCGTCCCGAAAGTCTCCCCATAAAAGTTTTAGCGTAAAATGACTTATATACCAGAAGGAGAGGGCCAGAGGTGGGCCAGGGGCTCCACATGGCACCAGGGCGCGCCCCCGGGGGGGGGGGGGCACCCAGGTGCCATGTGGGCAACTGGTTGATCTCCTCCAGTGACTCTTTGGCCCAGTATTTTTTATATATTCCAAAACAATTTTCCGTGAAATTTCAGCCCATTTGGAGATGTGCAGAATAGGTATCTCTGCTGTAGCATTTTCAGGCCCTGAATTCCAGATGCCGGCATTCTCCCTCTTTGTGTAAACCTTGCATATGAAGAGAGAAAAGGCTTTAGAAATACTCCATGAAGTGTTATATTGGCCAAAAACTTTATAAATAACAGTAATAAAACATGATGCAAAATGGACGTATCAACTCCCCCAAGCTTAGACCTCGCTTGTCCTCAAGCGAAAACCGAAATCGAAAAACATGACCACATGCTTAGAGAGAGAGGTGTCGATAAAAAAAATACGGACATAGAAGCATCATGAACAATATCTTAGCTGCAATGATTACTATCATAAACTTCTCATGAGCAAGTAACAATTCACCACAATATTGAAGTATGAAGCATAAACTCTCTTGAAAACCAACAAACTATGTTCTCAGTCAACAATGCAATTGCAATTCATTGTACTTTCAGGAAGGGTCACATGTAGGAGCCTTTTGGCAAGTTCACATACTCAACTATCATTTAGTCTTTCATGATTGCTAACACTCACACCATACATATGGAGCATCAAGTTTCAGCCAGACACATAGAAAGATAGGGGCTTATAGGTTTGCCTCCCAACTTATTCACCCCAAGGGTGATGTCAACAATAATAACTCATGCTCACCCACATTCAACTGGATATATGTGCCTAGATCTTTCCCCACCACATGATGCTTGCCAAAGAGAAAAAATAAAAAGGGATAGAGAGAATAACTTTGACACTTTGCATAAAAGTAAATTCATAAAAGTAAAAGATAGGCCCTTCGCAGAGGGAAGCAGAGGTTGTCATGCGCTTTTAATGTTGGATGCACTAACTCTTAATGCAAAGGAACATCACGTGATATTGCCCCTTATGATAGCAACCTTTATTATGCAGTCTGTCGCTTTTATTCTTTGCCATCAGAAGTTCGTACCATGCTTATTTTCCCTTACAATAAAAGATCATACATATTTAGGAGCAATTTTTATTGCTTTATTGCACCGATGACAACTTACTTGAAGGATCTTACTCAATCCATAGGTAGGTATGGTGGATTCTCATGACATGAATTTGGTTAAGGGTTTTGGATGCACAAGTAGTATTTCTACTTTGTGCGGAATTTTGGCTAGCAAAGGTATTGGGCAAGCACCACATGTTAGAGGATCCACGACAATATACCTTCTATGTGAATATGAACAAGCATAACTCATTACGTTGTCTTCCTTGTCCAACATCAACCATTTGACATACAATACTTAATGGGTGCTCACAGTCACAAAAGATGTCCAAGATAGTGTATTTGCATGTAAATCTTCTCTTCCTAATTAACTTTTTCATGCAATTGCACCATTGGCCAATGCTATGTTTGTGAACCTTCAATAAATTTTAACAATTATACTTTTCTTTATGTGATGTCATTACTCACCATAAGATTAGCGTATGATCTTTTTCATTACTTTTGATTGAAACATAAAAATAAACAAGCAAAACTCAAACTACACTTTATTATATAACTCTCACTCGATTACATAGATAGATAGATTGCAAAACTAACACTCAAAGATAGATCATACTAAACTTTTATTCTACTAGATCACGAAATACTAAGGATCAAACTGAAAAGAGGTAAAGATAATAAAAGTGATGGTGATACGATACCGGGGCATCTCACCCAAGCTTGGCACAAGCCAAGGGGAGTGCCCATACCAGTGTAATCAAGCCTCCTCCCTTGGTGATGGTGGTGATGAAGCAATCCTGTCCTTCAGTTCCATTAAGGCAATCAGTCTGCGGTTCATGCTCCTGAGGGCTATGATTTGTTCCTCCAACAAAATAACTTCATGAGTGAGGTAAGTATTACGAACGCAAGTCATTTCGAATAACCTCAGAGCCTCAATCAAAGGTGGGGATAGCAGGTGATAGTAGGGTTGAAGGATATCCTATTCTTCCTCGGTATTCTCCATGGGAGCAGATTGCTCTCCTTCTAGATCCTTGTTCTTAGCCTCCTTCTCGACCTTGGCCTCCATGAGCTCCCCCTCCTTCATGTACGAAATGTCCATCCTCTTCAAATCAGCATCCGTCTCTTCGCAAGGTTGAGGGACTTGGTTCTCCTTGATGGATTCTTGCGACGACATATTTTCAGATCTGTCAGAAAAATAGCAAGAAACAAGAACAGAAGATTTCTCGCGATGCGGTGGTCAAATCAATCCGGGGAGTATATATAGAATTTTTATCTTGCATAACAAGCATACCAGAGGAAAATGGACACCAGGGCCCCACATGGCACCAGGGCACGCCCCTGGGGGGGCACCCAGGTGCCATGTGGCGACCTGGTGGGCCCTCTCGGCTTCCTTTTATTTTTGTATTTTTCTAAATATTCCAAAACTGACTGCAGATATTTTTGCGGAATTTTTGGAGTCGGTTTACTTACCGTATCACATACCTATTCCTTTTTCAGGACTCCTTGATATATTCCTCCGGTGTAATAGTATCAATAATATTAGTTTCAACATTAATGGGTGTACCTGAAATGTAGTGCTTGATCCTTTGTCCATTTACCACCTTCAGGTTGGTTCCCACGGCATTATTAATCTTGATGGCTTCGGCACGATAAACCTCCATGATGACATAAGGTCCTTCCCATTTGGAGAGGAATTTACCGGCAAAGAATCTCAGATGAGAATTATACAATAAAACATATTCACCCACTTTGAATTGTCGTTTCTGAATCCTCCTATCATGCCATCTTTTAACTTTTTCTTTGAACAACTTGGCATTATCATAGGCATGGGTCCTCCATTCATCAAGTGAGCTAATGTCAAATAACCTGTTTTCACCTGCATGCTTGAAATCATAGTTAAGTTCTTTAACAGCCCAAAAAGCTTTATGTTCCAATTCAAGAGGTAAATGACATGCTTTCCATAATCCATTTTGTAAGGAGACATACCCGTAGGATTCTTATAAGCAGTTCTATAAGCCCACAAAGCATCATCTAATTTCTTAGACCAATTCTTTCTAGATCTATTGACAGTCTTTTGCAAAATTAACTTTATCTCACTATTACTCAACTCAACTTGACCACTAGATTGAGGATGATAGGGAGATGGAATTCTATGATTAATATCATACTTAGCAAGCAACTTACGAAAAGCACCATGAATAAAATGTTAACCACCATTAGTCATCAAATATCTAGGGACTCCAAACCTTGGGCAGATAACTTCCTTGAGAATTTTGATAGAAGTATTGTGATCAACACTATTAGTGGGGATAGCTTCCACCCACTTAGTAACATAATCAACAGCAACTAGAATATGAGTATACCCATTGGACTTAGGAAAAGGTACCATATAATCAAAACCCCAAACATCAAATGGTTCAATAACAAGAGAATAATTCATAGGCATTTCCTGACGTCTACTGATATTACCAATTCTTTGACACTCATCACAAGATAAGACAAACTTACGAGCATCCTTGAAGAGAGTAGGCCAATAAAAACCGGATTGCAATACCTTGTGTGCGGTTCTGTCTCCAGCGTGGTGTCCTCCATATGCTTCGAAGTAACACTTACGAAGAATTTGTTCCTGTTCATGCTCAGGTACACAACGTCTAACAATACCATCCACACCTTCTTTATAAAGATGTGGGTCATCCCAGAAATAATGTCTCAAATCATAAAAGAACTTTTTCTTTTGCTGGTAAGTAAAAACTAGGAGGTATAAACTAAGCAACAATATAATTAGCATAATCTGCATACCAAGGAGTATTATGAGAAACATTAATAGCAGCTAGCTGCTCATCAGGAAAACTATCATCAATAGGTTGTTCGTCATCAAGCACATTTTCTAATCTAGACAAGTTATCAGCTACTGGGTTCTCAGCCCCTTTCCTATCAACAATATGAAGATCAAACTCTTGCAATAAAAGAACCCACCTGATAAGCCTAGGCTTAGCATCTTTCTTTTCCATAAGATACTTGATAGCAGCATGATCAGTATGAATAGTAACTTTGGAATCAACAATATAAGACCTAAACTTATCACAAGCAAAAACAACTGCAAGAAACTCTTTTTCAGTAGTAGCATAATTCCTTTGGGCAGCATCCAAAGTTTTACTAGCATAATGAATAACATTCAACTTCTTATCAACTCTCTGTCCTAAAACAGCACCAACAGCATAATCACTAGCATCAGACATAATTTCAAAAGGTAAATTCCAATTAGGTGGCTGAACAATACACTACTGGAATCAGCTTCTTTGCCGTCCGCCACGGCGGACGGCAAATACATAGATCACGGACGGCAAACCTCTTTGCCGTCCGCCAGCAGACGGCAAAATGTCCGGATGAACACGTGCCAGCAAAGGCCTTCTTTGCCGTCCGCTTCCTGGAAACGGACGGCAAAGGATTGTGCCGTCCACCTCTGGTGGCCAGCAGACTGCAAAGATCGTGGACGGCAGTGAGGTGGGGTGAGGGCCGTTAGGGGTTAACGGCGTGCTTTGCCGTCAGCCAGCGGATGGCAAAGAGGCTAACGTCTTTGCCGTCCGCTGGCAGACGGCAAAGTGCTCAAACATGCCAGTCCCAGGAATCACAGGTAGCTGCCACGTGGCATGTTTGCCGTCAGCTAGCTGACGGCAAAGAGCCTGTACAGCCCTGTTTTTAATTTAATTCATTCAATTTGACAGCAATTCGCAGATATACATATATACACAACAAGCATATCCAACACACTAGTTTCATCATATATACATACATAACCAACACATATATAGTTCCATCCTTACATATTACAAAAGTTTCACATTGTTCATCCAACACCGTTATCCATCCATCCATATAACAAGTTCCAACCATGCAAGTTCATTGATACAAAATAAAAGCACAAATGGAAAAGAAGCACTCCATCCATGCAAGCTTCCGTGAATTAAATCAAATCTGCAAAATGATAAACAAGATGTTAGAAGAAGAAGAATAAAATGAAGAACAAGAACAAGACTATAAGAAGTAAGCATACTTAAGTAAAATGGAGCTAACCTAGAAGAAAATGAAGAAGAAGAAGAAGAAGAAGAAGAAGAAGAAGAAGAAGAAGAAGAAGAAGAAGAAGAAGAAGACTAGAAGAATACTAGAAGAAGACTAGAAGAATAAGAAGAAGAAGAAGAAGAAGAAGAAGAAGAAGAAGACTATAAGCTTATTATGTAAACTTGGTCATTTTGTGCTAACATAAGTAATTTTGGAGTTAACCTATAGGAAAGTAAGCATAGTAGAGATAACTTAGCATATTAGAGCTAACATAGGTAACTAAGCATATTAGAGCTAACATAGGTAACTAAGCATATTAGAGCTAACTTAGAGCTAACTTATGTCATTTCGGAGGAAACAAAGCTAAGTATATATAGATCATTTTGGAGATCAAACATACCTGACATAGTTTAGTTCTCATTGTTCTTCTCCTTCTCCTTCCTCAGCCTGATGCGCCAAGAGCGTCGAGGTGGTGGAGGCAGTGGGATGTAGTCTTCTACCACAATTGGCGTGGTCATGTCGCCCCGTTGTGGGATCGCCGGCGCCACCACCGGCGCGAGGTCATTGTCAGGCACCACCACCATCGCGAGGCCATCTTCAGGCAGGACAGGCACGACCATCGCTAGGTCATCCTCAGCCACCACCATCGCTAGGTCATCCTCAGCCTGATGCCCACTCTGCTCCTCTTCTTCCCCACTCCAGTCCGGATCATCCTCCTTGCTGTTGCCTTTGCTACAGCCAGAATCGCTGTTGCTTTTGCTACAGCCAGAATCGCTGCTGCTTTGGCTGTAGCCAGTGTCGCTGCTGCTGCTCCCATTGCCTGTCCAAATGCAACAATGACCGTTAACAATCGATGTGAGACAAAGCCAAATGTAGAGGAATAAGAAGAGGCAGAACGTACTGGCATCATCGTCGTCAGCATAGCGCATGCGACACATAGTCGCGTTGAACACCTTCACGATGAGCATGGTGGCATCATCGTCATACCTGAAGAGAAGGCAGTACCCCTGCCGCAGGTCGTAGGCACGGTAGAACTTCTCCCAGCCACGACACAGGTACATGTGGCCCTCCTTGATCACCAACTCCACGTCCCACAGCCTGCGAAACCCGCTGCCGGCCTGTCGCAGCTTCACATTATTTGGCAGATCTTCACCCAGCATGTTCATAAAAGTGTCAGGCATCCTCTGCAGTTTGGGACAATGAGTGATGTAGCAAACAACAGAGTTATCATAATGAGATGGGTGAAGGGGAGATCTCTCCTTTTATATACCTGCCTCGTGGATGATACTGAAGTCCCAAGTATGATACTGAAGAACTCGAAAGCATCCAACTCGTACTCCGGTGTGGCAGAGCGGAGTCTGCGGTGGCGGCTTCCCCCCATCTCTGATAAGCAGCAGAAGATAATCAACTACACCAAGTTATCATTTCTCATTCAAAAAACAATGCACTTGTGGACATATGATGGCTCTAGTTGAATTTATTAGTAGCACTAGTCGTCAAAAATGTTGACTTTAGTTGAATTTCATATAATAACTATTTTAACTTCTTTGGGTCAGCAAACTAGGCAACTAGCTAGCAGTATAAAAACATTCAACTAAAGAAAAGAAAGAAACTGCAAAACGTGGCGGAACCCTAAATAAGAAAGTATAAAAACGTGTCTTTTTCTTCTTCTTCCCCTCTTCTTCTTTTTTCTCGTTTCCTTTTCTTCTTCTTCTCTTTCTTCCTTTTTCTTCTTTTCTTGCTTCTTCTTTTCTTCTCTTCTTCTTTCTTCTTTCTTCTTCTTCTTCTTCTCTTCTTCTTCCTTTCTTGTTCTTCTTTCTTTAATGATTAGTGTTGTGGGGTTGGTACTTCTGAATGGTCGTTTCTTCCTTCTCTTCTTCTTCTTCCTTCCTCTCTTCTTTCTTTTTTCTTGGGGGGCTTTCTTTCTCCTTCTCTTCTTCTTCTTCTTCTCTTTCTTCTTTCTTTCGTTCTTCTTCTTCTTCTTCTTCTGTCTTCTTCTTCTTCTTCTCCTTTCTTCTTCTTCTTCTGTCTTTTCTTCTTCTTCTCTTTCTTCTTCTTCTTTCTTCTTCTTGCTCTTACCTTCTTCTTCTTTTTTCTTCTTGCTTCTTCTTCTTCTTCTTTTTCTCCTCCTCTTTTCCCTTTGCCTTGTTCCTATCCTCTTCTTCTCTTTCTTTCGTCTTCTTTTTTTCCTTTTTCTAGTTTTTTACCTTTTTTTTCCGTTCTTTTCCTTGTTGAGTTCGTTTTCCTTTTTTCTTTTACTATTTTTCCTTCTTCTTTTAATATGTAAACTATCTAAAACTATTTATTATCTAAAACTAATATCTAAAGAATTGGCGGGGGAAGGTTTTATGGTGATATGTTCTTTCTATGGGTGACATGTTCTATGGTGCCCTTGAAGCCTGACAATGCTATCTGGAAGTTTCTCACAAAACCTTCACACAACATTCAACAACCAGTATTCACAAATCCCGCAGTCCCAGCATGCCTATTTTTGCTACATTCCCGCACTCCATGCTTCTCTTTTGTCTTTTCCTGTGCTTTCTTCTTTCTTCTGTTTCTTCTTCTGTCTCGTTGTACTTACTGTGGACTTTCCTCTGTCTTCCTGATTTCTTCTTCTTCTCTTCTATTCTTTCTTTTTCTTTCCTCATTCTAGTCTTCTCTCTGTTCCTCGTTTTCGGGGTTTTGCTTCTTACTTTTCTTCTTCTTTCTTCTTTTCTCTTCTTAATGTTTTCATCTATGGCGTTGTCTTCCTCTCTTGTCGATCGGGCAGTGGCCTGGTTGCTTCTTAGGCTTCTTCTTCTTCTTTTGGTTTTTGTTTATTCTTTCTTCTTTGTCACTTCTTCATTGTCTTCTTGCTTCTTCTGCTCGTCCTTCGATTCTCCCTTCTTCGTATTCTGCTCTTCTTCTTCGTTTTTTCTCTTCTGTCTTCGTTCTGCTATTCTTCTTAATCCCTCCGTCTTGTCTTCTTCTATCGTAATTCGGTTCTGTTCTGCTTTTTTCTCTTCTTGGGCAACGGAAGGGACAAATGAGACCCTCTCTTGCTTCTTCTACGTTTTCGTTGCTGTCATGGTCTTCCTTCTTACTTGTTTATTTCTTCTTTTTAGTAGTCCTTCTTTCTTGTCTTAAACGTTTCTTTCTTGTGTTATATAATCTTCTTTTGAGTTGTTCGTTAAATAAATCTTCTTCTTCTCCACTCTTGCTCTTCTCCTTTTCCGAGTCCTTTTTGTCCTCTTCCCCCTTTCTTCTTTTCTTGATTCTTCTTCTTCTTCTTCTCTCCCCTTCCTCCCTCATTTCCCTCCTCCTCTCTCTTCTGTGTCTGGTTATGCTATCTTTTCTGCTTCCTCTATTGATCTTGTCTTTTTGCTTCCTCTTTTCGTTCCTTTCTTTCTTTCTTTCTCTTTCTCTTCTTCTTTCTTTTTTTGCTTCTGGTCCTCTTCTTTCTCTTTCTTGTCTTCTTTCTTTTCTTTCTTTCTTCTCTTTTCTTCCTCTTCTGCCTCTTTTGTCTTCCTCTTCTTCTTCTTCTTCTTCTTCTTCGTTGCTGTTTTTTGTCTTCTATCTTCTCTTTTTCTCTTCTTCTTCTTCGTCTCTTTCTTCTTTCTTCTTTCTTCCCTTCTTCTTTGACTCTGTCTTCATAGGGATTCTTCTTCGTCTTCTTGCTTTTCTTCCTTCGTTGTCTTCGAGTCTTCTCGTTCTGGGGTTCTTCTGTTTTCTTCTATCCTTCTTTTCTTCTATCTTCTTCTTTCAGTTCCTTCTTCTTTCTTCTTTCTTCTTACTTTTGTGTTCTATCTTCTTCGTTCTTCCTGTGCTGTTCTTCTGTTCGTGTTTGCTTCGTTACTTCCTCTTCTCTTCTCGTCTTAGAATCTGCTTTCTTCGTTTGTTTTCTTTTTTTCTTTTCCTCGTTAGGATGTTCGTTTTTGGTTCTTCTTGCCTTTTTCTTTCTCCGTCTGCTTTCGGTGCTTTCATTGTGTTCTATTAATCCTGTCTGGCGTTCTTTCTCTGTGTTCTGGTCTTTCTGGCTGTATCTTTCTCGTGTCTTCTGTCTTATTTCTTCTTTTCTTCTTCTTCTATCTTCTTGCTTCTGACTTTTCTTTTCTTCTTCTCCCTCCTCTTCTGGTGGCCCCTAATTCCTCCATCCTTCCTGCCACGCTAACTCTTCTTCTTCTCAACTAAAACTAAACTAATCTAAAATAACTAAACTAAAAATAAAAACTAAAAAACTAAACTAAAACTAAAACTAAACTAAACATAAACTAAAACAGAACTAAATTAACTAAAAGAAACTAAAATAAACTAAACTAAAAAAAGGGGGGAAAGATCACTCACCTGCAGGCAGGGGATCGCCGGTGGAGGAGGATTGGCGGCCCGGTGAGGGGGAGGCCACGGCGGGTGGGGTGGCGGCGGCCCGGTGGAGGGGGAAGGCCCGATGGGTGGGGGCGAGCGGTGGCGGTGGAGGGGAGGCCGTGACGGGTGGGGGCGGGGCGGCGGCCCGGTGGAGGGGAGGCCGCGGCTCGGTTGGGGGGGCGGCGGGCGCCCGGTGGAGGGAGGAGCCGTGTCGAGACGGGGCGGGACATCCACGCAGGGGAGGGGGGGGGCGCTGGAACAGCCGCGCGCGGCTGGCCGGCGTGGAGGGCGGCGGCGGGTGTGGGGCGACGGGGCGAGGGATGGGCGGCGGCGTGGTTGTGGGCGCCGGGGCAAGGGGGGCGGCGGGTGGTCGGGGTGACGGGGCGAGTGGCGGCGGCGGGTGGTGGGGGCGGCGGTGGTCTCGTCAGGGAGAGAGGGACAGAAAGAGAGAGAGAGAGAGGGAAGGAAGGGTGGGGATCCGTTAGTTAGGTTATCTCTTTGCCGTCCGCCCCCCTTTGCCGTCCGCTTTTTTTCTCTTTGCCGTCCGCTAGCAGACGGCAAAGAGGGGGCCGTTAGTTTTTTTTCTAAGCAGCTCGTTAGTGGGGCCCACCTCTCTCTTTGTCGTCCGCCAACTGACGGCAAAGATTCTTTGCCGTCCGCTAGCTGACAGCAAAGAACTGGCTGATGGCAAAGACCTTCTTTTCCATCAGCCAGTTCTTTGTCGTCCGTTTTTCGTAAGCGGACGGCAAAGACCTTCTTTGCCGTCAGCCAGCAGATGGTAAAGAAGTGGCTGATGGCAAAGAAGTGGATTCCAGTAGTGATAGGTGCAAAAATTAAAGCTGACTTAAGAGTTTCAAAGGCTTCTACACAATCATCATCAAAAACAAAGGGAACATCTTTTTGCAAAAGATTGGTAAGAGGCCTAGAAATTTTAGAGAAGTCTTTAATAAATCTCCTATAGAAACCAGCATGACCGAGAAAGCTTATTATACCTTTGATATCCTTTGGGCATGGCATCTTCTCAATAGCATCAACCTTAGCCTTATCAACTTCAATACCTCTTTCGGAGATCTTGTGGCCCAAGACAATACCTTCATTAACCATAAAGTTGCACTTCTCCCAGTTCAAGACGAGATTTGTTTGTTCACATCTCTGCAAAACTCGATCAAGGTTGCTCAAGCAATCATTAAAAGAAGTTCCATAAACGGAAAAATCATCCATGAAAACCTCAAAAATCTTTTCACAAAAGTCAGAGAAGATAGCAGTCATACATCTTTGAAAAGTAGCAGGTGCATTGCATAAACCAAAAGGCATACGTCTATAAGCAAAAGTTCCGAAAGGATAGGTAAAGGTGGTTTTCTCTTGATCAGATTGTGCAACAGGTATTTGGGAAAAACCAGAATAACCATCTAGGAAACAAAAGTGTGTGCGCTTAGACAACCTTTCTTGCATTTGATCAATAAAAGGTAAAGGATAATGATCTTTCCTTGTAGCTTTATTCAACTTTCTAAAATCTATCACCATCCTATAACCAATTACTATCCTCTGAGGAATATGCTCATTCTTATCATTAGGAACAACAGTAATGCCACCTTTTTTAGGAACACAATGAACTGGACTTACCCATATACTATCAGCTATGGGATAGATTATACCTACGTCTAGAAGCATTAGTATTTCAGTTCTTACCACCTCTTTCATTTTTGGATTCAATCAACATTGGTGGTCAACAATGGGTTTAGCGTCTGGCTCCATATTAATCTTGTGCTTACATAGAGTGGGACTAATGCCCTTAAGATCGTCCAGAGTATATCCAATAGCGGCACGATGCTTCCTTAGAATTTTTAGCAATCTCTTTTCCTCATGATCTTAAAGGTTAGCGCTGATAATAACAGGATATATTTTCTTTTCATCAAGATAAGCATATTTCAAAGTATCAGGCAATTGCTTCAATTCAAAAAAAGGATCACTCTTAGGTGGAGGAGGACCTCCAAGAGTTTCAACAGGCAAATTGTGCTTAAGAATAGGCTACTGATTAAAGAAAATATTATATATTTCATTCCTTTCATTCATATGCATATCATTCTCATGATCAAGCAAATATTGTTCTAAAGAATCAGTAGGAGGCACAGCAAAAGAAGCAAGACCAACAATTTCATCTTTGCTAGGCAACTCTATATCATGGGGTTGTCTACGAAACTTAGAGAAATTAAACTCATGAGACACATCACCAAAGTTGACACTAACAATTTCCTTAGCACAATCTATTTGAGCATTAACAGTATTCAAGAAAGGTCTATCAAATATTATTGGACAAAAATCATCCTGGGGAGATCCAAGAACAAGAAAATCAGTAGGGTATTTGATCTTACCGCACAAGACTTCAACATCTCTGACAATACCAAGTGGTGAGATAGTATTTCTATCTGCAAGCTTAATAGTGACATCAATATCCTCAATTTCAGCAGGTGCAATATCATTCATGACTTCTTGGTAAAGAGTAAAAGGAATAGCACTAATACTGGCACCCACATCACATAAGCCATGATAACAATGATCTCCAATTTTAACAGAAATAACAGGCATGCCAACTATAGGTCTATTCTTATGCTTAGGATCAGGACTAGTAATTCTAGATGCATTATCACAGAAAGAAATAACATGCTCATCTAATTCATCAACTAAAAGATCTTTAAGTAAAGCAATACTAGGTTCAACCTTAATTTGCTCAGAAGGTGTAGGAGTTCTAACATAACTCTTCCTAACCACAAAAGAAACATTAGAGTGTTCTTTAATTCTAACAGGAAAAGGTGGTCTTTCAAAATAGGCAGTAGGGACAACGGGATCAACATTGAAAACAATAATTTTCTCTTCCTTAACCTCAGGAGGTTCTTCTTTAATGTCTATGGGAGGATGGTATTTAAACCACTTCTCCTTAGGAAGATCAACATGTGTAGCAAAAGATTCACAAAAAGAAGCTACTATCTCAGAGTCAAGTCCATACTTAGTGCTAAATTTCTGAAAAGCATCGGTTTCCATAAAGGATTTAACACAATCAAACTTGAGATTTATACCTGAATCATTACCTTTGTTGATCTCCCAATCCTCATGGTTGCACTTAATCCTTTCCAGAAGATCCCATTTAAATTCAATAGTCTTCTTCGTAAAAGAACCAGTCGAAGAAGAATAAAGCATAGTTTGATCATTACGAGAAAGCCAAGCATAGATTTATACCTGACTCTTGAGAGCTCATGATTGGGGCATGTATGAAGCATGTACTTGAGCCTCCCCCAGGCTTGAGCGATACTTTCTCCTTCACGAGGCCAAAAATTATAGATATAGTTCCGATCACGATGAACCAAGTGCATAGGATAATTTTTTTTGGTGAAACTCCAATTTCAACCGATTCCAATCCCATGTGTCGGTATCATCACATAGCCTATACCATGTCAATGTAGGAGATATGCCATAGAGGCAATAATAAATGTTATTGATTATCTCCCTGTTCATAATTAGGTTTATGTTCCATGCTATAACTGCTATGGTTCTCGAGTCTGCAAATAAAACGAGGCTCGGAGGAAGACTCATATGCACGTGTGGAATAATAAACGGTAATATGTATTCCTAGTCTGGCCTCTAAGACTAGCTCAAGTATTGCATGATGGTTCTGTTTTCCTGATCATGGGCATGTCTATGCCAGCAATTTTGAGGGCACAGTGTTAGAAGAACATTTGTGTTGAATCGACCCAAATTGATGTTATGCTATGAGTTACATTCGTCACATATTAATGGTTAATAACACAGAGATGGTTAATGTTTGCAAAATTCCTTAGACCATGAGAGTGTCGAGTTTCTTCATACTTGCTTCATGAACTTTGGGGTTTGTTAAATGTCATCCGTAAATGGGTGGCTATTACGGCGGCTTACGGGTTCATGGAAAAGTGTGTCAAGTAACTTGATAGCTCGAGATTGGGATTTGCTCCTCCGACGATGGAGAGATATCTCTGGGCCCTCTCGGTGTTACGGTATCCATCATCGTCTGGCCAGACACTTTGTGATTTGATCACAGGGATGCCGGAACACGGTAACGAGAAAAGAGAACAATACCGGTAACGAGGTAACTGGCATAGTGGACAAGTTGTTGATCCACGGAAATGCCTACATGTCTAACATCGGGTATTTGTAACATATCGTGAAGCAACAGGAATAGCACACGGCAACTGGAGGTTCACTCGAATATTCATTCGTGTGGGTATAGGGGTCAATATGGGTGTCCACGGCTCCGATGTTGATCATTGATCGGAAGGTGTTCCGTGTCATGTCTATACTTCACCGAACCTATAGGGTCACACGCTTAAGGGTCATCTATCTGCTGAATACTAGACAGGGAGTCTGAGAGAAAATCACCGAAAAGTTTCGGAGACAACGGAAGAGTTCCGGAGAGAGAACACTGAAAAAGTTTCGGTAAAACCGAAAAGTTGTTTCGGATAAAACCATTGATCCAAAAAGGTTTCGGCAAGCACTGGGAATGTTTTGGAGGTTGCCAGATTGGTCTGGTAATTTCTGGAATTTTTCTGGAGAAAAAACCGAAAAAAAAGTTTCGGAGCTGCCGGAGTTGTTTACCGGGTAAACAAAGATGGTTTTAATTTAAACCACCATACTGGAAATGTTCCAGAGCGCGTCCAGATAATTTTAGAGGGTGCCGGAAATGTTCTGGGACCTTCTGGAATTTTTCAGAAATAATAGTCGCGGAAAACATCTTGTCCCAGCGTGAGGGGACAAGATCCCACGGATCGTGGGGGCTGTTTTTGGGCTGTTTTTGGGGGGGGCCCCCTTTGGGAGCAGCCCCCTTGTGGCTGGACAAAATGTTGGGGGGGGGGCCCCCATGGTGGGGGGCAGCCCCCACAAATGGTGGAGAGTGTTGGGAGGAAGGTGGGGCCCCATGGGGGAACACCATGGACAAGGGAACATGTTTTTCCCTTGTTTGGTGGGAACATGTTCTCCTTGTTTTGTGGGAACATGTTTTCCCCATGTTTAGTGGGCTGAATTTTCAGCCCCCTCCACCCCTTCCACCACTATATAAGGAGGAGGAGAGGTGCTCTCCAACTCCACTCCAACTCTCTCACACAAGCCATGCATGATCTGGCATTCTCTCTCCCTCCCACGAAATAGTTTCGTAGTGCCGAAAGGCTGTCTGGGTTCCGGTGGGAACTAGTTCTGGATGGCGAAGCCCTGCCGGATAGATGGCACCGTATGTGTGCAACCCCGTAGAGAGGTCGTAGTTTCGTCCTTTTGCCCGAGGGGCTGTTCGAGTGTCCTCCCGAAGGGCTGTCCGAGTGACGGTCCGAGTTCTGTGAGTCCTCCCGGAGGGCTGTCCGAGTGGCGGATGAGGGAGTACATCCTCGCGGTTGGGAGGTTGTAAATCCTAGCTGCGGGGATCTGCACCGACGATCGTCATCGACTCTACTTCCGCTGCGCTACGAGTCGGTAACGAAAATGATCAAACCTTGTATGCAGTCTCCATAGTGGTCCTGGGCTGGTGCGTAGGTCGGAAAATTTTTGTTTTCTACTGCGTTACCCTACAGTGGCATCAAGAGCCGTGCTATGCGTAGATGCAGGTTGCGATCTAGAATACATGAGATGTATGGGTGTTGCACAATATAATTAGGTAGTAGATGAGTTCTATTACTGAAAATTATTTGTGCGGGTAGCAGATGAAATCTGTTACCCGATGTTCTTGTTGCTTCCCTCGAATTTGCGTAGTCCTGATCTTGACAGCATTGCGGAATCTGACAAAGTTCTGGCAATCCGCGATCCTTTCATGCTACTCCTGAGTATGCTGATTGACAGATCAACGAAGTGCTAACAGTTCTTTGGGTTCCACTTTAGTCAATGAAAGATGGATGTTTCACAGATGAAAGGGCAATGCAGATATGATCTGCACGGGGGTCATGCGTATGACGAAGTTCAGTATGGGGCTCGAGATTTTATTATCTCGTGTTTCATACACCCCGCGTTGTTAATCTAGCGACTTGGATAATCATGCTTGATGATGGACGTTGGTAGCTTCGTTTGGTTTCGAAACCTTAGAAGCCACGTAAAACCAGTTTTTGCTAAACCGATTAGAGGCGTCTAACTTGGTTTTGCAGGAGGGTTTGCATGTGCATATGATGTGGTATAGTAGTGCTCATAATAATTTGATTATGTATGAGATGTCTATATGATGTAAACTGATTAACATGACCTGCGTGTCATGATTCGGCATGATGGCTGGAGCCATATGATTGCACTTTAATGACCTGCGTGTCAACCTTATGTAATGCACTTATTTTATTAGCTATAGAGATAGCAATATTATCTGGTGCATCGACAAGGTGGTGGCAATCTTCGCAAAGGTGAACACCGACGCGAATGCCAAAGACGAAGAAATACAAGACTTCTCCGTCAGAAAGGGCTATACCATATCATGCTATTATGAATTGCCTGAGATGTTTATCCCTTATGATGCACCCTTCTTGATTGCGCGGTAGTCGTTTTTATTAGGGTGATCTCTCACAAAAATATCAAGTAGTTAGTGTTCTCCCAAGTGTAGCACCGTCACGGCACCTAACTTTTCGGGGCATCACAGGATCTTCCTGGGTGCGAACGATTAGGGATGTGTGAGGCGGGTGAGTTGAGACCTCGCAGCGAGATCACTTGGTTGTCTTGACGTTCTGGAAGGATCTCCCTGAGCTCGGAACACGCCCATCGAAAGATGAACAAGAGTCACATAGAGATGTGATTGGCAAGTTTGCCTACCGATTGAAGTTCGCGCCATCAGTGTTCATCTCGTTCAATGGCGTTGAATGGAAATGCGGGTCTTGTATCACTCACAATCAATTATGAGAGATATTGATTTGAGTGGGAGTGCACTTTGAATTAACTTGTTTAATTCTCAGTGCAATTAATTTTGAACACTGTCTAAGTGTGATTTGCAAAATAGTTGTAGAATAATGGCTCGCGTTTCCACCTTCCCTATTAAAATTGAATAGCTGTTAAATATCTGGTTAAAACTTTACGGTTGGCAACGTAATGTGAGGATTGTCCTCAAGAGTGCCGAGAAGGACTTTGTCCTATCGCATACTTTCGGTATTCTCTCGCTTATGCTATGGATCATGTGACTCTCGTCCTTCGATCCAAAAGCTGGAATTCCATTTCAGTCAAGTGCAATATGTTTGCTTCCATGAGACCCGAACTTCGAAAGTTTGGATAGTTATGTGATATTCATGGAATCTGAAAATCATTTTCAGAGACAGACAAAGGCTAAAAGATATGAGATATCCAAAGAAATGTTTGTTTGCAAACTATTAGTAAAGGAGTTTACTATGCATTAGACTGATAAGAGAGGGATCCAGAAGAACGCCTGTCATATGATGAAAGGTGAATAAAACAACAACTTAAAGAGAAAGGAAGTGTCCGAAGGGTGTCAGTGAAACTTTCACGCCTAGGAAGTCCAGGGCTGATGCCACTCTTAAGTTGTGTGCTTCTTCCGAGAGTAGGAGAAATACTAAAAGTTAAACTGTTAGAAGTATAAAGGCAATGAGAAAGAAGACTGGAATATCCAGCTCATGTATGAATGTCATACAAGTTTTTGATGTATAGAAGGCTGGTCAAAGATATAGTTCTTGGGAATTATGATTAAATTGTTAATCACTGATTCTTGGGTATTGTGAGTTAATCACAAAGATACCCGCTCGATTGCATTCTGTTGCAACTCGATGTAAGAACTACTATGGCCTGAAAGACTAGCCAGGAATGAGGTTTAGGTATACACAGGGAACATAGTAAATGTTACTGTACCTTCCATCGGTGTATTACCGTCTGTGTTTATTTTCCTAATTCAATTAGAGTTTTACACACTCTAGCCCATTGCATAAGTTATCTTGCAAGAAGGTTGTTCATAAGAGAACTTTTGCTGTTCAGTATTATGAATAACATGAGGGCCATACTTCCATCATCGATGGGACGTATGTTATGAATATTGATGGTAATATGATACATCCATAACACTGACGCTAAATGTCATAAGACTAAAAGAATACCACACAAGTGTGGCACTGCATTTGGTCACATTGGAGAAACCCGCATGGAAAATTCCATTATGATGGATTTTGAAGTCGTTTGATTTTGAATCACCTGACACTTGCAACTTTCCTCCGAAAAGTGAAGTGACTGAAATACCGTTCACAGGCCATAAGGAACGAGCAAAGAACTTATTGGTGATCATACATTTTGATGTATGTAGTCCGATAAATGTTGTTGCAAGTAGTGGATTTATCTATCTTCAGAAATGACTCAAGTAGATATATGGATATTTACTTGATGAGACGTAAGTCTGGATCTTTTGAAATCATTTGAAAGGTTTTCAAAATGAAGTAGAAGTTATTGTAACAAGAAAATTATGTTTCTACAATTCGATTGCAGAAAGAAATATTTGAGTTACAAGTTTAGCGAATGTCTGATGCGTTGTGAAAGGGGTTTCATAACTTGCACCTCCCGGAACACCACTGCAAGTGGAAAGTCCGTGAAGATGTAATCGAACCATTTATGACATGGTAAGATCAAAGATGACATAAATAAATTTGCCATTATCCCTTTTAAAAGTTGATGCTTTAGAGACTGCGGCTTTTACACTGAAAAGAGCTCCATTAGGTCTGTTGAAATGACACCATGGTATGGTACGCCCAACCATGTTATATCTTTTCTTAACATTTGGAATATGGGGCTTGTGTAAAAGGTTACAAACCTATTCCAAATCAGACAAGTGCTACTTTGTAGGTTATCCCAAGTCATTGGGTATTCCCCCACCACTATACCGAGGCAAAAGTTTTTGCCACAAAACGGTATGCTTTTTGAAGAAAATGGTTCTTTGAAAAAGGTGAGTGGGAGAATAGTGCAACTCGACGAGATAAACAGTATCTTCGCCATCAGATCAAAGGAAAGAGACCTTGGAAGTAATTCCGGAGTTTCCTACTGCGACTGATACGGAAGTCTCTACAATAAAATGTATGGACTTCGGTCGAACTTGCAGCTGAACCACGTAGGCAAGGCTCGTGCAAACCTCTCAGGTGCGCAAACGAGATATTGTTGTTAGACAACAGTATACCTACGATACACAAGGAAGCGTTGATGGGCCCTAACTCCGGAATTGGCTAAATGCCAATACAATCCGAGATAGCTTCCATATAAGTGATTCAAGATTAAAACCTTGATACACCTTTCGGAAGACTTAGAGTCTGACGAATATTTATGGAACTATAACTGATATGAATAAAAATGTTTTATCCATAAAGCTCGACTTGTTGCAATATACAAGTTCAAGGAGTTGACTACGATGAGGTTGCTTCATCGTAGCGATGCTTAAATTCGGTTCGGGTTGAACTAGCAATTAATACATATTTCATATCATGAGATATAAAACAATGGACGACAAAAGGATTTCCATCTGATGGAAATGAAACCAAGGACCTGCATGTGTTACAGTCCAAGGTATTTTGTCAATCCAGAGGATGCTAGAAAGGGTGCAAACTTCAGAGTTCCAGCGATGGACAGAAGAGAGCAAAGTGGAGTTGGAATCTTTGTGTTTTGATGAAATGGTCAAAGGAGTTTTGACTTCATCAATGGATAACGAAGATGCTTGTAATTCAAGAAAGTAAGTGGGAGCCTAATAACATTTCTAAAAACCTTGTGTGCTTGACACATTGTTAATTGGAAATAAAATTCTTGACACGAATTAGGACTTCATTTGAAAATAGTTTTTCGATGAAGTGCTTGGGCTAAATAGCCTTAATATTAGGCATGATGATCTATGAAGATAGATTTACCTAATGGGGCTAAGAAATAAATACATATTGACAAGATGCTAAAACTTTTTAGCATTTAAAACGCCAAGGAGTGATTCTTGCCGAAGTCACATGGAAAGAGTTTTTGCAAGACTCGGTGTCCCAAAAACACTGATGAGCAAAATACATGATGGGGATTCCACACACTCTTGTGTTTGGATTAATCATGTATTCCATGGTATGTATAACAACCAGATATGTCCAATACTCCCAAAGTTGTTGCGAGTATAGATACCAAAGTGATCAAAAGTATTGATCAAGGGACAACAGTGAAAAAGGGTCATTGAGTACTATAGTAGCACTGATGACAAGTTTTCTCGCAAGTAGAGATCATGAAGAATTCGTTGTAAAAGGTTACATCGATACAGTCTTCATCATTTCTCCATGCGATTTTCGATTTAAATTGACGGTTTTGTGTAACACACAATATGGTGGCACAGTTAGTTGGAATTTGTTCAAACAAGTTACTGTGGCGAATTCTATAACAGAGGCAAAGTATGTTGCCGCTTTTAAAGCGACAAAGAAGATGTTGAATCATATAGTTCATTCATGAACTTAGTATGGTTCCAAGATGGCTTTTGTCAATGGGACACTACTGCAAGTAGTTGCTCCATAACTCAGTCTGAGGAATCCAGGTTCGACCTGTGATTCGCATACATATCAAGCCAAGTCCACACAAAATATGACTTTTGTGAAAGCGTGAAAACGCGAGGATATGCAAAGCTACACACGGAGCTGAAGTCGTCAGATCCGTTGAACATTCAGGCTATACCACAAGCGAAGCATATTTACACCGGTGTGCCACAGGTGTAAAGTGCATTAGCATTAACTAGATTATTGACTCTAGTGCAAGTGGGAGTCTGTAGGAGATATGCCATAGAGGCAATAATAAATGTTATTGATTATCTCCCTGTTCATAATTAGGTTTATGTTCCATGCTATAACTGCTATGGTTCTCGAGTCTGCAAATAAAACGAGGCTCGGAGGAAGACTCATATGCACGTGTGGAATAATAAACGGTAATATGTATTCCTAGTCTGGCCTCTAAGACTAGCTCAAGTATTGCATGATGGTTCTGTTTTCCTGATCATGGGCATGTCTATGCCAGCAATTTTGAGGGCACAGTGTTAGAAGAACATTTGTGTTGAATCGACCCAAATTGATGTTATGCTATGAGTTACATTCGTCACATATTAATGGTTAATAACACAGAGATGGTTAATGTTTGCAAAATTCCTTAGACCATGAGAGTGTCGAGTTTCTTCATACTTGCTTCATGAACTTTGGGGTTTGTTAAACGTCATCCGTAAATGGGTGGCTATTACGGCGGCTTACGGGTTCATGGAAAAGTGTGTCAAGTAACTTGATAGCTCAAGATTGGGATTTGCTCCTCCGACGATGGAGAGATATCTCTGGGCCCTCTCGGTGTTACGGTATCCATCATCGTCTGGCCAGACACTTTGTGATTTGATCACAGGGATGCCGGAACACGGTAACGAGAAAAGAGAACAATACCGGTAACGAGGTAACTAGCATAGTGGACAAGTTGTTGATCCACGGAAATGCCTACATGTCTAACCTCGGGTATTTGTAACATATCGTGAAGCAACAGGAATAGCACACGGCAACTGGAGGTTCACTCGGATATTCATTCGTGTGGGTATAGGGGTCAATATGGGTGTCCACGGCTCCGATGTTGATCATTGATCGGAAGGTGTTCCGTGTCATGTCTATACTTCACCGAACCTATAGGGTCACACGCTTAAGGGTCATCTATCTGCTGAATACTAGACAGGGAGTCTGAGAGAAAATCACCGAAAAGTTTCGGAGACAACGGAAGAGTTCCGGAGAGAGAACACTGAAAAAGTTTCGGTAAAACCGAAAAGTTGTTTCGGATAAAACCATTGATCCAAAAAGGTTTCGGCAAGCACCGGGAATGTTTTGGAGGTTGCCAGATTGGTCTGGTAATTTCTGGAATTTTTCTGGAGAAAAAACCGAAAAAAAAAAGTTTCGGAGCTGCCGGAGTTG
The DNA here is from genome assembly GCA_011799875.1 of Thinopyrum elongatum. Lineage (NCBI taxonomy): Eukaryota > Viridiplantae > Streptophyta > Magnoliopsida > Poales > Poaceae > Thinopyrum > Thinopyrum elongatum. The sequence goes on from CM022299.1 coordinate 6,996,974, forward strand.
TTTACCGGGTAAACAAAGATGGTTTTAATTTAAACCACCATACTGGAAATGTTCCAGAGCGCGTCCAGATAATTTTAGAGGGTGCCGGAAATGTTCTGGGACCTTCTGGAATTTTTCAGAAATAATAGTCGCGGAAAACATCTTGTCCCAGCGTGAGGGGACAAGATCCCACGGATCGTGGGGGCTGTTTTTGGGCTGTTTTTGGGGGGGGCCCCCTTTGGGAGCAGCCCCCTTGTGGCTGGACAAAATGTTGGGGGGGGGGCCCCATGGTGGGGGGCAGCCCCCACAAATGGTGGAGAGTGTTGGGAGGAAGGTGGGGCCCCATGGGGGAACACCATGGACAAGGGAACATGTTTTTCCCTTGTTTGGTGGGAACATGTTCTCCTTGTTTTGTGGGAACATGTTTTCCCCATGTTTAGTGGGCTGAATTTTCAGCCCCCTCCACCCCTTCCACCACTATATAAGGAGGAGGAGAGGTGCTCTCCAACTCCACTGCAACTCTCTCACACAAGCCATGCATGATCTGGCATTCTCTCTCCCTCCCACGAAATAGTTTCGTCGTGCCGAAAGGCTGTCTGGGTTCCGGTGGGAACTAGTTCTGGACGGCGAAGCCCTGCCTGATAGATGGCACCGTATGTGTGCAACCCCGTAGAGAGGTCGTAGTTTCGTCCTTTTGCCCGAGGGGCTGTTCGAGTGTCCTCCCGAAGGGCTGTCCGAGTGACGGTCCGAGTTCTGTGAGTCCTCCCGAAGGGCTGTCCACGACACCGTCCGGGGGACTGTCCGACCGCCTCCCGGAGGGCTGTCCGAGTGGCAGATGAGGGAGTACATCCTCGCGGTTGGGAGGTTGTAAATCCTAGCTGCGGGGATCTGCACCGACGATCGTCATCGACTCTACTTCCGCTGCGCTACGAGCCGGTAACGAAAATGATCAAACCTTGTATGCAGTCTCCATAGTGGTCCTGGGCTGGTGCGTAGGTCGGAAAATTTTTGTTTTCTACTGCGTTACCCTACAGTCAAGGCCTTTATCTCCAAAGATAAAGGGAATACTTTCTTCTTAGCTCTATCTCCAGATAAACCTACAAGCTTAAACAATCCACAAATTTCATCCACATAGATCAAGTGCATATCAGGACGTTTAGTACCATCTCCTGTATAAGGATTAGCTAGCAGTTTTTCAACAAGACCAAAAGGAATTTCATAAGCAATATTTTTAGTAGCTTCCGTAGGTGGTGGAGAGGCAACTTTTTTTGTTTCCAGTCGAGGTGAAGATACCCCAAACAAACCTCTCAAAGGATTAGATTCCATAGTGAAAAGTAGCAGTAAATTTCAGAACGTACCAAAAATGTTTCCTAACCAATTTCCTCTTACGAAAGGCGCTTCACTCCCCGGCAACGGTGCCAGAAAAGATTCTTGATGACCCACAAGTATAGGGGGTCAATCGTAGTCCTTTCGATAAGTAAGAGTGTCGAACCCAACGAGGAGCAGAAGAAAAAGACAAGCGGTTTTCAGTAAGGTAGTTTCTGCAAGTACTGAAATAAGCGGTAAAAGATAGTTTGATAGCAAGATAATTTGTAATGGGTATCAAGTGACAAATGTAAATAAAGTGTAGCAAGATAGCCCAATCCTTTTGAGTGCAAAGGACATGCCAGAACAAGTACTTATAATGAAGCAAACGTTCTTGAGGACACACGAGAATTTCATCTAGTCACTTTGACCATGTTCATTTGATTAGCGTTCGCTACTTTGATGAGTTGATATGTGGGTGGACAGGTGCTTGGGTGCTGTTCTTACTCAAACAAGCCTCCCACTTCGGATTACCCTCTCTCGCAAGCATCCGCAACTACGAAAAGAGAATTAAGACAAAGTCTAACCATAGCAATAAACGTGTGGATCCAAATCAGCCCCTTACGAAATAGCGCATAAACTGGGGTTTAAGCTTCTGTCACTCTAACAATCCATCATCTAATTACTACTCCACAATGCATTCCCTTAGGCCCATAAATGGTGAAGTGTCATGTAGTGGATGTTCACATGACACCACTAAGAGATTCACAACATACATATCATCAAAATACCGAACGAATACCGAATTCACATGATTACTTATGACAAGACTTCTCCCATGTCCTCAAGAACAAAAGTAACTACTCACTCATCATCATGATGTTCAAGATTAGAGGGGTATTTGTAGGAGATATGCCCTAGAGGCAATAATAAATGTTATTGATTATCTCCCTGTTCATAATTAGGTTTATGTTCCATGCTATAACTGCAATGATTCTCGAGTCTGCAAATAAAACGAGGCTTGGAGGGAAACTCATGTGCACATGTGGGATATTAAACGGTAAAATGTATTCCTAGTCAAGCCTCTATGACTGGCTCAAGTGTTGCATGATGGTTCTGTTTTCCTGATCATGGGCATGTCTATGCCAGCAACTTTGAGGGCACAATGTTAGAAGAACATTTGTGTTGAATCGACCCGAATTGATGTTATGCTATGAGATTCACTCGTCACAAGTTAATGGTTAATAACACAGAGATGGTTAATGTTTGCATAATTCCTTAGACCATGAGAGTGTCGAGTTTCTTCATACTTGCTTCATGAACTTTGGGGTTTGTTAAACGTCATCCGTAAATGGGTGGCTATTACGGCGGCTTACGGGTTCATGGAAAAGTGTGTCAAGTAACTTGATAGCTCAAGATTGGGATTTGCTCCTCCGGCGATGGAGAGATATCTCTGGGCCCTCTCGGTGTTACGGTATCCATCATTGTCTGGCCAGACATAATGTGATTTGATCACAGGGATGCCAGAACACGGGAACGAGAAAAGAGAACAATACCGGTAATGAGGTAACTAGCATAGTGGACAAGTTGTTGATCCACGGGAATGCCAACATGTCTCACCTTAGGTATTTGTAACATATCGCGAAGCAACAGGAATAGAACACGGCAATTGGAGGTTCACTCGAATATTCATTCGTGTGGGTATAGGGGTCAATATGGGTGTCCACGGCTCCGATGTTGATCATTAATCGGAAGGTCTTCCGGTCATGTCTATGCTTCACCGAACCTATAGGGTCACACGCTTAAGGGTCATCTATGTGTTGAATACTACACAAGGAGTCCGAGAGAAAGTCACTGGAAAAGTTTAAGAGACAACGGAAAAGTTCCGGAGAGAACACCGAAAAAGTTTCGGTAAAACCGAAAAGTTGTTTCGGATAAAACCATTGATCAAAAAAGGTTTCGGCAAGCACCGGGAATGGTTTGGAAGTTGCCAGATTGGTCTGGTAATTTCTGGAATTTTTTCGAAGATAAAACTGAAAAAAAGTTTCGGAGCTGCCGGAGTTGTTTACCAGGTAAACAAAGATGGTTTTAAATTAAACCACCATACTGGAAATGTTCCAGAGCATGTCCAGATAATTTTAGATGGTGTCGGAAATGTTCTGTTACCTTCCGGAATTTTTCAGAAGTAATAGTTGCGGAAAACATCTTGTCCCAGCGTGAGGGGACAAGATCCCACGGATCGTGGGGGCTGTTTTTGGACTATTTTGGGGGCGCCCCCCTTGAGGGGACAGCCCCCTTGTGGCTGGAAAAAGTGTTGGGGGGCCCCCCCATGGTGGGGGGCAGCCCCCACAAATGGTGGAGAGTGTTGGGAGGAAGGTGGGGCCCCATGGGGGAACACCATGGACAAGGGAACATGTTTTCTCCATGTTTGGTGGGAACATGTTTGCCTTGTTTGGTCGGTGCATGTTTTGTGGGCTGAATTTTCAGCCCCCCCCCCCCTCACACCTTCCACCACTATATAAGGGGGTGGATAGGAGCTCTTCATCCCCACTCCAACTCTCTCAAACAAGCCATGCATGATCTGGCATTCTCTCTCCCTCCCACAAAATAGTTTCGTAGTGCCGAAAGGCTGTCTGGGTTCCGGTGGGAACTAGTTCTGGACGGCGAAGCCCTGCCGGATAGATGACACCATATGTGTGCAACTCTATAGAGAGGTCGTGTTTTCGATCTTAGTGCCCGTGGGGCTGTTCGTGAGTGCCTCCCGAAGGGCTGTCCAAGTGACGGTCCGAGTTCTGTGAGTCCTCTCGAAGGGCTGTCCGCGACACCGTCCGGGGGACTGTCCGACCGCCTCCCGAAGGGCTGTCTGGGTGGTGGATGAGGGTATACATCCTCGCAGTTGGGAGGTTGTAAATCCTAGCTGCGGGGATCTGCACCGACGATCGTCACCGACTCTACTTCCGCTGCGCTACGAGTCGGTAATGAAAATGATCAAACCTGGTATGCAGTCTCCATTGTGGTCCTGGGCTGGTGCGTAGGTCGAAAAAAAATTGTTTTCTGCTGCGTTATCCTATTGTGGCTTCATGAGCCGTGCTATGCATAGATGCAGGATGCGATCTAGAATACATGAGATGTATGGGTGTTGCACAATATAATTAGGTAGTAGATGAGTTCTATTACTAAAAATTATTTTTGCGGGTAGCAGATGAAATCTGTTACCCGATGTTCTTGTTGCTTCCCTGGAATTTGCATATTTCTGATCTTGATAACGGCATGGTGGAGTTTCAATGTTCTGGCAATCCGCGATCCTGATTGATAAACGAAGTGCTAACAGTTCATTGAATCCCACCGTAGTTAAAAAGAAAGTTGAAATTTCACAGACGAAAGGGCAATGCAGATATGGTCTGCACGGGGGTCATGCGTATGATGAAGTTTAGTATGGGGCTCGAGATTTTATTATCTCGGTTTTCATACACCCTGGAAAGTTAATCTAGCGACTTGAATTATCATACTTGACGATGGACGTTGGAAGCTTCGGTTTGTTTCGAAACCTTAGAAGCCACATAAAACAAGTTTTTGCTGAAGCGATTAGAGGCGTCTAACTTGGTTTTACAGGAGGGTTTGCATGTGCAATTGACGTGGTATAGCTGTGCTCATATTTAATTTGATTATGTATGAGATGACTATATGATGTAAATTGATTAACATGACCTGCGTGTCATGATTCGGCATGATGGCTGGAGCCATATGATTTCACTTTAAATGACCTGCGTGTCAACCTTGTGTAATGCGCTTATTTTATTAGCTATAGAGATAGCAATATCATCTAGTGCATCGACAAGGTGGTGGCAATCTTCACGAAGGTGAACACCGACGCGAATGCCGAAGAGGAAGAAATACAAGACTTCTCCGTCAGAAAGGGCTATACCATATCATACTATTATGAATTGCCTGAGATGTTTATCCCTTCTGATGCACCCTTTTTGATTGCACGGTAGTCGCTTTTTATTAGGGTGATCTCTGACAAAAATATCAAGTAGTTAGTGTTCTCCCAAGTGTAGCACCGTCACGGCACCTAACTTTTTGGGGTATCACATGCTACCATGGGTACGAACGATTAGGGATGTGTGAGGCGGGTGAGTTGAGACCTCGCAGCGAGATCACTTGGTTGTCTTGACGTTCAGGCATGAAAGTCATGAGCTCGGAACACACGCATCGAAAGATGAACAAGAGTCACATAGAGATGTTATTGGCAAGTTTGCCTACCGGTTGAGATTTTCGTCATCAGTGATGCTAACATCAATGGCGTTGAATTGATATGCGGATCTTGAATCACTCATAATCAATTTTGAGAGATATTGATTTGAGTGGGAGCGCACTGTTGAATTAACTTGTTTAATTCTCAGTGCAATTAATTTTGAACACTAAGTGTGTTTTGCATAATAGTTGTAGAATAATGGCTCGCGTTTCCACCTTCCCTACTAAAATTGAATAGCTGTTAAATATCAGGTTAAAACTTTATGGTTGGTAACGTAATGTGAGGATTTGTCCTCAAGAGTGCCAAGAAGGACTTTGTCCTATCGCATACTTTCGGTATTCTCTCGCTTATTCTATGGATCATGTGACTCTCGTCCTTCGATCCAAAAGCTAGAATTCCGTTTCAGTCAAGTGCAATACATTTGCTTCCATGAGACCCGAACTTCGAAAGTTTGGATAGTTATGTGATATTCCTGGAATCTGAAAATCATTTTCAGGGACAAACAAAGGCTAAAAGATATGAGATATCCAAAGCAATGTTTGTTTGCAAACTATTGGTAAAGGAGTTTACTATGCATTAGACTGATAAGAGAGGGATCTAGAAGAACGCCTGTCATATGATGAAAGGTGAATAAAACAACAACTTAAAGAGAATGGAAGTGTCCGAAGGGTGTTAGTGAAACTTTCACGCCTAGGAAGTCCGGTGCTAACACCACTCTTAAGTTGGGTGATTCTTCTAAGAGTTGGAGAAATGCTAAAAGTTAAATGTTAGAAGTATAAAGGCAATAAGAAAGAAGACTGGAATATCCAGCTCATGTATGAATGTCATACAAGTTTTTGATGTATGGAAGGCTGGTCAAAGATATAGTTCTTGGGAATTATGGTTAAATATGTTAATCACTAATTCTTGGGTATTGTGATTTAATCACAAAGATACCCGCTCGATTGCTTTCTATTGCAACTCGATGTAAGAACTACTATGGCCTGAAAGACTAGCCAGGAATGAGGTTTAGGTATACACCGGGAACATAGTAAATGTTACTATACCTTCCATCGGTGTATTACCGTCTGGGTTTATTTTCATAATTCATTTAGAGTTTTCACAAACTCTAGCCCTTTGCATCAGGTATGTTTCAAGAAGGTTGTTCATAAGAGAACTTTTGATGTTCGATGTTATGAATAACATAAGGGCAATACTTTCATTACGAATGAGATGTATGTTATGAATATTGATAATAATATATTACCTTTGGATTTACTTTCATAATTCATTTTAGAGTTTTACACACTCTAGCCCATTGCACAATGTTTGTTGCAAAAGAGTTGTTCATAAAAGAACAATTGTTGTTCAGTATTATGAATAACATAAAGGGCCATGCTTCCATCCGAGATTGGACGTATGTTATGAATATTGATGGTAATATGATATATCCATAACACTGACGCTAAATATCGTAAGACAAAAAGAATACCACACAAGTGTGGCACTGCATTTGGTCACATTGGAGAAACCCGCATGGAAAATTCCATTATGATGGATTTTGAAGTCGTTTGATTTTGAATCATCTGACACTTGCAACTTTCCTCCGAAAAGTGAAGTGACTGAAATACCGTTCACAGGCCATAAGGAAGGAGCAAAGAACTTATTGGTGATCATACATTTTGATGTATGTAGTCCGATAAATGTTGTTGCAAGTAGTGGATTTATCTATCTTCACGAATGACTCAAGTAGATATATGGATATTTACTTGATGAGACGTAAGTCTGGATCTTTTGAATTCATTCGAAAGGTTTTCAAAAATGAAATAGAAGTTATTGTAACAAGAAAATTATGTTTCTACAATTCGATTGCAGAAAGGAATATTTGAGTTACAAGTTTAGCGAATGTCTGATGAGTTGTGAAAGGGGTTTCATAACTTACACCTCCTGGAACACCACTGCAAGTGGAAAGTCCGTGAAGATGTAATCGAACCATTTATGACATGGTAAGATCAAAGATGACATAAATAAATTTGCCATTATCCCTTTTAAAGTGATGCTTTAGAGACTGCGGCTTTTACACTGAAAAGAGCTCCATCAGGTCTGTTGAAATGACGCCATGGTATGGTACGCCCAACCATGTTATATCTTTTCTTAACATTTGGAATATGGGGATTGTGTGAAAGGTTACAAACCTATTCCAAATCAGACAAGTGCTACTTTGTAGGTTATCCCAAGTAATTGGGTATTCCTCCCTCACTATACCGAGGCAAATAGGTTTGCCACAAAGAACGGTATGATTTTTGAAGAAAATGGTTCTTTCAAAAAGGTGAGTGGGAGAATAGTGCAACTCGACGAGATAAACAGTATCTTCGTCATCAGTTCAAAGGAAAGAGACCTTGGAAGTAATTCCAGAGTTTCCTACTGCGACTGATACGGAAGTCTCTACAATAAAATGTATGGACTTCGGTCGAACTTGCAGCTGAACCACGTAGGCAAGGCTCGTGCAAACCTATCAGGTGCGCAAACGAGATATTGTTGTTAGACAATAGTATACCTACGATACACAAGGAAGCGTTGATGGGCCCTGACTCCGGAATTGGCTAAATGCCAATACAATCCGAGATAGTTTCCATATAAATGTTTCAAGATTAAAATCTTGATACACCTTTTGGAAGACTTGGAGTCTAACGAGTATTTATGGAACTAAAAACTGATACGGATAAAAATGTTTTATCCATAAAGATCGACTTGTTAAAATAACAAGTTCAAGGAGCTGACTACGATGAGGTTGTTTCACCGTAGCGATGCTTAAAGTCGGTTCGGGTTGAACTAGCAATTAATACATATTTCAGTCATGAGATATGAAACAAGGATGACGAAAGGATTTACATCTGATGGAAATAAAACCAAGGACTTGCATGTGTTACAGTCCAAGGTATTTTGTCAGTCCAGAGGATGCTAGTAAGTATGCAAACTTCAGAGTTCCAGCGATGGACAGAAGAGTGCAAAATGGAGTTGGAAACTTCGTGTTTTGATGAAATGGTTAAAAGGGTTTTGACTTCATCAATGGGTAACGAAGATGCTTATGATTCAAGAAAGTAAGTGGGAGCATAATAATATTTCTAAACACCTTGTGTGCTTGACACATTGTTAAATTGGAAATAAATTTCTTGACACGAATTAGGACTTCATTTGAAAATAGTTTTTCGATGAAGTGGTTGGGCTAAATAGCCTTAATATTAGGCATGATGATCTATGGAGATAGATTTACCTGATGGGGCTGAGCAAAGATACATATTGACAAAATGCTAAAACCTTTTAGCATTAAAAACATCAAGGAGTAATTCTTGCCGAAGTCAGATGGAAAGAGTTTTTGCAAGACTCGGTGTCCCAAAAACACTGATGAGCAAAATACATGATGAAAATTCCACACACCTTCATGTTTGGATTAATCATTTATTCCATAGTATGTAAAAACAACCAGATATGTCCAATACTCCAAAGTTGTTGCGAGTATAGATACCAAATGTGATCAAAAGTTCTCATCATGGGACAACAGCGAAAAAGGGTCATTGAGTACTATAGTAGCACTGATGACATGTTTTCTCGCAAGAGGAGATCATGAAGAGTTCGTTGTAAATGGTTACATCGATACAGTCTTCATCCATGCTCCAAGCGATTTTCGATATAAATTGAGGGTTTTTGTGTAACACATAATATGGTGGCACGGTAGTTGGAAATTGTTCCAAACAAGTTACTGTGGCGAGTTCTATAACAGAGGCGAAGTATGTTACCGCTTTTAAAAAGCGACAAAGAAGATGTTGAATCATATAGTTCATTCATGAACTTAGTATGGTTCCAAGATGGCTTTTGTCAATGGGACACTACTGCAGGTAGTTGCTCAATAACTCAGTCTGAGGAATCCAGGTTCGACCTGTGATTCACATACATACAAAACCAAGTCCTCACAAAATATGAATTTTGTGAAAGCGTGAAAACGCGAGGATATGCAAAGATACACACGGAGCTGAAGTCGTCAGATCCGTTGGACATCAGGCTATACAACAAGCGAAGCATATTTACACCGGTGTGCCACAGGTGTAAAGTTCATTAGCATTAACTAGATTATTGACTCTAGTGCAAGTGGGAGTCTGTAGGAGATATGCCCTAGAGGCAATAATAAATGTTATTGATTATCTCCCTGTTCATAATTAGGTTTATGTTCCATGCTATAACTGCAATGATTCTCGAGTCTGCAAATAAAATGAGGCTTGGAGGGAAACTCATGTGCTCGTGTGGGATAATAAACGGTAAAATGTATTCCTAGTCAAGCCTCTATGACTGGCTCAAGTGTTGCATGATGGTTCTATTTTCCTGATCATGGGCATGTCTATGCCAGCAACTTTGAGGGCACAATGTTAGAAGACCATTTGTGTTGAATCGACCCAAATTGATGTTATGCTATGACATTCACTCGTCACAAGTTAATGGTTAATAACACAGAGATGGTTAATGTTTGCATAATTCCTTAGACAATGAGAGTGTCGAGTTTCTTCATACTTGCTTCATGAACTTTGGGGTTTGTTAAACGTCATCCGTAAATGGGTGGCTATTACGGCGGCTTATGGGTTCATGGAAAAGTGTGTCAAGTAACTTGATAGCTCAAGATTGGGATTTGCTCCTCCGGCGATGGAGAGATATCTCTAGGCCCTCTCGGTGTTACGGTATCCATCATCGTCTGGCCAGACATAATGTGATTTGATCACAGTGATGCCAGAACACGGGAACGAGAAAAGAGAACAATACCGGTAATGAGGTAACTAGCATAGTGGACAAGTTGTTGATCCACGGGAACGCCAACATGTCTCACCTTAGGTATTTGTAACATATCGCGAAGCAACAGGAATAGCGCATGGCAACTGGAGGTTCACTCGAATATTCATTCGTGTGGGTATAGGGGTCAATATGGGTGTCCACGGCTCCGATGTTGATCATTAATCGGAAAGTGTTCCGGTCATGTCTATGCTTCACCGAACCTATAGGGTCACATGCTTAAGGGTCATCTATCTGCTGAATACTAGACAAGGAGTCCGAGAGAAAGTCACTGGAAAAGTTCCAGAGACAACGGAAAAGTTCCGGAGAGAACACCGAAAAAGTTTTGGTAAAACCGAAAAGTTGTTTCGGATAAAACTATTGATCCAAAAAGGTTTCGGCAAGCACCGGGAATGTTTTGGAGGTTGCCAGATTGGTCTGGTAATTTCTGGAATTTTTCCGGAGATAAAACCAAAAAAAAGTTTCGGAGCTGCCGGAGTTGTTTACCAGGTAAACAAAGATGGTTTTAAATTAAACCACCATACTGGAAATGTTCCAGCGCGCGTACAGATAATTTTAGAGGGTGTCGGAAATGTTCTGGTACCTTCCGGAATTTTTCAGAAGGAATAGTCGCGGAAAACATCTTGTCCCAGCGTGAGGGGACAAGATCCCACGGATCGTGGGGGCTGTTTTGGGGGCGCCCCCCTTGAGGGGACAGCCCCCTTGTGGCTGGACAAAGTGTTGGGGGCCGCCCCACGGTGGGGGGCAGCCCCCACAAATCGTGGAGAGTGTTGGGAGGAAGGTGGGGCCCCATGGGGGAACACCATGGACAAGGGAACATGTTTTCTCCATGTTTGGTGGGAACATGTTTTGCTTGTTTGGTGGGTGCATGTTTTGTGGGCTGAGATTTTAGCCCCCCCCCCCTCACCCCTTCCACCACTATATAAGGGGGTGGAGAGGAGCTCTCCATCCCCACTCCAACTCTCTCACACAAGCCATGCATGATCTGGCATTCTCTCTCCCTCCCACGAAATAGTTTTGTAGTGCCGAAAGGCTGTCTGGGTTCCGGTGGAAACTAGTTCTGGATGGTGAAGCCCTGCCAGATAGATGACACCGTATGTGTGCAACTTTGTAGAGAGGTCGTGTTTTCGATCTTAGTGCCCGTGGGGCTGTTCGTGAGTGCCTCCCGAAGGGCTGTCCAAGTGACGGTCCGAGTTCTGTGAGTCCTCCCAAAGGGCTGTCCGCGACACCGTCCGGGGGACTGTCCGACCGCCTCCCGGAGGGCTGTCCGGGTGGTGGATGAGGGTATACATCCTCGCGGTTGGGAGGTTGTAAATCCTACTTGCGGGGATCTGCATCGACGATCGTCATCGACTCTACTTCCGCTGCGCTACGAGTCGGTAACGAAAATGATCAAACCTTGTATGCAGTCTCCATAGTGGTCCTGGGCTGGTGCGTAGGTAATTTTTTTTTTGTTTTCTGCTGCGTTATCCTACAGTATTGAATAACATAAAGGATCTGAACATTTAGTAATTCACAAAGCAAACCAACTAGCGTCAACTACGATAGGTAATCAACACTACTAGCAACCTACAAGTAGCAATCTATAGTTTTGATACAAAGATTGAATACAAGAGATGAACTAGGGTTTGAGATGAGATGGTGTTGTTGATGATGATGATGAGGATTGGTCCTCCCACGATGAGAGGGTTGTTGGTGATGACGAAGGCTTCGATTTCCCCCTCCCGGAGGGAAGTGTCCCCGGCGGAATCTGCCTGTCGGAGAGCAAAAATGCTCTTGCTCTAGTTCTACCTCGTGGCGGCGGCGCCTTGTCCCGAAAGTCTCCCCATAAATGTTTTATGGTAAAATGACTTATATACCAGAAGGAGAGGGCCAGAGGTGGGCCAGGGGCTCCACATGGCACCAGGGCGCGCCCCACGGGGGGCGCACCCAGGTGCCATGTGGGCACCTGGTTGGCCTCCTCCAGTGACTCTTTGGCCCAGTATTTTTTATATATTCCAAAAAAATTCTCCGTGAAATTTTAGCCCATTTGGAGATGTGTAGAATAGGTATCTCTGCTGTAGCTTTTTCAGGCCCTGAATTCTAGCTGCTGGCATTCTACCTCTTTGTGTAAACCTTGCATATTAAGAGAGAAAAGGCATTAGAAATACTCCATGATGTGTTATATTGGCCAAAAACTTTGTAAATAACAATAATAAAACATGATGCATAATGGACGTATCAATCATTCATGGCATAATCATGTTTAGGCCTTACGTCCGTGATTAGTAGACCGTTCTCCAACTGCATCTACTACTATTACTCCACTCCTAAATTACCAAGTACTACACACTCTGGTGCAAAACCTAGCAGCAACAACATGAATTGCAGACTCCATTCGGCCATCGGGATCAGCAGCGGAAGGGCTCAGGCAAATCCAGGCGCTCTTGATGGCGGCCATGGCACAGAAATCGGCCGTGTCTCAGTCTCACTATCTTATCCACAACAGGTCAGTTCGAACAGATACGACTTAGTCGGCTCACAGCCCCCTTGTGCCTCATCGGCACAGGGAATCGCCTCCCCCGGGAAATGTGGCTCTCACTCGGCGTCCAGAACGCCCTTTGCAGCATGGTGATCGATACCATGGTCGGATATCACCTACTTGCCAGCATGACAATCGTTATCATGGTCGAATAAGCCCTCCGAGGGATGTCTCGTATCTGCCCCGGCAATATGGAGACAGGTAGTGATGATCGGAGGCCTAGACGACCACGCCTACCAGGTAGATATTACCCCCGTGATCATGATGACAGGGATTACCATGACCCTTAGTTCAACGCACGTTCGGTTGCCGGCCTGAACTTGGTGGATAGAGGCCAAGCATGCAGAGATCTCAACCACGGAGATTATCCGAGTGGATCGAGTTCCTCAGGGCCAACATGTTTCAGCAGGTATATCCGCTCGACGGTGATTCCTGCAAACTTTAGGTTGGCGGCTGGGATTAGTAAATTAACCGGTGATACGAAAGCATAAACTTGGTTGGATGATTACTGAGTTGCAGTTCAAATTGGAGGAGGTAACGACGATGTAGCAATGAAGCATCTTCCTTTGATGCTCGAAGGATCCGCTCGGGCGTGGCTCAATCAGCTGCCATCGAACAGTATTTTTAGTTGGGAGGACCTCTCCCGAGTTTTTGTCAAAATTTATGAATGGACCTACAAGCGGCCAGGTGTACTGGCCGAGTTGCAACACTGTGTCTAGAAGAGTCATGAGACTCCGCGAGAGTACATCCAGAGGTGGATGACCTTACACAACTCAGTCAAGAATGTTACCGAGCACCAGCCTATTTGCGCCTTCAAGCAAGGCGTTCGATACCGAGAGCTAACCCTCAAGTTCGGTCACTTAGATGTTTCTACCCTGAGCCGGATGATGGAGACAACAAATCCTTACACTAACGGTGAAGAGGACGACCGATTGAGAAGAGGGAAAGGCCGAGCTGGGGACGCCAATCAGTCGGGCCAAAATCGTGGGAAAAATAAGCGCAAGGCTGAAACAGTAGACAGTGCCGAGCTTGTGGCGCTGGCCGAGCAAATGAAAGGTAAAGGGCTGCAGAAGCAGAAAAAAGAGTGGGTCCCGAAGAAAAAGATAGATCCAGTGGATGATATACTCGACCAACCTTGTCAAGTGCACACGAAGAAGGACGAAGAGGGTAATCTAGTTTTGCCCCAACCATGCTATAGGGTAACGCAGCAGAAAACAAAATTTTTCTGCACTACGAACACGCCCAAGATCACTATGAAGATGCATACAAGGTTTTGATCCAATCATTACCAACTCATAGCGCAGCAGAAGTAGAGTCGATGAAGATCATCCGTGCAGATCCCCACAACTAGGATTTTACAACCTCCCAACCGCGAGGATGTGCTCCCTCGTCAGCTCCTCGGACGGTCCCTCAGACTGTTGGAAATATGCCCTAGAGGCAATAATAAAGATGTTATTATCATATTTCCCCGTTCATGATAAATGTTTATTATACATGCTATAATTGTATTGATCGAAAACTTAAATACATGTGTGGATACATAAACGAATATCGTGTCCCTAGTATGCCTCTACTAGACTAGCTCGTTGATCAAAGATGCTTAAGGTTTCCTAACCATAGACATGAGTTGTCATTTGATAACGGGATCACATCATTAGAAGAATGATGTGATGGACAGGACCCAACTGTAAGCTTAGCATATGATCGTGTCACTTAGTTCAATTGCTACAGCTTGCTTCATGTCAAGTATCTGTTCCTTCGACCATGAGATCATGCCACCCTGAATGCCGAAAGAATACTTTGTGGGTTATCAAAACTTCCTGTGCTCTCAAAGGAGGCCATCGCATGACATGTGCCACGCCCCCTCATTTTTCGGACCCGCGTGCAACATTTGAGACATTTATTCCTTTGCTAGGGTTTCATCGCCGGTAATTGCACATCTGCAATGTTTATGATAATCATATTGCTTTGATATATGTTTTTATGCAGGGATACATGAAAGCAGCCACAAACGATGTTGAATACATATTTTGCCGAGAGTGGCTCCTGGTATACATTACTTTTCCGAGAGCCGCTCTCGGTATTGTGCAAAACCTAGATCTATGGCTTTCCCTTTGCCGAGAGTGCTCTTGGAAAAGCACCCAAGATGTAGGGCTAACATCTTTATTGACCGTCCTTATGACTCTCGGAAAAGCCTGGGAGATCTAGGGTATGACCTTTACCGAGAGCTTCTTGTACTTGACTCTCGGAAAAGTCTCCCGCGGGGACTTATCCAAAATTTTGAACTCGCGTGCTCACTCCCTCTTCTCTGTTTCCTCTCACTCCCTCTCTTCCCCCTCGCGTCCGCCACCGTCCCTTAGCTTCGCCGCCCCGTCCACCGAGCTCCGCCGCCGCCGCCGCCTGTAGTGCCTCCACCGAGCCTCCACCTCCACCGACCCCCTCGCCCCGTCCACCAAGCTCCTCCACCTCTGGCATCCACCTCCCCCACCGTCCCCCCTGCCCCGTTGGTGAGCCCCTCCTCAATCTCATTTTTTTTCAATTTTTTTATACATATTGTATATGCATATGTAGTTATTAATGTGTGTGAGCACCGAAGCACTGATACGGTTACGGGTATCAGTTTGAGGCGGATACTGATACGTAAATTCATCATTTTGAAAAAGTGCCAATATGTGGATATGTTTTACTATTTTTTTAATTCAAAACAAAAAGCAGATTACCTTCATGGTTGCTCTCTTGAGCATGCCAGAGCAGCTACCATCCTCTCCAGTAGGCAATGTTGATGCCCTGTTCCAACTCCAAGTTTGACAGCCAAAAGAAAAGAATTAGAATCTTGTAAAAGGAATATGGTACCTGCTGCCTGGCTGCGCTGCTGCATGAGAGGGACCAAGGGTGAGGACGACGGAGAGTCGGTGAGGAAGGAGGAGGTGCTCGTCGATGGCTCGCTGCCGGCCTGCCGCCGCCGCCGCCGCTGGATGAGCAGCCGCTAGGTCGCAGCCGCCGCCTTGTGTGGGGCTTGGGAGGGAGGAAAGAAACAGGGAGAGGGAAAGGAGTGGGGCATCAGGGGTTCTAGGGTTGCTGTTTTTCTCTTAACTGGGCTCGTTCTTGGGCAGGGCCGTATCCAAGACGGACTAACCAAGTATCCATCGAGTATCGGAATTGTTTTAAATCGTTTATTCACGGATACTTCCAGGATACGTATCCAGGATGTATCGGAGGCATATCCGTATCGAATTCGGTATCCGATACGGGTGCGCTAGCTGCCTCGCGTATCAGTGCATTCGAGTGTGTGAGTGTGTGTGTGTGATGTGTTTGTGTGTGCGTGTGAGTGAGTGCTATTGGTGTGTGTGTGTGCTATTGGTGTGTGTGTGTGTGTGTGTGATGTGTTTGTGCGTGGGTGTGAGTGAGTGCTATTATTGTGTGGGTGTCGGTGTTGTTGCTGTGTGTGTGAGTGAGTGATGTTGATGTGTGTGTGCTGAACAAATGATTGACACTACTTTTTTTTTGTGCAGGACATGCATCTATTTTGACACTAGAGAGTGAATTTCGTTCGGTCACACGCTTCAAGGGTAATCTCTCTCCGTTCATGTGTAGGTTTCCATTATATGTAGATCACCTAAATAGTCGCGTAACCAAGGCGTCTCCCATTCGGAAGGGTTATATTTATGAATATGCAAGTCTGCTTATTTATAACCTCAACCCTTTCGAATTGTCCACGTTTTTCATGGACAGCCTGAGGATGTGTAGGCTGGTCGTTTTCATGCCATTCGATCTGAGACAGAATTTCAACAGCGTCTCCTTGTTGTTCTCTGGATACACATCCTCTCGACTTATTGTGGAGACGTGTATTTGGAGAACAGCGGGGAGGTGCTGCCAAAATTTTGTCTCGGATCGGAGTACGGCATGGAAGCGAACCCAGCGTACACATCCTCGGGTGGGATTAGGACCTATCTTTACCAATTAGATAGCCCAGTGCATGTCGTAAAACTTGATGGAACCACTTGTTACATAAAAAACATTATGTGTGTGTTTCACATTATATCAGAGGATGGAAGATCGTTAGTGGATGTAGACTGGACATCCCAACATGGAGGGTATGACCCCTGAGTGGAGATCGAAGACCAATGATTTCTTGGAATTAGTATTTGCTGGAGAAACGCCACCTCATGGAATTTGGTGCCCCTGCGCGGTGTGCGATAACCATTTTGAAAGAGATAAGATTACTATGAGTAAACACTTAGGCAAAAATGGGTTTACGCCAGGCTATTACCAGTGGGACTTTCACTTTGAGACAGAACAGTCCAGAGCGGAGGTGGGGTGACAGCGCACCGGTGATTATGATACTCGGATTGAAAACCTGTTAGGTGACATCCGCCGTGCAGATCCGCGGGAGGACCCGGACTCCGGGGAGCTGCCGGAAAGCCCAGAAGAGTATCATGCAGCTTTGTTTGTGGCACAGAAACCCCTTCACGCCCATGCAGAGGTTACTCAACTAGATGGCATCGCGTGCCTAATGGCCCTCAAGGTGAACCATTCCATGAGCATAGTTTGCTTCAATGACTTTTTGTCCGTTATTGCCAGCCTTCTGCCTAAAGAAAACATTTTGCCAAAGAACATGTACGAGTCAAACAAAACCTCGATTCACTTAAGATGTCGTATGAACAAATACATGCTTGTCCAAACGGATGCATGTTATTTGGAAATGAACATAAAGATACACACTACTGTGTCGAGTGCAAATCCTCTAGGTGTATTGAGGTACAAAATGATGATGGTACCAAGAGGCAGCTCACAATTGCCGTCAAAATTCTTCGGTATCTTTCATTCACAGAAAGGATCCAACGTCTTTATATGACCGAGGAAACTGCCCAATATATGAGATGGTCCGCTGAAGGGAAGATATAAAATTCAAAAAAGATGCAACATAAACGGGATGGTGAAGCATGGAAGAAATTTGTTCAGATTCATAAAAAAATGGATGACTGGGAGAGTGTAGCTATTGGGATAACAACCGATGGGTTCAATCCATATGGTTTGATGGCTGCCATATACAGCTGTTGGCCCGTCTATGTTATCCCCCTGAATGTGCCCGCTGGCGTTTGCATGCAACATCATCACATGTTCCTGACGCTTATAATTCTAGGGCCTAACTATCCTGGGAAGCATATGAGTGTGTACATGGAGCCGCTGGTGGACGACTTACTTTTTGCCTGGAATGACGGGGTAAGGACATACGATGCCATTTCAAAGAAGCACTTCAATATGCATATCTAGTACCACACATCGCTACATGACCTACCAGCACGTGCGATATTTTGTGGCTGGTGTGTAGAGGGGAAGTTGCCTTGCCCAGTTTGCCGACAGCGTGTGACTTTCATTTGGCTGGCTAAGGGTCGCAAGTATGTATGCTTTGACCAACAACGGCAGTTCCTTCATCTTAATCACCCATACAGACAAGACACTGTGAACTTTCAGAAAGGTGTTATTGTTGATGACCCGCCACCACTTATTATGACCAGTGCCCAGCTTAAGGATGACTTAGATGCTCTCGAAAAAAATCCCAATGGGAAAGGTTTTGTGGGATATGGAGAGACACACCAGTGGACTGACATTCCAAGCTTATGGAGGCTCCCTTACTTTAAGATCTCCTCCTTCCACACAACATTCATGTAATGCACACTGAAAAGAATATTGCGGAGGCCCTTATCGGCACAGTCCTTGACACTGAGAAGTCAAAGGATAACATTTAGGCTAGGATCAATCAAACCCATCTATGCAACAGGACAAAATTAAAATTGGTGCCTCGTGCAAAAGGTAATTCTTGGAAGAAGCCACCGGCCCCTTTCACCCCTTCAAATCCCCAAAGGAAGGAAATTCTCGAGTGGATTGTGAACAAGTTGTACGTCCCTGATGGATATGCAGCTAATATCATGAAAGGAGTGAATATGGGTACACAGCGAATAGGGGGCCTCAAGAGTCATGACTACCACGTATGGCTTGAGCGGATAATGCCTGTGATGATTCGAGGGAATCTCAAAGAGGATATATGGCGAGTGCTGTCGGAGTTGAGCTTCTTCTTCCGCCAGCTTTGTGACAAAGAATTATATTATGAAGTGGTTGCAAAGTTGGAGGACCAAGCACCCGAGTTGCTATGCAAGTTAGAGAAGGTATTTCTGCCAGGTTTCTTTAATCCGATGCAACATATGATCTTGCATCTTGCGTACGAGGCACGAATGGGAGGAGCTGTGCAGTTCCGATGGCAGTATGCACCTGAAAGGGAGTTCAAGCATCTTCATGGCAAATGTAAGAATAAAGCCCACATCGAAGTCTCCATAGCCGAGGCATACTTGAACGAGGAGGTGGCAACGACCACAACAAAGTACTATCATGCCAGTATTCACACTAGGTTAAATCCAACTCCTCGTTATAATGAAGAACCCACCAGTAATGTTTCTGACCTTAGCCTCTTCGAAGGCCATGGTGGCAAAGCATGTGGTCCGAAGCGCAAGTACTTTTCACCTACCGATTGGTCGACTCTTATGATCTATGTCTTGACCAATATGGAAGAAGTGCAGCTTACATACAGTAAGTGCACAACACCTTCATTGACAACTACTCACTAGTCTTGATTCCTAACTCGAATTCTTCTCATTGCTACATGGAATTAAAGAACGAATTCTAGAAGCTACCATGGCCCCCTAGTGATGAAGAAGCAGCAAACCTTCTTGAAGATACCAATGGTGATCGCAGTTTCATTTCTTGGTTCTCAAGAAAAGTAACTTTCCTAACTTTATGTACACTTCAAGTTGTTCTTACTTGCCGGTAATGAACCAAACAATCTCCTATTAATATTGTAGGCATACACGAAGGTTGATATGGACGCCAAATTGAGACAAGTAGCCTCAGGTTTTGAATACGAGGCTAAGTCATTTAAGGCTTACGACATGAATGGGTATCGCTTCCACACTGATAAACACACGCGTGAGAGGCCAAATCGAAGGGCAACAAATAGCAGGGTCTATTGTCTAGGGACAGATGGATGTCACTACTATGGAACAATCGAAGAAATTTATGAGCTACAGTACTGTGGTCTACAAGGTGTGAAGCCCGTAGTATTCAGATGCAATTGGCTCAATCCAGAGAAAGTGAGACGGACCCCTAGTATTGGTTGGGTCGAAGATGAACGAGCATCGAAATATGCAGGAAATGATGTCTATATTATGGCTCAATAGGCTACACAAGTGTTTTATCTCCCGTACGTGTGCACATCTACGGAACATATCGATCTCTTGAAATGGGATGTTGTGTACAAGGTACCCCCGCGTACCAAGGTACCCACTCCAAACAAGGACGATTACCACATAAACCCTGACACATACGAGGGATAGTTCTATCAAGAAGTACAGAATGAAGAAGACGTAGATGATGCTATGGAACATGTGGCTATGGATGACATGGAAGTAGATAATGTGGAGAACGGATATGAGGATGTTTCTAACCCTCGAGATTTGGCATTACTTCTATGATGGCAATGGGGCTAGATGATGATGATGAGGGTCCCCCTAAAGACTTCGAGGATGAATGTATGAACGGGCGTGATAGCGATGATGACAGTCTTGATCCAAATGTTGCACCTAACATTGACCCCTATTTCTAACAACTCCATGTACTCGTGTAACAACTCTATGTATTCATGTGTGTAAGAACTCTATGTATTCGTGTGTGTAAGAACTCTATGTATTCATGTGTGCAACAACTCTATGTATTCGTGTGTGCAACAACTCTATGTATTCGTGTGTGCAACAACTCCATGTACTCTTCATATGTGATATATTTAATGTATTTACATCAAGTTGTATCATCTGTACTAATTGGTTTGTTGTTTTTGTATCAGGTGATTGAAACATGACAGGTGGCAACAAGAATCCAAAGGAAAGTTTGAAAGATGTGGCAGCTATGTACAATGATTAACCGGTGAAAGAGGTGGCCGCTCCTGCGTCGGTTGCCACAGTCGCCAAGAAGGCCAAACGACCGGCAGGTGTAGAACCCCCTCCCGCGAAAAACTGGGCGAAACGAGGTCGAGTTGGACGCGGGGAGGAGGAGTTGGAGGTGGACCAGGAGGAAGAGGAGGAGGAGGAGGAGGAGGAGAGGAGGCGGCTCAAGGAGGCGTTCAAGGAGGAGTAGTAGATGAGGCAGGAGTAGGAGGCGGACAAGGAAAGGATGCGACGAGAGGAGGCGGACTAGGAGGACGAGGAGGGGGGCGAGGAGGACGAGTAGGACGAGGAGGGTGAGGAGTGGTGGTCGACGGATGAGACGGACACGTAAGAGGGTCCACGGCTGGAGGAGGTGGACGAGAAGGAGCATCCTTACGTAGAGCAGCCCATAGTATAGCACCTCTTTCTTCTGTAGGACCCTCTGACGAAGTGGTTCTCCAGCCTCAGGAGGAGGCGAGTGAGGAGGTGGAGGACGAGGAGGCTGAGGAGGAGGCGGTGGAGGATGACAACACCGAGAGGAGGCTGGTTGTTCGTCAGGTTTCTAAGGGTGGGGATGGACACTCATGAGTGATGGAGAACCACGACGTGAGCGGCTCACAGCCGGTGGTTTCGACTATCAGCACTACTTCGACAGGGAAAGTGTGGTTGCGTGGTCCTTCAAAGCTTCCTAAACGACCATATATGCATAAAAACGTGTTGATTAAACAAGAGGGAGAGAAGTAAGTGGTTATATAGACTAATCCCATATAAATTGTACCTTTGTCATTTCATCACATATAAAATGACTTCACTCTTCCTAATGTAGGACCTTAATAAAATCTGGTGAGAGGCGTCCGCCATGTTCGCCGAGTGGCATCATTGGGGGTCTATGTAGATTAAATTATCCTGGACTGGTCACTTTGCCAAACGGTGCCATTGAGCCAGCTTGGTCATGGGATCACTACAAACACGCTCCGGATTTCCTGGATACATGTCAGAGGTTTATGATAATAGAGCCTTGTGAGTGGTCAATGATTTCTAGGTAAGTCCTTTGAAACACCGCAATGTCAATACCAAAAGGTTTAAATTTGCCAAAGTCATGACTTTACCTTCTCCCATGTATGCATGTTTGTAGGCTTTCTTTACCGGCGCAGATGGTGAGAAGGATCGTGCCAATGCGGTGGTTGAGAATATTGCCAAGAAACTAGTCCACGACATGCACTTTGAGGAGCGCGTCCGGTTAGTGGTCAAGTATCACGTGGACTATCTCAACGTGAAGATTTCCAAAAAGGATGCTTGAGAGAAGCATCTTACACGGGACGGATACTTCAAGGCAAGTGACAATGGATGCTTGTTATTCCCTACATTACTGCAAATTAGATTCCTTACTAAGATGCATTTGTTTACTTATTACAGGTGATTCCTCAGTGGTGCGCTGACAAACGTCCGTGCTGGGAGAAGATCGTCGAACGGTGGACAGATCCGGGTTGGCAGGATGAACACAAGGTAATAGTGGATCGGTGTAAATTGATGGGTTATCCAGGACACCGTCAAGGCAACCTCACCATCCCAGGTGTCATCTCCAAACATGTAGGCAACAACATCCTTTTCTTTTCATTATGTTCTCTTTCATTTGTGAGCATTCCCTTGATTGTTTGGACTGCTTTCTTTTGTAGGAAGAAGACACTAGCGAGGATATCTCTTACTTCTCGGCGTGGACCAACAAACGCACCAAACCCAACAAGGACAAGGGCCGTCTCCACCCGAAGAGGGACTAGATCAGCTCTAAAGCCCGGTCAGATGGGGAGAACTACACACAAAAATTAAAGGAGACGTACGGGCAAGAGGCTAATCCTCATGTGCTGCCGTTTGACCCTCTTGTGGCCATTGCTCATGACTGGTTTCATGGATGGCTATACTCAGTGGATAAGTGAAGATGATGATGATGAAGACGCCGACGGGGCAGCCAATGACGACATGGGGCCAGACGAAGAGATGACCGATAATGGCGGCAGAGAAGAGGCTGGACATGGAGGCGGAGAAGGGATCGGACATGGCGGCGGTGAACAAGAGGCCGGAAATGGCGCCAGAGAAGACGCGGGCACGCCGCAGCCTTCGTCACTACTAAGTTCAATCATGCATGATCCTCATGTTCGAGACCTGCTTCGCAAGAAGACGAGTAGCGACAGAGCTGCTTCTAGAGGAGGCCAAGCTGGAGCAACTGGAGGTAGACTTGAAGACTCCATTGTATGATGGTTGTGATCCCGAGGTGACCCACTTGAGTTTCACGCTTGAACTTCTAAAGATGAAGGCTAAAAACAAATGGACCGACAGAAGCCTTGATGAGCTTCTCAAGTATCTAAAGAAAGTTCTTCCCACGGGGAACCTGTGTCCTACTAGTGTCGATGAGGCCAAGAAGATCGTGTGCCCTCTTGATCTGCCGCACATTAGATACCACGCATGCATCAATGATTGCATCATTTATCGGAAGGAGCACGCGGAAAAAACCAACTGTCCGGTGTGCAATGCTTCTCAATACAAGAAGGCTGGAAAGAAATCTCCAGTGAAAGTTGCATGGTACCTACCGATCACTCCCCATCTGCAGTGATATTTCATAGATCCTAAGGAAGCAAAGCTCATGCGCTGGCACGCAGAGAGGGTGAAGCCCAACGATGGAGATGATCTGAAGCTGAGACACCTCATGGATGCAAGCCAGTGGAGAGCGGTCAACGCCGAATATCGATATTTCGTAGGTGATGCAAGGAACATCATGCTTGGCGCGAGTACCGATGGCATGAATTCGTTTGGCAACCAGAACACCAACCATAGCACATGGACCGTGTTTGTATGGATGTACAACCTCCCCCCTGGTTGTGCATTAAGTCAAAGTACATTCACATGAGCATGCAGATTCAAGGGCCGAAACAACCGGGAAATAATATTAATTTGTATCTGGGGCTACTTCAAGAGGAGTTAGACACGTTATGGAAAACACCGACCAAGACATGGGACACCAGCAAAGGCGAGTATTTCTATATGAGAGCCGCGCTGATGATGACGGTGCACGACTATCTCGCTTACGGATATGTCATAGGCCAGGTGTGCCATGGATATTGCGGATGCACGCGGTGCATGGATGATACAATGCCTCAGCAGCTAACGAAAGATGGCGGGTCTGGGAGAATTATGTACATGGGGCATCGAGCTCGCGAAGGACGACCTGTGGAGAAACCATGGAGATCTATTCAATGGTGAGGCTGAGCATCGAGGACCTCCACGTTAGAGGTGCGGCGCCGAAATTGATGAGTTGTTGAAAAACTGGGAACAGTGCCCCATGCCGGGAAAGATGAAAAAGGCGCTGGAGCCGCTGTTGAATGTATGGAAAACGAGGTCGGTCTTTTGGGACTTGGAGTACTGGCGCAAACTTGACATGCCTCATTGCCTTGATCAAATGCATATCACGAAGATTGTCCTTGAGAGCTTGCTTGCAACACTGATGAACATGCCGGATAAGACCACGGATGGGCTGAAGGCAAGAAGAGACATGGAAGATTTGAACATCAGGGCAGATCTCCACATGCCGCCTCGTAAAAAGTCGGAGGAGACGGAGACGGAGGCGCGGGACAAGGGCAAAAAAGTCAACAAGAAGGAAGAGAATTATTGCCCCCCTTCTTGCTTTACCTTATGTCTGAAGGAGATCGATCAATTCTTCAAGTGCCTTACAGGAATCAAAGTTAATTCCGGTTACTGTGGGAAGATAAGCAGATTTCTAAACACCAAGAAGAAAAGGTTCAGCGGGATGAAGTCTCATGACTGTCATGTGATGATGATGTAGATACTCCCTGTTGCCCTTAGAGGGATAAAGGACAAGCACGTCCGTGACACGCTTATTGGTCTCTGCAACTTTTTCAACGTTATCTCTCGAAAGTCGATCAGTGTGAAGCAGCTCCGAAGGCTACAAGAAGAGATCGTTGTGATACTAAATTAGCTTCAGATGTACTTCCCGCCCACGTTCTTTGACGTCATGGTGCATCTGTGTGTCCACATTGTGGACGACATCATAGACCTCGGGCCGACATTCCTGCACAACATGATGCCATTCAAGAGGATGAATGGGGTCATCAAAGGATTCGTTCTTAACATGTCCCGTCCGGATGGAAGCATCATGCAGGGCTATCTAACCCAAGAGTGCACCTCTTTCTGCGAGAATTATCTATACGGCGGATACCCTGTTGTTGGTTTGCCCGTTAACAAGCACCTTGGGAGGCTCAGGGGAGAAGGTCACACCAACAGCGGGAGGGAACTGCATGTGGACCACTCGGGTCGACGCAATGACTTGGACAGAGAAAACTTAGTAGTGCTACAACACCTAGACGTGGTAGATCCTTTCGCGACACTGCACAAAGAAACCATCGCGAAGAAGTACCGTGACCGGGGGCTATTCAAGACACAATCCGAAGTTATTAGAGAGCACAACTCCACTTTCCTGCCTTGGTTCAAAGAGCATGTTCTTGCTAATCCCCCGGAAGAGGGCTCTACGGACGAATTGCTCATATACACCAACCTCGCGACGTATCAGGCATACGATATCAACGGATACACGTTCTACACGGTGGCCAAAGATGTAAATAGTGATTTTCAGAACTCAGGGGTGACGATGGAATGCATGACCGGCGACAACGCCGCAACTGAAAGATTATATGGAAGGGTCGAAGAGATCTAGGAGCTTGACTACTCTGGACTACACGATGCGACGATGTTCTGTGTCAGATGGGCTAAGAACGTCGAAAGAGAAAACAGGTATTTCATTACCATGTCTATACCCGACGCCAAGAGCGCTAATGTGAACGCCATCGCAAAAAACGAGCCATGGGTACACACGAAGCACGTGACACAATTCTTCTTCATAACCGACCCGAGCAATCCCAGCCGTGTTGTCATGAGGAGAGGCAAAAGGAACATCATCGGAATGGATGTAGTCGCCAACGAGGAAGACTATGACTAGTACGGCAACCCGATGAGGGAAGATGACGATGACGATGAAGCATACGTCAAAAGAAGAATCAATACTACAGTACCTAAGAAAGATCGTACTCCATGGAAAAGGAAAAGTCACAACGAGGGGCTCAATTATTCGACAGCGAACAAGAAGGGAAAGAAGCTCACTCAGAAACGAAAACGTCGACGCTGAGAAACCATCATTTATATATATATGTATTTATTTTGTGTAGGCACATAATCGTTATTGGTCAAATGATGTGCAATATATATGCATGGTTCCGGCTCGGTCGTCTATCGGAAAAGAAAAATGAGAACAGCAAGAAGAAAGTGAAAAGAAAAAGAATATCAAAACAAAAATACAAGGAACAGAAAAGAAAATGAAAATAAAAAGAAAAAGAAGAAAGGAAAAAAGAAAATGAAAATGAAAACAAAAAGGAGAAAGGAAAAAAGAAAATGAAAATGAAAAGAAAAAGGAGGAAGGAAAAAACAATAGAAAAAACAAAAGAAAATAAATGAAAGGTATAGCAATAGCGCGGGTTTGTACCCGCACTATAGCTAACTTAGCTGTAGCGCGTGTTTGGGTAGCCCGCACTACAGCTAAGTTAGCTATAGCACGGGTCCAAACCCGCGCTACTGCTATGTTTAACTTAACCGCACCGCGCGGGCCTTTCTTCCCCAATTCCCCGCATTCCATCCCAACCGCCGCCGGGTCCTCCACGCCGCCATCTCCGGTGCCCGCGCGTCCCCGCCTCACCTCCGAGCATCCTCGGTGCCGCCGTCTCCCCTGACCCTTCGTCGTTGTTCACAGCCTACTCGGAGCCGCCCGTCGTCGTCGCCCACTGCCTCCCCTGAGCCGACCGACGCCGCCAACTCCAACCTCCTCCTCCTCCATCGACCTCGCCGCCCTCTAAGCCCCTCCTCTCACCTCCCCTCTTCTCTCTCTGCTCTCTCTCTCTCTCTGCAATATGAACCCTAGGTTAGTGCTAGATTAGTTGCATATGAACCCTAGGTTTGTGCTAGATTAGTGGCATATGAACCCTATGGTTAGTGCTCGATTATGAACCGTAGGTGCCATATGAACCCTAGGTTAGTGCTAGTAAACATTATTTTGAGTTGTTGCTATTTATTTATTTTTTTAGTTAAAGCAATTGTTGCTATTTAAAGAAAAAGCAGAGTTTTTGATATTTAAAAAAACTTAGTTAAAGCAATTGTTGGTATTTAAAGAAAAAACAGAATTGTTGCTATTTAAAAAAACTTAGTTCAATCAATTGTTGGTATTTAAAGAAAAAACAGAATTGTTGCTATTTAAAAAAACTTAGTTCAATCAATTGTTGCTATTTAAAGAAAAAACAGAATTGTTGCTATTTAAAAATACTTAGTTCAATTAATTGTTGCTATTTAAAGAAAAAATAGAATTGTTGCTATTTAAAAAAATACGAAGTCCTGTGTAATTGTTAAATACTTTAGATGCAAAAATACAATGTCAAACAAATTCAGTTAACTCTGGTTTCATTTCAGTTAACTCTTGATGCTAAACAAAGTCATGTGTATTTTGATGATCATGCACAAGATCATGTCATGACGTGGATCATGTAGCCAAGTGTTGTCTTGCCTTATATTGTTTGCAGGGAAAATGATCCGAGTGGCCTATGTTTTGCCGGAATGTAGATTCATTTCCGTTCCGCCGAATTTCAGGCGCTCGATATGTCCACTTTTTAGGAAAGGTCATGCCGAAATTTCCCGTGAATTTCGGCATGACTTGTGCTAGAAAGTAGGCATATCGAGTGCCCGGGATTTGCTGGGACGGGAATGAAATGGCATTCCGGCAATTTTTTATGTCATTACTCATTTTATTATAGTTTAAAAATTAAACGAGCAGACTTAATCGTAGGAAACATGTTGCACAACGACGAAACCGGGCCTTCTGACCATGGTGCCGACGACATACAATATGACCGTGAACATGATTACCTCGACTTTTTGTCTAGTCAGCAAACACAAGTTTTGAAGGGCGCCCTGGTCATAGCGGATGATGGTACTACCGCCGACATCGACACCGATGGCGGCGCCGAAACCGGCGCGGAAGGTACCGGCGCTGAAGCCGGTAACGAAAAGAAGAAGCAGAGGACACGACGCCCTAACAAACTCGGCATCGGAAGACTGCTGGTCACAGAGATACACCCCGGCAAATTTGAGCCAATAGCGCCGGAGGAAGCCCACAAGTGCTACGGCAACCAAGTCGGATGCATCCTACGGGAAACCGTGAGCGTCAACGACAATGACTTAAGGAGTAAACCACATATGGAGCACTTGCTCCTAACGAAGCTCCACAAGAGATTCTAGTTCCCCGGCAAGGATGCCAGCATAGAACACCCGTGGGATGATGATGCCATGGAAAAGATTAACAAACGAGCCATGGGCATGTTCAGCAAGGATTTGGTCGCCAGGAATGGGAGGTTGAAACGAGCGATTGATGCTAAAGAACCCCTGTCCAATATTTTGGTGGACAATCCGACACTTACAGAAGAGGAATTCGAAAAGTTCAAGGACACTTGCGCTACCGAGGTAGCCAAGCTTAAGTCTGAGAAATACAAGAGGCTTCAGCAACGGAACATGGGGAACCAACGCCTCGGAAGCCATGGCTACCTTGGTAAGAGGCCCATATGAGATAAGTAGGACGCAGAAGGTGAAGCCGCGGGGATCCCAGACCCCTTCACGGAGTTCACTGACCTGCAGGAACGTGACTTCATCAGGGCCCAGTACAACTGTGACAAGGAAATGAAGGTTTGGTACATTGACCCGATCATGAGGAAATTGATTAGACTACTGGTAATTATTCATTTACCACCTTACACTTCTGATCAAGTCGACTACAAGTTGTAGTAACATTCGTAAACGGTTCACGTTCCTTTTGTAGAAGGAGAAACACAGGCTTGCTGCCGAAAGCGACTCGTCGTCTTAGTCGTCGATGAGGCCCAAGTGGGACACGCCTCTCAACCGGGCCTTGTACCAACTAAAGGGACTCCCTTTGGACCAGAGGCCGCAATATGGACATGTGCACGGCGTCAGAGACGGTGCCACATGGAAGTACTACTATGACGAGGGCCCAGAGGCCAAAAAGCAGAGAAAGAAGTTTAGTCAGTTGAACATCGGCGAGAAGGTGAAGCTTGCGGTCAAGAAAAATGCAGCTGAGGCCGAAAAAGCGACCAGAAATGAGTTGGTCCAGCAAGCAGTCAATGCAGGTTTAGCTGCATGTAGAAATGATTTTGCTACTAACTTTATTCCGGCTGTTATCGACTAGATGAAGCAAAATCCAGACAAGATGGCACAGGATTTTCCCATGCCCAGGTTCGTCGGGAGCAACTCGATGAACATCGCACCATCACCTGTTCTCGCAACCATACATGCTCCCGCACCCACGCCTACTCCTGCACCCGCTCATAGCAGCCCGTCCTCTGTCTCTGGCGTGCTAGGCGGGCCATCGTCTCCGGCTGACCTCGACGCCCTCACGGTAATTACACGTCGCACCAACATATCTATAATCTTCCATTTTTTGTTGCCTTTCGGATGTCTTACACCACAGACATGTCTTCGTAGGCCGATGAAACCCCGTGCACGGTAATCTACATGATCAACGGCCAGAAGGTGGACGTGCGAAAGGCAGTGATAATGAAGCCCTTGGAACTCATGTTCCACGGCCAGCCGATCCCTGTTGGCACCTTCAGGGTTACCCTGTCGAGTGTGAAAGTGGGCCACGAGGATTTGACTCCTCCAGTACGGCTCGGGGGAGAGGAGGACGAGACCCCGATGTGGCTTGGAGAATGCAAGTGTTGGATGCTGCTGTGGCCGAAGAATCTTCTTCGTTTGGAGGCGGCCGAGAGCACACCAATGACCACACATCAGCAAGGTATAAACACCACCACCCCGCCTACGCAATTAGCAGCACTTCTCGTGCCGGGTGAGAGCAGCAGACGACGCGAGGAAGGGGGTCCAATAGTGGATGATGTAGTCGCCCCCGTGGAACAATGAATGGATGATGAGATGGAGGGGGACCCTCTCCGGTTCCTCAATACCGGCGCCTATGACGACGGACAAATGATGAGTCAGCAACATGACTCAGGCTATGAGCATGTGGATGAGGAGTTGGATGATGTGCCGGAGTAGGAACGTCGTAGGCTCGATTGCAAGAAGTCTCTCTTCATGCAATCCTCACAGGAGACGCCTCCAGATGCCGCCTCAATCCACGGTCAAGTAGCCGAGGGTCGTGCAATGCTTAGCTCGAACACATTGGTCGCGGGGGTCAGACAGGGCCTGGAAGGCTCACTACCTCAACCCAAGAAGAAGCAGAGGAAGAGACCGCAGAAGAGAGGCTCTGCTGCCGCCAAAGCTTCTAGCAGCTAGTCGGCTCCGCTGACCAATTTTGAAGACCGTGTACCGGTCAAAGGTGCGGTGATGTTTCGTGTCACAGGCCAGCCGATCCTATCGCCGAAACCGCTAGAGGGCATATTAGGGGATCTCAAGAGGCTGCACGACCATGTGTTGTCGACAGAGAAAAGCCTTCTCGCCTCAAGGGCTCCAAGATACCCGCTTTATGCGGTTCGTGTGCCTCAGGCCAAGTGCTACGTCGACACACTCACCGCGGATGTGTTCTTCCTGCGGTTTGATCACATATTTGACATGTTTCTCACGAGGTGGCTCGATTTTACGATCGTCCGCCTTTTTGCGCTACATATGAACTTCATCATTAGGAGAGACCAAATCGATCAAATCTCGGTTGCGGATCCATACTACATGCATGAGTCCTTCTTGTGTCTCCGTGACTTCGAACATCAAGCTACTAGGTAGTACATCGAGAACTTCATGTTAATGAATAAGGACAAGGATACGGTTCTCCTGCCTTATCATCCAAATGTAAGTCATTGCCGGAAAACCCTTTCGTCAATTTCAATCATTCCTTCGCTCATATGGTGGCTAATTTGAGGTGTCTTTATTTTCCGCAGCAACGGGCGCACAATCCTTATCGTTCTTTTCCCGCGAGTCTCCCACGCCATGTATTTTGACTCGTCCAGAAACTTCGAGAAGAAATACTACATCCACATAATGAATATTCTGGATAGTGCTCTCAACGGCTTCAGCATGAGGGGTGGCCACATCGAGATCGGGAAACAATGCAAGGGCGCACTGGGTTTCTCGCATGAAACTACGTTCTGCTCGGTCCATCAACCGATAGGAAACCACAATGATGGATTCTACGTCCTCCATCTCATGATGGAGTTTAGAACGGACCGCCAACGTCTTTGCATGACAACCAGAAATGATGACCATATCCGTCAATGGGCAGAAGACTTAGGAGCCAAATTGGACTATAAGCTCAGAGATGACTTCTTTCGCATCTAGAGGGACATTGCATCGATCATCATTAAAGATGTCGTCTAAGAGAAGGGGATGTTCTACCACGGCCCTATGTCACGAGCTGACGTCAGAACTCGCATAGGCATGTAACGTCAGGACCTGACGCCGTTCACGAAGCTAGGGTGCATCCTCCTGGATATGGATGGATGGAACTTGTAGTGATTCACGATGCCGATGATGATGTGTCAGTTGAATTAGTACTTTATTTAAATGGTCCCGCTGAACTTGCGTAACGCTAGTTAATTAGTTTGGGTACAATGAACCTGCGTACATCTAGTTAATTAGTTTGGGTACGATGAACCTGCGTTGATTATGTTTACTATATGTTGCATATTTTTGCTAGCTCTTTCTCTTCGTGTTGCTCAAGTATATTATGTTACATACTATATATCGTTGAATTCGCTTGATGAAGATGCATGCATCTCTGAAAGGTACATAGGTCCTGGATGGCGAAGAAGTTCTATGCCCTGTCCATAGGGAGGGTTCCAGGAGTTTACGACGAGTGGCCAGAGTGTCAGGCCCAAGTGTTAGGGTTCTCGGGCGGCAGCCAGAAAGGGTTCGATAGCAGACAAGAAGCGGAAGCTAGTTATTTGAGGTTCACGCTAGCACGAGAGAGGAATCAGAACCGGCGCCTCATGTACTGCATAATTCCGCTCTTTCTCATAGTCATAGCTCTTCTCTTCTATATCACGATATAGATGGATGATGAAACATGTGTATATTCGAGACATATCATAACTTGTATCGCTTTGTCGAGATCGATGACGATGAGAGACATCATTTGTGTCAGATGATGATGACATGATTTGATGAGACTATTTGTATGTGTATGATATGATGATTTTATTCTGTGTAAAAAACCTGTACAAATACAAATGAAATACCCCGCAGAAAAAAAATAGAAAAAACTTGCAGTAGCGCGAGGCCTGCGCGTAGCAGCAGCGAGGCTTTAGCAGTAGCACGTACATGTAGGTGCGCACTGCAGCTATTTTCAGTAGCGCTGTTTAGGGAAATGAACTACCACTACATATCATTAGCAGTAGCGGTTGTTCAACCCGCGGTACTGCTAAAGTTTAGCTGTTGCACCGTAGTAGTAGCGCCGGTACCCGCGCTACTGCTAGGCCACAAACCCGCGTTACTACTAGGGTTTTCCCTAGTAGTGATCCAATAGCCAATAGCATGCCAATGCTTTTCCCTCCAAAGATAAAAGAAATAACTTCTTTTTAACTCCATCCCTCGATAATCCTGCAATCTTAAATAATCCACATAGTTCATCCACAAAAATTAAATGCAGATCAGCATGTATTGTTCCATCTCCTGCATAGGGATTAGCATGCAATTTTTCCATAATGCCAAGAGGAATTTCATAACATACATTTTCAGTAGATGGAGGCTCCTTTCTTACCAATTGTTCTCGAAGTGAACATACCCCGAACAAGCCTCTCAAAGGATTATTTTCCATAGTAACAAGTGTAGATAAAATTCAGCACGTACATTAAATGTTTCCTTACCAAATTCCACTTACCAAGAGTGCTACATTCACCGGCAACGGCGCTAGAAAAGAGTCCCGATGACCCACAAGTGTAGGGGATCAATCGTAGTCCTTTTGATTAGTCAGAGTGTCGAACCCAGTGGGGAGAAGAAGGAATCGATAAGCGGTTTTCAGCAAGATCAACGACTTATGTTCATTATCTTGATAATTTGTTATGTGGGTGGACCAGGGCTAAGGTGTTGTTCTTACTTGAACAAACACCTACTTATGATGATACCCTCCATGCAAGCATCCGCAAATACAAGAGAAATAATTAAGATAAATCTAACCATAGCATTAAACATATGGATCCAAAACAGCCCCTCACGGAACAATTCATAAACTGGGGTTTAGGTTTCTGTCACTCCCGCAACCCATCATCTACAAACTAAGTCGACGATGCCTTCCCCTAGGCCCAAACATGGTGAAGTGTCATGTAGTCGACGTTCACATAACACCACTAGAGGAAGAACAACACAACATATCATCAAAACATTCAACGGTGATCAACTTCACGTGATTACTAATAACGAGACTTATCCCATGTCCTCAAGAATAAATAGAACTACTCACAACTCATAATATTGAACATGTTCAGTGGGTATAAATATGCAATCAACAATCTGAACATAATGATCTTCCACCAAGTAAACCAACTAGCATCAACTACAAGATGTAATCAACACTACTAGCACCCCCAGGTACCAATCTGAGGTTTGATACAAAGATTGAGCACAAGAGATGAACTAGGGTTTGGATATGAGATGGTGCTGGTGAAGATGTTGATGTTGATGAAGATGAAGCCTCCCACGATGAGTGGAATGTTGGTGATGACGATGGCTTCAATTTCCCCCTCCTAGAGGGAAGTTTCCGCGGCAGAATTGCTCCGCCGGAGAGCAAAAGTGCTTCTGCCCTGGTTCCACCTCGAGAAAGTGGCAGCTGGTCCTGATAGTCTTATTCTATTATTTTCTAGGGTAAATGGGTTCGTATAGGAGAATATCACCAGTAGTGGGCCCATGTGAGCCGCACAAGCCACCCTGGCGCGCCCCCTGGCTTGTGGGCCCACCGAGGGTCTTCTGTGGTACTTCTTTCTCCCAGTATTTTTTATATATTCCAAAATAAATTGTTATCTCCGTTGTAGATTTTTTCACGTCATTTTGAGCTCCGGATAATTGCTATCTCCGTTGTAGATTTTTTAGGTCAGAATTCCAGCTGTCGGCAATCTCCCTCTTTTGATGTATCTTGCATTTTAAAAGAGAAAAGGCATTAGAATTGCATCATAATAAGGAATATAAGTTCAAAACAATAAAAATAACAGTAGGAAAACATGATGCAAAATGGACGTATCAGGGCCTCGCTGGATTCGGATCCCGAGCTCTGCTGGCTCCCCACAGGGAGCTCGGGGACACTATCTCGGATGACCAGGCCCTTTGAGGCTCTGGTCTCCCTGGTCTCCTTGGTCTTCTTGGGCTTGGCCAAGGGCCACGTAGGGGTCCACGGCCAGTAGCTTCACCATCTCGGAACTCACATGCCCCCTAGGCTGAGCAGCCGGCGACCCCACCGACTTCGTGAAGGTGCGCCAATCCTGCAATATGACGACTCGAATTCACTCACTTGGCCGAGGTTGACAAAATGGAAGCTGATTCAGAAAAGAGAAAAACTAACCTTGCTAGCCCGGCGCGCTACGTAGTAGCCGGCGGCTTTCCCCTCGACCCGGTACGCCAGTCTTGAAGAGGAGGGTCTGCATCCCGCTGATGTCCTTTACCCTATAGAAACTTCAGTTAACCGAGGTCTCGCTACCTTGGACGAACCTCCATAGTGGAGAAGCTCGGGCTTGGAGGGGTTGAACTCTGCGGTGGAGCATGATGTGTACCACGTCAACAAGAGTGATACCCATGTTGATGAAGAATTCCACCCGAGCTTGGAGGGCCTTGAGCTCTTCCTCGTTCCCCGAAGTGAGGTTCTTGGCCGTCCAGGAATGCAGCCACATAGAACCATTCCTCGTGCCATAGCTTGACAGTCTCGATGAATTTGCCAGGCAGCCATTTGGCCCCCGAGATCTTGCTGACCATGGCCGCTCCGCACTCTGTGAGTTGGCCCCCGTTGGTCTGTGGTTAGAGGCAGAACAACATGAGCCAGAGCCCAAAGTGGGCTCAATGAAGAGAAAGGCCTCACAGAAGATGATGAAAGAGGCGATGTGGATGATGGAATTGGGGGCGAGATGGTGGAACTAGATGCCATTAAAATAAAGAAGAATTCAGAGGAAGGGACGTATATGGAATCGTAGACCTCGAATGAGATGTGGCACGAAGACGGTGCGCTTGTCCTCCTGGGGTTCGGGAACCCGGACGGTGGACTGTGTGCCCCCCCCCCCCCCCAAACGAGTGGGGATTGGCACCAAATGTCGTCGGCCGCCGGAAGGTACCCGAGCGATTGGAGCTCAGTGATATCTCCAGCGGTAACGACGGAGGGGGCCACTGCCCCCTCTTGCTCGCCGCATTCTCCGCCTCGGTAGCTGCTGCCTGGTTCCCTGTAGCAGCCATCGGCTCACCCTTGGAGGCTTGCTCCGTCGCGGTGCGCTTGCCCTTCCCGACCATCTCTTGAGATTGGAAGGAAGGGAAAAAGGGGATCAAAAGGTTTTGCTGGGCTCTATTCTCCGGGCGCTAGAACATGGGGATGATGAGAGCAAGAGCGGGAAGAATGGCGTGAAGATTGATTCATTTTACAGTGTGCCTTTTATAAGCCAGTGGAAACACCGAAAGGGTGCACTGCGCGGCAATAATTTCATGAGTTCCTGAGGCGATATGCGTTACGTGCGCGCGTGAATTGAGGGGTTTCACTTGTAATGCCGCTGAAAATCTGGAGCATGATCTCTTTATTGATGAGACGTGCCAATGGAAACGGCCTCGAGCCGTGCAAGCACGACATAAAGACAACTGAGGGGACCCTTCGGCTCTACAGTATATGGTGGCGTTTCGGGTTTGGTCAAAGTTGTCAGAAAACGACCGAACCGGCGCTCTCATCCCCACACGGGAAAACTTCGCCGTTAAGACAACTCAACACCCAGGGATCTTTGGATCCGGCGACAGAAAGATATCGCTTTAATGGCTCGACTGGGACTCCTCGGTTGGCCGAGGTATGTGAATCCTCAGGCGAGACATCGATCACTTTGGGAGAAGGCACGCGAAGAAATTGTTGAACCAGTTTGCAAGGCCGAAGACTGAAGTTGACGGACAACTTGAACAGGCCGATCAGTGTCCTCGGCTTGAAGACCGTTTTAGGGGCTACTGATGAAGTCCTGAATAAGGGGGTGCTAGCGACGTCGCCTCCCAGAAGATATGGGTTGGGCCGAGGACCCCCAGACAACCAACAAGTGGGCCATGCTCGGCAGGCTTCACGGAGGAAACAAGATGGAATCTTCCGAAGACTTGGCCCCAGATGTAACCAACTTATGTGTAACCCTAGGTATCCCTGGTGTCTATATAAGCCAAGGGTTTTAGACTGTATAGGTAGAGACATTCATACACGAATTTGAGGTAGGTCAATCTGTACTCTGTACCCCATCCACAATCAATACAAACTAAGCAGGACGTAGGGTTTTACCTCTTCGAGAGGGCCTGAATCTGGGTAAACATCGTGTCCCGGTAAACATCGTGTCCCCCTTATGTCATGTTAATATCAAGCCAAGACTACCAGATCGGGAACCACCTACCCAAGATCTGCCGAATTCGACTCCGTCACCGTACTCCATGGAGGCCGGAATTTTGAAAAATTCAAAATTCAAACTTTTCATTCTAAAGAAATTCTAAAAAAAATATACGTGTATACAAGAATGTAATGTATATGCGTGTAAAATTTCACGATGAAATATCTTGAATTGCGAGCTGCAAAAAAAACAAAATAATGGACTTGGAGAATGAACAGTGCATGTGCTTAAAAGCCACATATTTGTTTTTTTGTGTAGCTCTCATTTTAAAGTACTTCATCATGAAAATTTAAACACATCTACATTATGTCTTTGGGTGTATGCGTATATTTTTTTAAAAATTATTTTAAACATAAAAGTATGAATTTTGAAATTTTCAAAATTTGGTCTCCATTTAGCATTTTTGAGCATACTATATGAGAATCGCATTATCTGTTTATGGAAATAGCTGAGAAGCTAGAAGAGACCTTCAAAGTAATCTTGCAGAGATGAAAGGTTACGTGTCAAAGCACCAGCCAGCTACGATACCCTGCATTCAGAACTGCATCATAAGTGCAAAAAAATACAAAGAATCAAGGACACCCAACATAAAAAATACACCGAAGCCCCACTTATGAATTGAAGATGCAAGGGAGTGTGAAATTACTACTTGCTTGAAGATCGCCGAAGCTGAGAGTAGGGATGGTTTGCACGAGTTGAGACCTAATAATCTGTAAATCTATAGCCGAAGTACTTATCGAACTTCTTAAGTATCTTCTGGATTCTAGTAGCATTCTTATCAAGAACTCTAAGGAGCTTCACAAGATCAAGACCAACTTGCCTATAGGCCTCTCGCGCTAGAGAAACTCGTGATATATCGGACTGTTCTGTAAGTATGGTATGCTCTTCTCCCAATTTCTCGATCCTGCAAGCAAGGTAACCTTGCCATTTCTGTAGAAAGAGGACAACCTTTTCAATATACAATAACTAGTGGAGAAACAGCCTTTAGTCCCGGTTGGGAAGGGCCTTTAGTCCCGGTTCACGAACCGGGACTAATAAATCGGGACTAAAGGCCCCCACCCTTTAGTTCCGGTTGGCCACGAACCGGGACTAAATCCCTGCCACGTGGCCGGCAGCGCGCGCCGGGGGCTGGGGACCTTTAGTCCCGGTTGATGACATCAACTAGGACTAAATCCCTGCCACGTGGCCTGCAGCGCGCGCCCGGGGCTGGGGACCTTTAGTCCCGGTTGGTGACACGAACCGGGACTAAAGGTTTAGGGGTTTAGGGGTTTAGTGTTTATTGTTTATTTTTCCTTTTTATTTTGTGTTTTCCATTTAATTCTTTTTCATTTAAAACATATTTTACGCTACTACATACTGTACACGTTATGCATATATAATAGAATTTCTCATAGAACCAATCATATATCATAGAATTTCTGGTACGACCATACATACACATATATATATATATATATACAATTTGGTATATACAATTTCTCCTATAATTTCAGATCATTACATGCAGGCATTAGGTGAAATGTTATTCTCCGTCGGGAGATATGACCTGCTCAAGCAAAAATCCCGCCATTTCCTCTTAAAGTGCTCGTATGCGGTCCTTTGGTAGGGGCCTGTCCCGCATCTCCACCATCTTTAAAGAAGGAGATCAATATGAATATATTAGTTGTGTGTATATATATTATATCATGATAAAAAAAATTGTGAATAGTGTTTACATACCCAAAGATGTCTTGCATCTCCGCTCCTTTCGGTCATAAAGCGAAGGTTCTCGCAAACATAGTATGCACAGAAATTCGTCCCGTTTTCCTGCCTCATACACTTTATGAGAATAGAATTCAATCAGATAATAATCAAGTATGATAATGGTATTGAAACTAGAATTAAAGAGATGCGTGGACGTAGCTAGTACTACTTAATAACCTTGGACCATCGCCATTTCAGCTGGGGTTCCCATTCACCGACAACCGCTTTGATGAAATTTTGTCAAACCCTGCCCGGCAAAGAAAATGAATAAAGGAGTTATTAATTACTTGATATCAGGAAATGTACTAAAGAGGCCGACATAGTGCGATAATGATTGAAATTACCTGTCGAGCATCAAAAACAGGCTTCTGTATTCTTCAGGGTCTTTACCTAATGAGGTCAGTACTTCAACAGTTCCCTTGTCAATTCTAATGATTAGTAGGATCCAGTGGAATCTGCGCACATGTTTGTATAAGCGGGCATGCATAACTCATAAACTACACTTAACATCGAGTAAGCAAAAATAGAATTTGTAGTACAAGACTGTAACACTCACCTGAAGTTGTCAGGAAAATGTATTTCTGGTCTGGTATTTAGTTCCTTCAAAAACATTAGCAAGTTATTCTCTGTGTCTTGTTTTTGGTTATTTAACACAGTTTCATTAACGGTATTTGGGTCAATGAGCCTAATGCCATAGACTCCATCTCTTTTCAATTCAAAAATCTTTATTCTACATAATACCACACAAAAGAATATAGTGAGGATAATTACAGGCAATGAACGAGCTGAGCTAGAGACTTAAATTACAGAAAGAAATCACTTACAGACAATAGCAACTGACGAGAGATTTGTCAAGTGCATCTTGATTGAATAACTGAAAAATTTCTGGAAATTCAATCCACACATCATTTCCATGGAAGTAATGCTCTGGCTTGACTTTCACCATGAGGCTCTCTCGCCCGGCCTTTATTTCTCTCAGGTACTAGTCATGCAATCTGCCCATTTACGTTGATAGAAGCTTCTCCTCGTCAGGCCTGACCAGAGGGTTCCTGGGGACATATTTCCATGCTAGTTCCTTCGGATCCATCGTGGGGACTACCTCGATGCCTAGGAGTTGTTCAACAGTGATCCCATCTCTTTAGCCATCTGTCTTTCAGCGTCGGTTACCGCCTTATCGGTACTCACCTTGAGCGGGGGGGTCGATTGCACTGCCTGTTCTCCAAGCTGCGGAACAGTTTTCCCGCTTTTATTACTACCTGTAAGGCTCGACTGCTGATTTTTTTGGTGATAATATGACATGCTAATAGAGCGTTCATAGTCTGATCACCTTTTCTTCACAGCCGGTTTAGCAAGATCCATAAAGTGTTGTACGACTTTCTCAGGTATTTTCTCCTTCGGCGGTGGGGGCGGTTTCGGTGCAAAATGGGCCTTCACTTGGGCATCCACGACCCATTTCTTTTCCTCCTCAGACATCTCGTAAGCCAACTTCTTTTTGGCAGGAGGCTCGGGTTTCTTCTTTGCTGCTCTCTTCCGCTTTGGAGTCGGCTCACGAGATGGAGATCGATATCGCGTACTTGCGCTGGGCTCCGTCTCGAGGTGGGGTGGATTCGGCTTACGCGGCGGAGATCAATATGGCGGACTCGTGCTGCGCTCCGTCTCGAGGTGGGTTGCAGTCAGCTGATGCGGCGGACTTGGAGGAGGAGTCGGTGGCCTTGGCACCGAGTTTGGAAACACGATGCATTCCTTTCTCCATACAATGAGACCACGTATGGCTTCTCCCAGTGTCTGCTCCCCTTGACTTCCAGGAAAGTCAAGCTCTAGGGAGTCATATCCTGACAGAATTTCATCCACCCCGACACGAGCATAGTCAGGTGGAATCGGATTGTCGTGGATGGTTGCTTCAGGTGCATTCGGTAAAGCAAAGCCGTCCGCCACCTTCATGGATATGTTCTTCATTTTCATGTGTAGCTCACAAGTTGTCGTCTCTTGGATATCATCCACGGGGTAGCGAGCCAGCAGTGCATCACCGGCTGGGACCCCCGTGGAACCCACGCTGCTTTTTGGCATAGATGGGAAGGTACTATCCAATGTTGGATCTGGTTGCTCCTGCCGCTAAGACGCCCATTGCTAGCTAATTGTATCGATCTGCTCCTGCTGCCGCATGAATGCGCATTCCAACTCCGTGTTCTTTGATTCTATCTTTTGAAGACGGTCTGCATCCTGCTTCTTCTGGTCTGCATCCTGTAGGAGATATGCCCTAGAGGCAATAATAAATGTTACTGATTATCTCCCTGTTCATAATTATGTTTACGTTCCATGCTATAACTACTATGGTTCTCGAGTTTGCAATAACACGAGGCTCGGAGGAAGACTCATATGCACGTGTGGAATAATAAACGGTAGGATGTATTCCTAGTCTGGCCTCTAAGACTAGCTCAAGTGTTGCATGATGGTTCTGTTTTCTTGATCATGGGCATGTCTATGCCAGCAACTTTGGGGGCACAATGTTAGGAGAACACTTGTGTTGAATCGACCTGATTAATGTTATACTATGAGATACATCCGTCACAGGTTAATGGTTAATAACACAGAGAAGTTAATGTTTGCATATTCCTTAGACCATGAGAGTATCGAGTTTCTTCATACTTGCTTCATGTGTAGGGGAACGCAGCAGAAAACAAAAAAATCCGACCAACGCACCAGCCCAGGACCACTATGAATACTGCATACAAGGTTTCGATCTTTTCGTTACCGACTCGTAGCACAGCGGAAGTAGAGTCGATGACGATCGGCAGTGCAGATCCCCACAGCTAGGATTTACAACCTCCCAACCACGAGGATGTATACCTTCGTCTGCCCCTCGGACAGACCTCCGGGAGGCGGTCTGACAGTCCCTCCGACGGTGTCGCGGACAGCCCTTCGGGAAGACCCTCGAAACTCGGACGGTCACTCGGACAGCCCTTCAGGAGGCACTCTCGAACTAAGACCAAAACTATGATCTCTCTACAGAGTTGCACACATACAGTGTCAACTCTCCGGCAGGGCTTCGCCGTCCAGAACTAGTTCCTTCCGGAACCCAGACAGCCTTTCGGCTCTACGAAACTATTTCGCTGGGAGGGAGAGAGAAGCCAGACAAGTCTATGGAATGTGTATGAGAGCAAGGATGATGTTTGGGCAGCCCCCTCACCTCCTATTTATAGGAAAACCAAGGGGTAGTGTGCCTCCAAAAATTACCAAAAACCCCATGCATAAAGTCACACATGAGGTTGTTATGGGTAAAATGGGAGGACATGTGGAGCTCCAAGGAGCTCCCCCATCCTTGGCCGGCCACCCCTTGGGAGCCCCCCATGAGGGGCTTCCTTGGCCCTCAACCCCTTCTAGAAGCCTTTTAGTAAAAGCCCTAAAAGCTGGCTTTCCAAAAAAAAATCCAATAAGTGATTTTCACTATTCACGGAGACAATTTTCCGCGACCGTTAAATCCAAAAATATTTCTGTGGGTCTTAGAACAATTCCAGTGCCCACTAAAATGATTTTCGATTGGTTTCAAAACTATTTCG
This sequence comes from Thinopyrum elongatum, assembly GCA_011799875.1. Taxonomy (NCBI): domain Eukaryota; kingdom Viridiplantae; phylum Streptophyta; class Magnoliopsida; order Poales; family Poaceae; genus Thinopyrum; species Thinopyrum elongatum. Next base: position 7,038,772 of record CM022299.1, read on the forward strand.
GATTAGTGATTTTCATCTGCGAAAAGCAACCGAACCGGTTCCGGCAGCTCCGGAACAATTCCAGTTTTTATCGTGGAAAATTCCCAGAAGTTTCCAGAATGATTCTGGCACCCTCCAAGATTTATCAGGTGTGTGCCGAAACCAATTTGACTTAATGGTATCCCCTGAAACAACTTTTCAGTTTTACCAGAACTATTCCGATGTCCTCTCCGGAACATTTCCGTTGCATCTGAAACTTTTTCGGTGATTTTCTCTCAAACTCCCTGTCTAGTATTCAGCAGATAGATGACCCTCAAGCATGTGACCCTATAGGTTTGGTGAAGTATAGACATGACCGGAACACTTTCCGATCAATGATCAATATCGGAGCCGTGGACACCCATATTGACCCCTATACCCACACGAATGAATATTCGAGTGAACCTCCAGTTGTCGTGTGCTATCCCTGTTGCTTCGCGATATGTTACAAATACCCGAGGTGAGACATGTTGGCATCCCCGTGGATCAACAACTTGTCCACTATGCCAGTTACCTCGTTACCGGTATTGTTCTCTTTTCTCGTTTCCATGTTCCGGCATCCCAGTGCTCAAATCACATTGTGTCTGGCCAGACGATGGTGGATACCGTAACACCGAGAGGGCCCAGAGATATCTCTCCATTGTCGGAAGAGCAAATCCCAATCTTGAGCTATCAAGTTACTTGACATACTTTTCCATGAACCCGTAAGCCGCCGTAATAGCCACCCATTTACGGATGACGTTTAACAAATCCCAAAGTTCATGAAGCAAGCATGAAGAAACTCGATACTCTCATGGTCTAAGGAATCATGCAAACATTAACCATTTCTGTGTTATTAACCATTAACTTGTGACGAATGTATTCTCATAGCATAACATCAATTCGGGTCGATTCAACACAAATGTTCTTCTAACATTGTGCCCTCAAAGTTGCTGGTATATACATGCCCATGATCAGGAAAACAGAACCATCATGCAAAACTTGAGCCAGTCTTAGAGGCCAGACTAGGAATACATTTTACCGTTTAATATTCCACACGTGCATATGAGTCTTCCTCCAAGCCTTGTGTTATTGCAGACTCGAGAACCATAGCAGTTATAGCATGGAACATAAACATAATTATGAACAGGGAGATAATCAATAACATTTATTATTGCCTCTAGGCCATATCTCCTACAAACTCCCACCTGCACTAGAGTCAATAATCTAGTTAATGCTAATGCACTTTACACCCATGGCACACTAGTGTAAAATATTCTTCGCATGTGGTATAGCCTGATGTCCAACGGATCTGACGACTTCAGCTCCGTGTGTATCTTTGCATATCCTCGCTTTCACAAAATTCATATTTTGTGTGGACTTGGCTTTGTATATGTGTGAATCATTGGTCGAAACCCGATTCCTCTGACTAAGCTATGGAGCAACTATCTGCAATAGTGTCCCATTGACCAAAGCCTTCTTGGAACCATACTAAGTTCATGAATGAACTATATGATTCAACAACTTTTTTGTTGCTTCTAAAGCGTCAACATACTTAGCCTTTGATATAGAATTTGCCACAGTAACCTATTTGGGACAATTTCCAACTATCGTGCCACCATATTGTGTATTACACAAAACCCTTAACTTAAATAAAAAATCGCTTGGAGCATTGATGAAGACTGTATCGATGTAACCTTTTACAGCGAACTCTTCATGATCTCCGCTTGCGAGAAAACATGTCATCTATGCCACTGTGGCACTCAATGACCCTTTTTCATTGTTGTCCCATGATGAGTACTTTGATCACTTTGGTATCTATACTCACAACAACTTGAGAGTATCGGACATATCTGGTAGTTTTACATAACATGGAATACATGATTAATCCAAACACAAGAGTGTGTGGAATCTCCATCATCTATTTTGCTCATCAGTGTTTTGGGACACCGAGTCTTGCAAAACTCTTTCCATGTGACTTCGGCAAGAATCACTCCTTGACGTTTTTAGTGCCAAACTATTTTTGCATCTTGTCAATATGTATTTTTGCTTAGCCCTCTTAGGCAAATCTATCTCCATAGATCATTATGCCAAATATCAAGGCTATTTAGCCCAAGCACTTCATCGGAAAAATATTTTCAAATGAAGTCCTAATTCATGTCAAGAAATTTATTTCCAATTAACAACGTGTCAAGCACACAAGGTTTTTAGAAATATTGTTATGCTCCCACATACTTTCTTGAAACCACAAGCATCTTCGTTACTCATTGATGAAGTCAAACTCCTTTGACCATTCCATCAAAAACGAAGATTCCAACTCCATTTTGCTATCTTCTGTCCATTGCTGGAACTCTGAAGTTTGCATTCTTACTAGCATCCTCTGGATTGACAGAATACCTTGGACTGTAACACATGCAAGTCCTAGGTTTCATTTCCATCAGATGGAAATCCTTTCGCCATCCATGTTTCATATCTCGTGATTGAAATATGTATTAATTGCTAGTTCAACCCGAACCGACTTTAAGTCTCGCTACGGTGAAACAACCTCATCGTAGTCAACTCCTTGAACTTGTTATTGCAACAAGTCGAGCTTTATGGATAAAACATTTTTATCCATATTAGTTTTAGTTCCATAAATATTCGTTAGACCCTAAGTCTTCTGAAAGGTGTATCAAGATTTTAATCTTGAATCACTTATATGGAAACTATCTCAGATTGTATTGGCATTTAGCCAATTCCGAAGTCAGGGCCCATCAACGCTGCCTTGTGTATCGTAGGTATACTGTTGTCTAAAAACAATATCTCGTTTGCGCACATGAGAGGTTTGCACGAGCTTTGCCTGCATTGTTCAGCTGCAAATTCGATCGAAGTCCATACATCTCATGTAGAGACTTCTGTATCAGTCGCAGTAGGAAACTCTGGAATCACTTCCAAGGTTCCTTTCCGTTGATCTGATGACGAAGATACTTGTTATCTCGTCGAGTTTCACTGTCCTCCCACTCACCTTTTTGCAAGAACTATTCTCTTGAAAAGCATATCGTTTGGTGGCAAAAACTCTTTTAGCCTCGGTATAGTGGTGGGGGAATACCCAATAACTTGGGATAACCTATAAAGTAGCACTTGTCTGATTTGGAATAGGTTTGTAACCTTTTATACAAGCCCCATATTCCAAATGTTTAAGAAAAGATATAACATGGTTGGGCATACCATACAATGGCGTCATTTCAACAGACTCGATGGAGCTCTTTTTAGTGGAAAAGCCGCAGTCTCTAAAGCATCACTTTAAAAGGGATAATGGCAAATTTATTTATGTCATCTTTGATCTTACCATGTCATAAATGGTTTGATTACATCTTCATGGACATTCCACTCATAGTGGTGTTCCGGGAGGTGTAAGTTATGAAACTCTTTTCACAACTCATCAGACATTCGCTAAACTTGTAACTCAAATATTCCTTTCTGCAATCTAATTGTAGAAACATAATTGTCTTGTTACAATAATTTCTTCTTCATTTTGAAAACCTTTCGAACGATTTCAAAAGATCTAGACTTACGTCTCATCAAGTAAATATCCATATATCTACTTGAGTCATTTTTGAAGGTAGATAAATCCACTGTTTGCATCAACATTTATCGGACTACATACATCAAAATGTATGATCACCAATAAGTTCTTTGCTCGTTCCTTATGGCCTATGAACGGTATTTTAGTCACTTCACCTTTTGGAGGAAGGTTGCAAGTGTCAGATGATTCAAAATCAAACGACTTCAAAATCCATCATAATGGAATTTTCCATGCGGGTTTCTCCAATGTGACCAAATGCAGTGCCACACTTGTGTGGTATTCTTTTAGTCTTGCGACATTTAGCGTCAGTGTTATGGATGTATCATATTGCCATCAATATTCATAACATACGTCCCATCTTGGATGGAAGCATGGCCCTTTATGTTATTCATAATACTGAACAACAATTGTTCTTTTATGAACAACCCTTTTGCAATAACATTGTGCAAGGGGCTAGAGTGTAAAACTCTAAAATGAATTATGAAACTAAATATAGAGGCAATGTATTAGTATCAACAATCATAACCTACATCTCATTCATAATGAAAGTATGGCCCTTATGTTATTCATAACACCGAACATCAAAAGTTCTCTTATGAACATCCTTCTTGCAAGATACCTTATGCAAAGGGCTAGAGTGTGTAAAACTCTAAAATGAATTATGAAAGTAAATACATAGGTAATACACCGATGGAAGGTATAGTAACATTTACTATGTTCCCTATGTGTATCTTAAACTCATTCCTGGCTAGTCTTTCAGGCTATAGTAGTTCTTACATCGAGTTGCAACAGAATGCAATCGAGCGGGTATCTTTGTGATCAACTCACAATACCCAAGAATTAGTGATTAACATGTTTAATCATAATTCCCAAGAACTATTTCTTTAACCAGCCTTCTATACATCAATAACTTGTATGACATTCATACATGAACTGGATATTCCAGTCTTCTCTCTTTTTGCCTTTATACTTCTAACTGTTTGACTTTCAGTATTTCTCCTACTCTCAGAAGAAGCACTCAACTTAAGAGTGGTGTTAGCCCCGGACTTCCTAGGTGTGAAAGTCTTACTAACACCCTTCGGACATTTCCTTCCTCTTTAAGTTGTTATTTTATTCACCTTCATTTACATGACAGGCGTTCTACTGGATCCCTCTTTTATCTGTCTAATGCATAGTAAACACTTTTACTAATAGTTTGCAAACAAACATTGCTTTGGATATCTCATTTCTTTTAGCCTTTGTCTGTCTCTGAAAATGATTTTCAGATTCCATGAATAACACATAACTATCCAAACTTTCGAAGTTCGGGTCTCATGGAAGCAAACATATTTCACTTGACCTTAACGGAATTTTAGGTTTTGGATTGAAGGATGAGAGTCACATCATCCATAGCATTAGCGGGAGAATACCGAAAGTATGCGATAGGACAAAGTCCTTCTCAGCACTCTTGAGGACAATCCACACATTTCGTTGCCAACCGTTAAGTTTTAACCAGATATTTAACAGCTATTCAATTTTAATAGGGAAGGTGGAAACGCGAGCCATTATTCTACAACTATTATGGATATAACACTTAGACAGTGTTTACAATTAATTGCACTAAGAATTAAAATAATTAATTCTAAAGTGTGCTCCAACTCAAATCAATATCTCTCATAATTGATTGTGAGTGATACAAGACCCGTATTTCAATTGTTCGACATTGGCGTAACACCACTGATGACGAAAATCTCAACCGGTTGGCCAACTTGCCAATCACATCTCTATGTGACTCTTCTTCACCTTTCGATGCGTGTGTGCCGAGATCATGATGGTCATGCCTGAACGTCACGACAACCAAGTGATCTCGCTGCGAGGTCTCAACTCACCCGCCTCACAATTCTCTAATCGTTCATAACCGTGTGACATGGCGCACCTTGAAAAGATAGTTACCGTGACGGTGCTACACTTGGGAGAACACTAACTACTTGATATTTTTGTGAGAGATCACCCTAATAAAAAGCGACTACCATGCAATCAAGAAGGGTGCATCATAAGGGATAAACATCTCAGGCAATTCATAATAGCATGATATGGTATAGCCCTTTCTGACGGAGAAGTCTTTCATTTCTTCGTCTTCGGCATTTGCGTCGGTGTTCACCTTCGCGAAGTTTGCCACCACCTTGTCGATGCACCAGATAATATTACTATCTCTATAGCTAATAAAATAAGTGCATTACTTAAGGTTGACACACAGGTCATTAAAGTGACAACCATATGGCTCCAGCCATCATGCCGAATCATGACACGCAGGTCATGTTAATCAATTTACATCATATAGTCATCTCATACATAATCAAATTATTATGAGCACAGCTATACCACATCACATGCACATGCAAACCATCCTGCAAAACCAAGTTAGACGTCTCTAATTGGTTCATGCAAAATTTTATTTTACGTGGCTTCTAAGGTTTCGAAACAAACTGAAGCTACCAACGTTCATCATCAAGCATGATTATCCAAGTCGCTAGATTAACATTGCGGGGTGTATGAAACATGAGATAATAAAATCTCGAGCCCCATACTAAACTTAATCATACGCATGACCCCCATGCAGATCATATCTGCATTGCCCTTTCGTCTGCGAAATTTCATCTTTCTTTCTAACTATGGTGGAATTCAATGAACTGTTAGCACTGCGTTGATCAATCAGGATCGCGGATTGCCAGAACTTTGAAACTCCACCATGCTGTTATCAAGATCAGAAATATGCAAATTCCAGGGAAGCAACAAGAACATCGGGTAACATATTTTTAGTAATAGAACTCATCTACTACCTAATTATATTGTGCAACACCCATACATCTCTATGTTTTCTAGATCGCAACCTGCATCTACGCATAGCATGGCTGATGATGCCACTGTAGGGGAACGCAGCAGAAAACAAAAAATATCCGACCTACGCACCAGCCCATCACCACTATGAAGACTACATACAAGGTTTCGATCTTTTCGTTACCGACTCGTAGCGTAGCGGAAGTAGAGTCGATGACGATCGGCGGTGCAGATCTGCGCAGCTAGGATTTACAACCTCCCAACCACAAGGATGTATACCCTTGTCTGCCCCCCGGACAGCCCTCCGGGAGGCGGTCGGACACTCCCTCCGACGGTGTCGCAGACAGCCCTTCGGGAGGACCCTCGAAACTCGGACGGTCACTCGGACTGCCCTTCGGGAGGCACTCTTGAACTAAGACCGAAACTACGATCTCTCTATAGAGTTGCACACATACGGTGTCAACTATCTGGTAGGTCTTTGCCGTCCAGAACTAGTTCCTGCCGGAACCCAGACAGCCTTTCGGCTCTACGAAACTATTTTGCTGGGAGGGAGAGAGAAGCCAGACAAGTCTATGGCATGTGTATGAGAGCAAGGACGAGGTTTGGGCAGCCACCTCACCTCCTATTTATAGGAAAACCAAGGGGTAGTGTGCCTCCACAAATTACCAAAAACCCCATGCATAAAGTCACACATCAGGGTGTTATGGGTAAAATGGGAGGACATGTGGAGCTCCAAGGAGCTCCACCATCCTTGGCCGGCCACCCCTTGGGGGCCCCCATGAGGGGCTTCCTTGGCCCCCAAGCCCTTATAGAAGCCTTTTAGTTAAAGCCCTAAAAGGTGGCTTTCCAAAAAAATATCCAAAAAGCGATTTTCACTATTCACGGAGACAATTTTCCGCAACCGTTTAATCCGAAAATATTTCTGTGGGTCGTAGAACAATTCCAGTACCACTAAAATGATTTTGGATTCATTCCAAAACAATTTCGGATTAGTGATTTTCATCTGCGAAAAGCAACCGAACCGGTTCCGGTAGCTCCGGAACATTTCCGGTTTTTATCCGGGAAAGTTACCAGAATGATTCTGGCATCCTCCAAGAATTATCAGGCGTGTGCCGAAACCAATTTGACTTAATGGTATCCCTTGAAACAACTTTTCAGTTTTACCGGAACTATTCCGATGTCCTCTCTGGAACATTTCCATTGCGTCCGAAACTTTTCCGGTGATTTTCTCTCAGACTCCCTGTCTAGTATTCATTAGATAGATGACCCTTAAGTGTGTGACCCTATAGGTTCGGTGAAGTATAGACATGACCGGAACAATTTCTGATCAATGATCAACATCGGAGCCGTGGACACCCATATTGACCCCTATACCAACACGAATGAATATTCGAGTGAACTTCCAGTTGCTGTGTGCTATCCCTGTTGCTTCACGATATGTTACAAATACCCGAGGTGAGACATGTTGGCATCCCCGTGGATCAACAACTTGTCCACTATGCTAGTTACCTCGTTACCGGTATTGTTCTCTTTTCTCGTTCCCGTGTTCCGGCATCGTAGTGATCAAATCACATTGTGTCTGGCCAGACGATGGTGGATACCGTAACACCGAGAGGGCCCAGAGATATCTCTCCATCGTCGAAGGAGCAAATCCCAATCATGAGCTATCAAGTTACTTGACATACTTTTCTATGAACCCGTAAGCCGCCGTAATAGCCACCCATTTATGGATGGCGTTTAACAAACCCCAAAGTTCATGAAGCAAGCATGAAGAAACTCGATACTCTCATGGTCTAAGGAATCATGCAAACGTTAACAATTTCTGTGTTATTAACCATTAACTTGTGACGAATGTATTCCCTTAGCATAACATCAATTCAGGTCGATTCAACACAATTGTTCTTCTAACATTGTGCCCTCAAAGTTGCTGGTATAGACATGCCCATGATCAGGAAAACAGAACCATCATGCAACACTTGAGCCAGTCTTAGAGGCCAGATTAGGAATACATTTTACCGTTTATTATTCCCCACATGCATATGAGTCTTCCTCCGAGCCTCGTGATATTGCAGACTCGAGAACCATAGCAGTTATAGCATGGAACATAAACATAATTATGAATAGGGAGATAATCAATAACATTTATTATTGTCTCTATGGCATATCTCCTACATCATGAACTTTAGGGTTTGTTAAACGTCATCCATAAATGGGTGGCTATTACGGCGGCTTACGGGTTCATGGAAAAGTGTGTCAAGTAACTTGATAGCTCAAGATTGGGATTTGCTCGTCCGACGATGGAGAGATATTCTCGGGCCCTCTCGGAGTTATGGTATGCATCATTGTATGGCCAGACACAATGTTATTTTATCATGGGGATGCCGGAACAGGGAAATGAGAAAAGAGAACAAAACCGACAACAAGGTAACTGGCATAGTGGACAAGTTGTTGATCCACGGGGATGCTGATAAATCTCACCTCGGGTTTTGAAACATATCGTGAAGCAACAGGAATAGCATACCGCAACTGGAGGTTCACTCGAATATTCATTCGTGTGGGTATAGGAATCAATATGGGTGTCCACGGCTCCAATGTTGATCATTGATCGGAAAGAGTTCTGGTCATGTCTATACTTCACCGAACCTATAGGGTCATGATACGTCTCCATCGTATCTACTTTTCCAAACACTTTTTCTCTTATGTGGACTCTAATTTGCATGATTTGAATGGAACTAACCTAGACTGACGCTGTTTTCAGCAGAATTGCCATGGTGTTGTTTTTTGTGCAGAAATCAAATTTGTCAGAATTGAACGAAACTTTCTGGGCATTTTTTATGGAACTAATAAGGAATTGTGGAGCAAAGAACTGCTACAGAAGGGGTCCCAGGTGGCCACATGGCACCTGGGAGCGCCCCCCTGGGGTCGCCCTGGTGCCATGTGGGCCCCTGGTAGCTCCCCTGAACCTATCTCCAGGCCTATAAAATCACATCTTCGGAGAAAAAAAAACAGGGAGGAAGAATTATTGCATTTCACAAGACAGAGCCCCCGCCACCTCCTGTTCTTCATCGGGAGGCCAGATCTGGAGCCCGTTTGGGGCTCCGGAGAGGGGGATCTTTGATCTTCGTCATCACCAACCTCTCTTCATCGCCAATTCCATGATGCTCCTCACCGGGAGTGAGTAATTCCTTCATAGGCTCACTGGTTGGTGTAGGGGTTGGATGAGATTGATCATGTAATCGAGTTAGTTTTGTTAGGGCTTGATCCCTAGTATCCACTATGTTCTGAGATTGATGTTGCTATGACATTGCTATGCTTAATGCTTGTTAGTAGGGCCTGAGTGCCATGATTTCAGATCTGAACCGTTTATATTTTCACCAATATATTTGTGTTTTAGATCTGATCTTGCAAGTTGTATGCACCTGCTATGTGTTATGCTCCGCATCACCCAGGGTGACAATAACTGGGATTCTTTCCGGTGATTACCGTAGTTTGAGGAGTTCATGTATTCACTATGTGTTAATGCTTTGTTCCGGTTCTCTATTAAAAGGAGGCCTTAATATCCCTTAGTTTCCTTATGGACCCCGCTGCCACGGGAGGGTCGGACAAAATATGTCATGCAAGTTCTTTTCCATAAGCACGTATGACTATTTACAGAATGCATGCCTACAATGTATTGACCAACTGGAGCTAGTTCTGTGTCGCCCTAGGTTATAACTGCTATATGATCGATATCATCCAACACACCCATCATCACCGATCCAGTGCCTACGAGTTTCCACATACTGCTGCTTGCTAAGTTACTACTGTCGCTGCTACTGTTACACTTGCTACAAATCTACTACTGTTACCTTTACCGTTACTATTGCTACTTTGGTTACTTGCTATAAAACTATCATATTACCTTGCTACTAATCACTTTGTTACAGATATTTAGTCACCAGGTGTGGTTGAATTGACTACTCAACTACTAATACTTCGAAGCATTCTTTGGCTCCCCTTATGTCGAATCGATAAATTTGGGTTGAATACTCTACCCTCAAAAACTGTTGCGATCCCCTATACTTGTGGGTTATGAAGACCTTTTTCTGGCACCGTTGCCGGGGAGCATAGCAATATTTGTGAAGTCACTTGGAATTTATATTTGTTTGGCACGATGAAGAATCCTAAGGATGATAGAACCAAAATCTTTCCCTCAACTACGAGGACAGGTAAGGAACTGCCATCCAGCTCTGCACTTGATTCACCATCTATTTTGAGTAAGCTTGCAACACCACCACCTGTTATGAATTCTGCTATGTCTCATGTTATTGATGATGCCGCTTCTGGTATGAATGATGCTTTGAATGATGCTATGAATGATGCTACTTCTGCTTTGAATGATGCTATTGATGGTGCTAGTACTATGCCTGATACTACTGTGCCACTTGGTGATTTTCTTGATGAACAACTTGCTAAGGCTAGATAGATTGAGAGAGCCAAGAGTGGTGAAACTCTTGAGAATCTCAATCCACCTTTATTGCTTCGTCTTGTTGTTAGCACTGAAATACCTGATGAACATTGCTTAGATAAAGAAACTGCTTTAGCTATTCTTGATTGCAAAAGTAGAGAAGAAGTTTTAGAATTGCTTGCTGTGTTGAAAGAAAAATCTATGAGGGAGAGGATGAGGTGTGATCCTAAGTTTGCTACCCTCCCATCTTTATCACTGATAAGGATTATGAGTTCTCTGTTGATCCTGAGTTGATTACTTTGGTTGAGTTTGATCCTTTTTATGGTACTGAATCTGATACTGTTGTGGCACATCTTACTAAGTTGAATGATATTGCTACACTTTTTGCTCATGAGGAAAAGATTCATTACTATTATATTCTTAAGTTGTTCCCTTTTTCATTTGGGGGAGATGCTAAAGCTTGGTACAATACTCTTACTCCTGGTTGTGTGCGTAGTCCCCAGGATATGATTTACTACTTCTCTGAAAAATATTTTCCTGCTCATAAGAATCTAGCTGCCTTGCAGGAAATATTTAACTTTGTGCAGGTTGAATAGGAGAGTGTCCCACAAGCTTGGGGGAGGCTTCTCCAGCTACTCAATGCTTTGCCAGATCATCCTCTGAAGAAAAAATAAATACTTGATATCTTCTATAATGGTATAAATGATGCTTCTAGGGACTACCTAGACAGTTGTGCTGGTTGTGTTTTCATGGAACGAACCGTTACTCAAGTGGAGGAATTATTAATGAATATATTGAAGAATGATAATGATTGGACACCTCCTGAACCATCACCTGAACCTACTCTGAAGAAGAGGGGTATTCTATTTCTTAGTCCCGAAGATATGCAGGAAGCAAAGAAATGCATGAAGGAAAAAGGTATTAAAGCTGAAGATGTTAAGAAGTTACCACCTATTGAAGAAATACATGGGCTCAATGCACCACCACCACCACCGGTGGTAGAGGTAAATTCTTTGTTAAAGTTCAATGAAAATGATGTCCCTTATGGTAAAACTTCTCATCAGTGCTTGTAGGGTAACGCAGCAAAAAACAAAATTTTTCCGACCTACGCACCAGCCCAGGACCACTATGGAGACTGCATACAAGGTTTGATCATTTTCGTTACCGACTCGTAGCGCAGCGGAAGTAGAGTCGATGACGATCGGCGGTGCAGATCCCCGCAGCTAGGATTTACAACCTCCCAACCGCGAGGATGTATACCCTCGTCTTCCCTTCGGACAGCCCTCCGGGAGGCGGTCGAACAGTCCCCCGGACGATGTCGCGGACAGCCCTTCGGGAGGACCTTCGAAACTCGAATGGTCACTCGGACAGCCCTTCGGGAGGACTCACAGAACTCGGACCGTCACTTGGACAGCCCTTCGGGAGGCACTCTCGAACAGCCCCTCGGGCACTAAGATCGAAACTACGACCTCTCTACAGAGTTGCACACATACGGTGTCACCTATCCGGCAGGGCTTCGCCGTCCAGAACTAGTTCCTGCCGGAACCCAGACAGCCTTTCGGCTCTACGAAACTCTTTTCGTGGGAGGGAGAGAGAAGCCAGATAACATCTTGGCATGTGTATGAGAGCCAGGGATGAGTGTGGAGGGCTGCCCCTCCACCTCTATTTATAGGAAAGCCAAGGGGTAGGGTAGTTATCCAATAAAACCCAAAGGCATATGAGGGAAGTCCTTCCACAAGGACCTAAAGGAGAAACCAAGGAACAAGAGGGGCTCCAAGGTGGAGCCCCTAGTGTGGCCGGCCACTCCCCCATGAGGGCCCCCCCAAAGGGGGTTCTCATCCATCCACATCACCTTCTAGAAGCCTTTAGCAAAAGCCCTAAAAGGTGGCTTCCAAAAATTATCCAAAAAGCACTTTCACTATTCACGACGACATTTTTCAGCGTCCGTTCGAACTGAAAATATTTATGTGGGCTTAGAACAATTCCAGTACCCACTAAAATAATTGTCAACGCGTTCTGGAACAATTCCAGATTAGTGATTTTCATCTGCGAAAAGCATCTGAAGCGGTTCCGGCAGCTCCGAAACATTTCCGGTTTTTCTTCCAGAAAATTCCCAGAAGTTTCCAGAATGATTCTGGCACCCTCCAAGAATTATCAGGCATGTGCCGAAACCAATTTGACTTAATGGTATCCTCTGAAACAACTTTTCAGTTTCACCGGAACTCATCCGGTGACCTCTCTCTGCGGAACTTTTCCGCTGTCCGAAACTTTTCGGTGTCCGAAACTTTTTCGGTGATTTTCTCTCAGACTCCCTGTCTAGTATTCAGCAGATAGATGACCCTTAAGCGTGTGACCCTATAGGTTCGGTGAAGTATAGACATGACACGGAACCCCTTCCAATCAATGATCAACATCGGAGCCGTGGACACCCATATTGACCCCTATACCCACACGAATGAATATTCGAGTGAACCTCCAGTTGCCGTGTGCTATTCCTGTTGCTTCGCGATATGTTACAAATACCTGAGGTGAGACATGTTGGCATTCCCGTGGATCAACAACTTTTCCACTATGCTAGTTACCTCGTTACCGGTATTGTTCTCTTTTCTCGTTACCGTGTTCCGGCATCCCCGTGATCAAATCACAAAGTGTCTGGCCAGACGATGATGGATACCGTAACACCGAGAGGGCCCAGAGATATCTCTCCATCGTCGGAGGAGCAAATCCCAATCTTGAGCTATCAAGTTACTTGACATACTTTCCCATGAACCCGTAAGCCGCCGTCATAGCCACCCATTTACGGATGACGTTTAACAAACCCCAAAGTTCATGAAGCAAGCATGAAGAAACTCGATACTCTCATGGTCTGAGGAATCATGCAAACGTTAACCATCTCTGTGTTATTAACCATTAACTTGTGACGAATGAATCTCATAGCATAACATCAATCGGGTCGATTCAACACAAATGTTCTTCTAACATTTGTGCCCTCAAAGTTGCTGGCATAGACATGCCTATGATTGGGAAAACATAATCATCATGCAACACCTGAGCTAGTCTTAGAGGCATGACTAGGAATACATTTTACCGTTTATTATTCCACATGTGCACATGGGTTTTCCCCAGAGCCTTTATGGATATACGGGCTCGGGAACCACAGCAGTTATAGCATGGAACATAAACCTAATTATGAACACGGAGATAAATAATAACATTTATTATTGCCTCTAGGGCATATCTCCTACAGTGCTATCTTGAGTTTGATGATTATATTGGAAAGCAAAATTATTTCAATGCTCGTGTTATGAAACAGCTAGAACATAATGCTCAGGCTATTGATCGTTTGAGTGATTTACTGTTTAGAATTGTCAATGATGTTAAAGGAGTTAGTAAGCATGCTTCTATGGTTCAAACTCTGTTAGGACAAGTTGCTAAATCTCAAAGTGATTTGCTTATTGACATGAATAGAAATATGCATGATCATGCTATTAGATTTATGACTAGGGGTGGTAGGATGACCCAGGAGCCTCTTTATCCTGAGGGACACCCCAAGAGAGTTGAACAAGACTCTCAGAGAGCTAATGTTGATGCTCCTACTTCTTCTAAAAGGAAGAAGAAAAAGAAAAATGATAAGACTTTGCATGCTTCTAGTGAACCGGAGGTAGAAAAACCTCCTAATGCTAATCCTGGTGTTTCTATTTCTTATGCTAAAACACAATCAGGTGATGAACATACACCTGATGCTACTAATGAGGTTCTTGTAGATGCTCAGCCAGAAAATGTTGGAGAGCCAGATAATGATATTGATGTTGTACCTCCTGAGGATCTTGATAACCCACAACCAAAGAATAAAAGGTATGAGAAAAAGGATTTTGTTGCTAGAAAGCACAGTAAGGAAAGCGAACCATGGGTTCAAAATCCCATGCCTTTTCCTCCTAAGACTACTAAGAGTAAGGATGAGGAGGACTTTGAGCATTTTGTTGAAGTACTTGAACCTGTTGTTTTACGGACTAGCTTGATTCATATGTTGAAAATGCCTCCTTATGCTAAGTATATGAAAGATATTGTTACTAACAAAAGAAAGATTCCTGAGGCTGAAATTTCTACTATGCTTGCTAATAATTCTTTTAAGGATGGTGTTCCTAAGAAATTGGGAGACCCAGGTATACCAACTATACCTTGTTCCATTAAAAGAAATTATGTTAGAACTGCCTTATGTGATTTGGGAGCCGGTGTTAGTGTTTTTCCTTTCTCCTTATATAAAAGACTTGATTTGAACAAACTCACTCCTACTGAGATTTCTTTGCAGATGGCTGATAAGTCAACAGCCATTCCTATCGGTATTTGTGAGGATGTGCCCGTTGTGGTTGCGAATGTTACTACCTTAACGGACTTTGTTATACTTGATATGCCCGAGGACGATAACTTATCGATTATATTTGGAAGACCCTTCTTAAATACTGCAGGGGCTGTTATTGATTACAACAAGAGCAAAGTCACTTTTCATGTCAATGGCAATGAACACATGGTGCATTTTCCGAAGAAACTATTTCAAGTGAATGGTATTAATGTTATCGAAAAAACTCCAACTATCACTATTGGAAGCTTTCAACTACCTCTCCCTACTGTAAAGAAGTAATATGAAATAATTATGGTAGGGGATATGCCTGTCCCCATTGAGGTAACTTAGTGTTTTCGTTAAAATTCTTCGGTTTCATGTTAATTGAAAGGAGTTATTAATAAGACTTGATCAACCTTATTAATGGATTCTTTTTGAGAGGCATGAGATTGATGAATTTAGCAAGCACAACTTTCTGTACCCAACTCTTATTCTCTGTTTTTATTAGTTAAATAAAATAAAATGCCATGTTTTCTTGTTTTCTGAATTTGTCGTGCGATAAAAAGTGCCCAGAAATGAAAGTGCTCAGAATGTCCTGAAATTTTTACATGATTTTTTATATAATATATTAGAATTTTTGGCATAAAAATTAGTGCAGAAGAGCACCCTGGGTGGCCACATGGCACCAGGGCACGCCCGGGGGGCGCGCCCTAGTGCCATGTGGGCCACCCAGGGGCCCCATCACTTATCCCTTTCAGCCATCTCCTTCTTCCTCCTTAAAAAAATTCCTGCCCAGCTCTTGCCCATGTTCTAGCTCATCTTGCTGTGATTTTCGATCTCCTTGCTTGGAACTCCGTTTCCGAAACTGTTTTGAGGAATTGCTTCTTGGTATGTGACTCCTCCATTGCTCCAATTAGTTTTTGTTTTACTGGTTTATATTTTGCATATTTAGCTACCCTTGGTGCTACAGAAAATGAGCTTGCATGTTGAATTCTTTGAGTGCTAAGTAGTTTGAATGCTTGATATGGCCTCTAGACACTTGTATGAGTAGTTGCTATCAATTTTGTGAAGTTTTGTTAACATCTTTTTGTGGACCAAAAATTTTCAGAAATTTATTTCTAGGAAAATGAACTTTCTTCGGAGGAGTTCCTCTAGGAGGAAATCCACGGAGGCATCCTCAAGCTCAAGCTCTGCACACCCATCTTATGAAGAGCCCCGAGCAAGTTCGGTGAGAGGTGCAAAAACACAAGGATGCCGATGGCCGTGTTCGGACTTTATGCTGGGGGCAGTAATCAAGGAGGAGTTTGAGGAATATATTCATAATGCCGACCTCACCGCGTACATGGCAGATAAGCCCGATCAGTACCTTCACCTTACCCATTCCTTTACTCAGCATTTTTCATACAATCCTCGCACCTCTACAGTTTTGTTTCGCATTTATGATGATCTCCATAGTTTATCTCTAGAAAAATTCTGCTTTGCTTGCAGACTTCCTTACTACGGGTCGCTAAACGAACCACCTACAGATGAGTATTCATTGTTTTTAAGCAGCCTTTGCTGGGGTGAGGATAGTGGGGTTACACAGGCCAGAATAAATAGTATTCAATTCCTCGCTATTCGCTATTTTGCACTTTTCAATGGGAAGTGCATCGCAGGAAAGAAGGATTGTAGTGCACTTTGTGCTCCTGATTTGAGTATTATTCATACTGCTTTGACCGGCGAGAAGCGTTATAATTTGGGTGTGATTGTAGCACGTAGGCTGCAATGCAACGCGAACAATGGTGATTTCTATGGAGGGATCTATGCTTCATGTGTAGCTGCACACTTAAGGATCCGTCCGAAGTTCAATGACACCATTGTACCTTACAAATACTTGAACTTCGCCACTATGCGTGCACATAGGTTTCTGAAGTCAGACGCACACATGTATGAGTATAATTTGATAACAAATATGACCCTGTGTATGTGCTTTTGCCTGCACCTGCTCTCTTTGATTTTCAGGCTAAGGGAAGGTATTCTTTGACGAAGAGCGAGGCGCAAGAGTACAATGCAGAAATTGAGGCTGCCCGTCAGGCTGAGGAGGCTGCTCAGCAGGCTTCTTCGAGCTACCACTTCGACTATTATCCTGGACAGGGATGGAAGTAGACCAAGCTAGGTCAAAAGCCTAAGCTTGGGAGAGTATGTATTTCCCACCGACATTTTATTCATGCTTACGCATTTCACTCTAGTTGTCGGTGCTCATACTTTTTCATTGTATTATCCATGTTAGTTTTATTTTCTCGCTTTCTTCTTGTGTGTTTGAAAAACTTTAAGAAAACTAAAAAACATGGTTAGTTTCTTTTTGGTTTTTGCTTTCTAGTTTAATAAGCTGTAGCTTCTAAAAAAAATCAAAAACACAAAAAGATTTCTCGCTTCTTCTTTTACTTGTTGGGAGCTTTCCCATGTAAATAGTTTTTCTCGTTTTTGTTTTTCTTTCCTTAATTTGCCTTCTTCAAGAAAAACCAAAAACTCCAAAAATATTTCAGTGTGTTTGTCTGAATTTCTTTTCTTTTTGTTGAGACCTTATAAGGAGAAGACCACGATTAAAATGTTGAGTGGCTCTCATATACTTTATTGATGATCTAATAGAGAGCCCATATTACCTTGTCCTCTCCTTTGAATAAAATGTTGCAGATTCCAGCCTAGTCCATGGCATCCTTGCACTATTATTACTTCTATACCATTCGGTCGTGCAAGTGAAAGGCAATAATGACGATGATTTGGTGGAGAGACCGTGGCAAAGAAAAGCGGGTATGAACTCAACCTGTTCTTGTCTTTATGAATGTGTTTAGACCGATGTCCATGATTTAGCATATTATGATCAAACACGTTTGTGATGACAATTAAAGATTATAGTTCTTCATGCCATGCTTAAGTAGCTAGGGGTTGATAATGATTTACCTTGGATGTCAACATGCACTTAAAATGATTGTGATGTGGTATGATGGTATGGTATCCTCCTCTGAATGTTTCAAGTGGCTTGACTTGGCACATGTTTATGCATGTAGTTGAATCAAAACCAACATAGCCTCTATGATATTTATGTTCATGGTGTTCATATCCTACTCATGCTAGTACTCAATGTTGATTATGCATAGTGTATGTTCATGACCATATTCGCTCTCTGGCTGGTCGCTTCTCAATCTTATTGCTAGCCTTCACCAATACTAAGCGGGAATTCTGCTTGTGCATCAAACCCTTAAACTTGAGTTGTTCCAGATGAGTCCACCATATCTACCTATATGCGGTATTACCCTGCCGTCCCAAGTAAATTTGCATGTGCCATCTCTAAAAACCTTCAAATGAACATCTGTTTTGTGTGCCTGGACCGCTCGTGGAGCGACAGGGGGCAGTCAATATCTTCTATGCTAAGTGAGTTATTCTCAAATGAGTGTTTATTCACTTGTCATCGCACGAGAAAAGGGTGGTATTCGGGATTCCCAGTCACAAACTCAAATTGCGAATAATAAAACAAACTCCCCCGGACTGTTGTTGGTATGGAGGGCACCCGAGGATTCGGTTAGCCATGGCTTGTGATTGATGGTGGAGGGGGAGTAAACTTTACTTTTATCGCTTGGGAACCGCCACTAATTTGTTTAGCATGGAAGATATTGAAAAATCTCGGTCGTGACGTTGACAGGAAGGGCATGCCACCCAAAATTAAATTTTATCTCTGTTTTAAAACTTTGAGCTCTGGCACCTCTGCAAATCCATGCTTCCCTCTTCGAAGGGCCTATCTATTTACTTTTATTGTTGAGTCATCACCTTCTCAATCAAGCACCAGACTAGAGAGCACTATTGTCATCCTCATGTATTGTGTGTGGTTAATCGTTGAATGCATCATGACTGGATCTTTGTTGCCATGAATTACAATGTTTAGTCACTGCTTGAACTTTGGAGGTGCCCTGCATTTATGTTTTGCGGTCTCAGAAAGGGCTAGCGAGATACCATCATTGTCATATTGTATCATGATTGTTTTGACAAAGTGTTGGTATTTGAGATACTCTATTATTGCTCTCTAGTTGATTATGCCATTGATATGAATGAATATGATTTCTAAGAGTTATCATGAGCGTGGTTAGTTATAATCTTTGCTGAAAACTTGGATGTTATTTAAATGTATTCATAAGCACAAGAACAAAAAGAGTTTGTAAAAGTTTTTCTTTATCACTGTCAGTTTAACAACTGAATTGCTTGAGGACAAGCAATGAGTTAAGCTTGGGGGAGTTGATACGTCTCCATCGTATCTACTTTTCCAAACAATTTTGCTCTTGTTTTGGACTCTAATTTGCATGATTTGAATTGAACTAACCTAGACTGACATTGTTTTTAGCAGAATTACCATGGTGTTGTTTTTGTGTAGAAATCAAAGTTCTCAGAACTGAACGAAACTTTGTCGGGATTTTTTTATGGAATTAATAAGGAATTTTGGAGCAAAGAACTACTGCAAAAGGGGTCCCAGGTGGCCACATGGCACCTGGGAGCGCCCCCTGGGCACGCCATGGTGCCATGTGGGCCGCTGGTAGCTCCCCTGACCCTACCTCCAGGCCTATAAAATCAAATCTTCGAAGAAAAAAATTAGGGAGGAAGAATTATCACGTTTCACGAGACGGAGCCGCCGCCACCTCCTGTTCTTCATCGGGAGGCCAGATCTGGAGCCCGTTTGGGGCTCCGAAGAGGTGGATCTTTGATCTTCGTCATCACCAACCTCTCTTCATCGCCAATTCCATGATGCTCCTCACCGGGAGTGAGTAATTCCTCCGTAGGCTTGCTGGTCAGTGTAGGGGTTGGATGAGATCGATCATGTAATCGAGTTAGTTTTGTTAGGGCTTGATCCCTAGTATCCACTATGTTCTGAGATTGATGTTGCTATGACTTTGCTATGCTTAATGCTTGTCACTAGGGCCATGATTTCAGATCTGAACCATTTATGTTTTCACCAATATATTTGTGTTTTAGATCCGATCTTGCAAGTTGTATGCACCTTCTATGTGTTATGATCCGCATCCCCCAGGGTGACAATAACTGGGATTCTTTCCGGTGATTACCATAGTTTGAGGAGTTCATGTATTCACTATGTGTTAATGCTTTGTTCCGGTTCTCTATTAGAAGGAGGCCTTAATATCCCTTAGTTTCCTTATGGACCCCGCTGCCACGGGAGGGTAGGACAAAAGATGTCATGCAAGTTCTTTTCCATAAGCACGTATGACTATTTACGGAATGCGTGCCTACATTGTATTGACGAACTGGAGCTAGTTCTGTGTCGCCCTAGGTTATAACTGCTATATGATCGACATCATCCAACACACCCATCATCACCGATCTAGTGCCTACGAGTTTCCACATACTGCTGCTTGCTAAGTTACTAAGTCGCTGCTACTGTTACACTTGCTACAAATCTGCTACTGTTACCGTTACCGTTACTATTGGTACTTTGGTTACTTGCTATCAAACTATCATATTACCTTGCTACTAATCACTTTGCTACAGATATTTAGTCTCCAGGTGTGGTTGAATTGACAACTCAACTGCTAATACTTCCAAGTATTCTTTGGCTCCCCTTGTGTCGAATCAATAAATTTGGGTTGAATACTCTACCCTCAAAAACTGTTGCGATCCCCTATACTTGTGGGTTATCAGGTCACACGCTTAAGGGTCATCTATCTGCTGAATACTAGACAAGGAGTCTGAGAGAAAGTCACCGGAAAAGTTTCGGAGACAGCGGAAAAGTTCCGGAGAGAGAACACCAGAATAGTTTCGATAAAACTGAAAAGTTGTTTCAGGGTATACCATTAGGTCAAATTGGTTTCGGCACATGCCTGGAAATTCTTGGAGGGTGCCAGAATTGTTCTGGGAACTTCTAGGATTTTTCGAAGAAAAAACCCAGAAATGTTCTGGAGCTGCCAGAACTAGTTTGTTTGCTTTTCGCAGATGAAAATCAATAAACCGAAAAGTTGTTTTGGAGTATACCATTAAGTCAAAATGGTTTCGGCACACGTCTAGAAATTCTTGGAGGGTGCGAGTATTGTTCTGGAAACTTCTGGGATTTTTCCGAAACAAAATCCGGAAATGTTCCGGAGCTGCCGGAACCGCTTTGTCTGCTTTTTGCAGATGAAAATCACTATTCTGGAATTGTTTTGGAACGCGTCAAAAATTATTTTAGTGGGTAATGGAAATTTTCTAGGTCCACATAAATATTATTGGTTCGAACAGACGCTGAAATATGTCGTCGTGAATAGTGAAATCAGCTTTATGGTTACTTTTTGGAAAGCCACCTTTTTGGGCTTTTGCTCCAAAATATCTTGGAGATGACATGGATGGATGTGGCTGAAATTTCAGACCCTCCACCCCTCCTTCCCCTATAAATAGAGGTGGAGGGGGCTGCCCAAACTCACTCTTTCTCAACATACACAAGCCATGCATGATCTGGCCTTCTCTCTCCCTCCCAGCAAAATAGTTTCGTAGAGCCGAAAGGCTGTCTGGGTTCCGGTGGGAACTAGTTCTGGACAGCGAAGCCCTGCCGGATAGATGACACTGTATGTGTGCAACTCTGTAGAGAGATCATAGTTTCGGCTTAGTTCGAGAGTGCCTCCCGAAGGGCTGTCCGAGTGACCGTCCGAGTTTCGAAGGTCCTCCCGAAGGGCTGTCCGAGTGACCATCCGAGTTTCGAAGGTCCTCCCGAAGCGCTGTCTGCGACACCGTCTGAGGGACTGTCCGACCGCCTCCCGGAGGGCTGTCTGAGGGGCAGACGAGGGAATACATCCTCATGGTTTGGAAGTTGTAAAATCCTAGCTGCGGGGATCTGCACCATCGATCGTCGTCGACCCTACTTCCGCTGCGCTACGAGTCGGTAACGAAAAGATCAAACCTTGTATGCAGTCTTCATAGTGCTCCTGGGCTGGTGCGTAGGTCGGAATTTTTTTGTTTTCTGCTGGATTCCCTACAGTGGCATCATGAGCCGTGCTATGCGTAGATGCAGGTTGCGATCTAGAATACATAGAGATGTATGGGTGTTGCACAACATAATTAGGTAGTAGATGAGATCTATTGCTGAAAATTATTTGTGCGGGTAGCAGATGATATCTGTTACCCGATGTTCTTGTTGCTTCCCTAGAATTTGCATATTTCTGATCTTGATAACAGCATGGTGGAGTTTCAAAGTTCTGGCAATCCGCAATCCTGATTGATCGACAAAGTGCTAACAGTTCATTGAATTCCACCATAGTTAAAAAGAAAGATGAAATTTCGCAGACGAAAGGGCAATGCAGATATGATCTGCACGGGGGTCATGCGTATGACGAAGTTCAGTATGGGGCTCGAGATTTTATTATCTCGTGTTTCATACACCCCGCAATGTTAATCTAGCGATTTGGATAATCATGCTTGATGATGAACGTTGGTAGCTTCGGTTTGTTTCGAAACCTTAGAAGCCACGTAAAAAAAATTGCATGAACCAATTAGAGACGTCTAACTTGGTTTTGCAGGATGGTTTGCATGTGCATGTGATGTGGTATAGCAGTGGTCATAATAATTTGATTATGTATGAGATGACTATATAATGTAAAATTAACATGACCTGCGTGTCATGATTCGGCATGATGGCTGGAGCCATATGATTGTTACTTTAATGACCTGCGTGTCAACCTTAAGTAATGCACTTATTTTACTAGCAATAGATATAGCAATATTATCTGGTGCAACGACAAGGTGGTGGCAATCTTCGCGAAGGTGAACACCGACGCGAATGCCGAAGACGAAGAAATGAAAGACTTCTCCGTTAGAAAGGGCTATACCATATCATGCTATTATGAATTGCCTGAGATGTTTATCCCTTATGATGCACCCTTTTCGATTGCGCGGTAGTCGCCATTTATTAGGGTGATCTCTCACAAAAATATCAAGTAGTTAGTGTTCTCCCAAGTGTAGCACCGTCACAACATCTATACTTTCAGGGTGCGCCATGGATACATTGGTACGAACGATTGGGGAGGTGTAAGGCGGGTGAGGTCAGACCTCGCAGCAAGATCACTTGGTTGTTTTGACGTTCTGGCTTGATTGTCCTGAGCTCGGAACACACGCATCGAAAGATGAACAAGAGTCACATGGAGATGTGATCGGCAAGTTGGCCTACCAATTGTAATTCCCGTCATCAGTGATGCTTACATCAATGGCATTTAATTACAATATGGATCTTGAATCACTCACAATCAATTATGAGAGATTTTGATTTGAGTGGGAGCGCACTGTAGAATTGACTTGTTTAATTCTTAGTGCAATTAATTATGAACACTGTCTAAGTGTTATTTGCATAACAGTTGTAGAAGAATGGCTCGCATTTCCACCTTCCCTATTAAAATTGAATAGCTGTTAAATATCTGGTTAAAACTTTACGGTTGGTAACGTAATGTGTGGATTGTCCTCAAGAGTGCCGAGAAGGATTTTTTCCTATCGCATGCATTTGGTATTCTCCCACTAATGCTATGGATGATGAGACTCTCATCCTTTGATCCAAAAGCAAGAATTCCGTTACGATCAAGTGCAATATGTTTGCTTCCATAAAACCTGAACTTCATAAGTTTGGGATAGTTATGTGATATTCATGGAATCTGAAATTCATTTTCAGAGACACACAAAGGCTAAAAGATATGTGATATCCAAAGCAATGTTTGTTTTGCAAAATATTAGTAAAGTGTTTACTGGGCATTTGACTGTTATGAGAGGGATCCAGAAAAATGCCTGTCAAGTGATGATGGTGAATAAAACAACAACTTAAAGAGAAAGGAAATGTCCAAAGGGTGTTAGTAAGACTTTCACACCTAGGATGTCTGGGGCTAACGCCACTCTTAAAGTTGGATGCTTCTTGTGAGAGTAAGAGAAATACTAAAAGTTAAACTATTAGAAGTATAAAGGCAAAAAGAGGGAAGACTGGAATATCCAGATCATGTATGAATGTCATACAAGTTATTGATGTATAAAAGGCTGGTCAAAGATGTAATTCTTGGGAATTATGATTAAACATGTTAATCACTAATTCTTGGGTATTGTGAGTTAATCATAGGAATACCCGTTTGATTGCATTCTCTTGCAACTCGTTACAAGAACTACTACGGCCGAAATGACTTGATGGGAATGAGGTTTAGATATGCACTGGGAACATAGTAAAAGTTACTATACTTGGTACATTACCTATGTATTTACTTTCATAATTCATTTTAGAGTTTTACACACTCTAGCCCCACTACAGGAATCAGCTTCTTTGCCGTCTGCCATGGTAGACGGCAAAGGCATGAATGGCGGTCGGCAAAGCTCTTTGCCGACTGCTAGCTGTCGGCAAACAGTCCGGCTCAATTCCTGCCGGTAAAGGCCTTCTTTGCCGTCTGCTTCAGAGAAGCGGACGACAAAGGTTTATGCCGTCAGCCGTTTGCGGCCAGCAGACGGCAAAGAGCGTAGACGGCAGTGAGGTGAGGTGGGAGCCGTTAGGGGTTAACGGCGTGCTTTGCCGTCAGCCGGCAGACGGCAAAGAGGCTAAGGTCTTTGCCGTCTGCTGGCGGACGGCAAAGAGCCCAAATAGGAGTCACTGGGAAGCTGCCACGTGGCCTTATTTGCCGTCAGCCGGCAGACGGCAAAGAGGCTAAGGTCTTTGCCGTCTGCTGGCGGACGGCAAAGAGCCCAAATAGGAGTCACTGGGAAGCTGCCACGTGGCCTTATTTGCCGTCTGCTAGCTGTCGGCAAAGGGATTTGAATCTTTGCCGTCTGCCAGCTGACGGCAAAATGCCCAAATAGGCAACCCAGTGTTCCCAGGTTGCACAGGTAGCTGCCACGTGGCCTTCTTTGCCGACTGCTAGCTGTCGGCAAAGCTCTTTGCCGACTGATAGCAGACGGCAAAGCTCTTTGCCGTCTGCTAGCAGACGGCAAAGAGCCTATATAACCCCTGTTTTTAATTGAATTCATTCAATTTGACAGAAATTCATAGATATACACAGATAATACATATATACACAACAAGCATATCCAACAATATATTTCCACAAGTCCAACATATATCCATATGACATAAGAAGTTTCCAACAACATATCCATAGTGACATACACATCCAAACAAGTTCCCAAACATGTTTTCATAAACAAAAAGGAAGCACAAGGAGAATATATGAGTCCATCAATGCAAGCTTCCTCATCTCAAGCAAATCTGCAAATTGGGAAAGATGAAAGTTAGAAGAAGAAGAAGAAGAGGAAAAGAAGAAGAAGAAGAAAAGAAGAAGAGGAAAATAAGAAGAAGATTTTATATTCTCTTTCTTTCTCTCCTCCCCCTCTTCGTTATCTTCTTCTTTTCCAACAAATGTAGTTAAAAAAGCCAATTTAGAGCTAAGCTAGGTAAATAGGTCATTTTGGAGATAAGCTAAATTCAATGTATCATATTGGAGCTAACCTACTTAAACTTGGTCATTTTGGAGCTAAGCTAAGTTAAATGGATCATATTGAAGCTAACCTAGGTAAACTTGGTCATTTTTGAGCTAACCTACGTAAAAATGTCATTTTTTGCTATGCTAGGTAAAAATGCTAAGTGTGTAGGTCAATTTAGAGCTAACTTAGGTAAATAGGTCATTTTGGAGCTAACGCGGGTAAAATGGATCATATTGTAGCTAACTTAGGTAAACTTGGTCTTTTTGGAGCTAACGTAGGTTAAATGGATCATATTGGAGCTAACATAGGTAAACTTGGTCATTTTGGAGCTAACCTGGCTAATTAGGCCATTTTTGACATTACTAAGCTTATTGTGTCATTTTAGAGGACAACAAGCTAAGTATATGACATTTATGAGGTTAGCAAGGTTATTATGCCATTTACGAATAAAAACAATTAAGAGGAGGAAAAGAAGAAGAAGAAGAAGAAGAATAAGAAAAGAAGAAGAATAAGAAAAGAAGAAGAAAAGAAGAAGAAGACTTGGCACGGGCTTCTTGTTGTGGTGCGACTGAGAGAGAGGAACAAAATATTAGTCAAGGGCTCAAGCTAGCATGAAGATTGAAATTGCTATGTAAATAAGGTCATTTTGGAGCTAAGTAAGGTTATTATGTCATTTTTGAGGAAAAAAAGCTAAGTTTAGGTCATTTTGGAGGTAACCAAGATTATTATGCCCATTTTGACCAAACTATGCTAATTATGTCATTATTGAGCTATCCAAGGTAGTTATGCCTTTTTTTAGCTAACTAAAGCATATTTAGGCATTTTATAGAGCTATCTTAGGTTATTATGTCATTTTAGAGCTAATTATGTCATAAATTAACAAGCTAAGATTATTTTACGTCATTATTGAGCTATCAAAGGTAGTTATGCAATTTTTTAGCTAACTAAAGCATATTATGTCATTTTAGAGCTAATTATGTCATAAATGAACGAGCTAAACTAAGTTTAGGTCATTATTGAGATATCCAAGGTAGTTATGCCATTTTTTAACTAAGTAAGCATTATTGAGCTATCCAAGGAAAAATGCTATCATGTAGAATGAAATTGCATGAATCATGAAGCAAACCACATACCCAGTGACCCCCGTACTCAAACAGGTCGGAGCTCCCTTGATGGTGTGGCACACCAACCATTTGGGCACGCTTATCCTTGGCCCTTTGGTGTTCGACTAGCCATTTGGGAGAGCACCACTCATCCACCAACGCCTCCCAACAGTCCATCCTATCCGCACACCATCTCGGGGGCACCTAAGTTAGTCAAGAGAAATTTCAGCGCTACGCCTACGAATCAAATCAAGAGAACTAAGTTCAAGGCCTGAAGAATAGGTAATTACCAGCATGTACTTCTCCTTAGTCAGAAACTTGCCGCGACACTTCTTCTTCGCCCTCCTAATACCCTTCGAGGCGTAGTACTCTCGAACGGCCTGCAGCCGAGCCTCGTGCCGTAAGTTCTTAAGTAGGCGCTTGCACTCGACTTCGACAACCGAAGCCGCAGCCTCCTGCTCTCCATCTGAAATCCTGTAGAAGGTCTGCAGTCAAACAAGACAACGCTGATTAGTAAAATCACTACGTACTGTTGATCTTTAATTCTGCAAAGGAGAAATTACCCAGAACCGACGGAACACAATGTCGGCCACCGTCTCGCACTCGACACCGGCGACCATCTCCCCCGGCTGGGCCGGGGCAGCCTCGTACAGCTCCCAGCTAAGTGCTAGCTGTGGAACCTGACCCTCACCGGGCAACGTGACCCACCCAGGGAAGTGCTGCCGGCAAAGCACACCAAGGACCTGGTTTGGCCTGCGGACACCACGGGTGTGTACCCAGCCCCTGCAGTATGTCAAGGCCAATGCATTAGATATTAATTTGAAGAAACATGAAGGCAAAAGGTTAAAAAAGAGTAAATTCACTTACTTCAACCCATTAGGCTGTATCAACCACCTCTGGTCGGGGGTCGTCGGCACGGGCGGGAGCTTTGTACCGCCACGCTGGTAGACCTTCTTGCCCTTGTCAACCATCTCGCCCTCGCTGTAGCTATCATCAGAGAAGGTGTCCTCGCTATCATCAGTAGGGCCTGTTGCATCTGGAGTCTCGTGCGAAGAAGACTCCGGGACTGGAGTCTTCTGGGACGAAGACTCTGGGACCGGACTCACGTGGGGCGAAGGAGAGGCGCCCAGAGTCTGGTGGCGCGAAGGATCAGCGACCCCAGTCTGGTGGGGCGAAAGATCCACGACCCGAGTCTGGTGGCGCGAAGGAGAGGCGACCCCAGTCTG
This sequence comes from Thinopyrum elongatum, assembly GCA_011799875.1. Taxonomy (NCBI): domain Eukaryota; kingdom Viridiplantae; phylum Streptophyta; class Magnoliopsida; order Poales; family Poaceae; genus Thinopyrum; species Thinopyrum elongatum. Next base: position 7,066,709 of record CM022299.1, read on the forward strand.
GTGGGGCGAAGGATCCGCGACCAGAGTCTGGTGGGCCGAAGAATCGACGACCGGAGGCTCATGGACCGGAGTCCGAGATGGGTCCACGTCAGACGGAGCGGTCCTGTGGTCGGGTGAATCAGCTAGGGGTGGCGGCGAGGAAGGCATAGCAGCCTTCCTACCTCTCCCGCTGCCACGTCCACCTCTAGCAGCCTTCTTCGTCCTCCCCCGACCTCTGCCGGCCGAAGAAGAAGGGCCCGCCGGTGCTGACTGCATACTGTCTAGCAGCGCTCTCCGGAGGGGCCGGGCTGGAATAATGGAAGCACCCCTCCCAGGAGCGCTCGCACGAGGCTCGGAGCGCTCTGGACCCTTGCCCACCATCCTGTCAACACCTGCAATGACAAAAAGTAAACGACATTAGTATAACATAAAAAATTTGAATAACTGACATGAATACTATGTATATAATTTAAGAGTATCATCATCATGAACATAATAAAAAATTGAATACCTGACATTACTAATATTACTCTGAATCGTCTATATATGCTCCGGGATCATTAAATGCATCATCATCATCACTATCAGTGATGAGCTCATCATCATCATTAATAAATGCATCAACATGTGGAAGGCCTCCTTTACGTAATTGTTCAAGCATTGAAAGGTCATCTGCAGCAGTAACTTCTTCTTGTTTCGGCTCTTCTTGTTCCGGCTCAGGGGTGAAGTCGGATTCACTATCGCTGTCTACTTCAATGTTCAGGGGTACAGTTGAGCGGTTCTTGAAATGTTTTTTGGAAAGACGTGTTTCTTGGAAGAATTCTCCTTCGTCATATGTGTCTTGGTCATAATCCTCTTCATTGGGGGGAGGTGGTCTAACACGTGGCGGCACTTCATAAACGACATCCCAACCACTGAGATTTGAATCACTTTGACAGGTCCACGGTAGATAGAAAACTTGGGTTGCCTGTTGAGCCGTAATATAGACATCGGGAACATCCAAATGGGTGCTTTGTTTGATTTCGACTAGCCCTATATGTTCATGAGTCCTTCTAGTATCCTTCGGCTGGAACCAATAACATCTGAAGACTACGACGTTTGGTGGGTTTTCACCATAGAATTGAAGTTCATAAATTGCTTCAACTCTTCCATAATACTCAATACCTCCTTCGCCGATAGCAGAGACACAACAATTTGTAGACTTTCGGTCGGCCATAGATAGCTCTTTGCCATAGGTACGAAAGCGATACCCGTTGATGTCGTATTTGTCAAATGAACGAACCTTATAGTCAAAACCATTAGCTACTTGTCTCAATTCGGCATCCATAATCTCTGAATTAGCCTACAAGTTTAATACGAAAGGATTGTTGCATTAGTCGCAAATTAGCCAAAGAAATGAAATGGTCTAATGGAAATTACCGTTTGTTTGAACCAAGAGATGAAACCGGGATAGGCGCCTCCTTGCTTTGCGAGAAGCTCATACTCTTCGATGGAATCCTTTTGTATCACTGCACCATACGAGAATATGGCGACGTATCGACTGCATCAAATATCCCGGAATAAGAGCAGTTCAAAGGAATTAGAAATTGCGAAACAATGTACGGAGATCTTACTCGATGTACGGCCGCACTTCTGTTAGGTTGTTGAAGAGATACAGCGAAATGGTCTGCCATTCTTCAACACCCAACGGTACTGGTTTCCAACCACTGGCGTGGTGCGAGACCCCTTTGAATGAGGCTGAGGTTGGATTGACCCTTTTTAGGGTCGTCAGCATTGTATCCGAGGCTTCGGATATGCAAATGACGATTTTTGGCTTCGTAGTGTGCTGTCACGAAGTTTGCCGCCTCTCAGTGATGAATGCCTCGGCCATCGATGCTTCAATTCTACGTTTGTTTTTACATTTGCTCGAAGGGTCTTCTGCATTCTCTCAGTTGAGTAGCACCAACGATTTTGCACGGGCCCTCCCAATCTTGCCTCGGTCGGGAGATGCAAAATCAAGTGCTGCATTGGATTAAACATGCTCGGCGGAAAGATGGAAAGATTTCTCTAACTTGCAGATCAACTCCGGTGCCAACTGTTCCATTTCTTCGAGGAGGCCAGGCGATAGTTCTTTCGCCACAAAGAACACGGAAGAAAATAGCTCAGCTCTGCCAGTACTAGCCATTCATCCTCAGGGATGAAGCACGCAACATCACCGGCATTATCCGCTCAATCCATATGTGCCAATCATGACTTTTTAGACCAAATATTTTCAATTTTCAAGACTCGCTCCCCTCTTTAGATTGCTGCATACCCATCGGGGAACATCAACTGCATTTTCACCCACAGAATAATTTCCCTCATAGCTGGCCTTCCAAGATTGAACCATGCCTTTGGCTTGTGAAGTTCCGCTTTCCTTTCGGATCTTGCAGTTTTGTAACGGTCTATCAAATAGCTCCTCTTGATCGACTCTAGCGCTTAGGATTATCCTTTGACTTCCCCTCTATGCCGAACAATGTGCCAAAAATGGCTTCGGCGATGTTCTTTTCGGTTGCATCACGTCGATGTGTGTGGGCAAAGGAGGGTCTTGAAGTAAGGCAGATCCCATAAGCATGTCTTGTGAGTCCAGGCGTGTTCCTTATTATACCCCTTGAAATACCCTGGACGCACTGGATCTGGCTCGAGAGAGCGTTTAACTGATCTAGGGTTTGTTGGCCTGTCAACGCAGGTGGTGCAGAGTGTTTGACAACTCTACCTTTCATGAAGTTCTTCTTGTCTTTCCTGTGAACTATGGTGAGGATCCAGAAACGGTCTATGCAAGTCAAAGCAACTATACTTGTGCCCTGCGGTCAGCCAACGAAACTCAAGAGCTCCCTTGCATGTGGGGCACGGGAACCTTCCATGCACACACCAGCCAACGAATAGCGCATACGCCGGCAAGTCATGCGTCGAGTACATGTACCAGGCACGCATTATGAAGTTCTGTTTAAAGGCGTCGTATGTCTGAACCATTATCCCAAGCTTCTTGCAATTCGTCCTTAAGCGGCTGCATGTACACATTCATATTCTTCCCCGATAGTTGGGCCTGGAATTATCAACGTCAGGAAAATGTTCTTTTTTGCATAATCTGTCCGGGGGGGAGATTGAGTGGAATGACAAAACACGGGCCAACAACTGTATTGGGTTGCCGTCTGACCATACACACTGAACCCATCCGTGCTGACGGCGACTCGAGGATGCCTTGGATCTGCGTTTTTTCCTTATGTAATGCATCGAAGCACTTCCACGCTTCACCATCCGATGTGTGCACCATCATCACATTCCCATCTGCATCACGTTCGGTTCTTTTGCCCGTTTTGTGCCATGTCATATGTCTGGCCGTCTCTTTGACCATGAAAAGACGTTGAAGTCTTGGTACGATTGGCAAATACCGAAGAACATTAACGGGTATTTTGGTCTGCGTCTCCACACTCCATTGTCTACCACAACATACCTGGATGACTCGCAAATGGGACAATAGTTCAAGTCCTCATACTGGTGCCTAAATAAGACACATCCTTTCCACAGGCATGTATCTTCTCATAGGGATTTAAGAGCACGGAGGATTTGTCTGACTGGTACAGGTTTGTAGGTAGCACATGGTTTGGGTAGAAATCGTCTGAATACTGTCATCATCGCGTCGTAGCATTCTGTACCCAAGTTGAACTGAGCCTTCAAAGCCATGATTTGTGAGATGGCATCCAGCTGACAAAGCTCAGTGTGCTCGTGGAGAGGACGTTTTGAGGACTCCAAACATTTCAGTGAAGGCCTTTGCAGATTCCTCCATCTCCTCGTCCGAGTCCCGAGCATCGTCAAAGTCTTGCACCATGTCATTCCATCCAGTACCATGCTCGTCGGTGCGACGACGAACCACCTCAGGTCTGGCATGTTGGGGCAGACTCACCATGAAATGTCCAGACCGTGTTAACCAGGCGTAAAACCAAACTTCTGCAGGGTGTTTACTCATTTCAAGCTCGTCCCTCTATTAAAGTTGTCGCACCGGACACAAGGGGCACCAGCTTAATCTTGGCCATTAGCAAATGTGGCTCTAACAAACTCTTTGGTTTTTTGTTAACCATTCACCGGTCCCAAACTTTCTGACTAGTGAACCGGTTGTACATCCACGCACGATCACTCATATTGACTTCCTACTAGACAGACAATAAATATTATACATCATTAAGCAAACCATATCCATTAGTTAATGGAGTTTGTCAGTTCTCTTACGTCCATGCAACCTACATGCTAATAGGTAAAGATAGGTCCTAATCCCACCCGAGTATGTGTAGATTGAGTTCGTTTCCCATGCTCTGCTCCGGATCCGACGCAAAATTTCGGCAGCACCTCCCCGGTGTTCTCCTGATACACGTCTCGGCAATAAGCAGAGAGGATGTGTACCGGGAGAGAACAACAGGGAGGCACTGACGAAATTCTGCATCGGATCCGGAGCAGGCATATAGGAAAACGAACCCAATCTACACATACTCGGGCTGTCCATGGATAACGTTGGACAATTCGAAAGAATCATGATTATAAATATGCAAATGCATGCATATTTATAGATGTAAACCTTTCGAACGGGAGACGATAGTGGTTACGCATACTGATGACGGACACCTATAGCTAGCTAGTTTCATTGGCACGAAGACCGGAATAGAGCAAATGTAGGGGGGAGGAGGAGATGTCATTTGTGCTCACCAAGGAGAAGTAGGGGCGGAGCTCGTCGAACGCACGGGGAGGTCGTCAAACACCACACCCTTGCAGCGACGAAACAACTGCACATTTTAAATCCACCTGATTAACACAAATATATATGATGTTTGCATAACAAATCGAAAAAATATACGACCTAACTCATAATTCACAAATATATGACCCCGTCGGGGTCGGGGGTCGGGGGGCAGGGTCGGGGTGTGGGTGTCAGGGGTAGGTGTCGATCAGGATGTCAGGATGTCGTATGTCGGGGTCGATCAGGGTGTCGATCAGGGTGTCGGGGGTCAGGGTCAGGGTGAAATTTCATGAAGAGAAGACATAAACATCAAGTGAAACAATTAACATTGTACAAAGTTGAAAACTTGCTACTACGACGAGGTTGTAAAGTTCCTTTGCGAAATCTATAGTCTTGAAAGCGATATTATAGCATCATCATCAACCTTTGCAAATATTTCTCGCTCAGTAATTATTTGGTCAGTAGCAACAACGATAAGCAGTACTACAGTAGCAAATACTAACATTATAGCAAGCAGATCAAAAAATGGTCATCTACAAAATTTTAAACAACAGCAAGGCAGTAAGAGTAGCAGTCAGTGTAGCACAATGCACATGCACATATTATCCTGTCTGTGAGTGAGTGAGTCTGTCATTACCAATCGGCTCTTCAGTGCGGCTGCGGGCTTGCGGCAGACGGCGGCGTGGCGGACAGGCAGAGTCGCGGAGACCAGGGCAAGGGAGGCCGGGAGGCCGGAGCAGAGCCGGCGTGCAGAGCAGTAGAGCCGCAGCCCGCAGAGGAGAGCCGGAGAGAGGGAGAGCGGCGGAAAGAGTGATGGCCGTCATGCGGAAGCGGAGAGGTTCAGCACGGAGGGAGGCAGAGAGAGAAGCGAGTAGGAGGAAGTAGGACAGTGGAGGAGGGGAGGGTGGCAGCGGTGGCGGAGAGCGGGAGGGGGACGTGGTGGAAAGGGGTGAGGGGGGCGGCGGAGCGGGGGGTTCGGGCGAGAGGGATGGGAGGGAGGGGAGGGCCTCTTTTGAGGGGGGGGAGGAGCGGGGAGGGGCGAGCCGGTGGAGTGGAAGGGAGCCGGGTGGTTTGGCGGCGTGAGAGGAGGGAGGGAGGGGAGGAGGCGCAGTTGGAGGAGGACGGGAGGGGAGCGGAAATCGACTCCAGGCCTCCGCAATGCCCAGCCGGAGAGGCGAGGGGGAGGGAGGATGGCGCTGGTCGACAGGCAGTTTTTCTTGGCCAGGGGGGGGAGGAGAGGGGAGGAGGAGCGGAGGAGCGGCTCGTACGGGGACCTCCATACACATGAGTGGTCACTCCAGCTTAGGACCGGCGGAGCGAGGAAGGGGAGGGAGCGACCCCGGGATCTTGGAACCCTCGCCTGCCGTCTGTCTATTTGCGGGGGGAAGGCAGGAGGGGAAGGTGAGGGAGGAGGGCGGATAACGGGCAAGGAGTAGGGGAGGAGCGAGGAATGGAGGGAGGGAGTGTGGGAGGGACGGGAGGCCGGAGGCGGAGCGGCACTGAGCGAGTGAGGGAGGCAGAGGGTGGGGAGGCGGGAGAAAGAGATGGAGGAGGGCGCGCGCGCGGGAGGCCAAATTAAACCCCCGCATTGCCGTCTGTTTTTTTTTCTCTTTGCCGTCTGCTGGCGGACGGCAGCAGACGGCAAAGAATTCTTTGCCGTCCGCCAGCAGACGGCAAAGAGGATGACCGTTAGACGGCCACCGCCGTGAAACTGTGGGCCCCTCTTACCTGTTTGCCGTCTGCTGGCAGACGGCAAAGAAGTGGCCCGTGTGACCTACCCAGTGCAGTACCCCCATGGGGTCCACTTTGGACTTTGCCGTCTGCTGGCGGATGGCAAAGAACTCTTTGCCGTCTGCTGGCGGACGGCAAAGAGCTCGCAGATGGCAAAGACCCTGTTTGCCATCAGCTGGTTCTTTGCCGTCTGCTTTGAGAAGACAGACGGCAAAGAGCCTCTTTGCCATCAGCTGGCAAACGGCAAAGAGCTGGCAGATGGCAAAGACCCAGATTCCAGTAGTGCCCATTGCATAAGGTATCTTGCAAGAAGGTTGTTCATAAGAGAACTTTTGATGTTCGGTGTTATGAATAACATAAGGGCCATACTTTCATTATGAATGAGATGTATGTTATGAATAATGATAATAATATATTACCTCTGTGTTTACTTTCATAATTCATTTTATAGTTTCATACACTCTAGCCGATTGCCCAATATTGTTGCAAAAGGGTTGTTCATAAAAGAACAATTGTTGTTCAGTATTATGAATAACATAAAGGGCCATGCTTCCATCCAACATGGGATGTATGTTATGAATATTGATGGTAATGTGATACATCCATAACACTGACGCTAAATGTCGCAAGACTAAAAGAATACCACACAAGTGTGGCACTGTATTTGGTCACATTGGAGAAACCCGCATGGAAAATTCCATTATGATGGATTTTGAAGTCATTTGATTTTGAATCATCTGACACTTGCAACTTTCCTCCAAAAGGTGAAGTGACTAAAATACCATTCACATGCCATAAAGAACGAGCAAAGAACTTATCGGTGACCATACATTTTGATGCATGTAGTCCGATAAATGTTGTTGCAAACAGTGGATTTGTCTACCTTCAAAAATGACTCAAGTAGATATATGGATATTTACTTGATGAGACGTAAGTCTGGATCTTTTGAAATCATTCGAAAGGTTTTCTAAAATGAAGTAGAAGTTATTGTAACAAGAAAATTATGTTTCTGCAATTTGATTGCGGAAAGGAATACTTGAGTTACAATTTAGCGAATGTCTGATGAGTTGTCAAAAGAGTTTCGTAACTTACATCTCCCGGCACACCACTGTGAGTGGAATGTCTGCGAAGATGTAATCGAACCATTTATGATGTGGTAAGATCAAAGATGACATAAATCAATTTGCCATTATCCCTTTTAAGGTAATGCTTTAGAGACTGCGGCTTTTACACTGAAAAGAGCGCCATCAGATCTGTTGAAATTACATCATGGTATGGTACACCCAACCATGTTATATCTTTTCTTAACATTTGGAATATGGGGCTTGTGTAAACTATTTACAAACCTATTCCAAATCAGACAAGTGCTACTTTGTAGGTTATCCTAATTTATTGGGTATTCCTCCCTCACTATACCAAGGCAAAAAGGTTTGCCACAAAGAACGGTATGCTTTTAAAGAGAATGGTTCTTGCAAAAAGGTGAGTGGGAGGACAGTGCAACTCGACGAGATTAATAGTATCTTCATCATCAGATCAAAGGAAAGAAACCTTGGAAGTGATTCCAGAGTTTCCTACTGCGACTGATACGGAAGCCTCTACATGAGATGTATGGACTTCGGTCGGACTTGCAGCTGAACAACATAGGCAAAGCTCGTGCAAACCTGTCAGGTGCGCAAACGAGATATTGTTGTTAGACAACAGTATACCTACGATACACAAGGAAGCATTGATGGGCCCTAACTCCGGAATTGGCTAAATGCCAATATAATCCGAGATAGTTTCCATATAAGTGATTCAAGATTAAAATCTTGATACACCTTTCGGAAGACTTAGAGTCTAACGAATATTTATGGAACTAAAAACTGATACGGATAAAAATGTTTTATCCATAAAGCTCGACTTGTTGCAATAACAAGTTCAAGGAGTTGACTACGATGAGGTTGTTTCACTGTAGCGATGCTTAAAGTCGGTTTGGGTTGAACTAGCAATTAATACATATTTCAATCATGAGATATGAAACATGGATGATGAAAGGATTTCCATCTGATGGAAATGAAACCAAGGACTTGCATGTGATACAGTCCAAGGTATTTTGTCAATCCAGAGGATGCTAGTGAGTGTGCAAACTTCAGAGTTCCAGCGATGGATAGAAGAGAGCAAAATGGAGTTGGAATCTTCGTTTTTGATGAAACAACCAAAGGAGTTTGATTTCAACAATGAATAACAAAGATGCTAGTGGTTTTCAAGAAAGTAAATAGGAGCATAATAATATTTCTGAAAACCTTGTGTGCTTGACACATTGTTGATCGGAAATGATATAAATATCTTGACACGAATTAGGACTTCATTTGAAAATAGTTTTTCAATGAAGTGCTTGGGCTAAATAGCCTTGATATTAGACATTATGATCTATGGAGATTGATTTTCCTAATAGGGCTAAGCAAAAATACATATTGACAAGATGATAAAATAGTTTAGCACTAAAAACGTCAAGGAGTGATTCTTGCCGAAGTCACATGGAAAGAGTTTTGCAAGACTCAGTGTCCCAAAACACTGATGAGCAAAATACATGATGGAGATTCCACACACTTGTGTTTGTATTAATCATGTATTCCATGGCATGTAAAACAACCAGATATGTCCGATACTCCCAAGGTGTTGCGAGTATAGATACCAAACTGATCAAAAGTACTGATCATGGGACAACAGTGAAAAAGGGTCATTGAGTGCTAGAGTAGCACTGATGACATGTTTTCTCGCAAGCGGAGATCATGAAGAGTTCGTTGTAAAATGTTACATCGATACAGTCTTCATCATTTCTCCATGCGATTTTCGATTTAAATTGAGGGTTTTGTGTAACACACAATATGGTGGCACAGTTAGTTGGAAATTGTTCCAAACAAGTTACTGTGGAGAATTCTATAACAGAGGCGAAGTATGTTGCCGCTTTCGAAGCGACAAAGAGAATGTTGAATTATATAGTTCATTCATGAACTTAGTATGGTTCCAAGAAGGCTTTGGTCAATGGGACACTATTGCAGATAGTTGCTCCATAGCTCAATCTGAGGAATCAAGGTTCGACCTGTGATTCACATATATACAAAGCCAAGTCCACACAAAATATGAATTTTGTGAAAGAATGAAAACGCGAGGATATGCAAAGATACACACGGAGCTGAAGTCGTCAGATCCATTGGACATCAGGCTATACCACATGCGAAGCATATTTCACACCAGTGTGCCATGGGTGTAAAGTGCATTAGCATTAACTAGATTATTGACTCTAGTGCAAGTGGGAGTCTGTAGGAGATATGCCCTAGAGGCAACAATAAATGTTATTGATTATCTCCCTGTTCATAATTATGTTTATGTTCCATGCTACAACTGCTATGGTTCTCGAGTCTGCAATAACACGAGGCTCGGAGGAAGACTCATATGCATGTGTGGAATAATAAACAGTAGGATGTATTCCTAGTCTGGCCTCTAAGACTAGCTCAAGTGTTGCATGATGGATCTGTTTTCCTGATCATGGGCCTGTCTATACCAGCAACTTTGGGGGCACAATTTTAGGAGAACACTTGTGTTGAATCGACCTGATTAATGTTATACTATGAGATACATCCGTCACAAGTTAATGGTTAATAACACAAAGAAGTTAATGTTTGCATAAGTCCTTAGACCATGAGAGAATCGAGTTTCTTCATACTTGCTTCATAAACTTTGTGGTTTGTTAAAAGTCATCCCTAAATGGGTGGCTATTACGGTGGCTTACGGGTTCATGGAAAAGTGTGTCAAGTAACTTGATAGCTCAAGATTGGGATTTGCTCCTCCGACGATGGAGAGATATTCTTGGGCCCTCTCGGTGTTACGGTATCCATCATCGTCTGGCCAGACACAATGTAATTTGATCATGGGGATGCCGGAACACGGAAGCGAGAAAAGAGAACAAAACCGGCAACGAGGTAACTGGCATAGTGGACAAGTTGTTGATCCACGGGGATGCTGATAAATCTCATGTCGGGTTTTGAAACATATCGTGAAGCAACAGGAATAGCACATGGCAACTGGAGGTTCACTCGAATATTCATTCGTGTGGGTATAGGGTCAATATGGGTGTCCACGGCTCCGATCTTGATCATTGATCAGAAAGAGTTTCGGTCATGTCTATACTTCACCGAACCTATAGGGTCACATGCTTAAGGGTCATCTATCTGCTGAATACTAGACAAGGAGTCTGAGAGAAAGTCACCGGAAAAGTTTCGGAGACAGCGGAAAAGTTCCTGATAGAGAACACCGGAATAGTTTTGGTAAAATTAAAAAGTTGTTTCAGGGTATACCATTAGGTCAAATTGGTTTCGGCACACAACTGGAAATTCTTGGAGGGTGCCAGAATTGTTCTGGGAACTTCCGGGATTTTTCGAAGAAAAAACCCGAAAATGTTTTGGAGCTGCCGGAACCGGTTTGGTTGCTTTTCGCAGATGAAAATCACTAAACCGAAAAGTTGTTTCGGCGTATACCATTAAGTCAAAATAGTTTCGGCACACATCTAAAAATTCTTGGAGGGTGCCAGAATTGTTCTGGAAACTTCTGGAATTTTTCCGGAACAAAAACCAGAAATGTTCCGGAGCTGCTGGAACCGCTTTGTCTGCTTTTCGCAAATGAAAATCAATAATCCGGAATTGTTTCGGAACACGTCAAAAATTATTTTAGTGGGTAATCATAATATTCTAGGTCCACATAAATATTTTTGGTTCGAACGGACGATGAAATATGTCGTCATGAATAGCGAAATCAGCTTTATGGTTACTTTTTGGAAAGCCACCTTTTTTGGCTTTTGCTCCAAAATATCTTGGAGATGACTTGGATGGATGTGGCTGAAATTTCAGCCCCTCCACCCCTCCTTCTCCTATAAATAAAGGTGCATGGGGCTGCCCAAACTCACTCTTTCTCAACATACACAAGCCATGCATGATCTGGCCTTCTCTCTCCCTCCCAGCGAAATAGTTTCGTAGAGCCGAAAGGCTGTCTAGGTTCCGGTGGGAACTAGTTCAGGACAGCAAAGCCCTGCCGGATAGATGACACCATATGTGTGCAACTCTGTAGAGAGATCGTAGTTTCGGTCTTAGTTCAAGAGTGCCTCCCGAAGGGCTGTCCGAGTGACCGTCCGGGTTTCGAAGGTCCTCCCAAAGGGCTGTCCGAGTGACCATCCGAGTTTCGAAGGTCCTCCCGAAGGGCTGTCCGCGACACCGTCCGAGGGACTGTCCGACCGCCTCCCGGAGGGCTGTCCGAGGGGCAGATGAGGGAATACATCCTCGCGGTTGGGAGGTTGTAAAATCCTATCTGCGGCGATCTGCACCGCCGATCGTCATCGACTCTACTTCCACTGCGCTACGAGTCGGTAACGAAAAGATCAAACCTTGTATGCAGTCTTCATAGTGGTCCTGGGCTAGTGCGTAGGTCGGAAATTTTTTGTTTTCTGCTGCGTTCCCTGCACATCCTGCTTCTTCTTTCTCGCACGGCTTCTGTAAGTGTCATTCCACTCCGCAAACCCCTCACCCACGGAACAACGCCTTTGCCTCGTGTTCGTCCCGGGTGTTCAGGATTCTTGAGGGTGCGTGTAAGCTCGTCGTTCTCTCTCTCGGGCTGGAACGCCCCCATTCGAGCCTCTTCTATTGCTTCAAGTAAAGCACCCGAGGCTTCTTTAAGACTTGCATGTTCAATAATCTCCCCTATTTTTGGGTCCAACTTTCCCCCATGCGCATAAAACAAAGTCCTGCGCCTGTCGAGCCAACCCACTGTTTGTGGAGTGACCCCTGCAGCAATCATCTTTTCCTCAGATTCATCCCACTTAGGCAACCCAGTCTTGTAGCCACATGGCCCTAGAACATGGTGAAACTTTTTTTTCATAGCATTTATCTTGTTTTTCCTCGACCGTTCCTTAGCTGCTTCTGATTCCTTGAACTCCACAAATAAGTCCCAGTGATTTTTCACCTTCTCTAGTGGTCCAGTGAATTCTGGAGTCTTCTTTTCTGCGTTGACGTAGTTGGTCCATAATCTTTTCTTCCAAGTCTGGAATTGTGTGGCCATCTTATTAAGAGCATACTTCTTGACTTTCTCCCGTTGGAGATCTGTGAAACCCTCTGATAGGGTGAAATGTGACATAAGCGTATCCCAAAGCAGATTTTTTGCTCTTTCGTCGACAAAACTAACTCCTCGATCTTCCTTTGGCTTATTCCATTCTTGAACGGTGATCGGGATTTGGTCCCTAACAATAACTCCGCATTGACATATAAATTTGTCCGCATTCTTTTTAGGAGCAATCGGTTCGCCATCTTCTTTGATTTCATCGATGTTGTACTTTATGCCATTGGGCAACTTTTTGGCCGGGCCTCATCTTGTAGAAGATTTGCTCGATCCGGAGGGCCAAAAGAAGAAAGATTCGTTAATATATATATATATATATACAAATCAATTAATACATGTAATGATCACTAGAGGCCTTATATATATATATATATATATATATATATATATATATATATATATATATATATATGAGATTGAACGAGATGACGGCTCACAATATCTGAACGAGTCCGGTGAGGGAATTGAGGAAGAACCAATAGACGAAGGGCACACAAACAATGATGGCGAAGGAAATGTTCTTCAATTTACAAAGTCCGGTGAGGTATATATATATATATATACAATGATGGCGAAGGAAATGTTCTTCAATTAACAAAGTCCGGTGAGGTATATATATATACATTTCCTTCGCCATCATTGTTTGTGTGCCCTTCGTCTATTGGTTCTTCCTCAATTCCCTCACCGGACTCGTTCAGATATTGTGAGCCGTCATCTGGTTCAATCTCTGGGTTTTGGGAGCATAGGATGTCGAACATGATATCCTCTTGATCATGGTCGTCTCTGCCGCTATAGTCCATAGCATAACTAATCCAGAAGAAGGATAAAACAATTTAGTATTCAAATTAGAATGCATTCAATAAGCAAAAAACCGAACCATAGTAGTCAGCTGCCGTAGAGGTTCGATCTGTGGGGCGAGGGATGGCGAGGAGGATAATTTTTTTTAGCAACATCATCATATAATATCACTAATACATCTCGAATAATCCAGTTAATGCATCATCGAATATTATCGAGTATTATCACTAATACATCTCGAATATTATCATATAACATCACTAATACAGATCAAATATTATCGAATAATCCAGTTGACTCGTGGTTCCTGAGGCACGGGCGGTGGACACCCAATGAGAAGGAACCATCACAGGATCATAGCTCGGGAGAGATCCCTGAAGAACCTGCCAGGTATTAGAGAACCTGACGTCCAACGCAACCATGTAGCGACGAACGTGCTAGTCCTCCTCCCTGACATGGCGACATACCACCTCCTCGGGGGCCCGCTGCCTCCGCACCGATAGTGGCCAACGCGACCGCCACCAAAGAAGCTCCGGGTCGACGACGGGAGCCCGATTCCTCACCAAGCTACGCGCCCCGGAAGGTAGCACCTCCCAGTGCCAGCCCGGCGGAGCCCAGTCCCAGACATGGCGCCTCTCAAGCAGGTTGTCACCGCCGAGTCGACGACGAGGATGCGGGCCGGGCATCGTCAACGTCGAGAACAAATTCTTATGAAAACAAATTCCTATGCAATAATTATCATTTTATTATGCTACTCATATTTAATAAACTTTTACAACTATAGTAGATGGGCAAATTTGAACAACATTTTATATCATTGATCCAACCATTCTTTTTATATATAGAGAACCCACACTAGCTTGAACAACATTTCTATTCATCCATTTAACATCCATCTATCTAACATTTCTATTCATCCATCATTCTAACATACATCAATATAACATCTATCCATCTACACAACCATCTAACATTCATCTACACAAAAAAATACATAATAATTAAATCCATCTACACACAAAAATTACATACTCCCAAAATCTCATGTCTCATCCACAATGTCGTTATCAAAATTAACCATCTGCTCACACTAATAATTAACATTAACATGACTTGAAAAATACAAAGGAACATTTTCTTGCCCCGAGCCCCTGAAATCTCAGGACCAGCCCTGTAGTTTGAGGCCGTGCGTGGGCCAGGGGAGAGCAGGGGAAGACAAGGGGGGCTCACAGCGAGGTCGTCGCGAGCTCGGGGAGGGCTCAGGGAGGTTGTGGATGCATCGATGCTCGAGGGCGAGGTCGAGGCAGTGGCGGCGACCGGCGAGGATGAAGACGATGCTGCGGGCGATGTGGAGCCCTTCGCTCACTCCTGTTGTCGAGGAAGATGCAGCGGGCTGCAGGCTCGGGGAGGGGCCGGAGCGAGCGGGACGGCGTCGGCGATCTCCGGTGTCGGAGGTTGAAGACGAGCGGCCTAGCGGCGTGTGGGGTTCGATCTGTCTCCTGGGCGGTGGAAAACGCTAAGTGACAGTTATATAGGATCAACCTTTAGTCCGAGTTGAATCCACGCCCCGGGACTAAAGGACCTTTAGTCCCGGTTCGTGGCTGCAACCGAGACTAAAAGGTTGGCCTTTAGTCCCGGTTACAGCCACGGGCCGGGACTAAAGGTCAGTTTTCGAAGCCCAAATTAAGCGCGGGAGGAGGACCTTTAGTCCCGGTTGGTGCCACGCACCGGGACTAAAGGCCTACCCTTTAGTCCCGGTTGCCACCACCAACCGGGACTAAAGGTCTGTTTTCGGGGGAGAAGGACCTTTAGTCCCGGTTGGTGGTGGCAACCGGGACTAAAGGTGTTTTTCATGTTTTCTGTTTTTGTTTTTTGCTTTATTTTTTTACTTTTGTTTCTACTAATTAACAGGCAATATTTAGAGTTTTTGAGTGAATCTTTTTGCTTTAGGTCACAAAAATTATAAACTTTTCGCTAGTGCCAGTAGTTTTCAAATTTGAATAGTTTAAATTTGAATTCTTTCAAATTTGATTTTTTGAGCTAAATGACCCTGAAATTGAAAAGCACTACAAATGAACTCTGAAAAGGTTGAAACTTTGCATGGTATCATCATTTCACCCACATAGCATGTGATAAAAAGTTGAGAGGGTTACGGCAAAAACTGGATGTACTTCGTGTACAAACTCGACCATCTCTTTCGAAGTATCAAGGTTTCGGACGAAAACTCATCTGTTATAAAGGCATTTCATTTTTTTTAAACTTATTTCAACTCCAGACTTTTTGTTCATTCAATATGCACCATTCAAAGCCACATCATCAAATTTCAGCCCTTTCTAACTTCATTTGCTATTTTTCATTGATTTAATGAATTTTTTGAGCTAAATGACCCTGAAATTGAAAAGCACTACAAATTAACTCTGAAAAGGTTGAAACTTGGCATGGTATCATCATATTGACAAACCACCATCTGATGAAAATCTATATAATCAAACATTGCATTCATATAAGCATTCACTCTAGCAAGCATTCTAGCAATCAAAATACAATCAATGAATAAAGAAAACAATAGAAAAACAAATAGAAACAAACAAAATACTAACTAATAACTTAACAGAAAATAAAATATAACTTTATTAGGTTAACAAAAAGTATTTATAATATTCTTTAATAGCAAAAAGAATCAACTAAAAAGCTTTTTAAAACTCGTTTATGATCAAATAATATTAACTTAAAATTATAAAAAATTTATCCAACTAAAATTTTCATAAAGTATTTTTTGTAAAAAACTTTAATAGCAAAAAGAATTAAATCAAAACATTAAAATAATTTTAAAACACCTATTTAAAATTCCTTTGATTTAACTGTGTATTACATGTAAGTACCATGTACAATTTTAGAGGTGATTTGGAGAAGTCCAAAAATTTACATGTAACATATGCAAAAAAAATAAATTAAAAAAAAGCTCGCCACTAACAGGAGAATTTACACTCCACGGCCTGCATACGACTAAAACCCAACCATATGGCCAGGATGCAGCCCGTGGTAAATGTATTCCCTGCTAGTAGGCAACCACAAGGCAGAGAGCGGCTTTGACGAGTGGTCTAAGAACATGCCAATTCACCCGCAGCCGGGTTAAAACCTGTGCCAGCGCCTCTCGCTTGGTGGGTGGGACTAAACTCCCACCACCCGGCAGTTGGGTACCTTTAGTCCGGTTCGTGCACCAACCGGGACTAAAGGACCTTAGTCCCGGTTCGTGGCTGCAACCAGGACTAAAATGTTGGCCTTTAGTCCCGGTTACAGCCTGGGCCGGGACTAAAGGTCGTTTTTTTGGGCCCAAATTAACGCGCGGAGGAGGACCTTTAGTCCCGGCTGGTTGTGCCAACCGGGACTAAAGTTTTTTTTCATTTTTTTCTGTTTTTGCTTTTTTTTTTCTTTTCTTTCTATTTACAGAACAATTTAGAGTTTTTGAGTGAATCTTTTTTGCTTTAGGTCCACAAAATTATAAACTTTCTGTTAGTGCCAGTAGTTTTCTAATTTGAATAGTTTAAATTTGAATTCTTTGAAATTTCTATGAATCACTAGTTTGTGAATAACTTTAGTTTAAAAATATATTTTTGAGTGATTCTTCTTCCTGCTGTTTAATATTAGTGTGATTTATCAGTATGTTCAATTTGGTAATTTTTAGGTTAATTTAAATAGGAGTTTTAATCAAAAATAGATTTTGTTTAGCTCTTTTAGTTTTATACCTTCATTTGTTTTAAATATTTTAGTTTATATGTTTTCTTGTTATTCTTTTGCCAAATTATATTATGTTTCTGTTAGTCAGCACGAGGAGTTTTAATTTTCAACCCTTACTTACTTCATTTGTTATTTTTCATGCATTTAATGATTTTTTAAGCTAAATGAACCTGAAATTGAAAAGCACTACAAATGAACTCTGAAAAGGTTGAACCTTGGCATGGTATCATCATTTCACCCACATAGCAGGTGCTAAAAAGTTGAGAGGGTTACAGCCAAAACCGGATGCACTTCGTGTACAAACTCGACCATCTCTTTCGAAGTATCAAGGTTTCGGACGAAAACTCATCTATTACAAAGGCAATATAATTTTTTTAAACTTATTTCAATTCCAGACTTTTTGTGCATTCAATATACACCATTCAAAGCCACATCCTCAAATCTCAACCCTTTCTAAATTTTTCATGCATTTAATGATTTTTTTTGAGATAAATGACCTTTAAATTGAAAATCACTACAAATGAACCCTGAAAATGTTGAAACTTGGCATGGTATCATCATTTCACCCACATAGCTTGTGCTAAAAAGTTGAGAGGGTTACGGCAAAAACTGGATGCACTTCGTGTACAAACTGGACCATCTCCTATGAAGTATGAGGGTTTCGGACGAAAACTCAGCTGTTACAAAGACATTTCATTTTTTTAACTTATTTCAACTCCAGACTTTTTGATTGTTCAATATGAACCATTCAAAGCCATATCCTCAAATTTCAACCCTTTTTGACTTCATTTGTTATATTTTCATGCATTTAATGATTTTTTTGCGCTGAATGAGCCTGAAATTGAAAAGCAGTACAAATGAACTTTGAAAAGGTTGAAACTTCGCATGGTATCATCATTTCACACACATAGCATGTGATAAAAAGTTGAGAGGGTTACGGCCAAAAACGGATGCACTTTGTCTACAAACTCGACCATCTCTTTCGAAGTATATCAAGGTTTCAGACGAAAACTCATCTGTTACAAAGGCATTTCATTTTTTTTAAACTTATTTCAACTCTAGACTTTTTGTGCATTCAATATGCACCATTCAAAGCCACATCCTAAAATTTCAAACCTTTCTAACTTCATTTGCTATTTTTCATGCATTTCATGATTTTTTTGAGCTAAATGACCCTGAAATTGAAAAGCACTACAAATGAACTCTGAAAAGGTTGAAACTTGGCATGGTATCATCATTTCACCCACATTGCATGTGCTAAAAAGTTGAGAGGGTTACGGCAAAAAATGGATGCACATCGTGCATACGTTGCTGGTCCTCCCGTGCCTCCGGTGTATCTTTTGTCTTCCCATACACGCCCAAGAAGCCTAGCAGGTTCACGCAAAGATTCTTCATCACGTGCATCACGTCGATTGCAGAGCGGACCTCTAGGAGTTTCCAATAGGGTAGCTCCCAAAATATAGATTTCTTGTTTCACATGGGTGCGTGTTCGTCCACGTAATTCAGAACAGATTGTCCGCCATGACCATTTCGAAAGATTACTTTTAAATCCTTGACCATATCAAGTATACGATCACCAGTATGGTGGTCAGGCTTATTCCGGTGATCTGCCTCACCTTTGAAATGCTTGCCTTTCTTTCTTAAGAGATGCTTGATCGGAAGAAATCGACGATGTCCCAGGTACACATTCTTCTTACATTTATTCAAATATATACTTTTGGTCTCATCTAAACAGCGCGTGCATGTGTGGTATCCCTTGTTTGTCTGTCCTGAAATGTTACTAAGAGCAGGCCAATCATTGATGGTTACAAACAGCAACGCTCGTAGGTCAAATTCCTGCTGTTTGTGCTCATCCCACACACGTACACCTTTTATGTCCCACAGCTATAAAAGTTCTTCAACTAATGGCCTTAGGTACACATCAATGTCGTTGCCGGGTTGCTTAGGACCTTGGATGAGCACTGGCATCATAATGAACTTCCGCTTCATGCACAACCAAGGAGGAAGGTTATAGATACATAGAGTCACAGGCCTGGTGCTATGATTGCTGCTCTGTTCCCCAAAAAGATTAATGCCATCTGCACTTATACCAAACCATAAGTTCCTTGCGTCACCTGCAAACTCCGGCCACTTTCTCTCGATTTTTCTCCACTGCGACCCATTAGCGGGTACTCTCAACTTCCCGTCTTTTTTACAGTTTTCTTTGTGCCATCGCAACAACTTGGCATGCTCTTTGTTTTGGAACAAACGTTTCAACCGTGGTATTATAGGAGTATACCACATCACCTTAGCGGGAATCCACTTCCTGGGGTGCTCGCCCTCAACATCATCACCAGGGTCATCGCGGCTGATCTTATAGCGCAATGCACCGCATACCGAGCATGCATTCAAATTCTCGTACTCCTCACCGCGGTAGAGGATGCAATCATTAGGGCATGCATGTATCTTCTCCACCTCTAATCCTAGAGGGCGGACAGCCTTCTTTTCTTCGTACGTACTGTTGGGCAATTCGTTGTCCTTTGGAAGCATCTTCTTTAACATTTTCAGCAACTTTTCAAATCCCTTGTCAGATACACCATTCTCTGCATTCCATTGCAGCAATTCCAGTATGGTACCCACCTTTTTCTTGTCATCTTCGCAATTTGGGTACAACAATTTCTTGTGATCCTCTAACATGCGCTACAACTTCAACTTCTCCTTTTCACTTGCGTAGTTTCTCTTTGCATCAGCAATGGCCCGATCAAGATCATCAGCGGGCTCATCTGATGCCTCTTCTTCAGCTTCTTCTTCTTCATTCTCTTCCCCCATTGTAGTACCATCGTATTCAGGGAACCCAGGATAGTTGTCATCATCCTCTTCTTCTTCATTCTCTTCCATTAGAACCCCTCTTTCTCCGTGCTTGGTCCAACAGTTATAGCCAGACATGAAACCGGACGTAAACAGGTGGACGTGAATGACTTTTGAGCTAGAGTAATTCCTATCATTCTTACAGACACCACATAGACAACACATAAAACCATTCCGCTTGTTTGCCTCAGCCGCACGCAGAAAACTATGCATGCCATTAATGAACTGGGGAGAGCGTCGGTCATCGTACATCCATTGCCGACTCATCTTCATTACACAACACCGAAAAGACCAAATTAATACAAGTTCATACATAAAGTTCATACACACTTATTCTCATAAAACAACATAAAACTATCTAGCTAAAGCATTTAAATGCAACAACAAATGCGATCAAAATCGCAACTAAGGTAATAATTGATCCAACAGCATAATGATACCAAGCCTCTTTATTAACGGCATAATTTCTAATCTTCAAGCGCATTGCATCCATCTTGATCTTGTGAACATCGACTACATCGGCAACATACAACTCCAATTTCATCTTCTCTTCTTCAATTCTTTTCAATTTTTCTTTCAAATACTCGTTTTCTTTTTCAACTAAATTTAACTTCTCGACAAGAGGGTCGGTTGCAATTTCCGGTTCACATAACTCCTAGATAAAAATATCTATGTCAACTTGATGGGCATAATTCCCATAAACACGAAATGCAACAAATAGTTATAAAAGATAATATACCACATCCGAATCATAAACCGGACGAGGGCCGACGGGGACGGATATCAAAACCATGGTACTATGTATAACAAACAATCATAAAAGTAAAAAAATTATACAAGTAACTATCTAAATCATACAAATAAGATTTTTTTTATAAAAAGGATAAGAACAAGAGGCTCACCAAGGTGGTGCCGGCGACGGGACGGTGCGGGCGATCGACGGTGGTTAGGACGGGGACGGGAAGGCGCTAAGTAAACCACACCTACACATATGCAAACTAAGAAGTTAATTTGAGCTCAAATTGCATATAAATCAAATAAACTCCAACATAATTACTCCCAAACTAAAACCCACAAATCACTATACTTATAGAGCATTGCACGAGCTAATCTAGCAATGAGAGATGAAAGGACAAACTTGCTAACCTTTGTGAACACTTGGATAGATGGGGTGCCTCAAATCTTGACAAATCTTGGCAAAAATGGAGGATGAGCTCGAGCAAGGGGAAGAGAACAGAGGAGAGAAAGGAGAAAATAGAGAAAAGAGAGCTTGGGCTCGGGCTGGACGAAGCACTATATATAGTGATATCTTCAGCCCCGGTTGGTGATACCAACCGGGACTAAAGGTCCATCTCTAGTCCCGGTTGGTGATACCAACCGGGACTAAAGGGGCTCACAGGGGCCCCAGCCTGACGCCAGCCTGCCACACCGCTTTAATCCCGGTTGTTAACACCAACTGGGACTAGAGGTCACAAATGAACCGGGAATAAAGCCTAGCCGTTGGAACCGGGACTAGTGGTCACAGTAGTCCCGGTCCAAAACCCGACCGGGACTAATGCTCCGGACGAAAGGCCCGTTTTCTACTAGTGAATGAATAAACTTATATGAACACAGATGGTGCGAAGTAAAATAAATAAATATTGATGGTTAAACCAATACATCAGTAATAAAGCCTTCTGCCTCAAAAACCGAACACATCAGCAACTCAGGTCTGTTTTACCTGATCGTCAAGCATCCTTGAGAACTCTTTAAGAACCTGTTATGATTTCCTCCACCATTTTGAGTCTACTCAACATACTGTTTTACCTTTTTCTTCATCACTTTGTAATTAATGTAGTATCTAGCAAAAGTGAACAAATGATTCATAATATTCCAAATCATCATTGAACAAACTTATAATTTGATAATTCCAAGATTTTTCAGCTTGATATTATTTGTAGCTCCAGAATGTTTCAGTTTATGCTCCTACCTATTGTTTGGATATTCCAAGATAGATCAACGGTCTAATGAGGCTACTATGAAATATTTACTCATGGGTGGGGCAAGCTCTTCTATTATAGCTCATGGTTTCTCTTGGCTGTATGGTTCATCTATGGGGAGTGTTCCGTCGGTACAGCCCCTTAGAAATCTTCAAAAGGGGTATTTTCGTTAATTGAGATTAGTTGTCTAATTCGATGGTTACTTTAGAACCCATCTCCAACCTCGACAAAATATTTGATGGCTTCACCGCACCACACCTCTAATCTAGCCTACGACAGCGCCGTCTCAGCCAACATCGTTAGCAGCAGCATCACCATGGGCCTGACCAGTGCCCTTGCTTACGCTTTTTCCTTCCCTGCAGGATGTGTCTCGCTCCACACAAACGTCACTACCGGATTGCCATAGGCAGGCGCGTCCCATTTTTCCTTTCTCCTGCATGCTAGAGCTTCTCTTTGGCCTTCCTTTCGGAGCTCCAGTTCACCTCTAATGGCAGCTCTTCGTCCTGTGTCATTTCAAAACCGAAACAGAGAAGAAAACCTTTTCTACCAGTCTTATCTTATGGGCTCGTCCCTATCTTCTTTATCTAAATAACTAGCCCCCACTACTAGACTTCTCTCCACATGCGTGCTTCCACGTCATCTCAATTATTGATAGTCGTTCAATCGAAATTGTATGACATCAGCAATTCATGCATGTATTTGTAAGTTACATTTTCTTACATTAATCTATACATGCAAACAATGCCACCTCAACAAGTCATGTCCACTCTGTACTAGTTTCCCCCAGCTACAAGTATTTCGGTACAGAGCTAGCATGTTTTTTTCCCGAGGGAATCAAGTCATGCATGTCAGTTACAGGTTAAATTTTTTGCATTAATTTATGTGTGGTCATGGACGGTACGTGTGTTGAATACTTGAAGCAAAAATATATAGTTAATGCTTCACATTTTTGTAAAAAAGATGGTGTCGCGTTAAGTTCAATTCAAAAGTTTTATTTCCTTTTTATACATCATTTTGTCACGTACTTCATAGTTTTTTTTTTAATTTAAACCGAGAACCCTCTTACATTTATTTGTTCATTAGTTTTAGTTATTTTTAAGCACCTATTTATACAATTGTTTTAGCACATCATCTAGTTAACTATAGAAACCAAGTCTTATGCTAAGTAGGCCCATACAAGGCTGGTGAAAAACAGAAAATTTGTTTTGTGTGTCAAACCGGACAGCTAGTGCAAATCCAAGCATGCCAGATCTTGCGGCCGTGTTTGTGTTTTTTCTTTTTCATTTTGAGAGACGGGTTTGTTTTTTCTAACAAACTAGCGGCTGTGTTGGTTAGGCTCACAACATGAAATAGACCAAATTGCCCTTCTTGATGAAAGGGTATATTCTACATCGAATGTCCAGAACTTTTTTAGGGGGCTGGGGGGGTCGGGGGTGCGCAGGCACTTCTCATTAATATGCTACCCTTTATTGTCGAAAAAATCTGCAAAGAAAAAACGGCAACACCTATTTTATGCATATCTAACCAATTCAGTCATAACAATGAAATGTTAGGGATTCGAATTTCGGTATCAGACGACGGGTGGCCGTGTACGTCACTCTCGTGTCGGACATGGCCGGGATAGGACAGGAGCGGCTGGCTGCGGCCGGTACGTCGCTGTTGTGTCGGATATAGACGGCTCGCGGTCGGCCACCAGAGACATTTCGTCGAACACTATGCAGGTGTCGGCAATAGCAGAGGCGATGATGAAAATTTGCAGAATAACCCATACTAGAAATCAGAGGGGCTCTTTTGCAAAAATTACAGACTAGTGAGCATGATCTCGTGTGACGTGGGCTGATTTTGACATCTTACGCCATTCACCAACTGTGTGTGTGTGTGTGTGTGTATGGCGTTGTTCCATTAATGTTTCCATCATTTGTCAAATCTTGACGCCCTTTTCAACTCCTTTTCACGCTCTGTACTCTCTGATGGAAACCCACTCTTCTCCGGCAGTGTAGGGAATAAACCGGAGAATATCCAAGATTCCTTCTTGTCTCGTCGGCTTTCGGCTATAGAGAATGCAACGATCAGTACGACACCGTCCTCTGCTCTTATTTTTTTATCACTAGCAAAAGGTGTGGATGACTTTTTTCTCTCGACAATCTCCAAAGGTGTGGTGAACGTGCTTGTAAGAAATTGTTTCACAATGCTCAAGGACATTTTCGGATTGCAATATACTAGTATTATATTACTCCCTAGCTTCCGATTTATCTTTTACCTAATAATAAAGTATGGATTGTTTCTGCCCGTTCACCGTCATTAAAAATGTCCCAAAATTTTATAATATTTACCCCACTGCCACACATAAGTCAAAAAGAAAAAAACGGTTCGATTCGGCACCTCGCCCTGAGCGACACGTCCCTCACTTGCCAAAAAAAAAAAAACCCGTTCGTCTCCTTTCCAAACAAAACAATTCCCCGTTCGTCTCCCTCTCGACCCGCGGCGAGGCTCCAGCGTCGTGCCCTGGTCCTTCCTGTGTCCCGAGATGGCCTGGCTGGGTGCCGCTCCGACGGAGGCTCCCCCGCCTAGGCCCTCCACCGGCTCAAGGTTCGGCGGCCCCCTGCTCCACAATGCCCCACATCGAGCGCCCAATCCAGGAAAACAGCCCCGTCGCGCTGCGCTCCTCATCTCCCTGCGTCGTCACGAGATGGTCTGGTTGGGCGCCGCTCCGACGGCCAAGCGTGTGCTGTCCACGGAAGCCGGCTCCGCCACCGAGGCCCTCCTCTGCAAAGCCGTCGAGGACACTGCTTTGTCCAAACAGATCATGACGACCACGCGCAGGTACACACGTGCTCCCCTGCCACCCACGAACTGATTTAATTTGTAATCCAACTGGGATGTATTAATAAGCACCAATGTATCCTTGGTTTAGTTCTTATGTCTTGAATAACTTTGATTCTTTTGGTAAAATCAAACTGATGAATACGTTTCAGATCTATCTGATACGAAGTAAGCGATACAAATACAAGGATTGCACATAAGTAATTGGATTTAACCTTTGTGAGGAATGCTACATCACTGTACGATGCATTCATGAGATTCCAAGGGATGCTCACGGAAGGTCAACAATAGCTGATTGTAGAAGAAGTAATAATTAGCTGACAACAGGTTTCTTATTTTCTTTGTTCTCAGTCCACAAGATAGGTACATGTTGTTTTTGATAATTATGATATTCTCGAACTCAACCTTTTTCTGGTTTGTGCTTAATTGAACAGTTGCTCTATACTAGATATAAGGTGCCAATACTTCATTCTTGCAATGTACTCTTCCCAATGGTTGCCCTTATGACTTTTTCAGGTGAATGATAGAGGGTTTTGTTTTAAACTCATGAATATGTTCCTCACAATAGGAAGAATGTAATATTGCTTGGCATGTCTCCTTGAAGTACAGGCATCCAAGATTCCATACAGTGTATAACGGCTATGACGTTAATTTAGAGTACAGTTTGCCCTTCTCAAGGAATTTCAAGGTTAATTGTGATACATGTGGCATTTCAAGTAGTAATTCCGCTCAAAGGTTAGATTTATACTTAAGTGTGGCTTCAAAATTCCATCAGTATCTTTGTAAAAGAATTCATGTTTTTGTTTTTGAAGAAGTCCATATGACCTGATTTATCAATATGCACTATCAGTGATGCGCTTAAATGTATTCTCTACATTTTTTCAGAAAACCGGATGATCGAGGTGAGGAAAAAATATGTGTTGCTTTTATCCAGGAAAACTGAGACTCAGATGCACATGCCAAGACCGCCGTTAATTTATTGCCTGTTTAACGGCTCAGAATGAAGAATTGCTACATCGGAACCTGGGCCATGCAGTTATTGATATTTTGGTTGCGCCGCTGTTTCCATGTTGTTCATCTGAGGTAAGTTATAAACGATGCATTGCTTCACCGTACTATATGCCGATGCTCTCATAGTTTAATCTATCCGGTGTATACACAACTTTCTTGGTGATCATATTTTTCATGTTGTGTGTCGATGCGTATCACAACCTAACACACAGACATAGATAAATTGTAGTTATTGTTGTATAACGTTGGTTTTGGTAAAAGCTCATGTGTTATATGTTTTGGTGGGTTTTGGTAAAACCACTTCTCACCTTCAGAGATATATGTTTGGTGCTTGCTCTACCCATATGTCTGGTGCTCCAGCTCATACATTCATTTGATCTGACCATGGTGCATGGCATACATGTACGGAGCAACTTTGTATAGTGTTGTTAGCTGGTGGCATCTACAATTTAATGTAATCTATGTGACTTAAGATGATGCATGCATGAATTAAACCTGGCTATTAGATTAATTAACTGCGCAATATGAAACACTGCTATATGTACTCCTTCAACTTAACAAAAAAGATGTGTCCACTTGCTTGTCAAGTGCAAAGAGGTGCGGATGATATGGAGAATTCTGAACATGGAAGATGAAAGACAGATCTTGGCTGAGTGTGCTGGTCCTAAAGCGTTCCTTCATTCTTCACCTGGGAGGCCTCCAAACAAATGCAATGTATTGCTCTTATGTGGACGTGGTGGCTAATCTGAAACAAAGTCAACGTTGGAGAGAAAAGATGCCATGCGAATGACACACTGTACCGAATCAGAAGAAATGTTGCAGATTATGAGATGTTTTGTCTGAAGAAACGAACAACGACCGTGACAGTGGCTCAAAGATGGAAACCGCCTGAAGCTGATGTGCTGAAAGTGAACATTGATGGTAGTTTCTTCTCGGATTCAGCTGAGGGAAGCTCGGGTTTTGTAATCAGAGACAACACAGGCAATGCGGTGGTCTCAGGAGCAGGAAAACTTCGTCAGCTTCAAGACCCTATGCATGCAGAGGCGGAGGCGTGCTTGCATGCGATTCAGGAGGCTCAAACTTGGGGAATTACGAGAATTATTATAGACAGACGCACAGGAACTGGTGAAAGCCATCACATCAAAAAATTAGGACCTGGCACTAACGGTGTTCTCTTCCGGGAGATCAAAGCTTACCTTGCTTTACATTTTGTTATGTTTAAAGTAAAGTACTGTCCTAGACTTTGTAATAAGGTTGCGGATGCCCTTGTGGTATTCGGTGACTTTGTAATAAGGTTGCGGATGCCCTTGCATTCGGTGTGAAGATGGACGACGAACCCCAAGCCGTACGGCCGGGAGGCTCTCCTACCTTCGTCCGAGATTTGGTTACTAGTGATCTTGCTGTGCAACTCTAGTTAATGGAATAAGGTTTTCCATTTTAAAAAAACTTAACAAAAAAAGAAAAATCTATCCAAGACAACTGGTATGCCTAGATCAATGTTATTTGCGCAAATGTGAAAAGGAAATCTCGATTGTGCAGGTCTTATAACATGTCAGTGTAGCAAAGAAAACATATTGTGTGGCGTCAGTTACTCAGTTACGATGCATCGTTTATTATGCTTCTTCCAATTCAAATCAAAAGAAAACGAGTAAATAGCATAAAACTACTACAATTCGGGTTAGGATTCCTAAAAACTATCGGATTTTTTTTTCGCTGATAACTACTAAGTCAAGGGTCGGCTGTTTTAAAAAACCCAAATCGCCGAGTGCTTATCAATTGATCACGATTATGACAGTTGGGGCCCACACATAAGATAGCCATTTGTTTGACTGTTTAGTTTGACCGTTAACTTACATGTGGGGCCCACATGTAAGCTTCCTCTTCCTCTTCCTCTTCCTCTTCTCTTTCTTCTTCCTCACTTCCAGATCTCTCTGTCTCTTCTATCCTCTCCTCCCGTGATCTCTCTCATGAGCCAGCAACCCTCTCTCTTCCCGAGCAGGCGACCCTCCCATCCCCTCCCTAGCCGGTAACGACCCTCCCCTCCCCTCCCCAGCCTCCCCATGGCTGTGGTACGAGCTCGCCGGACCTCCTGATGTTGCAGGTGGCGACGAGGAGGCATAACAGAGGCCGGACGAAGCGGGGTGTGCTGCTCGAGGGCCTTCCGGCGGCGATACCAGAGGTCGGCCTCGTCCGCGGCGGCGGGAGGCGCGCGCTCCAGCAGCGGTGCAGGCCGTCCGCGTTGTCGTCAGCGGCGAGCTCGAGGAGGCCGGGGAAGACGTCGACGGCGATCGCAGGTGAGGTGCTTGGCCGTCTCGGCGACGGCCGCCGCTGCATTCTTCTTAGGCGTGGCGGCGGACGCATAGACGACGGTAGGGCATGGCGGCGGCCGCACAGGCAAGGCAGAGCGCCGTGGCCAGGAGCAACGGCAGCGGCCGGCAAGGAGCTCCGCCTGGACCCAGCCCGTCGCCTGCCTGGAGAAGCCCCGCCTTCGCGCTGAGGAACGCGGCGGCCGAGCCGCCTCTTTCCGCCTGGCCCGCGACCTGGCCGCCGGCGAGCTGCCGGCGCCGTTCCTCAGGGCGGGCGCGTCTTCTCCTCAGGTCCCGATTGCTTTTTCTGAAAACATTCAGCGACCTGATTGCTTTTTCTAAAACTTACAGGGACCTGATTGCTTTTTCAAATTTTTTACAGAATAAGGGCCCCAAATGTAAGTTAACGGTCAAACAAACGGTTATCTTATGTGTGGGCCCCAACTGTCATAATCGTGATCAATTGATAAACACACGGCGATTTGGGCTTTTTGAAATAGCCGACCCCTGACGGCAAAGCTATTTGGGCTTCTTCCTTGGTTGCGTGCGTGTGTGTAGAGTTTCTCACCATGTGTGTGTGTATGTTCATTAGATAAGAAGAGAGAGTTGTGTGAGGCAACATGTGAGGAAGAAGAAGAAGAAGGAGCTGCGAGGAGTGCAACGCCAACAATCTGCAGCCTCTATGCAACTATATGACGCCCTAGCAAGCTTACGGCCTCCCCGCCGGTGCTCGTGCCGTGCTTTCACTTGCACGGCTGCGCCGGCAGCCGCAACCAAGCCGGCTGCCGTATGGGGCTTGAGGACCGCCGTCGTGGGCGTCGGAGAGGTGTATTTTCTTCAATTGATAACATAATTAAAGGAAGAGAAACGAAAGCCTTTGGATTAAAATAACGGAAATGATAAATCCCGAACGTCAGATTTTTAGGATTTTGGGCTGAACGTCAGATCATTTGTGCGGATCTTGAAGCACATCTGGTTTCCAGGTCACCTTTCCAGTTCGTTCGGTGTAGGGACGCGTCCGAGTGAACGCACGTTCACGACAAGTGAACCATCGCTTTATCCACTCCCCCTACGGCATTCCTTTTTTCGTCGTCGTCCTCACACAGTGGGAGAGACGAGCTACTCGCCGATGGGTTTTCTTTGCCGCTGCACCGAGCCTCCCTGATGGACATATGGAGCAGCCACCGCTCGCCGGTGAGGCCTCGCCGCACCTGTCTTCTTCGTTTCTCCTCCTCCTTCCTCATCTCCACGACCGGCGGCAGCGAGATTTCGGAGGAGAAATTGTTGACGGAGAACGGCGAGGGAGAAGCAGCTCGAGGGGGGCGATCCATTCCTGTTGCCGTCGCGGTGGCGTGGTGCCTCCACTTTTTTTTTCTTATCCTCCCTCCGCATGCTCCCTCACCTTCTCTCTCTCTCTCTCATGCGCAGGCCACCATGGGCGCCGCCTTGGAGCTCCGGTCCGGCGCTACTAGCCACTGTCCGTCGACGGGGACGCTGCTTCCGGGCTGCTATCCCCCGGATCCACCTTCCCCACCCTGTTCCAGCAGTTGATGCCGGCCGCTGTCTTCCTCAGCCGCTGTGCGCCGCGAAGCACATGTGCAGCCCGTGTTGACCAGAGCCGCACCGTGTGGGAGCTCCATCGGCCGCGACTCCTTGTCTGGGCCGCGCATCGCCGATTCGACCTGGTGAGATGTTGTTTGTAGCACATTTTCTTTTCGGTGATTGAGCCACCCGATTTTTTGGTTCTATACCTGTACTGAATTTTGTTTAATGAAGGTTCTGTTTGACATAGATGGCAACTTAAATTTTGTTCACATGGCAAATTTGCCATGAGTTTGTGGAAAAACAAAAGAAATCCTGCTAAATTTGTCTTGTGTCCAGTATATTTTTTGCCTTCGTCACTTGCAATATGTCTTTTCCCTACAT
This sequence comes from Thinopyrum elongatum, assembly GCA_011799875.1. Classification (NCBI taxonomy): domain Eukaryota; kingdom Viridiplantae; phylum Streptophyta; class Magnoliopsida; order Poales; family Poaceae; genus Thinopyrum; species Thinopyrum elongatum. The sequence continues at coordinate 7,096,738 of CM022299.1, forward strand.
TTTTCCATGATATAGATCAAAAATATTTTCATAAACTTGCCATGTGACCAGTACATAAAACTCTAGTTTTGCCATGATTCATGAATCAAAATTTTCCTAGAAATTTCCATGATATATAAAGATGTCATGGTCTGGATCGCAAAATATCATAAACTTTTGCCATGTGACTAGTACAAAAATTTGTAATTTTGCCATGCTTTAGAAAGCCACCATTTTATGGGAAAATTTTCTAAATGTTTTTCTGCATCGCAAATATCATTGCAATTCATAACTTGTTCAATCTTTTGTCATGGAAACAATCTTAAAACTCTTGCAATGTCTCGAATTCAGTTTTTGCCATGTTTCCACTACACATTCTGCCATGGCAAAAATCTTCATAACTTTTGCCATGTCACCATACAAGTTTTTGCCATTTACCAATACAAATTTTGCCCATGGTAAAAACCTTACAACTTTTGCCATGGCAACGTATCATTGCAATACACAATTTGTTAAATCTTTTTGCATGGCAACAATCATTTTAAAACTCTTGCAATGTCTCGAATCAAATTTTGCCATCTCACCAATACACATTTCGCCATAGCAAAAATCTTCATAACTTTTGCCATGGCAACAATCTTCATAACTTTTGCCATGTCACCATACAAATTTAGCCATTCAGCAATACAAATTTTGCCCATGGCAAATATCTTACAACTTTTGCCATGGCAAAATATCGTTGCAATACACAATTTGTTAAATCTTTTTGCATGGCAACAATCTTATAAAACTCTTGCAATATCTCAAATCCAATTTTTCCCATCTCACCAATACACATTTTTCCATGGCAACAATCTTCATAACTTTTGCCATGTCACCATAAAAAATTTGCCACTTACCAATACAAATTTTGCCCATGGCAAAAATATTACAACTTTTTGCCATGTCACCAATACAAAATTTGCCATGTTTCCGAAACAAATTTTGCCACGGCAAAAACCTTACAACTTTTGCCAGGTTTACTTTTTTTAGTTTATTTATCATGGCAAATTCTGTTTTGGGATCATGGCAAGTTTTTTTTATGCATCATGGCAAATTTAGCATATGTGCCATGCCAATTTTTTGTGTCCATGGCAACTATATATATTTTTGGACAAAATTCAAAATTTAATTTAACCATGGCAAATTTATTATTTTGGAGCATGGCTATTTTATTTTTGTTAAACCATAGCAATTTTTATCCTTTTAACTTGTAGCAAGGCAATTTTTCTTTTTTTTCTTTTTTGGTTTTAAGATATTGCAGATTTAGTTTGTATTGCATGGCATTTTGTAAATTTTGATGTATGGCATTTTTTAGGTATGCCAACTTTTTGTTTCAAACATACATCAAACCAGCTAGGTGGTTTTCCATTTTCTTTTCTTTTTTAATTATTTTTTCAATTGTGTTTTTGGGGTTTCTATTTTTTTTTAAGTGCAACATGATGCAGATGGGCTGTGCGTGGCCTTTTACCAATTCTGGTGGCTGGACTCGTAACCGTTGCGCCAGCAGAAATAGATGGCAGGACAAATCGTTTGGTCTGGACTCATCCTTAGCGCGAACGATCTCGTTCGATTTGATCTATCGATCCTAGTGAACTTTTCGACCGGTCTGGGAGGTCTCGAGACCGAACGTGGTCCAAATAAACGGTCGATTTTATGAGCAACAGCAACTGTACAGTTATAACGTCCGAAGGGTTATCCTATCAGCGCGCAGGATTTGCTCCTTAATTAACCACCTGATCACGCCAATTAATTCGTAAAACTGAACCCACCTATCACGCTGCATGCCCCGCCCGCATATCACGCCTGCAGGAGTAATTAGCGTCTTGGTAGCGCTGCCTCTGCCCTCTCGCCTTAGATTCCCGTCCGGAGTTGGGACAGCGACTCAAGCATAAACTTTAGGTCTCCTCGACATAAACTCAAGCATAGAAAAAACTGCATCCATTTTGACAAACAGTGCAATAGTAATTAATTCCGAGAGGACAAGCAATTTCTGTACAAATGTTTCCACCTGTATTGATGTTCAACAAAATTTTGTACATTTTTCTCAAAAAAACAAAAAAAAAAATTGTACACCTCACGTTATATTTGATGATACGAGCAAAGGACAAATATGAGTTTGTCAAGGGTTTGCATGCAAGCGTGCTAGCAAGCGTTTCCCTTTTCTCCGGAGACGAGTATATATATGTTGTGCTAATTACTAGCCCATGCATCAATCAATTATTTGAGCCTGGCAACGAATCATAGGTGCATTCCAAGCTTTGGCATAAAGAGTAATCTCATGTATTATTATTTTTTGAACAATTAATCTCATGTATTAGTTAGGTCTCTTACGTACAGTTCCTTGTACGTACGCTTAAAATATTTAGCTGCTGCTGCTCGAACGTGAAAAGGTATTATTGTCATAAAATATTCACGCTTTGCCGCACGGAATGGCATTGGCGTTGACATAATTCCCACACTTATAACTATGCTAGGATGTTTAGCTGGCAAAGAGTTCACATGTAATAGATTACAATGCACCATTCCAACCGCCATGTTGGGAAACAAACAATTTGGATATAGACACAACCCACGGCACATGTTTAAATTCATAAAATATATTGCGTTATCTCACAATTATTCTAAAGGGTCCTGAATATATCCACAAGTTAACAAAAGGTGAAGAAAATGACAAATATACAAAAATAATAATGGATTGTGAATATGCATGCATCTAAATTGTGTTATAACAAATGTACAATAGTAAAATCAATGCAAATACATTGTAGGGATGAATACTACTTTAGATCGAGAAATGTATATCACAGGTAGTATTGAAGGAGAGGTATAAAAGTGCATTCGACTAATATTACATTACACAGGATGGTAGCTTATTCTAGTAGGCAGCCTGCAATACAGCCGTAGGACGATGCCTCATGACAGGCGAGTACATTGGTCGGATAAGCGAAAAAGCTGTGCAAGGAAAGAGTATAACTCGGTCACGGCTGGAAGTAGACAGAGGGAGACAAGAGAGAGTATAATTTGCTGGACAGACAAAATCCACAAACGGCAATCACGCCACTATACACACATAGTACTCCACTATACAGAAACCTGTCACGGCAAGTAGACAGAGGGAGACAAGAGAGAGTATAATTTGCTGGACAGACAAAATCCAGAAACGGCAATCACGCCACTATACACACATAGTAGTACTCCATTATACAGGAACCTGTCACATAACAAGATCCTTGGGGGTCCCTGCACATCTCTTCGTCGTCGTTCTGCATCGCCCACCGCCGCGCCAAAGCACCGCTGGAGAAGATGAAGAAGAATGCCCGTCACGCGAAGCACCATCGCAGAAACTGCTTTATGAACCGAAAATGCGAGGTCTTTTACGGTAGGGACAGTTGAATATGTGCCGTCCATCAAGATGAGCCAAAGGCTTAGATCCATCAATACCACAAGACACAATCAGTAGTATTTTCTGGTTAAAGGACAAATTAGGAAGAAGTTCAAAACAAATCCCGTCCAGCAAAGGGCATATTCGGGAGATCAAAAAAATTCTAAGGATAGATGCGATTCGGTCCATTCACCTCCCGTACTAGGAAAATCTCCACGCTAAGTAGCGCTGGTGCTATGTTTCCCGGCCGACGTCTCCGCCCCACTACCGGAGCACGACCGCGGCTCCCTCATGTCTCTCCTGAGCAGCTCCAGTTATTCTGGGAGCTATCCCTGGCTGTACTGTACACCTCTTCTTGAAAAAAGTTCTGCAGGCCACGGGCCCTTCGAGGCTTCGTGATTTGGCAGAATATACAATTGGATCACGAAAGGCATATACTAGGCATTTCTCATTCTGATATAGAAGCTGTCAGCCTGTCAACAAATCAATGAAAAGCCCCGCAGATTATTCAAAAAAAGGTATATGCACTGACTTTTTTAGATCACAAGTATACACTGATTTAACCGATACAAGCGAATCACACGTACAATTCGGATTAGATGGAGGCCATCGTAGCAAGGTCGACCAGCTGCTAGCCTGCTATAACGGGGATGTCTTCGGGCGGGGGTGACGGACGGCGCACAAGCGCCGAAGAGGTCGACTAGCTGCCAGCCTGCTAGGAGCCTAGGAAGGGACGTCTGCTGGTTCTCAGGCAGGATCACACGATGACGACGACGAACACACGCACGCGAGAGAGACACACACGAACACACAGGGTGGAGGAGAGGTTGTTTTGCGACGCGCATTACCTGCGTCTTTTCTGTTCTTTCCTATCATTCCATAGGAAACAAACTAACAGACTTGGACCGTATCCTATGCCATGATCCCATTCAATCGTGCCATCCCACGACCTGGTTCTGGCTCGGTCTAACTAGACGCACCTCCACGTGAACCAGCACGCGTCAAGGTTCTTTTATCTGATACATGCAAAAACGTAAAGCAAATCAGTGTGCACGTACAGAACATGTTTACGTGCTCCAGACTCCAACTGAAAAAAAATCTACATGACAAACTGGGACACCAAGCTTGATTGCATCAACATTCTCTCCCTCAAGCTTGTCACATGCTGCTCACTGCCATGACCCCAACCTTCTTCCTCATCTCCTGTACGCACATGTTCAATGCCAATGTCACCGGCCTCCACCTTCTCTCTCACAAAATGATATCTCAAATCAATGTGTTTGCTTCTCTCGTGAAAGACCGGATATTTGCTGAGCGAGATCGCTGACTTATTATCAACCTTCAACACCACTTTCTCTGTCTCTCTTCCCAGCAGGTTCGCGAGCAGCCTCGCCAACCAAATACCTTGACATGTCGCTACCGTAGCAGCAACATACTCAGCCTCACATGAAGAAAGGATCACGATCTTTTGCTTCTGTGAGGACTAGCTGACCGGGTTTTCACCAACATAGAACAACACACCAGAAGTACTTCTCCTAGTATATCCAAGTCTCCAGCATGATCACTATCGCTGTACCCAATCAGTTTTCCATTTCCACCCTTCTTGTACATACATCCCAAGTCCAAAGTACCTCACACGTACCTGAGATTGTGCTTCACCGCTGCCATGTGCTCGGACATGGGTTTCTCTATGAAACGGCTCACTATGCCAACTGCATAACATATATCCGGCCGTGGATGCACAAGGTATCGCAGACTACCAACAAGGCTGCGATAATATGTGGAATCAATGAGTGGAGCATCACTTACTTTGCTGATCGTCAGTCAGTGTTCCATCGGTGTGAGAGAGGGGTTGCAATTTTCCATTTGGCACTTCTCCAAAAATTTCTGAGCATAAGCAGATTGAGAGAGAGTTATACCATTTGGGCCTTGTTTCACTTCAATTCCAAGGTAAAAACTCAACAAACCGAGGTCACCCATCTTGAATTATTTCTTCATTTGTGCCTTGAATGCTTCTATCTCAGTCTTGCTGCCTCCGGTAATGATCAAATCATCAACATAAACACCAACAAGAAGACCTGAATTACCTTCTGACTTCTTGTAAACAGCATGCTCGGTTGGACATTTTTCAAAACTTAAAGCTTGGAGAGTAGCATCCAACTTTGCATTCCATGCACGAGGGGCTTGGTGCAGACGATAGAGGGCTTTGTGCAACTTGTAGACCTTGTTCTCTTCTCCCTTGACAGCAAAACTAGGAGGCTGTGACACATACACCTCCTCCTCTAGCTCTCCATTCATGAAAGCGGACTTTACGTCCATGTGATGTATTTCCCAATCCATATGAGCTGCCAATGCAATTAGGAGACGAATAGTTTCGATTTGTGCAACAGGAGCAAATACTTCATCAAAATCTATACCTTGCCTTTGCACATATCCCTTTGCTACTAACCTTGCTTTGTGCTTTACAACAGTTCCTTCGATGTCTTTCTTCAACTTGAACACCCATTTGAGACCAATTTCTTTCTGACCTCATGGAAGCCTCACAAGTTGCCAAGTCCGATTGCCCTCAATGGACTCGAGCTCCTCTTTAATAGCTTGCTGCCAACACCCCTTCTTCTCAGCTTCTTGGAATGTGGCCGGCTCCTCCATACCAATCAAACACAACCCGGATTACTCAAGCTGCATCTCCTTGGTTTCATCATATATTTCCTCCAAAAACCTCTTCCCTTGTGGCCCCACAGACGAGCTTGAGGTGCTGGTAGTGCCCAATGAGCCAATGGAACCAAGTCCTGGAAGTGTTGGCGAAGGAGTCTCAAAAACAGAAGATTTCACTGCCGTGGCAGGGGTTCTTGCTGGAGTTTCAGCTGCCACGGCAGTGGTTCTGGCTGGAGTTTCTGCTGCCACGGCAGCGTTTTTCCATGATGATTCTGCTGCCATGGCAGGAGTTTCACTGTCCAGCCCAATCGAGAAGGTGCTCCACGCGGCTTCACTCGCCTGCTGCTCCGCCCCTTTGCTCGACCAATCCCACTGCCTTTGCTCATCAAACACGACGTCTCTTGACACATGTAGCTTATGAGTTGCTAGATCATACATCCAGTAGGCCTTGGACTTTGCTTCATAGCCAATGAACACCATTGGTGAGCTCCTATCTGCCAACTTGGGGAGATGCCCACCTATTTTCTTCACATGTCCAACACACCCGAAAGTGCGTATGTGCTCAACACTTGGCTTCTTCTTGTACCATGCTTCGTATGGAGTCACACCACTAACACTCTTTGTGGTAGCACGGTTTAACAAATTCACCGCTCTTGTAGCCGCTTCACCCCAAAACTTGGCCGGTACCTTCATACTTTTCAGCAAGCTCCTGGTCATACCTACCACTGTTTGATTTTGACGCTCCACTATGCCGTTTTGCTGTAGGGAATACGGCGCTGTCAAGCGGTGGTTTACACCCAATTACTCACAGTATTCAATGAACTAATTTGAGGTGAACTCGCCCCCATGATCAGTCCTCAAAACCTTCAGCTTGCAACCTGATTCCAACTCGGATGCGGCCTAAAACTTCTGAACACTAGCAAAAGCTTCGTCCTTTGACCTCAACAACACAATCAACGTGAAACGAGACATGTCGTCTACAAGCAAGAGAAAATACTTCTTTCCTCCCCGTGTTGCTGGAGTGATTGGGCCGCACAAGTCACCATGCACTAGCTGCAATTTCTCCTCTTCACGAAAATGAGCTTGACGGGGAAAAGGGTTTCGGTGTTTCTTCCCTAGCATACAACCATCACACACTTGCTGAACCTGATCGAGCATTGGTAGGCCCTTTACCATACCTTCTCTTCCCATCTTTTTCAGTGCATTAAAATTTACATGACCATATCGAGCGTGCCATCGCCATGCCTCATCATCTTGACGAGAGAGCAAACAAAGCGGTTGTGCCGGCTGTATGTCTAGGATGTATAATCTGTTCTTTGCAAGTTTAACTCTTGCCAACAATTTTCTCTGCTGATCCAGTACCACCATGACTCCATCTTCAGCTGAGTACTTGCACCCTATCTCATCTAGCTGTCCCAAACTAATGATGTTGCTTTTAAGACGAGGAATGAAATAAACCTTGGTCAGAACTCGGTGCTCTTCGGTCTGAGTTTCCATTAGTACTGAACCTCTCCCACAAATTTCAACTTTGGAACCATCACCAAAACGTACAGTATCTTTCCCAGATTCATCCAACTCCGCAAACTTGCTGATGCACCCGGTCATATGGTTGCTAGCTCCGGTATCCAAGTACCAACTCAGATTTTGTTCACTGGTCAGATTTGGGATCACCCGCTCTTCATTCAAAAGAATATGCTCGCCCCCTCCATTAGAGGAAACGACCAAATCACAAACCTCGGCCATCAGCAGCCCGGAGTCATCTTCTTCATCATTAGTAGCAAGGTGAGCTCGCTCTTTCTTGGGCTTGGGACAATCTGAAGAAAAATGCCCCATGGTCTCACAGTTCCAACACTTCAGCTTTGTGATGTTGAACTTACGGTGTTTCTTTTGCTTACCACCGTTGTTGTTGCCCTTCTTGCTGCCACCGCTGCCGCCGGCGGCATTGTTTCCACGTTGCTGCCCCTGGTTCGGCTTCCCCTTAGTGCTGCTTCCGCCGGCGTCGGGACTGCCCTTCTTCTTCTTCTGGAAAAAGGACTCAAGGGCCTTGGTCACAAGCAGCAGCTGATCATCCTTGCCGCCACGATCATCATAGCGGTCAGACTCGTTTTCCTCAAATGTACGCAGACGACCCACAGCCTCAGCTACCGTCATCTTGCTCATGTCCGCCCACTGCTCAATAGTGCATAGTGCAGATGACCTGCGAGAAGCACCTCGGCATCGCCGCGAACAGCCGCTGCACCACTGTCCTCTCTGGTAGCATCTCTCCCAAAGACCTGATTTCGCCCACCAGGGTCGTGAGACGCCAGGAGAACGAGGACACATCCTCACCATCAGCCATCATCAGCCGATCAAGCCGCCTGCGTAGCGACTATATCCGTGCATGCACTACACGGTCTTCCCCGATCCGCATCATGCAGATCGCAGCCCATGCCTCTCGCGCGGTCTCGTACTTAGCGAGAATCATCATAACATCATCGGGTACTTGTGACGCCCCTGGCTCAATTGTGCACTAATCATACACGCAAATGTGCACGATCAAGCCCAGAGACTCACGGGAAGATATCACAATCCAACTCTAGACACAAAATAAAAATAATACACGCTTTATATTACAAGCCAGGGGCCTCGAGGGCTCGAATACATAAGCTCGATTACACATAAGAGTCAGCGAAAGCATTAGTATCTGAGGACAGACATAATTAGACAGAGTTGCCTTAAGAAGGCTGAGCAAAACAACGACAACTAGATCGAACAGGCGCAGGCCTCCTGCCAGGGAGCCTCCGAAACTACTCCTGGTTGTCGGTCTCCACGTAATAGTAGGCTCCGTCTGTGGGGTAGTAGTAACCATCGGCGGGATCAACTGGCTCCGGGGCTCCATCATCTGGTCGCAGCAAACGGGTAGGGGAAAAAGAGGTAGCAAAGCAACCGTGAGTACTCATCCAAAGTACTCGCAAGACTTACATTAGATCTATTCTATTTATGCAACATTATCAAAGGAGGGTCTGTATATGTGGACTGGACTGCAGAAACGCTAGAATAGAGGGAAGGCCTAGCCTATCGAAGACTAGCAATTTGGAGCGTCTTGCAGCATTAGAAGAGTGTAGATTAGCAGCATAATATAAAGTAGTAAGCATAATTAAATAGCAAGGCCCAGAGATCCTTCCTTGACTCCCTGCGAGAAAGCAATCCCGGAGCCAACATATTAATTAAACATCATCAGTATCCAGTTCTAGTTGTAGTAGATCGGGATACTCTCTGAGCGCCCGTTACCGTGGACACGGCTATTCGAATAGATTAAGTTCTTCCCTGCAGGGGTGCACCAATGTACCCAACACGCTCGATTAACTCCGGCCGGACACACTTTTATCGGGTCATGCCCGGCCTCGGCTAATCGACACACCGTAGCCCAACCTATGCTCAACAGAGAGGCCAGCACGCCAGTCTAAATCCTAAGCACGCAGGGGTCTGGGCCCATCACCCTTTGCACTCCTGCACGTTGCGAGCACGGCCGGTGAGCAGACCTAGCCCCTGTATACACACGCAGGCTTTCCTAGTCCAACCCGGCTCGCGCCGCACAGTCGCTGACGTTTGAGGAACTTCGGAAGAAATATACGACATAGAGTGCCCGTACTTATTCCCGCATGGTGGTCAGTGCGTAAAAGGCCAGAGGCCTACTCAGATCACATATCCAAACCCATTAGTGTGTTGGGAGCACGCGGTGACGATCATTGCTCCTGACGCCCCATCTCGAGGACTAGCGACAAGGGCCTGGCCCATCCCTCTCTAGGGCGGTCTACCTGCCCGGCCGCGCCTCGTAATTATCTCGCGGGTACCCTCCAGGTCAACCCGACTCTCAAGAGACTGTCGGGAACTCTGGTCCATCTCTACCGGGGTGGTACCGCCTGTCCCTTTAGTCGCACAGCAACAGTAAAGTAAAAGGGGAAACAGGTAACAATAATAGTGTGTCCGTGTCATCAAGGGGGAAATCCGAGGAATCACCCTCAATGGATTCCCACTTGATATACCCGTCAAGGTGAACTTGGAGGAATCACCCTCGATGGTTTACGCTTCAGTGGTTGTACGACAGAGACGTCATCGGAGGTGGTGGAAGAGGAATCACCTCGAGGTCCACAACCGATTAGCTACACTACAGAGTTATCATCATAAGTGAGGTAAGAGGTATCACCCTCGGCACTCTATAGTAGCTCTACAGCATCGTACAACTAAGGGGTGTGCGGTGATGTGTCGGTCTCAGCACATCGATCATACTGATTGAAACAACTGGAAGCAAAGGATAGCAACACGGACAAGGGTGCGGGGCCACTGATGGATCACTATCCAACCTATACTAAGCACATAGGATATCAGGTAAGGTATTAATAACAGTAGTTACAAAAACAGGCTATGCAGCAGAATAGGAGCTATTGAATACAATAGCAATTCTAATGCAAGCATGGGAGAGAAAGAATTGGGCGATATTGAAATGATCAAGGGGGTTTTGCTTGCCTGGAAGCTCTGTAGTAAAAGAGGGGTTGTCGGTGGAGTAGCAGTCCTCCGAGGTCACGTCTGTCTCGGAGTCTACCGGAGAGAAGAGGGGGACAAAACAGATAAATACACAACATACAAATGCAATCACAGAGCATGACATGGCAATATGCAATGCAGGGGTGACCTAATGCATATCTAAACCATTTTAGACATTTTAGGATTTAAGTTGGAATTATTAACCAGTAGGCAGGCACTATTCATCTGCCAGAAACGGGCCTAAAGTTACAGGTTCTCCTACTTAGAGGGTCCTGACATGAATGCAGATGACATATTTGGATTCGTTAGTTTTTTTTGATCAACTTTCATATAGAAAACTTTTCCATCCGAGCTACGGTTGAATTTCTACGAATTTCCGAAGTTTAGGGGATTTTCTGAAATTACATGGAATTAATTTAATCCGGAATTAAGCAGTGCTATAACTTTTTATATACAGTAGTGGGCTAGCCCATTAGTATGACACGTGGGGCCCAGTGCTAAGTCAGCACGCTGACTGTGTAAGCCTTATCCAAATGAATAGTAACCATGGGTCCCATTTGTCAGCATTTTAATTAGATAAATAGTTTTATTAGCCTGTTAATTAATTCGTGCAGGGCCAGCGTCAAAGGCGGATTAGCAGCGTAATTAGGCTGACTAATGATGCCACATCAGTGCTAACTGGCGATTAGCCAGCGGCGCTAACAGTACGCGGCGGAGCTCACCGTCCGGCCATTTCCAGCGACGGTTCGACGTGAGGCTAGGGTCTACGGTGGCATTGGGTGGTACTGGGGTGGTCGGAACTTGCCGGACACGAGGTTATGGCGGCGGCAGACGCACGACTTTGATGGAATCGGCGCTACGCGACGCAAACGAGCAAAATAAATGGCGGCGCAGCACCAATGCATCAGGGGAGCACAGCAGGCAATAGAGCGAGGCGAGAGGAGCTCAGGGGAGCCGGGGGCTGTCGGAGTGCGACGAATCGACGACGATGGCGATGGAGGCCGACAGGGAAGAAGAGGATGGATTCAGCGTTGCGGTGCTCTCAGTATCGATCTGCTCCTCCAGGACGAAGTAGTGAGCAGCAGCGGCTCCTCTGGACAAGCTGGCTCAAGAAGGGGAGGCTGATGGACGGGAATACGGCGGTGGCAGGGCGATGGCCGCGTCGGGCATGTGCGCTGGAGAGGCAAATGAGCGAGGGGGTGGGGGGAGAAGAGTGGTGACTATGGGGTTCGAGGGGAGCGAGGGCCGTCCGGGAAGGGCCTTATCCCCTCCTCCTACCTACTATGTCGCCGTGGCGGCCTGAGGCCAGTGCACCACGCGCCGGCAAGTGCCATGGCGACAGCACGTGCAGGAGTAGGTAGGAGATGGCGGTGGTGGGCTGGGCCGGCGGTGCTGCTGTTGCTAGTTGGGCCAAAATGCACAGTAGATTTGTTGGTTTTTCCTTTTTTAGAAAAGAAATAGCTACTGTTGTGTTTTAATTTGGCACCATATGAATTTTGTTACCATTGAAACTTGGCACACAAATAGCTGGCAATGTACTGGGCCTGCACAAAAAGTTTTAGGGCCAAAGGAATTGTTTAACCATTTTTAGAAAATGGAAGGGCCAAAATAAAAGCTGCTGGACCACTAAACAAATTTCCAGGGGGAATTTGGGAATTCAAAAGAGGTTGGTTACAACATGACAAATACTTAGGGAATATTTGCCATAAGATGAACTATTTTTCTGTCATGTTGGAGGAAGCAAATATTTGACATGCTATTCAAATTGGAAATTGGCTTTGTTTTTGGACAAGTGGCAGATTGGATTAGTGATCATGATGACATGACCACCATTAGGGGGAGATCACTGTAGTGTGACACTGGGGATGTTACAAATCTCCTCCACTACAAAAAATCCCGTCCCGAGATTTAAGAGGTGGAGTAAGGGGTATCTTCGGGAGAATGGACCTTTACAAGGTTGACCATCTGCTGGATATCTCAGGGAATGTGGCAGAAAGTATCTCTCGCGTTAAACTTAAGAAATAATCGAGAGCAAAGTAAGAAGGTACAATAAGAAGTTTCAAGCGGATAGGCAATCATTCGATGCCTGAAACAGAGTGTGAAAGGGGTTCATCGCAATAGGAATAAGTATTGCGCCTGAACCTAGAATAGATCATCTCTCGGAAGGTAGCTCGTGAATTGCATACGATGCCAAGCATGAGGAATAACTTTGGAAACAGGGATGTACAGGAGAGTCAGGTTTCGATCCTGTGGAACTGTGGTGAGTGTGGATTAAGAGTAGGGAGGACGGTGACATCTTGCATGGTCACGATAACCAGGCATGTCAGAGGATATCTTGTCAGCTATGTCGGCAACAAGGTCGGTACCAAGGGCGGGGAACGAAGAGAACCATTTCCCTGCTCATGAAAATGAGGCGGACCAATAGGCATAGTTCTCGTCCACCGACGGTTACCGGAATGTCGTCAACAATAGTATCAAGGTGTTACTGACAGAGTTGTACACCAGGGGTGTTTTCATAAGCAGGGAATTATCACTGCTCAGATCATATAGATCACAAGAAAGGTTAAACAGACGAATGGAAAGGAAAATATGATTATACACAAGTTTTATGTGTATATCCTTCCCAAGAAAAAGCAGAGCATGATATACACGATGGAACAGCAGGTACAATATCATTTAGATAAAGGGGCGAAGAAATTCATGAGGTTACTGTAGGAGATATGCCCTAGAGGCAATAATAAATGTTATTGATTATCTCCTTGTTCATAATTATGTTTATGTTCCATTCTATAACTGCAATGATTCTCGAGTCTACAAATAAAACGAGGCTTGGAGGAAAACTCATGTGCATGTGTGGGATAATAAACGATAAAATGTACTCCTAGTCAATCCTCTATGACTGGCTCAAGTGTTGCATGATGATCCTGTTTTTCTGATCATGGGAATGACTATGCCGGCAACTTTGAGGGCACAATGTTAGCAGAACATTTGTGTTGAATCGACTCGATTGATGTTATGCTACGAGATACATTCGTCACAAGTTAAATGGTTAATAACACAGAGATGGTTAACGTTTGCATGATTCCTTAGACCATGAGAGTATCGAGTTTCTTCATGCTTGCTTCATGAACTTTGGGGTTTGTTAAACGTGATCCGTAAATGGGTGGCTATTACGGCGGCTTACGGGTTCATGGAAAAGTATGTCAAGTAACTTGAAAGCTCAAGATTGGGATTTGCTCCTCCGACGATGGAGAGATATCTCTGGGCCCTCTCGGTGTTACAGTGTCCATCATCGTCTGGCCAGACACTTTGTGATTTGATCACGGGGATGCCGGAACACGGTAACGAGAAAAGAGAACAATACCGATAACGAGGTAACTAGCATAGTGGACAAGTTGTTGATCCACGGGGATGCCAACATGTATAAACCTTGGGTATTTGTAACATGTCGTGAAGCAATAGGAATAGCACATGGCAACTGGAGGTTCACTCGAATATTCATTCGTGTGGGTATAGGGATCAATATGGGTGTCCACGGCTCCGATGTTGATCATTGATCGGAAGGGGTTCCGTGTCATGTCTATACTTCACCGAACCTATAAGGTCACACGCTTAAGGGTCATCTATCTGCTGAATACTAGACAGGGAGTCTGAGAGAAAATCACTAAAAAAGTTTCGGACACCGAAAAAGTTTCGGACAACGGAAAAGTTCCGCAGAGAGAGGTCACCGGATGAGTTCCGGTGATACTGAAAAGTTGTTTCAGAGGATACCATAAACTCAAATTGGTTTCGGCACACGCCTGATAATTCTTGGAGGGTGCCAGAATCATTCTGGAAACTTCTGGGAATTTTCCGGAAGAAAAACCGAAAATGTTCCGGAGCTGCCGGAACCGCTTCAGATGCTTTTCGCAGATGAAAATCACTAATCCGAAATTGTTCTGGAATGCGTTGAAAATTATTTTAGTGGGTTCTAGAAATATTCTAAGCCCACATAAATATTTTCAGTTCGAACGGACGCTGAAAAATATCGTCGTGAATAGTAAAAGTGCTTTTTGGATTACTTTTTGGAAAGCCATTATTTCGGGCTTTGTCCCAAGATATTTTGGGGTGACATGGATGGATGAGAGCCCCCTTGGGGGGGCCCTCTAGGGGTGTGGCCAGCCACATGTGGAGCTCCTCCTTGGAGCTCCACTTGTCCTTTGGCTTCCCCCTTTTACCCTTGGAAAGTGTTTCCTTCATGGGTATTTTTGGTATTTTTGAAATACCCATCCTACCCCTTGGTTTTCCTATATAAGGAGGTGAGGGGGCTGCCCAAAACACTCATCTCTTCTCACATACAAGTGCCATGCATGATCTGGCTTCTCTCTCCCTCCCACGAAAAGAGTTTCATAGAGACGAAAGGCTGTCTGGGTTCCGGTGGGAACTAGTTCTGGACGGCGAAGCCTTGCCGGATAGATGACATCGTATGTGTGCAACCCCGTAGAGAGGTCGTAGTTTCGATCTTTTTGCCCGAGGGGCTGTTTGAGAGTGCCTCCCAAAGGGCTGTCCAAGTGATGGTCCGAGTTCTATGAGTCCTCCCGAAGGGCTGTCCGAGTGACCGTCCGAGTTTTGAGGGTCCTCCCGGAGGGCTGTCCGCGACACCGTTCGGGGGACTGTTCGACCGCCTCCCGGAGGGCTATCCGAGGGGCAGATGAGGGAGTACATCCTCACGGTAAATCCTAGCTGCGGGGATCTGCACCGCCAATCGTCATCGACTCTACTTCCGCTACGCTACGAGTCGGTAATGAAATGATCAAACCTTGTATGCAGTCTCCATAGTGGTCCTGGGCTGGTGCGTAGGTCGGAAATTTTTTTTTTCTGCTGCGTTACCCTACAGTGGCATCATGAGCCGTGCTATGCGTAGATGCAGGTTGCGATCTAGAATACATGGAGATGTATGGGTGTTACACAATATAATTAGGTAGTAGATGAGATCTATTACTGAAAATTATTTGTGCGGGTAGCAGATGAAATCTGTTACCCGATGTTCTTGTTGCTTCCCTGGAATTTGCATATTTCTGATCTTGATAACAGCATGGTGGAGTTTCAATGTTCTGGCAATCCGCGATCCTGAGTGATTAACGAAGTGCTAACAGTTCATTGAATTCCACCGTAGTTAAAAAGAAAGATGAAATTTCTCAGACGAAAGGGCAATGGAGATATGATCTGTATGGGGGTCATGCATATGACGAAGTTTAGTATGGGGCTCGAGATTTTATTATCTCGTTTTTCATACACCCTGGAAAGTTAATCTAGCGACTTGAATTATCATACTTGATGATGGACGTTGGTAGCTTCGGTTTGTTTCGAAACCTTAGAAGCCACGTAAAACAAGTTTTTGCTGAACCGATTTGAGGCGTCTAACTTGGTTTTGCAGGAGGGTTTGCATGTGCATATGATGTGGTATAGCAGTGCTCATAATAATTTGATTATGTATGAGATGTCTATATGATGTAAATTGATTAACATGACCAGCGTGTCATGATTTGGCATGATGGCTGGAGCCATATGTTTGCACTTTAAATGACCTGCGTGTCGACCTTGTGTAATGCATTATTTTATTAGCTATAGAGATAGCAATATTGTCTGGTGCATCGACAAGGTGGTGGCAATCTTCGCAAAGGTGAACACCGATGCGAATGTTGAAGACGAAGAAATGCAAGACTTCTCCGTCAGAAAGGGCTATATCATATCATGCTATTATGAATTGCCAGAGATGTTTATCCCTTATGTTGCACCCTTCTTGATTCCGCGGTAGTCGCTTTTATTAGGGTGGTCTCTCACAAAAATATCAAGTAGTTAGTGTTCTCCCAAGTGTAGCACCGTCACGGCACCTAACTTTTCGAGGCATCACATGGATACATGGGTGTGAACGATTAGGGAAGTGTGAGGCGGGTGAGTTGAGACCTCGCAGCAAGATCACTTGGTTGTCTTGACGTTCTGGAGGAGCGTCCTGTGCTCGGAACACGCCCATCGAAAGATGAACAAGAGTCACATAGAGCTGTGATTGTCAAGTTGGCCTACCGATTGCAATTCTCGTCACTTGAGATGGATACATCCTTGGCGTTGAATTGTAATATGGATCTTGAATCGCTCACAACCAATTATGAGAGGTATTGATTTGAGTGGGAGCGCACTGTAGAATTAATTCTTTTAATTCTCAGTGCAATTAATTTTGAACACTGTCTAAGTGTGATTTGCATAATAGTGGTAGAATAATGGCTCGTGTTTCTACCTTCCCTGTTAATATTGAATAGCTGTTAAATATCTGGTAAAAACTTTACGGTTGGTAACATAATATGAGGATTGTCCTCAAGAGTGCCAAGAAGGACTTTGTCCTATCGCATACTTTCGGTATTCTCTCACTTATGCTATGGATCATGTGACTCTCGTCCTTCGATCCAAAAGCTAGAATTCCGTTTCGGTCAAGTGCAATATGTTTGCTTCCATTAGACCCGAACTTCGAAAGTTTGTATAGTTATGTGATATTCATGGAATCTGAAAATCATTTTCAGAGATAGACAAAGGCTAAAAGATATGAGAAATCCAAAGCAATGTTTGTTTGCAAACTATTAGTAAAGGAGTTTACTATGCATTAGACTGATAAGAAAGGGATCCAGAAGAACGCCTGTCATATGATGAAAGGTGAATAAAACTACAACTTAAAGGGAAAGGAAGTGTCCAAAGGGTGTTAGTGTGACTTACACACCTAGGAAGTCCGGGGCTAACGCCACTCTTAAGTTTGGTGCTTCTTCTGGAAGTAGGATAAATACTAAAAGTTAAACTGTTAGAAGTATAAAGGCAATAAGAAAGAAGACTGGAATATCCAGCTCATGTATGAATGTCATACAAGTTTTTGATGTATAGAAGGCTGGTCAAAGATATAGTTCTTGGGAATTATGGTTAAACATGTTAATCACTAATTCTTGGGTATTGTGAGTTAATCACAAAGATACCCGCTCGATTGCATTCTGTTGCAACTCGATGTAAGAACAACTATGGCCAGAAAGACTAGCCAGGAATGAGGTTTAGATATACACAGGGAACATAGTAAATGTTACTATAACTTCCATCGGTGTATTACCGTATGTATTTATTTTCATAATTCATTTAGAGTTTCACAAACTCTAGCCCATTGCATAAGGGCCATACTTTCATTATGAATGAGATGTATGTTATGAATAATGATAATAATATATTACCTCTGGATTTACTTTCATAATTCATTTTAGAGTTTTACACACTCTAGCCAATTGCACAATGTTTGTTGCAAAAGAGTTGTTCATAAAAGCACAATTGTTGTTCAGTATTATGAATAACATAAAGGGCCATGCTTCCATCCGAGATTGGACGTATGTTATGAATATTGATGGTAATATGATGCATCCATAACAATGACGCTAAATGTCGTAAGACTAAAAGAATACCACACAAGTGTGGCACTGCATTTGGTCACATTGGAGAAACCCGCATGGAAAAATTCATTATGATGGATTTTGAAGTCGTTTGATTTTGAATTATCTGACACTAGCAACTTTCCTCCGAAAAGTGAAGTGACTGAAATAGCGTTCACAGGCCATAAGGAACGAGCAACAAACTTATTGGAAATCATACATTTTGATGTGTGTAGTTCAATAAATGTTGTTGCAAGTAGTGGATTTATCTATCTTCAGAAATGACTCAAGTAGATATATGGATATTTACTTGATGAGATGTAAGTCTGGATCTTTTGAAATCGTTTGAAAGGTTTTCAAAAATGAAGTAGAAGTTATTGTAAAAAGAAAATTATGTTTCTATAATTCGATTGTAGAAAGAAATATTTGAGTTACAAGTTTAGCGAATGTCTGATGAGTTGTGAAAGGGGTTTCATAACTTGCACCTCCCGGAACACCACTGCAAGTGGAAAGTCCGTGAAGATGTAATCGAACCATTTATGACATGGTAAGATCAAAGATGACATAAATAAATTTGCCATTATCCCTTTTAAAGTGATGCTTTAGAGACTGCGGCTTTTACACTGAAAAGAGCTCCATCAGGTCTGTTGAAATAACGCCATGGTATGGTACGCCCAACCATGTTATATCTTTTCTTAACATTTGGAATATGGGGCTTGTGTAAAAGGTTACAAACCTATTCCAAATCAGACAAGTGCTACTTTGTAAGTTATCCCAAGTTATTGGGTATTCCTCCCTCACTATACCGAGGCAAATAGGTTTGCCACAAAGAACGGTATGCTTTTTGAAGAAAATAGTTCTTTCAAAAAGGTGAGTGGGAGAATAATGCAACTCGGCGAGATAAACAGTATCTTCGTCATCAGATCAAAGAAAAGGAATCTTGGAAGTGAATCCGGAGTTTCCTACTGCGACTGATACGAAAGTCTCTACAATAAAATGTATGGACTTCGGTCGAACTTGCAGCTGAACCACGTAGGCAAGGCTCGTGCAAACCTCTCAGGTGCGCAAACGAGATATTGTTGTTAGACAACAGTACACCTACGATACACAAGGAAGCGTTGATGGGCCCTGACTCCAGAATTGGCTAAATGCCAATAAAATCCGAGATAGTCTCCATATAAATGTTTCAAGATTAAAATCTTGATACACCTTTCGGAAGACTTAGAGTCTGACGAATATTTATGGAACTAAAAACTGATACGGATAAAAATGTTTTATCCATAAAGCTCGACTTGTTGCAATAACAAGTTCAAGGAGTTGACTATGATGAGGTTGTTTCACCGTAGCGATGCATAAAGTCAGTTCGGGATGAACTAGCAATTAATACATATTTCATATCATGAGATATGAAACAAAGGATGACAAAAGGTTTTCCATCGGACGGAAATGAAACCAAGGACTTGCATGTGTTACAGTCCAAGATATTTTGTCAGTCCAGAGGATGCTAGTTAGTATGCAAACTTCAGAGTTCCAGCAATGGACAGAAGAGAGCAAAATGGAGTTGGAATCTTCGTGTTTTGATGAAATGGTCAAAGGGGTTTGACTTCATCAATGGGTAACGAAGATGCTTATGATTTAAGAAAGTAAGTGGGAGCATAATAAAATTTCTAAAAACGTTGTGTGCTTGACACATTGTTAATTGGAAATAAATTTCTTGACATGAATTAGGACTTCATTTGAAAATAGTTTTTCGATGAAGTGCTTGGGCTAAATAGCCTTTATATTAGGCATGATGATCTATGGAGATAGATTTACATAATGGGGCTAAGCAAAGATACATATTGACAAAATGCTAAAACCTTTTAGCATTAAAAACATCAAGGAGTGATTCTTGCCGAAGTCACATGGAAAGAGTTTTTGCAAGACTCGGTGCCCCAAAACACTGATGAGCAAAATACATGATGGAGATTCCACACACTCTTGTGTTTGGATTAATCATGTATTCCATGGTATGTAAAACCAACCAGATATGTCCAATACTCCAAAGTTGTTGTGAGTATAGATACCAAAGTGATCAAAAGTACTGATCATAGGACAACAGTGAAATGTGTCATTGAGTGCTATAGTAGCACTGATGACATGTTTTCTCGCAAGCGTAGATCATGAAGAGTTCATTGTAAAAGCTTACATCGACACAGTCTTCATCTTTTCTCCATGCGATTTTTGATTTAAATTGAGGGTTTTTGTGTAACACACAATATGGTGGCACGGTAGTTGGAAATTGTTCCAAACATGATACTGTGGCGAATTCTATAACAAATGGCTAAGTATGTTGATGCTTTAGAAGCGACAAACAAGATGTTGAATCATATAGTTCATTCATGAACTTAGTATGGTTCCAAGAAGGCTTTGGTCAATGGGACACTGTTGCAGATAGTTGCTCCATAGCTTAGTCTGAGGAATCAAGGTTCGACCTGTGATTCACATATATACAAAGCCAAGTCCACACAAAATATGAATTTTGTGAAAGCGTGAAAACGCGAGGATATGCAAAGATACACACGGATCTGAAGTTGTCAGATCCGTTGGACATCAGGCTATACCACAAGCGAAGCATATTTACACCGGTGTGCCACAGGTGTAAAGTGCATTAGCATTAACTAGATTATTGACTCTAGTGCAAGTGGGAGTCTGTAGGAGATATGCCCTAGAGGCAATAATAAATGTTATTGATTATCTCCTTGTTCATAATTATGTTTATGTTCCATGCTATAACTTCAATGATTCTCGAGTCTACAAATAAAACGAGGCTTGGAGGAAAACTCATGTGCACGTGTGGGATAATAAACGATAAAATGTATTCCTAATCAAGCCTCTATGACTGGCTCAAGTGTTGCATGATGATCCTGTTTTCCTGATCATTGGCATGACTATGCCGGCAACTTTGAGGGCACAATGTTAGCAGAACATTTGTGTTGAATCGACCCGATTGATGTTATGCTATGAGATACATTCGTCACAAGTTAAATGGTTAATAACACAGAGATGGTTAATGTTTGCGTGATTCCTTAGACCATGAGAGTATCGAGTTTTGTTCATGCTTGCTTCATGAACTTTGGGGTTTGTTAAACGTGATCCGTAAATGGGTGGCAATTACGGCGGCTTACGGGTTCATGGAAAAGTATGTCAAGTAACTTGATAGCTCAAGATTGGGATTTGCTCCTCCGACGATGGAGAGATATCTCTGGGCCCTCTCGGTGTTACGGTGTCCATCATCGTCTGGCCAGACACTTTGTGATTTGATCACGGGGATGCCGGAACACAGTAACGAGTAAAGAGAACAATACCGATAACGAGGTAACTAGCATAGTGCACAAGTTGTTGATCCACGGGGATGCCAACATGTCTAAACCTCGGGTATTTGTAACATATCGTGAAGCAATAGGAATAGCACATGGCAACTGGAGGTTCACTCGAATATTCATTCGTGTGGGTATAGGGATCAATATGGGTGTCCACGGCTCCGATGTTGATCATTGATCGGAAGGGGTTCCGTGTCATGTCTATACTTCACCGAACCTATAGGGTCACACGCTTAAGGGTCATCTATCTGCTGAATACTAGACAGGGAGTCTGAGAGAAAATCACCGAAAAAGTTTCGGACACCGGAAAAGTTCCGCAGAGAGAGGTCACCGGATGAGTTCCGGTGATACTGAAAAGTTGTTTCATAGGATACCATAAAGTCAAATTGGTTTTGGCACGCGACTGATAATTCTTGGAGGGTGCCAGAATCATTCTGGAAACTTCTGGGAATTTTCCGGAAGAAAAACCGGAAATGTTCCGGAGCTGCCGGAACCGCTTCAGATGCTTTTCGTAGATGAAAATCAGTAATCCGGAATTGTTCTGGAACGCGTTGAAAATTATTTTAGTGGGTACTGGAAATGTTCTAAGCCCACATAAATATTTTCAGTTCGAACAGACGTTGAAAAATGTCATCGTGAATAGTGATAGTGCTTTTTGGATTACTTTTTGGAAAGCCATTATTTTGGGCTTTGTCCCAAGATATTTTGGGGTGACATGGATGGATGAGAGCCTCCTTGGGGGGGCCCTCTAGGGGTGTGGCCGGCCACATGTGGAGCTCCTCCTTGGAGCTCCACTTGTCCTTTGGCTTCCCTCTTTTACCCTTGGAAAGGGTTTCCTTCATGGGTATTTTTGGTATTTTTGAAATACCCATCCTACCCCTTGGTTTTCCTATATAAGGAGGTGAGGGGGCTGCCCAAAACACTCATCCCTTCTCACATACAAGTGCCATGCATGATCTGGCTTCTCTCTCCCTCCCACGAAAAGAGTTTCATAGAGCCGAAAGGCTATCTGGGTTCCGGAGGGAACTAGTTCTGGACGGCGAAGCCCTGCCGGATAGATGACACCGTATGTGTGCAACCCCGTAGCGAGGTCGTAGTTTCAATCTTTTTGTCCGAGGGGCTGTTTGAGAGTGCCTCCCGAAGGGCTGTCCAAGTGATGGTTCGAGTTCTGTGAGTCCTCCCAAAGGGCTGTCCGAGTGACCGTCCGAGTTTTGAGGGTCCTCACGGAGGGCTGTCCGCGACACCGTCCGGGGGACTGTTCGACCGCCTCCCGGAGGGCTATCCGAGGGGCAGATGAGGGAGTACATCCTCGCGGTAAATCCTAGCTGCGGGGATCTGCACCGCCGATCGTCATCGACTCTACTTCCGCTGCGCTACGAGTCGGTAACGAAATGATCAAACCTTGTATGCAGTCTCGATAGTGGTCCTGGGCTGGTGCGTAGGTCGGAAAAATTTTGTTTTCTGCTACGTTACCCTACAGTTACCTATACAACGGTGTTTGGATAATTGATCAAAAAAGATTTAGCATTGCGCTTCTGATGTTCTTGTTGATATTCGGAATACCACAGTCATGCTTTGAGGTAGCAATAATATGGTGTTTCAAGGAAAGGTTGGGTGTGAAAATCACAAGAAATGCACAAGGAACAATTTCAAGAATAACAAGGAACTCAATGTTTGACTAAAGAGACCAAGTCTGTGATGGCAGAAAGTCAAGGGTGTTGTTGATGATAACACAAATCATCAGGGGCAAGGATGGTATTTCTCACCATGAATACGATTTGTCGAGAAGAAGTCAAAATGTTGACGTTGATCGCGACACATTTGTCGAGGGGTTTCATGAAGATGAAATCGATCAGTAAGATGGTCAAAGTAGATGGAATGAAGTTCAAGGTCAACGGAACCACGGATATGACACTCGGATTCATGTTGTGCAAGCAAAACGATATGATGATGAAAGTTTGACACGGGCTTAGCCCATTGTCAAAAATGTGCACCGGGAAGAAGGACCAGGTAGCACAGCTAAAATTAGCACGATAAGCATGTAGCTGATCAGCTGGGAATGACATATCCTCACCATCAGCCATCGTCAGCCGATCAAGCCGCCGGAGTAGCGACTGTATCCGTGCTTGCACTACACGGTCTTCCCCGACCCGCATCATGCGGATCGCGGCCCACGCCTCACGCGCGGTCTCGTACTCAGCGAGAATCATCATAACATCATCGGGTACTGACTGCGAAATCGCCGCCATCGCCCCTTGATACTTCTCCTCGTCGTAGTCGGCATCTCCCTTGACCACCGACCACACGCCCATCGGGCGCATGATGATTTTCATCTTCGTCGCCCACAGCTGGTAGTTGGACTCCGTCAGTTGCAGGTACTGTACCGGGACGTTCGTGGCCCTCTGCACGGGACGCACCATGAAGGCACCGCTCTCCTCTGAGATGCCATCGCCGCCAGCGCGCTTCTTGGGCGGCTGATACTTTGCGCCGCCCGAGAGGTCCTTGGCCGGGTCCTTGTCCGACATCACCTTCACACCGCCGCCGCTGCGCCTCCAATCACCGCCGCCGTATCGCCACCAAATCTCACGACCAAGCTCTGTATACCAATTGTTGGTACTCAGGCAGGATCACACGACGACGACGAACACACGCACGCGAGAGAGACGCACACGAACACACAGGGTGGAGGAGAGGTTGTTTTGCGACGCGCACCTGCGTCTTTTCCGTTCTTTCCTTTTATTCCATAGGAAACAAACTAACAGACTTGGACCGTATCCTATGCCATTATCCCATTCAATCGTGCCATTCCACGACCTGGTTCTGGCTCGGTCTAACTAGACGCACCTCCACGTGAACCAGCACGCGTCAAGGTTCTTTTATCTGACTAGGAAAATGCCCGTGCGTTGCCACGGGTATAAACATTTGGTGGTTCCACACCAATTGTGTACATGTATCTTTAGATTTCGCACACAGATATATCAAGCTTGAATTATTTAGGGAAACATAGTATACTTTTGTGTACCTTATAAATCACTCATGTTTCTCGATCCTTTGTCTTAGTCTCACCAATCCAAACAAGGCTAGCACCATCAATAGTCCATCACACACCCATGAAAAGAACGCAAATACAATCCACACATGAGCAAGGATACAAAGAAACATAAAATTATGATCGCTGCAAGAAAACAGGTCAGAAAATAATTTGAGTGAAATAATGAAACAATTCTAAGGTGTTGAACTGCATTAACATCTACTCCCTCCGTTCCATAATGTAGTGCATATAGATTTTCTGTAAAGTCAAACTTTGCAAATTTGACCAAGTTTACAGAGAAAACTATTTATATCTATAATACCAAATATATACAATATGAAAGTGCGTCTTGTGATGTATCTAAGGATATGTATTTGGTATTCTAGATGTATGTGTTTTTCTCTACAAACTTGATCAAAATTTATAAAATTTGACTTTTCAAAAAATCTATATGCACTACATTGTGGAACGGAGAGAGTACTTATTTACATGAATATTACTTGCATGGATTGCCAAAGAAACATTCTTGTAGAAAATGGTCTATTGGGAACTCCTACTAAGGCTCCATGAATCTTGCACACAACTAATCCAAAAAGACATATAACAAGCATAACATCTTGTAATTCTTTAGTTGCAGAGGCGCATGCATGACCAGCCAAACATATCAAGTCTCCAGGCCAAAGAATGTGATAATTTGTGCTCAATGGTGAAGAAACTTGTAGCAAAGTGTTTCCTATGAAATGACCTCTAGAATCCAATGTTGGCAGGTGCGATCGACTAAGTTGTGCTATGTCAATAATCAAAAGAATATTATAATATTTTTCATCCATGACAATCATCAAAAGCATACCGATTTTCAAATATTAGTTAGTTTGAAACTTATGTCTTGTTCTGAACTTCTCCTTGTGGCTCCTATCTATTTCTTCCCTCCACTGAGTCCCTTCTTCAAAATCACATTGAGTAGCACGAAAAATAATTAGTACTCCCTCGGTCCCATATTAAGTGTCGCTCAAACGAATGTATCTAGAGGACGGAGGGAGTGTGATTGAGAAGCTTATCTTGAGAAAAATCTTGTACAAGTCAAAATTTAGTAGCTTGAGAAAAACTTGTGATCTATATACAAGGTTGTGATTTCTGAATAAGAACAATACAATTGTAGTTTGTTTATCCAAAATGACGAAATGACCTTAGTTCTATGTTGTATCTCAATGCCCAATGTGAGGTCTAAAAAAGTGGCAATAAATATAAAAGAGGACAATCAATTCATGGACTGGAACTCTAAAGGCAATATATCATTTCTCAATATCATCATGATTCCAACATCCATCTCTTAAATTCTCAAGGAAGCATTTTCTCCTAAAGCCAAATTGGTGAAGAATTTCATAGTGGAAGTAAATTAGAGAATAGGTGAAAGTATATTACAAGAACTACCTACTTTTGCATGAAAGAAAATCTTTGATAGATGTGAAGCATTTCACAAGTGATATTGGTGAAGTAAGTGGCTGTACAAAGAGTCAAAGAAATAGAATGAAGTCATGGCATATGGAATGCCCTTAGTAGAGCAGTTATAGTGTGATGTGTACCCTCCATGGAAAATATCAATGTCATATTTAGAAGAATTTGGCCACATTTCTAATTCCATTACATGCACACCTATTTGACAATGTTTTGATAATTCCATTACATCAAAGAAATATCACTGCTTAGCTAATTACCAGTAATATACGTGTTGTGTCCAGTGTATATGAAATAGTGGGACAATGGTACATTCATGTTGCGGTCGACCGGGGACGTGAGATCTGGCATGCAAGCGGACGGTGTCCGACACGTCCGCATATGTCTGCAAGAGCAAAATCAAAGTGTAGACGAAATTAAAGCAACATGAATTAGTACGTTTCGGGACGTTGCGGACGTTCGCAGACGCGCGATCGGATAAAAAATTCAGAATGAAGCTTGTCATCCCGGCAACAGCAAATGGTTGCCAGTAAAATAAATTAATAGAGCAATGGCTAATGAAACATTCAGACAAAGCTAGCTAGCCATCAGAATTTTTTGTACATGACATGCAGGTAGGCTCGCTCATTGTTGGTCTTGTTGCTGAGCGTGTTCCACCACCGTGTGCACGCCCAGCCGTCCATAAGGTCGAGCGACCACCGGCAGCTGTGGATGAGGAAGACGTCGCCGTTGAGGCCAAAGCAGTACCTCGGTGATCAAGCATCGGTGTCGAGCCAGACCCACTCAGCCTCGATCAGGTGGGTGAGCATGGTGGCGTGCACGCGCAGCTGGGATCTTGGACCAATACACCACCAATGTTAGGCTGCAGCGAGGACTGCGCTGTGGCGCAGTGGTGGTGGTAGCCAGTGGGCACCCCACCCACTGGGTTCGATCCCTGAGGGACGAATTCTGGGCTGTCTCACCTGTGCGGACACTGTTCATTTGAACAGTGCGCACTGTAGCAAATTTGTGGAAGGGCTGTAGGGGACTATCCTATAGATAGTTGGCTGGGCCCAGTAGCAAGCCTTTCCCTGTTAATATTAGAGCCAATCCCCACGCGGTTTTGTAAGAGGTAGTGTTGTGTGCCCACCACCACATATCCCTGGCGTATACACTAGGCTCGCGGGCTCAGATGCTTAGATAGTCTGTTAGGTCTTAGCTTGCGCCCTGGTGGCGTGTGTGTGTGGCGTGAGTGTGTGTGGTGTGAGTAGGGCGTGAGTTCAGATACTACAGCTGTTCTAAGCCAAGGGGATCTAAAAAAAAAATATATGTTAGGCTGCAGCAGTGCCGTGTTGTACAAGAGCTCAATCCTGTTTAGGCGGCCGCCGTAGTCAAGCTTATTCTTGAGGAAGTGCAGGAGCATGTTGCCGCTTCAGTGGGACTGCGATCTGGACAACATGAGCACGCAGTCCCAGGGTCGTGCCTTGGACTGAGCCCACGTGGGTAGCGCAGACGAAGCCACTCCGTGCGCTCCGCGAACGACCCGAGATCAGGCGCCAACGGGGACGGTGTACAGGTCGTTGCTGCGGGCATCCTCCTGCAACGACTACGCGAAACAGGATGAGAAGAGGAGGGAAGGGGACACGACCAGGTTGGGCACGGGTGTGGGCGCGACGCGAGGAAGTAAGCGGTCGCGGTCGCGGCCAGGAGCGCGCTGGAGGCGAGTGCCGCGGTGTGGTGGTAGGAACGGCGCAGTGGGCGAGGAGATTAGGAAGCGGCGGTAGATGGGAACCCTAGCCGGATCGGTGAAGAGAGAAGGAGGCGAAGCGAGGGACGAAGGCGTGGGCTGCGTCGGTCGGGCCGTCGGGGTGAGGGACGGGAGTTGGACGGGAAAACCGGAGCGTGATGGGGAAGTAAACCGGCGGAAAAAAAACGCGTGGATCGTGGGGGTGCGGGGAGGGCTGACGAAGGATTGGGCAGAACGCGGTCCATTTTGGCAGGAAAAGGAACCTTACCTATTTTATTTAATAGATAGTAGAGATACATGCAAAAACGTAAAAGCAAATCAGTGTGCACGTACAGAACATGTTTACGTGCTCCAGACTACAACTGAAATAAAATCTACATGACAAACTGGGACACCAAGCTTGATTGCATCAACAACGTCTACATGCAGGGGTGATGGACGAGCGGCAACTAGCACTAGTATATTGTACCGTAAAATCCGCCGAAAATGCGGCCCGTCGTGAGCGGCGGCCAGGACCAACCCCCTGCTCGCCAGACAGCAGAACCGTCAACTCCGTTCGACAAGGTCGAAGGAGGAGCCGGACCCGCCTGCCGCCATTCACAACCCCTGCTCCGAAGCGCCAGTGTCCCTGAGAATGCCGCCGTTGTCGCCAACGAAGGGGTCGGCCTGTGCCAACCACCGAGCTCCTGTACAGCTTCCCCCAGCTTCCCATCTGCGCAGGAGGAGGCACCACCGTGATGCGGACAAAGCCGGAGGACAAAGAATCTAGTGGTGCTGCTGCTGCCGAGGCGTCCATGACAGCATCAGGAAACCCTAGATCCGCTACACTCGAGGAGCGGCGGAAGACACATCCCACAAATTCCTCAATGTCCTTGCCATGGACACCAATGAGGTGGAGCTGGAGTCGGAGAACTCTTATTGTCCGCGCCACCACGGCTACCACCGAAGCGCCGCCGCAACAAAAACTAGCCTTAATCCTATCTACATAACCGGAATGGAGAACCGGGTTCCCCCCCTCCCTCCCGCCTACGAAGCAGCAGGAGAAAGAAGAGGGGACTCGCGGCCTCGCCGGCAGAGAGAACGAGATGTGTGCCCTCCCTTTTCGCATTTCATGTGTGTGTGTGTGTGTGTGTGTGTGTGTGTGTGTGTGTGTGTGGGTGGGTGGGTGAGGTGTGTGTGTGTGGGGGGGGGTCTGGAGGGGAGAGAAGGGAACAAAGTCTCGGTGCACCCTGCACGATGATCGATTGAAGTGAACAATTCGCCAAAAA
The DNA here is from genome assembly GCA_011799875.1 of Thinopyrum elongatum. Taxonomy (NCBI): domain Eukaryota; kingdom Viridiplantae; phylum Streptophyta; class Magnoliopsida; order Poales; family Poaceae; genus Thinopyrum; species Thinopyrum elongatum. Next base: position 7,125,595 of record CM022299.1, read on the forward strand.
CGTGAAACTGCAGCCGACAATCCGCGGCTCAGGCATATGCATTTTTCCCGAGAAAAAAGACATGTATTTCTACGTTGATAAAAGTATATTGTTTCCACGTGAACTATTTCTATGGTTTACTTTTTCCCCATATCTCTCTCGGTAAACAGCCCCCCTATACTATTTTAATGATTTACCCCGAGCAGCGACCGAAATGTTTGGTAAAGGGAATTTTTGAGATACTCAGTTTTTTTCTTGAAAAACACATCCATTTGCTCGATTTCACGAAAAAGCGCACAAGTCATGCTCGCCTGTGTGAAGTGATTTTAGGAGGAAGTTGGATTGGTATTTTCTACTGGATTTGTGCCTATAGATCAAAGGGAAAGTCTCTCTCTCGCATAGCCGGAAAAGTAAGTACATAGTGTAGAGAGAAAAGGCTGGTCATAGTGGTGAGTAATTTAAACTAGTAACATGCATATGTTACTACTTTCATAGTGGGTAGTATCATATGTGTGATAACATAGAGACCTTCATTTATTACTTCGTAGATTCATTTTTCATTGGGAAGCGCTATGTGATGGTAACGTATTATGTTATTTTATTTGTCTCTCTCCTCTTTAATTACTTGCCACATAATCAATTTTGCCTATGGATATGGGGAAACATGTTACTACCTATGTTATTGTCACTATGAGTAGTCTTAACCCTCTAAACAAGGATTAGTGGTTACCCGAACAGTGGGATTAGTTTTCTAATGTGGCACGCATGCAGCTGACTTGGGAAAGGCGAGACCGCATAAAAATCGCCTTCCCCTCCTATGGGACAAAATTCCCAAATTCCCTCCCGACCGAGTACAATTCCTCAATAGAATCCCCTAAATTCCCGAATTCCCGATCTAGACGTAGCTGCAGAGGCCTCCAGCCTTGCTGAAAACTGTCAGCACTCGTCGGATTTTGTACTGTCATCAGTATGTTGATTAAAGTCACATCTAACTATCTATCTATCTACCCCTATAAAAGCACGAAGTGCGGAGATCCAAAACACCATCCTAATTAACCATCAATTGCTCTGTGCACGTTCCAGATGCGACGCTAAACGTGTTTGATCTAAAACACACATATTTAGCAACCTCCACCACGCCGCACTACTCAAAAGTCAAAACCACCTCCCCTTGTCGTGGGAACGATTCCAACAATGAGAGAGGGGTAGGATAAAGGAGCATGATCTATCGAGATGCATATGGGTTACACAGTGGTTTTAGCGAGTTCGGACCTCTCACGGTGGAGATAACAACCCTACGTCTCGTGCTCCGGAGAGACTTTCCTTATCTGTCATGAACGCGGAGTTACATGATGTATTTGAGAGAGAGAGGGGAGAACGGATCTCCATGCCTCAGCCCAATGGTGAAAGAGAGAGAGGTGGAAAAAAAAGCCCCCCATGTCTAGTGGTGGTGGGTGGCTTATATAGAGTGCGCCACCCCCTCACCTCTTATGTTACAAAGTGGGGGCGTTAATGCCATAACTCAGCCTACTACTAAGATGATGCTTTGAGTGCCTTGTCGACTGTTGGTCTTCGCATATCCGAATGAGATCAGGTACTCCGAGTGGAATGAGTTCATCGAGTGGAGTGCTATGCTCCGAGTGGTTGTTGCCGTCCGAGTGACTTGATGGTCATCCGAGTGGATGGTTTGTCGATTGTCCGAGTGATGCTCTGGGCCCATCTGACATGTGAACCCTGTGCTTTATGATCTTTGACCCTTCGTGGGCCTACCTGTTATGTGTATCCCCAACATTAGCCCCCGAATCGATTGAGATTTTGCAGAACGAGTTTGTGAAAGACACAATTTGGCCCAAGTGATTTCGGAAATACTCGGTACCCGTCATCGTGCTTTCAGACAACCAAGGTTTGAACAAAATCTCAATGGATTATGGCACTGCGCTTCCCGACTGATTTGGGGTAAGTGCTCGCAAGGACCAACTTGGAGACATTCGTTCATCTCTCGGAAGAGGTTAACTCGTGATCAGAGTATGGGTGTGTCATTAAATCCAGGCAACAAGATTGACGCATGGACTGTTCTCTTGGAGAGATGCCATTCTTATCCCGGAGGAACGTCAATACGAGTCGGTTCTAGATCCAAACTTATGAGTTTCACGCTTTGAGTCCTAGAAGAAGGCTCAAAACAGGTCCATGGAGGAGCGTTGAAATCACCTTATAGCAATTTTTTTTTGGTAGCCGACGGGAGCCTTAGAACTTGTTTGTTTGTTGTTCATCACTCGGACTAGTCAGGCCGTACCGAGTGGAGATTACTCCAGTGGGGGCACGCTGAGTGCACCCACTGGGTGTAGTCCCCGAGACCGCCGTCGACTGCCGGCAGTCGACGGGGGTCTGAGAGAACTAAAATCTTCTTAGCTGGTATTGATCGAACTTGTTCCTCTCCGACTCGGAGGTCGAGTAGTACTTGAGGATCTGGACCTGGTCTTGCATCGAGCAAAATGTTTCTTTCTGAGTTCTCTTCCTGTGGGGGCACGCTGAGTGCACCCACTGGGTGTAGTCCCCGAGCCTCTGTCAGACTAGATGAGTCTGGCAGAGGATTTAAGTCTCCTGGTAAACCTCCATGCTGTCGGCACGGTAAATAAGCTCAGTCTGGAGCTGAATCAGTCGGACTGATCTTCGTGCACTCGGCACGGTAAATAAGTTCAGCCTGGAACTGGGTCAAGCAGGCGAATCTTCGTGCTATCGATACGATGAATGAATTCGGCCTCGAAACTGCCGACTGTAGAAAAAAGCTGGACACTCCACGGAGTAGTCGTTCCAGTAGTACTTCTTACATTGACCGTTAGCTTCCTGTTTTCACCCTTTTGCATGAAAGGGGTATAAGGGGTATTTGTCCGAGTGGACGTGCTTCCCGGCTGATCGGGGTATGTTGACTGCAAGGAAAAACATGGTGGGACTCGTATGTCTCCCGAAGGAGATAGACTAGTGGTCCGATGTGGACGTGCCATGAAACCCGAGTGGCGTGACTAGCGTGTGGGCTGACTCTCTGGAGAGAGGCCACTCATTATCCCAAGGGAGCACCAGCACATGCCATCTCTGAGTCCAAGTTTGTGAAACTGACGCCTTGGAGCCTAGATTAAGGACCAAGTGTATCTGTAGAGGAGCGTCGTTTTCACCCTTTTGCAGACCTGAAGATGACTCCAGGTAATGATTTGGGCAATCGTCCGAGTGGATGATGCTACCCTTATAGATCCTCGGCGGACCGAGCATGTATGGTCAGAAAAATATTCCTGATGTGATCAACAGGTTGATCAAATGGGCGTAACCCATGAGGGCGGCTTGGTGCACAGCCCCGAGTGATGTAAGAAAGAGGTAAGCTTGCTATAGAGTGCGATATGAGGTTTGATCTTCGTTCCCGTGTTGGGGTGTAGTGGTGAAGACATGTCCAACTGATGGTGACGCGCGGGGCGGCCGAGGGGCGAGGATGTGTACAGCCGAGTGATGACGCGCGGGGCGGCCGAGTGATGAAGACGTGCACAACCGAGTGGCGACGCGCGGTGCGGCCGAGTGGTGAAGATGTGCACAACCGAGTGGCGACGCGCGGGGCGGCCGAGTGGTGAAGACGTGCACAACCGGGTGGCGACGCGCGGGAAGGCCGAGTGGTGAAGATGTGCACAACAGGGTGGCGACGTGCGGGGCGGTCGAGTGGTGAAGACGGGCACAACCGAGTGGCGACGCGCGAGGCGGCCGAGTGGTGAAGATGTGCACAACCGAGTGGCGACGCGCGGGGCGGCCGAGTGATGATGTGCGAGGTGGCCGAGCGAAGGACTACGTGTCCAGCCAAGTGGAGACACATGGGGTGGCCGAGTAAAGGATTACATGTCCAGCCAAGTGGCGACACATGGGGTGGCCGAGTAAAGGATTACGTGGCCAGCCAAGTGGAAAAAATGGTCTTCGAAGGAGCTAGCCAGATACTTTCGAAGCTGATGTAGCTACGAGGTCGGTGTAGTGTGGTTGCGACGCAACAAGTCCAGCGCGACAACTGAGCCTGAGTAGGAATGAAGATGGCGCGCAGAGTGTCTGAGTGATTATGAAACTTGTCAAAGTGACGGATCGAATGCATTTGTTGAAGTAAAGGATCTGACGGGTGATGAAGTACTCGACCGCTCAGGAGAGTGTCATTCCAAATGAGCTGCAACCCTCGAGTGCGGCGTAGCCCCCGAGCGTACTACAGGCTTCGACAACGGACATGTCAGAATACGAGAAATATAGTTTTGAATGGATAATTTGTAATTCATCGAGTCGGACTCGGGTAAAGATGAGGAGAAGCTTCCGAGTGATGCTCGAAAGAGGCAAACTCGTAAAGGAGTGAAGTGTGCTAATTGATTACAAAAGTGACTTATCTGTCTCATGCCTCATGAGGTCTATATCATTGATACGATGAAGAGGATTCCACAGAGGGGTCGGCCTGATGTGTTTGAAGTCAACAGAGTGACAAGGTCGGTGTTGTGATGCGCTAGGACCGGTACGGTGACCGAGTCCGAGTAGCGATGAAGTTGGCGCATAGGGCCGTCGAGTGATCGCGTAACTTGTGTAAGAAAAATAGCACAAGCCAACGTAACAATTTCTCGAGGAAATTTGATGTGTGCTGAAATGATTTGTGTAAGTGACACCCATAGACACCCGCTGGGTGTGCAAGGGGCTTGCTGGTTTAGAACCTACAAGAGTCTAAAAGAGCAAAGGAATTGATCGAACTTGACGAAGTGAATGATCCAACCGGACATGTTGGAGTGCTGGCTCAAATAAAACGGAGGTGTAGTGTTCCGACTGAGTTGCAGCCCCCGAGGACTGATGCAAACTCGAAATGAAGAACACATGGTGTTCGTGAATGACGTATGCGTTAAAATGGAAGTTGGACTCAGGAGTCAAATAACCAGTACTAAGCAAGTATGTGAAAATAAGCAACCGAGCGTAGAGGCACACTCGGTGGCGTGGCCTCCGAGTGAACATGATTTGTGAATTATGAGATACTAGGGAACGCGAAAATAACAGAATGTAGTGCATGTAGAATGACTTAGCTGTCTGAAGGTACGCGAGTGGCCGAGTGGTGAAGATGTGTTCAACCGATGGCGATGGGCGGGGCAGCCGATTGATGTAGATGTGTCTCACTGAGTGGCGACGCGCGGGACAGTCGAGTGGTGAGGATGTGTCCAACAAATGGCGGCGCGCGGGGTGGCCGATTGATGTAGATGACCAACCAAGTGGTGACGCGCGGGCGGCCGAGTGGTGATGAGGTGACCAACCGACTGGCGACGCGCGGGGCGACGGAGTGGTGATGAGGTGACCAACCGAGTGGCGACGCGCGAGGCGGCCGAGTGGTGATGATGTGACGAACCGAGTGGCGACGCGCAGGGCGGCCGAGTGGTGATGAGGTGACCAACTGAGTGGCGACGCGCGGGGCGGCCGAGTGGTGATGAGGTCACCAACCGAGTGGCGACGCGCGAGGCGTCCGAGTGAAGTAGACGCGTCCCGCGGAGTGGCGATGCGCAGGGCGTCCGAGTGAAGTAGACGCGTCGCGCGGAGTAGCGATGCGCGGACCGCTAAGTGAAGTAGACGCGTACTGCGGAGTGGCGACGCGCAGGGCGTCCGAATGAAGTAGACGCGTCCCGTGGAGTGACGACGCTAAGAGCGTCCGAGTGAAGTAGACACGTTGAGCCGAGTGATGACGCACGGTCTTCCAAGTGACGAAGGCGTTTCCAACCGAGCAGCGGCACACATGCAGAGCGGCCGAGCGATGAAGATGCGGTTGGTTCCGTAGGTTCGCTGTTGTCGATGATGTTTGGGATGTTAGCGGGCCGAGTAGAAAAAGACGAACCAGCCTGGTGAACCCTGAGACTTCAGAGCCGAGTGAGCGCAGTCCGAGTGGACTCCACATCCGAGTGCACCCGCTGGTCCGAGGGAACCCCAACTGGGCTTCGATCCAGTCGGTGTGGAGCTGGCTGGGCAGGCTGACGCGGAGTCCTGGGCTCGGACGCGTCCGTGAGGCTCGGCATGGATGCGCCAACGAGCGCACGAGCGCTGTCCCATCCGTTGGAGCCGGGCGGCTCGATCACTTGCAGGCAGACATGATCCAAAGCACGTGGGAGGAGTTGCCCACGTCTAGCACCGAATTAACCTGCATGCAAGTGGTTTAACGCTAATTAAGCGAGAGTTAAAGCCATTCATGCATGTAATGGACGTTTCCCACGGCCATTTATCTCCTGCATGCAGGACATAAATGGGAAGGAATTAAGATTAGAAGGAAAGTGGAAGGCGGGGCGCAGAGCTCCCTGGTCGGCCACCGCGGCGGCGGTTTTTGGCACGGATCCATCGCGAGGTGAGGCGGTCCGCGACAAATTCGAGTGCAGGATGGCGTTCTTCGGTGAGGCTGCACGCGGGCGGAGCCTGAGGCGGCGCCGAGATGATCCGGTGGTCTCCCATTTGGTCGAGGACGTGGACAGCTTCGGACTCGGTGCCGCGTCGGGTGCAAGCATCGACCGCGGGGGTCGCAGCGGCGCGGTTGACGAGGGACGCCGCTGCAGCTCGCCGTGTCAGGCCGTCGCGGTCTCGCGGAGACGAGGTGGCCGCTGCAGCGCCACGCCTGCGTGCACGTCGCAATGACCACAGCCGAGCGCCCGCGCCGCCAGAGGGACTGCCGAGCGCCTGCGATCGCTGCAGCCGGCTGACGGGCGGGCTGAGGTCGACGGAGAAGAGGAAGCAGGAAGCGCGGGCCACCGCGCTAGCGGCCGTCCGCGAGGACAATGGCGACGACCCTTGGCGCAAGCGCCTCGATGCCCTTTTCCCTTCCACGTCTCTTGTCTGATATATTCATCGCAAGATTTCGTTGTTGACCCCGATGGGCACCTGCTCGTACAGGGAGGAAAACAACGGATTTGTTAAGATCCACGATGATTGTTAGATCATAAGAGGATAGCATAGAAAGAAATCTCCCGATCGATCCATTTGCAAACGGTTATGCACGCCTGCAGCATCAGCTGAAGACGTGTCTTCTCCTCTCCTTTCGAGATGCTTCGGTTACTTGCTGCGAAGACGAACAATATGATCAGGATGAACAGAAAATTAAACATAAATGAATGAAAAAAACATCGGCATCATGGCTCGATAGACGCCATGCCCCACGGTGGGCGTCAACTGTCGTGGGAACGATTCCGACAATGAGAGAGGGGTAGGATAAAGGAGCATGATTTATCGAGATACATATGGGTGACACAGTGGTTTTAGCGAGTTTGGGCCTCTCACGGTGGAGATAACAACCCTACGTCTCGTGCTCCGAAGAGGCTTTCCTTATCTGTCATGAACGCGGAGTTATATGATGTATTTGAGAGAGAGAGGGGAGAACAGATCTCCATGCCTCAGCCCAATGTTGAAAGAGAGAGAGAGAGGTGGAAGAAAAAAGCCCCCCATGTCTAGTGGTGGGGGTTGGCTTATATAGAGTGCGCCACCCCCTCACCTCTTATGTTACAAAGTGGGGGCGTTAATGCCATAACTCAGCCTACTACTAAGATGATGCTTCGAGTGCCTTGTCGACTGTTGGTCTTCGCATATCCGAGTGAGATCGTGTACTCCGAGTGGAATGAGTTCGTCGAGTGGAGTGCTATGCTCCGAGTGGTTGTTGCCGTCTGAGTGACTTGATGGTCATCCGAGTGGATGGTTTGTCGATTGTCCGAGTGATGCTCTGGGCCCATCTGACATATGGACCCTGTGCTTTATGATCTTTTACCCTTCGTGGGCCAACCTGTTATGTGTATCCCAACACCCCCATGTCCTGTAAAAAAATAAAACCTCCACGGGACCCGCTGCGACCACCGCTGCCGATGCCGATGTGTCCTGCCGGCGAAAGCGCCCAACCTTGCCGATGTTTCTCTGCTTGTTGCTAGGACGCAAGCACTGCCGCCACCATCATTGCCCCAAGGCGGCCGTGCCACGTCCGGGAAGAGGGGAGCGGTTCCCGTGCTCCTGCCGAGGAAGATGGACGACGCCACGAGCGGCTGCCTCCAATCGTGGCGGCTCCCCTCCATGGCGTCCATGAGCGACGGCGGTAGGCACCATGGTGCCGATATGGCCACCCCCAACCTTGGTTCCACCAGATCCCCTGGGGCACTCATCGACCCACAAGACCCGGTCTCCTTCCCCACCGAGGTGGTCGCCGCCTGCAGCCCTGTACGAGTGTCGTCACCTGCATCTCCTCTCCGCGTTCCCATCTCTCCATGCGGCACGAGGATGCACGCACCGCACCCTTGAGCATCGTCGATATTCTGTAGGTAATTCATCAATTGATAGCTTTTATCCCTGATGTGACTTGCATTTTTCTACCTTGCTCAAAATTAAGTTGATTGGGACTGTTTGATTGAATGTGAAATAAAGATCAACTTTGTCTCTGATCGATTCATGGGATGATTAACACATGTGGCAAACTGAATTATATTCTGAATACACATGGGAAGAGCAAGCAGCATTTGGAAGGTTAAATTATTCATTACTTGCAAGTTATATTCTAACACACTGTGTTTGTGTTTAACGACTTGCAAGTGCTGTCTGTAGTGATGTTAACCCCAGAGAAAGGATTCACAAGTGGGCATCTGTTGTACTTCTTTCTCATTATCAAAGTCAAATGCTCGGTGAAACTATCCAATGGCTGGACTGGTTGTTCACTACTGAATCATCCACAATTCATTCTCTTCTTTTGTCCTCTTCCATTCACTGAAACATCTGCAATGTATGCTTGTTACTTCTCTGGGTGCTTGAACAGAGACCCGCAAAAACAAAAATTGACTTGTAAAAAAAAAGAGTGCTTGAACAGAAATGTTGAGAAAACCCAATTCTCAATGAGCATGAATAATCTTTCGATCCATACATAAAAATCAAGGCTATACATGGAATAATTCCCCAGATGGATCTCAAGCACCATGACCATTTATTTTCCATTCTATTTATATGTTTGTGTGGTTACAGTTCTTCATCTTTCGTTTCTACATGACGGCCTGTATCTACTGCTAAACTCGTTTTTGCCATGCTATTCCTGTTTTGTGACATCAGGTGCAAGAAAATTATTTTATTTGTAGCTGACATTTTTTCGTGAATTTCAGGAGTCTCGCAGCATCATATTCTGTAATTCATGCACCCAGGTTGAACTCCTGATGCTCCTCAGGGAAAAGATTGGACTGATGCATGCTTCTATTCATGTGTTTACTTAATCCATTTTTTACCATTTGAAATAATGGTGTTTCCTTTATGTTTCACTACCAGACTAATACAATTATCCTTTCCGGTCATTTTCCGAAGATGGATATGTTTACTTTGTTTCCTGAATCTCTATTAGCTATGTAAAGTCAAGATTCAAAGTGGAAGTTTATTAACAATACATGAAGAGTATGACCAATTTTACTAAAAGAATATATATAGTTTGTAGAATTACATTGAGTACTGAACATTTGATTGACATTCCTAATTCCGGACGGTGTGAAGCTAAGAAACTTTATTGGTCTAAAAGCTGGAACTACTTTGTGTGTTTGCTCAACCTTCTTTGGAGTATGGTTTCTGATTTATACATTGGATTATTTGGGCTACGTTGAGAATGAATTTATTTCCGTTGACTTCAAGGGTGACAAAATGTTTTTGTCTGTAATTTCACAATAATAACCTTTTGTACAACATGTGGGTTATAAATAATCTTGGTAATAACTATCAAGCACCTGTCTTATTTGCCTCCTTCACTTTCCAATAACAGGTCCAACATCTTTGATCCCAATACTGAAATTGCTCTGAATGACCACTTTGTGAAGCTTGTGTTGTGGTATGACAACAAGTGTGGACACGTGTTACTGGTACCATCACAATGTGACATGTCATTGTTCCTTGCAGAACCACACTGAATTTCATATTATTAGCTTTTAAGATATGGCATGTGTTCTGTTAATTTCTGTGCTCTAAAATTGGTTCTTATTTTCATAATCCTTCAACTATTCCCTTGTCTTTCAATTTGCCCTTCAATGTTATTTGGCCTTGCCTTTGGTAATACACATGTTCAGCAGCTTGAACTATTAGTGCTTTAGTTTATTGTAGAATGACCATTCTTCGGTTTGCAGCGGGCCGGTCGGCGCCTTCATAGCTGGAGGCAAGTATAGCTTGTTCGGGTACCAAGCACGGGAGCCAGTCGGAAGTTGCCGTGGCCATCATGGCTGCGAGAGCCGGTGCCTTTTGCGCAAGCCGAAGCCGCCGCCGCTGATGGTGACACAGAGGGTGAACGCCGGTGAAGCGGAGGAAGGTCGCCGCCGTCCAGCTTACTGAGCAAGAGTGCCCAGTTCGAGTGTTCTTGTGTTGCACACAGTGCACTAGCGATAGATCATTCTATTTGCGTACCAGTTCCGATTGATTCTCATTCTTTTTTTGGCCCCATGTACTATTCTATTCATAGAATTAATGAAAAGGGAACCGCAGAATCTTTTGTTTGTTTTGGTTGGAAAGGAAAAGGGTGCAAGCACTATTTGATTAATGGAGTATTAATAAATTGTATTTTAATTCTTGGTATGCTCAGTTTATTTATATTGCTACCAAAGCTGACATGAAAATGGGGTGCTCTGGTACAACCTTCAACAGAGATTGGAAGAAGGTAGGGGCCTGGTTTTAAACAAAAGCAAGAACTGGCTGAAGTAGTAACATCCTAGCAACATTGTTTGGAGTCATAAGTAAATTTGGAGTGTGCATTGATTTGGTTGTTGCAGTCACATCTCAGATATCATATGAAATGGTCGTTGATTCTTCTTTCACATTATACATTATACCAGTAGTAAAGATTGGAAATGCTAAGCCAGTATATTGGCTTTTTCTTTTATCTCATGTTTCAGAATTTTTTTTCTTGAAACATAGCACACAGATATAGTTTAACATGTATGTTCTGTTTCTTCTTCTTGAGGGTGGTGTATATTATGTAAGCGAAGAGACGCACTCGGGCTATTGGACTTACTGTTATTGATTATCTTTTCTTGATTTTCAGAAATTAATTAAACCTCACCTCCTGTTCAAGCTGGAACGAAAGCTGTTGTGGATTCCATTATTGTAGATTTTCAGGACACATGACCATGCCCCTTATTGTGCTAATTACGAAATTTGATGGAAACATGGTTTCCCCTGAGCAAATAAATCCATACTTACGGAGTTGCAACAAGCAAAGTACTCCCCATAATATTTGTCGTGATATGGGATTGGATGAGCATATTTATTGTCAAGGGAGCACGTAAATTATTTGTGCATTGTGCACTTTGATTTAAAAATCAATTGTCGTTCTTTTAGTTTGATTATGTTGTATTTATTTTCCGTAAAGACGTGCGTTGCACGAACACGCTTACTAGTTTTTTTTTAGAAGAAAGGCAGGCACTCTACCATTTCATTATTAAGAAAGAAAAAATAAATTAAATTGATACTCTAGCAATGATGGCCCGGAGCCCCAACGTCACCACCTCCACCGGTCTTCTCTTGAAGCGCCCGAAGCGTGAAGTGTAGCAACTCGTAGAGGACACGAGGGCCCACTTCTCTTCGAGAATTTTTTTTTGCAAGAGAGCCAAGGGGAGAAATCACTGTTCTGACCTTATACCGAAAGAATTGCATAAAATGAACTCGTCTGGAAAGTATTTCATGATCTGACCCTTTTAGCACCGCCAGAACCCGTGGCGTTTCTTCACAACCTAGAAACGCCGAGCTAGACTGCGTTGCATCGCCACATGGAAACGCCAAACTAGATTGCGTTTCTGCCCATACGTGAAACGCCATGACCGTTGGCGTTGCTGGACTAATACAGTACTGTCGAATTGCTTTATGCTGTGCTATGCAAGCCAGCAACGCCATGCATCATGGCGTTTTCATGAAGTTTAGCAACGCCATGTCTCTTGGCGTTTCTGGCCAACATGCGAATATTTTTCTTTGATTGTTTCCTTGCAATTTATTTAGACCAGAAACGCCGTAGTCCCTGGCGTTTCCAGAAACGCTAGCTAGCTTGGCGTTTCTGACCTGCCACGTCAGCGAGCAGCGCGTGGTCGGTCTAGCTGAAACCCCCAAAAGAAAGGGTCGGGCCTGACAGCTCGCAGTGTGCACTCAACAGCGGATCCATCGGTCATGGTCGAGCGGGGCTGTTCCCACGCAGAAGCCGCCTACCCCGCCGCGTACTGGCACCTCACGCTAGTGATTCCTGCCGGTGCTCCCATCAATGCTTTCTTGTTGCTGTCCCATCGCTGCAGTCGAGGAAGGAGGAGGGGAAGAGAGTGCCGAGGGAGGTCAGTGGAGGCCGGGAGGCCGGATCCAAAGGCGGCATGGTCAGTGGAGATGGCGCTGGCCGGATCCGGGGGCGATGGTTTGTGCAGGACAGGAGAGGCTGTTCCAGCCGCGCGAGGTCGATGTAGCCCGGGAGAGGATGGATCCGGGCCGGTGGAGGCATGGTCAGGGGCGGCAACCCCATTCCCGGCGGCGTGGCATGGTCGGTGGTGTTGGCGGTGCCTCCTCACAGCACCTCTTCTTCTTCCTCTCACAACTCTCTTGTGATTTCTCTCAAGAACAGACACCATGGAAGGAACACACACACACCTCACCGTGGAGAAACTAGCTTTGCTTTTTACTCCCGGTGAGACACACATACGCTACATTGTTTCATCAGCCCTCCTGTCGATACGAGCCGACGACGACAGCGCGGCAGACTACATGTGAGGTGTAGGACGGCGGCGCGAGGTGGAGGCCGTCAGCGGCGCGATGCCGCTGGTGGCCGGTTGCGGTGTGATGCCGCTAGATGGAGACGGCGCGGTGATCAGCGCTGCGTCGGCGTCCACGGCAAGGTGTTGCAGGTAATCCGCATGATGTGGCGAGTTAGCCTGACAAGACTAGGGGGTGATTGTTAGCACTAATCTTGTCATGATGTATCAAGAACACACACACATGGTGAGAAGACTCAACACACACACACACACGTCCATGACCTCCTAGAATCACTCTAGGCCCAGGTGACTAGTCTACTAACTTGACCGGCCACTACCAACAAACTTGTGCGTGGATGTTGCATGCAACTAACAAATTCCGATCTACATGCACGCCTATGCCCAGCTCTAACAAACTCACGCATGCACTGACCCATGACCCGGCTAGCACCCCGCACACATGCAGCTACAACCTCAACATACTTGAACTAACTATGACTTGGCCAAATCACTTGGCTCAACCTGAATGAGCTACCCATCATGCTCCAGCCGTCGCGTCTCGCCGCATCGCACAGCACCACGGTTTCATGCCGTCATCGGCATCTCACCATGCTCACCGCATCGCACGGCAGCCCGGCATCTCGCCTCCTCCGCGCACTCGACCGAAGCTTCGACGACTAGCTACTCCTAGACCATCTAAGTTACATGCATAACGAAAGCAAAACTATGATGATACATCATGACAAGATTAGTGCTAACAGGTGGAGGCGGCGGCAGCCGTATCCGGTGGTGTGGGGTCGGTGGAGGCGGCGTCACCCGTACATAGTCCTTGATGTGGGAGAGGACGTAGTAGCCACACATCACACTATCCTTCTGCTGCTGCCTGCAACAGAAATCATCATCGTACATGAAGTGTGCCGGGCCATTTTTGGGCTTCTTGAGGATGGTTCCTCTGGAGTAATTATAGTGGAAGAGAGCAGCATCCAGAACTCTCTTGAGTAGGGTAGAATCTTTCTTCTCAATTTTCTGGGAATCGAAGAAACAAGCACAGCTCCACTTCAGCATTAGTAGTACTATGATCCAGTTGTCGCTGCACAAACAAGTGAACAAACCAATATGATGAACCCACGAAGTCCGGTAGGTGCAAGCATAGGGGAAATCTATGACAGCATAAAGTAGAGCTGGACTTACATGGCAAAGTAGGGCACAAGAAGGTAGTCCTTCTCCTTATGCACTAGCATGGCATACACAAGATAGTCCTTAATAATCTCCCTGCCTTCTTTGGATCGCACGTTTTTCTTGTGCATGTGATAAGGATCCGCTATTGCGACTTCGTTAACCTTCAGGCGTCTGGCCTCTTTTGCTTGATAAAGCGCCCACAGCCTCACTAAGGATGCTTCAAGCCTAAGAAGATTGAACATGAGGAAGATCTCCTGAAATTCCAGATAGAATTTATCCACGGGATATTTTTCAATGAAATGCAAACTCATTGGCACCTTCACCTTGTAGAATTTGATATTATCTGGAAATGGAGATAATTCCAACTGTAGAATGTTGTCATGAGAATCTTGAGTTCCATTGGGAAGTCTTCCTACTCATCCTTCAGTACCATCAGTTGACCACTGATACGATGGTCCCGCCATTCATGACCCTTTGCTCCCAATCCTGATTGTGGACATGTTTGGTATGTTAAGGACTTCTTTTGTTGTAGTCGCCTGACCGGTGCTGGTGCTGGAAGGTTTGTTCTTTGGCTGCTTTCTCTTCTTACGTTGCGGTTCCGCAGAATGGGCCAGACCGGCCATCGCATCTTTGGCCGCACCGAGGAGTGTGTTCGGAGTTAGCTTCAATGTCTTGGCAGGTTGCTCGTCAGGCTCGGGTGGTGGCATATCCTGAAATAGAATTTCGTCCCAAGGCATGCCAAGGTCTGCAAACTCATCTGCGCCATCAAGTTCGTCACCAAAAGGCAGGCCAGGATCCTCGTCATGATGTGTACCATGCTCCGCACCCTCATTTACCACATCCCTACATGATACAGGTGGGTAAAGAACCAAAGTAGATGGTCGTGGTGATGCATCATAGGTATGCATCAGCTGTAGGGTAACGTAGCAGAAAACAAAAAAATTCCGTCCTATGCACCAGTCCAGGACCACTATGAAGATGCATACAAGGTTTGATCTGATTATTACCAACTTGTAGCGCAGTGGAAGTAGAGTTTGTGAAAATCGTTGGTACAGATCCCCGTAGCTAGGAATTTACAATCTCCCAACCACGAGGATTTTCTCCCTCGAACAGTCCCTCGATAAGTCCCTCGGATAGTCCCTCAAACAGAAGATCGAACATACAATCTCTCTACCGGATTGCACACATACGGTGTCACCTATCCAGCGGCGCTTCGCCGTCCAGAACTAATTGCTACCGGAGACTAGGCAGCCTTTCGGTGCTACGAAACAATTTCGTTGAGGGAGAGAAAGAATGGCAGATCATTGCAAGCCTTTGTGTTGAGAGAATTGAGTGAGTTGGAGAGCTCATCTCCTCCTCCTTTTATAGTGTGAGCAAGGGGTGAGGGGTGGCTTGTGGACGAAAGCCCAAGCCCCCCCCCCCCTCCACGACATCAACCCACCAAAGGTGGCAGGATGCCCCATGGGGGGGCCACACTGTAGGGGGGTCCCACCTCCGCAAACATGGTCAACCATTTGTCGGTGGTGCCCCCCACCATGCCCCCACCCCCAACAACCTTCCACCAAATCTAGGCAGCCCCACAAAGGGGGCCCCACCCAAAAACGGCATCCCACGAATCGTGGGATCTTGTCCCCCATCCGGGGACACTGTGTTTTTCGCACGCGTTCCCTCCGAAAAATTCTGGAAGGTCCCAAAACATTTCTGGCACCCTCCAAAAAATTTTGGACGCGTGCCGAAACCTTTTTGGCTTGATGGTTTACTCCGAAACAATTTTTTGGTTTCTCCAAAACACTTCCGGTTATCTCTCGGATACATTTTCGGTGTCTCCGAAACTTTTCCTATGACTTTCTCTCAGACTCCCCGTCAACTACTCAGCAGATAGATGACCCTTAAGTGTGTGACCCTGTAGGTTCGGTGAAGTATAGACATGACCGGAACCCCTTCCGATCAATGATCAATAGCGGAACCGTGGACATCCATATTGACCCCTATACCCACACGGATAAATATTGGAGTGAACCTTTAGTTTTCGTGTGCTATTCCTATTGCTTCGCGATATGTTACAAAACCCGAGGTGAGATTTATCGGCATCCCTGTGAAACAACAACATTGTTCACTCTGTCAGTTTCCTCGTTGCCTGTTTTGTTCTCTTTTCTTGTTCACGTGTTCCGGCATCCCCGTGATCAAATCACACTGTATCTGGCCAGATGATGATGGATACCGTAACACCGAGAGGGCCCAAATAATATCTCGCCATCGTCGGAGGAGCAAATCGCAATCTTGAGCTATCTAGTTCCTTGTCATACTTTTCCATGAACCCGTAAGCCGATGTAATAGCCACCCTGTTACGGATGACGTTTAACAAACCACAAAGTTCCTGAAGCAAGGATGAAGAAAATCAATACTTTCATGGTCTAAGGAATTATGCAAACTTTTAACTTTCTCTGTGTTATAAACCATTAACTATTGACGAATGGATCTCATAGCATAACAATAATTGGTTCGGTTCAACACAAATGTTCTTCTAACATTGTGTCCTCAAAGTTGCCGGCATTCTCATGCTCATGATTAGGAAAACATAACCATCATGCAACTTCAGCTCATCTTAGAGGCACGACTAGGAATACATTTTACCGTTTATTATTCCACACATGCACATGGGTTTTCCTCTTAGCCTTTATGGATATACGGGATCAAGAACCATTGCTATTATAGCACAGAACATAAACATAATTAAGAACATGGAAATAAATAATAACATTTATTAATTCCTCTAGGGCATATTTCCAACAGACTCCTAGTTGCACTAGAGTCAATAATCTAGTCAATGCTAATGCACCTTACACATATGGCATACCGGTGTAAAATATGCTTTGCATGTGGTATAGTCTTCGTCCAACTGATCTGACAACTTCAGGTTCGTGTGAATATTTGCATATCCTCGCGTTTACACGCTTTCAAAAAATTCATAAATTGTGTGGACTTGCCTTTGTATATTTGAATCACTGGTCGAACCTTGATTCCTCAGACTGAGCTATGGAGCCATTATCTCCAATAGTGTTCCATTGACCAAAGTCATCTTGAAACCATACTAAGTTCATGATAGAACTATATGATCCAATGACCTCTTTTGTCGCTTCCTAAGCGGCAACATACTTAGCCTTCGTTGTAGAATTTTCCACAGTAACAGTTTGGAACAATTACAACTTACTGTGCCACCATTTTGTGTATTAAACAAAACCCTTAATTGAAATCCAAAATCGCTTGGAGCATTGATGAAGATTGTATCGATGTAACTACTTACAACGAACTCTTCATAATCTCCGCTTGCGAGAAATCATGTCATCAGTGCTACTTTAGTACATAACGACATTTTTCACTGTTGTCCTATGATCAACAACTTGATCACTTTGGTAACTTACTCGCAACTAGTTTGGAGTACTGTACATATCTGGATGTTATACATACCATGGAATACATGATTAATCCAAACACAAAAGGTCTGTGGAATCTCAATCATGTATTTTGCTCATCAGTGTTTTTAGGACACCGAGTCTTGCTAAAAATCTTTCCATGTGACTTCGGCAAGATACACTTCTT
The DNA here is from genome assembly GCA_011799875.1 of Thinopyrum elongatum. NCBI lineage: Eukaryota > Viridiplantae > Streptophyta > Magnoliopsida > Poales > Poaceae > Thinopyrum > Thinopyrum elongatum. The sequence continues at coordinate 7,143,084 of CM022299.1, forward strand.
GGCGTTCTCATGCTAAACGGTTTTCGCATCTTGTCAATATGTATTTGGCTTAGCCCAATTATGCAATTCTATCTGCATAGATAATTATGCCTAATACCGAGGCTACCTAGCCCAAGCACTTCATCAAAAAACTATTTTTCAATGAAGTCCTAATTCGTGTCAAAACAAATATTATTTCCAATCAACAATGTGTCATGCACACAAAGTTTAGAAATATTATTATGCACCCACTTACTTTCTTGAAAACACAAGCATCTTCGCTATCCTTGATGAAAACAACCTCTTTGACTATTTCATCAAAACGAAGATTCCAACTCCATTGTGTTTGCTTCTGTCCATTACTGGATCACCGAAGTTTGCACATTCAGTAGCATCCTCTGGATCGACAAAATACTTTGGACTATATCACATATATGTCCTTGGTTGTATTTTCCATCTCATGGAAATCCTTTTGGCGTCCATCTGTCATATCTCATAATTGAAATACGTTTTAATTGCTAGTCTAACCCGAACTGACTTTAGGCAACGCTATGGTAAGACAATCTCATCATAGTCAACTCCTTGAATTTGTTATTGGAACAAGTCAAGCTTTATAGATAAAACACTTTTATCCATATTAGTTTATACTTCCATTAATATTCGTTAGACTCTAAGCCTTCCGGAGGGTTTATCAAGATCTAATCTTGAATCATATATATGGATACTATCTTGGATTATTTTGGCATTTAACCAATTTTGAAGTTAGGGCCCATCAATGTTTCCTTGTGTATCATAGGTATACTGGTGTCTAACAACAATATCTTGTTTGCACACCTTAGAGGTTTGCACGAGTTTTGCCTAAGTGGTTCAGCTGCAAGTTCGATCGAAGTCCATACATCTCATGTAGAGGCTTCCGTATCAGTCATAGTAGTAAACTCTGGAATTACTTCCAAGGTTTCTTTCCTTTTACCTGATGACAAAGATATTATTATCTCGTTGAGTTGCACTGTCCTCCCATTCACTCTTTTGCAAGAAACATTTTCTTCAAAATCATACCGCTCTATGTGGCAAACCTTTTGCCTCGGTATAGTGATGGAGGAATACCCAACAATTTGGGATAACCTACAAAGTAGTGCTTGTCTGATTTGGAATAGGTTTGTAAACATTTTACACATGGCTTATATTCCAAATGTTAAGAAAAGACAAAACATGGTTGGGCATACCACAGCATGGTGTCATTTCAACAGATCTGATGGCGCTCTTTTCAGTGTAAAAGCCGTAGTCTCTAAAGCATCACTTTAAAAAGGATAATGGCAAATTGATTTATGTCTTCTTTGATCTTACCATGTCATATATGGTTTGATTACATCTTCTCAGACATTCCACTCTCAATGGTGTTCCGGGTGGTGCAAGTTATGAAACTCTTTTCAGAACTCATCATACATTCACTAAACTTGTAACTCAAATATTCCTTTCCGCAATCTAATTGTAGAAACATAATTTTTCTTGTTACAATAATTTCTACTTCATTCTAAAAACATTTTGAACTATTTCAAAGGAATCAGACTTATGTATCATTAAACAAATATTCACATATATACTTGAGTCATATCTGAAGATAGATAAATACACTGCTTGCAACAACACTTATTGGACTACACACATCAATATGTATGACTAACAATAAGTTCGTTGTTCGTTCCCTATGTCATGTGAATGGTATTTTAGTCACTTCGCATTTAGGACGAAAATTGCAACTGTCATATGATTCATAATCAAAATGACTTCAAAATCCTTCACTATGGAATTTCTCCATGCGGGTTTCTCCAATGTGACAAAATGCAGCGCCACACAAATGTGGTATATTCTTTTAATCTTGCGACATTTAGCATCAGTATTGTGGATGTATTATATTATCATCAATATTCGTAACATACATCCCATTCATGATGGAAGCATGGCCCTTATGTTATTCCTAACACCGAACAACAATTGTTCTCTTATGAACAACCTTCTTGCAACAAACATTATGCAATGGGCTAGAGTGTATAAAACTCTAAAATGAGTTATGAAAATAAATACAGAGGTAATACGCCTATGGAAGATATAGTAACTTTTACTATGTTTCCAGCGTGTATCTAAACCTCATTACTGACTAGTCATTTAGGCCATAGTAGTTCTTGCATCGAGTTGCAACAGAATACAATCGAACGGGCATCCTTGTGATCAACTTTTAATCAGAATACCCAATAATCAGTGATTAATAATTTAATCCTAATTCCCACGAATTACATCTTTGACCAGCCTCATATACATCTATAACTCGTATGACATTCATACCTGAGCTGGACCTTCCAGTCTCCTTTCTTTTTTCCTTTATACTTCTAACAGTTTTACTTCCAATATTTCTCCTACTCGTAGAAGAAACACCAAACTTTTAAGAGTGGATTTAGCCCTAGATTTCCTAGGCCTGTAAGTCTTACTAACACCCTTCAGACTTGTCCTTTCTCTTTAAGTTTTTATTTTATTCACCATCATCACATGACTAGTGTTCTTCTGGATCCCATCTCTCATTAGTCTAATGCATAGTGAACACTTCACTAATACTTGCAAACAAACATTGCTTTGGATATCTCATATCTTTTAACCTTTGTTTGTATCTGAAACTAATTCTCAGTTCCATGAATATCTCATAACTATACCAAACTTTTGAAGTTCGGGTCTAATGGAAGCAAACATATTGCACTTGACTGTGATGGAATTCTAGCTTTTGAATCAAAGGACGTGAGTCACATCATTCATAGCATCAGCGGGAAAATACCGAAATCATGCAATAGGACAAAGTCCTTATTGGCACTCTTGAGGACAATCCTCACTTTACGTTACCAATCGTAAAGTATTAACCAGATAAATAACAGCTATCGAATTTCAATAGGGAAGGTGGAAACGCGAGCCAACATTCTGCAACTATAATGCAATTTACACTTGGACAATGTTCAGTAATTAATTGCACTTGTGATTAAACAATTTAATTCTAAAGTGTGCTCCCACTCAAATCAATATCTCTCATAATTGATTATGAGTGATTCAAGACCTGTATTTCAATTCAACGCTCTTGATGTGGACATCACTGATGACACGAATTTCAATCGGAAGGCCAACTTGCCGATAACATCTCTATGTGACTCTTGTTCATTTTTCAATAGGCGTGTTCTAAGCTTCGGACGATCCTGCTTGAACGTGAAGACATCCAAGTGATCTTGCTATGAGGTTTGACCATCACCCGTCTCATACCTCTCAATTCGTTCATACCCATGTGGACATGGTGCACCCCAAAAAGATACGTATTTCAGACGGTGCTACATTTGGGAGAACACTGACTACTTGATATTTTAAGTGAGAGATCACCCTAATAAAAGCAACTACCACGCAATCAAAAGGGTCCAAATATAAGGGATAAATAGCTCAGGCAATTCATAATAGCATGATATGGTATAGCCCATTCCAATGGAGAGCTCGTCTCCCCCTCCTTTTATACTGTGAGCAAGGGGTGAGGGGTGGCTTGTGGATGAAAGCCCAAGGAACCCCCCCCCCCCCCCACAACATCTACCCACCAAAGGTGGGAGGATGGCCGTTGGGGGGGCCACACTGTAGGGGGGGGGGCACCTCCGCAAACATGGTCAGCCATTTGTGGGTGGTGCCCCCCACCATGCCCCCCCAACAACCTTCCACCAAATCTGGGCAGCCCCACAAAGGGGGCCCCACCCAAAAACGGCATCCCATGAATCGTGGGATCTTGTCCCCCATCCGGGGACACTGTGTTTTTCGCGCGCGTTCCCTCCGAAAAAATTCTGGAAGGTCCCAAAACATTTCCGGCACCCTCCAAAAAAATTTGGACGCGTGCCGAAACCTTTTTGGCTTGATGGTTTACTCCGAAACAAATTTTCGGTTTCTCCGAAACACTTCCGGTTTTCTCTCCGATACATTTTCGGTGTCTCTGAAACTTTTCCTGTGACTATCTCTCAGACTCCCTATCTACTACTCAGCAGAAAGATGACCCTTAAGTGTGTGACCCTGTAGGTTCGGTGAATTATAGACATGACCGGAACCGCTTCCGATCAAGAATCAATAGCGGAACCGTGGACATCCATATTGACCCCTATACCCACACGAATAAATATTGGAGTGAACCTTTAGTTATCGTGTGCTATTCCTATTGCTTCCCGATATGTTACAAAACATGAGGTGAGATTTATCGGCATCCCCGTGAAACAACAACCTTGTTCACTCTGCCAGTTTCCTCGTTGCCTGTTTTGTTCTCTTTACTTGTTTCCATGTTCCGGCATCCCCGTGATCAAATCACACTGTGTCTGGCCAGATGATGATGGATACCATAACACCGAGAGGGCCCAAATAATATCTCTCCATCGTCGGAGGAGCAAATCCCAATCTTGAGCTATCTAGTTCCTTGTCATACTTTTCCATGAACCCGTAAGCCGACGTAATAGCCACCCTGTTACGGATGACGTTTAACAAACCACAAAGTTCCTGAAGCAAGGATGAAGGAAAGTAATACTTTCATTGTCATACTTTTAGGAAGCGACAACATACTTGGCCTTCGTTGCAGAATTTGCCACAGTAATAGTTTGGAACAATTCCAACTTACTGTGCCACCATTTTGTGTATTACACAAAACCCTTAATTTAAATCAAAAATAACTTGGAGCATTGATGAAGATTGTATTGATGTAACTACTTACAACGAACTCTTCATAATCTCCGCTTGCGAGAAATCATGTCAGCAGTGCTACTTTAGTACATAACGATATTTTTCACTGTTGTCCTATGATCAACAACTTGATCACTTTGGTAACTTACTCGCAACTAGTTTGGAGTACTGTACATATCTGGATGTTATACATACCATGGAATACATGATTAATCCAAACACAAAAGGTCTGTGGAATCTCAATAATGTATTTTGCTCATCAGTGTTTTAAGGACACCGAGTCTTGCTAAAAATCTTTCCATGTGACTTCGGCAAGATACACTTCTTGGCGTTCTCATGCTAAATGGTTTTCGCATCTTGTCAATATGTATTTGGCTTAGCCCGATTATGCAATTCTATCTCCATAGATAATTATGCCTAATACCGAGGCTACATAGCCCAAGCACTTCATCAAAAAACTATTTTTCAATGAAGTCCTAATTCGTGTCAAAACAAATATTATTTCCAATCAACAATGTATCATGCACACAAAGTTTAGAAATATTATTATGCTCCCACTTACTTTCTTGAAAACACAAGCATCTTCGCTATCCTTGATGAAAACAACCTCTTTGCCTATTTCATCAAAATGAAGATTCCAACTCCATTGTGTTTGCTTCTGTTCATTACTGGATCACCGAAGTTTGCACATTCACTAGTATCCTCTGGATCGACAAAATATTTTGGACTATATCACATATATGTCCTTGGTTGTATTTTCCATCTCATGGAAATCCTTTTGGCGTCCATCTGTCATATCTCATAATTGAAATACGTTTTAATTGCTAGTCTAACCCGAACTGACATTAGGCAACGCTGTGGTGAGACAATCTCATCATAGTCAACTCCTTGAATTTGTTATTGCAACAAGTCAAGCTTTATGGATAAAACACTTTTATCCATATTAGTTTATACTTCCATTAATATTCATTAGACTCTAAGCCTTCCGGAGGGTTTATCAAGATCTAATCTTGAATCATATATATGGATACTATCTTGGATTATTTTGGCATTTAACCAATTTTGAAGTTAGGGCCCATCAATGTTTCCTTGTGTATCATAGGTATACTGTTGTATAACAACAATATCTCGTTTTGCCTACGTGGTTCAGCTGCAAGTTCGACCGAAGTCCATACATCTCATGTAGAGGCTTCCGTATCAGTCATAGTAGGAAACTTTGGAATTACTTCCAAGTTTTCTTTCCTTTGACCTGATGACAAAGATATTATTATCTCGTTGAGTTGCACTGTCCTCCCACTCACTCTTTTGCAAGAAACATTTTCTTCAAAATCATACCGCTCTATGTGGCAAACCTTTTGCCTCGGTATAGTGATGGAGGAATACTCAACAATTTGGGATAACCTACAAAGTAGTGCTTGTCTGATTTGGAATAGGTTTGTAAACATTTTACACATGGCTTATATTCCAAATGTTAAGAAAAGACAAAACATGGTTGGGCATACCACAGCATGGTGTCATTTCAACATATCTGATGGCGCTCTTTTCAGTGTAAAAGCCGTAGTCTCTAAAGCATCACTTTAAAAAGGATATTGGCAAATTGATTTATGTCTTCTTTGATCTTACCATGTCATATATGGTTTGATTACATCTTCTCAGACATTCCACTCTCAATGGTGTTCCGGGAGGTGCAAGTTATGAAACTCTTTTCAGAACTCATCATACATTCCGGGAGGTGCAACAACACTTATTGGCCTACACACATCAATATCTATCACTACCAATAAGTTCGTTGTTCATTCCCTATGTCATGTGAACGGTATTTTAGTCACTTCACTTTTCAGACGAAAATTGCAACTGTCAGATGATTCATAATCAAAATGACTTCAAAATCCTTCACTATGGAATTTCTCCATGCGGGTTTCTCCAATGTGACAAAATGCAGCGCCACACATATGTGGTATTCATTTAATCTTGCGACATTTAGCATCAGTATTGTGGATGTATTATATTATCATCAATATTCATAACATACATCCCATTCATGATGGAAGCATGGCCCTTATGTTATTCATAACACCGAACAACAATTGTTCTCTTATGAACAACCTTCTAGCAACAAATATTATGCAATGGGCTAGACGGTATAAAATTCTAAAATGAATTATGAAAATAAATACAGAGGTAATACGCCTATGGAAGATATAGTAACTTTTACTATGTTTCTAGCGTGTATCTAAACCTCATTAATGGCTAGTCATTTAGGCCATAGTAGTTCTTGCATCGAGTTGAAACAGAATACAATCGAACGGGTATCCTTGTGATCAACTTTTAATCAGAATACCCAATAATCAGTGATTAACAATTTAATCCTAATTCCCATGAATTACATCTTTGACCAGCCTCATATACATCTATAACTCGTATGACATTCATACCTGAGCTGGACCTTCCAATCTTCTTTCTTTTTTCATTTATACTTCTAACAGTTTTACTTCCAATATTTCTCCTACTCGTAGAAGAAACACCCAACTTTTAAGAGTGGATTTAGCCCTGGATTTTCTAGGCCTGTAAGTCTCACTAACACTCTTCAGACTTGTTCTTTATGTTTAAGTTGTTATTTTATTCACCATCATCACATGAATGGTGTTCTTCTGGATCCCATCTCTCATTAGTCTAATGCATAGTGAACACTTCACTAATACTTGCAAACAAACATTGCTTTGGATATCTCATATCTTTTAACCTTTGTTTTTATCTGAAACTAATTCTCAGTTCCATGAATATCTCATAACTATCCGAAAGTTTTGAAGTTCGGGTCTAATGGAAGCAAGCATATTGCACTTGACTGTGATGGAATTCTAGCTTTTGAATCGAAGGACGTGAGTCACATCATTCGTAGCATCAGCGGGAAAATACCGAAATCATGCAATAGGACAAAGTCCTTCTTGGCACTCTTGAGGACAATCCTCACATTACGTTACCAATCGTAAAGTATTAACCAGATAAATAACAGCTATCCAATTTCAACAGGGAAGGAGGAAACGCGAGCCAACATTCTACAACTATAATGCAATTTACACTTGGACAATGTTCAGTAATTAATTGCACTTGTGATTAAACAATTAAATTCTAAAGTGTGCTCCCACTCAAATCAATATCTCTCATAATTGATTATGAGTGATTCAAGACCCGTATTTCAATTCAACGCCCTTGATGTGGACATCACTGATGACACGAATTTCAATCGAAAGGCCAACTTGCCGATCACATCTCTATGTGACTCTTGTTCATTTTTCAATGGGCATGTTCTGAGCTTAGGACGATCCTGCCTGAACATCAAGTTACCTCGTTACCGGTATTGTTCTTTTTTCTCGTTCCGTGTTCCGGCATCCCCGGGATCAAATCACCCTGTGTCTGGCCAGACGATGATGGATATCGTAACACTGAGAGGGCCCAGTGATATCTCTCCATCGACGGAGGAGCAAATCCCAATCTTGAGCTATCAAGTCCCTTGGCATACTTTTCCATGAACCCATAAGCCGCCGTAATAGCCACCCATTTACGGATGACGTTTAACAAACCCCAAAGTTCATGAAGCAAGCATGAAGAAACTTGGTACTCTCATGGTCTAAGGAATTATGCAAACATTAACCTCCTGTGTTATTAACCATGGTGTTATTAACGCAGCAGAAAACAAAAATTTTCCGACCTACGCACCAGCCCAGGACCACTATGGAGACTGCATACAAGGTTTGATCATTTTCGTTACCGACCCGTAGCGCAGCGAAAGTAGAGTCGATGACGATCGGTGGTGCAGATCCCCGCAGCTAGGATTTACAACCTCCCAACCGCGAGGATGTATACCCTCGTCTTCCCTTCGGACAGCCCTCCGGGAGGCAGTCGAACAGTCCCCCGGACGGTGTCGCGGACAGCCCTTCGGGAGGACCTTCGAAACTCGAACGGTCACTCGGACAGCCCTTCGGGAGGACTCACAGAACTCGGACCGTCACTTGGACAGCCCTTCGGGAGGCACTCACGAACAGCCCCTCGGGCACTAAGATCGAAACTACGACCTCTCTACAGAGTTGCACACATACGGTGTCAACTATCCGGCAGGGCTTCGCCGTCCAGAACTAGTTCCCACCGGAACCCAGACAGCCTTTCGGCTCTACGAAACTCTTTTCGTGGGAGGGAGAGAGAAGCCAGATCATCTTGGCATGTGTATGAGATCAAGGGATGAGCAAATGGCTGCCAAGATCACTCCTATATATAGGCAAGCCAAGGGGTAAAATTGTCACACAAAAACCCCAAAGTGCCCTTGGAATATCCCTTTCCAAAAGGGAATATGCCATATGGGAGTGCCATGTGGAGCACCATGGTGCTCCACCTCCTTGGCCGGCCACCCTTGGGGGGGGGGGACCCCCCCATGAGGTGCCATGCCCTCCTTCCCCTTCTAGAAGGCCCTTTTGGAATTTCCAAAAAGGTGCTTTCCATAAAAATTCCCAAAAAGCACTTTCACTATTCATGACGACATTTTTCAGCGTCCGTTCGAACTGAAAATATTTATGTGGGCTTAGAACATTTCCAGTACCCACTAAAATAATTTTCAACGCATTCTGGAACAATTCCAGATTAGTGATTTTCATCTGCGAAAAGCATCTGAAGTGGTTCCGGCAGCTCCGGAACATTTCCGGTTTTTCTTCCAGAAAATTCCCAAAAGTTTCCAGAATGATTCTGGCACCCTCCAAGAATTATCGGGCATGTGCCGAAACCAATTTGACTTTATGGTATCCTCTGAAACAACTTTTCAGTTTCACCAGAACTCATCCGGTGACCTCTCTCTGCGGAACTTTTCCGCTGTCCGAAACTTTTTCGGTTTCCGAAACTTTTTCGGTGATTTTCTCTCAGACTCCCTGTCTAGTATTCAGCAGATAGATGACCCTTAAGCGTGTGACCCTATAGGTTCGGTGAAGTATAGACATGACACGGAACCCCTTCCGATCAATGATCAACATCGGAGCCGTGGACACCCATATTGACCCCTATACCCACACGAATGAATATTCGAGTGAACCTCCAGTTGTCGTGTGCTATTCCTGTTGCTTCGCGATATGTTACAAATACCCGAGGTGAGACATGTTGGCATTCCCGTGGATCAACAACTTGTCCACTATGCTAGTTACCTCGTTACCGGTATTGTTCTCTTTTCTCGTTACCGTGTTCCGGCATCCCCGTGATCAAATCACAAAGTGTCTGGCCAGACGATGATGGATACCGTAACACCGAGAGGGCCCAGAGATATCTCTCCATCGTCGGAGGAGCAAATCCCAATCTTGAGCTATCAAGTTACTTGACATACTTTCCCATGAACCCGTAAGCCGCCGTAATAGCCATCCAGTTACGGATGACGTTTAACAAACCCCAAAGTTCATGAATCAAGCATGAAGAAACTCGATACTCTCATGGTCTGAGGAATCATGCAAACATTAACCATCTCTGTGTTATTAACCATAAACTTGTGACGAATGTATCTCATAGCATAACATCAATTTGGGTCGATTCAACACAAATGTTCTTCTAACATTTGTGCCCTCAAAGTTGCTGGCATAGACATGCCTATGATTGGGAAAACATAATCATCATGCAACACTTGAGCTAGTCTTAGAGGCATGACTAGGAATACATTTTACCGTTTATTATTCCACACGTGCACATGGGTTTTCCCCAGAGCCTTTATGGATATACGGGCTCGGGAACCACAGCAGTTATAGCATGGAACATAAACCTAATTATGAACACGGAGATAAATAATAACATTTATTATTGCCTCTAGGGCATATCTCCTACAGACTCCCACTTGCACTAGAGTCAATAATCTAGTTAATGCTAATGCACTTTACACCTGTGGCACACCGGTGTAAATATGCTTCGCTTGTGGTATAGCCTGATGTCCAACGGATCTGACGACTTCAGCTCCGTGTGTATCTTTGCATATCCTCACGTTTTCACGCTTTCACAAAATTCATATTTTGTGTGGACTTGGCTTTGTATGTATGTGAATCACAGGTCGAACCTGGATTCCTCAGACTGAGTTATGGAGCAACGACCTGCAGTAGTGTCCTATTGACAAAAGCCATCTTGGAACCATACTAAGTTCATGAATGAACTATATGATTCAACATCTTCTTTGTCGCTTTTAAAAGCGGCAACATACTTCGCCTCTGTTATAGAATTCGCCACAGTAACTTGTTTGGAACAATTTCCAACTACCGTGCCACCATATTGTGTATTGCACAAAACCCTTAACTTAAATCGAAAATCGCTTGGAGCATGGATGAAGACTGTATCGATGTAACCTTTTACAACGAACTCTTCATGATCTCTGCTTGCGAGAAAACATGTCATCAGTGCTACTATAGTACTCAATGACCCTTTTTCACTGTTGTCCCATGATCAGTACTTTTGATCACTTTGGTATCTATACTCGCAACAACTTTGGGAGTATTGGACATATCTGGTTGTTTTTACATACCATGGAATACATGATTAATCCAAACACAAGAGTGTGTGGAATCTCCATCATGTATTTTCCTCATCAGTGTTTTGGGACACCGAGTCTTGCAAAAACTCTTTCCATGTGACTTCGGCAAGAATCACTCCTTGACGTTTTTAATGCTAAAAGGTTTTAGCATCTTGTCAATATGTATCTTTTCTCAGCCCTATTAGGTAAATCTATCTCCATAGATCATCATGCCTAATATAAAGGCTATTTAGCCCAAGCACTTCATTGAAAAACTATTTTCAAATGAAGTCCTAATTCTTGTCAAGAATTTTAAGTCCAATTAACAATGTGTCAAGCACACAAGGTTTTTAGAAATTTTATTATGCTCCCACTTACTTTCTTGAATCACAAGCATCTTCGTTACCCATTGATGAAGTCAAACCCTTTTGACCATTTCATCAAAACACGAAGATTCCAACTCCATTTTGCTCTCTTCTGTTCATTGCTGGAACTCTGAAGTTTGCAAACTTACTAGCATCCTCTAGATCGACAAATTACTTTGGACTGTATCACATACAAGTCCTAGGTTTTATTTCCATCAGATAGAAATCCTTTTGTCATCCATGTTTCATATCTCATGATTGAAATATGTCTTAATTGCTAGTTCAACCCGAACCGACTTTAAGCATCGCTACGGTGAGACAATCTCATCGTAGTCAACTCCTTGAACTTGTTATTGCAACAAGTCGAGCTTTATGGATAAAACATTTTTATCCGTATCAGTTTTAAGTTCCATAAATATTCATTTGACTCTAAGTCTTCCGAAGGGTGTATCAAGGTTTTAATCTTGAATCACTTATATGGAAACTAACTCGGATTGTATTGGCATTTAGCCAATTATGGAGTCAGGGCCCATCAATGCTTCCTTGTGTATTGTAGGTATACTGTTGTCTAACAACAATATCTCGTTTGCGCACCTGAGAGGTTTGCACGAGCCTTGCCCACGTGGTTCAGCTGCAAGTTCGATCGAAGTCCATACATTTTATTGTAGAGACTTCCGTATCAGTCGCAGTAGGAAACTCTGGAATCACTTCCAAGGTCTCTTTCCTTTGAACTGATGACGAAGATACTATTTATCCCATCGAGTTGCATTGTTCTCCCACTCACCTTTTTGAAAGAACCATTTTCTTCAAAAAGCATACCGTTCTTTGTGGCAAACCTATTTGCCTCGGTATAGTGAGGGAGGAATACCCAATGACTTGGGATAACCTACAAAGTAGCACTTGTCTGATTTGGAATAGGTTTGTAACCTTTTACACAAGCCCCATATTCCAAATGTTAAGAAAAGATATGACATGGTTGGGCATACCATACCATGGTGTCATTTCAACAGACCCTGATGGAGCTCTTTTCAGTGTAAAAGCGACAGTCTCTAAAGCATCACCTTTTAAAAGGGATAATGGCAAATTTATTTATGTCATCTTTGATCTTACCATGTCATAAATGGTTCGATTACATCTTCACGGACTTTCCACTCACAGTGGTGTTCCGGGAGGTGTAAGTTATGAAACTCTTTTCACAACTCATCAGACATTCGCTAAACTTGTAACTCAATTTTTTTTTTCTGCAATCGAATTGTAGAAACATAATTTTCTTGTTACAATAACTTCTACTTCATATTTGAAAACCTTTCGAATGATTTCAAAAGATCCAGACTTACGTCTCATCAAGTAAATATCCATATATCTACTTGAGTCATTTCTGAAGATAGATAAATCCACTACTTGCAACAACATTTATTGAACTACACACATCAAAATGTATGATCACCAATAAGTTTGTTGCTCATTCCTTATGGCCTGTGAACGGTATTTCAGTCACTTCACTTTTTGGAGGAAAGTTGCAAGTGTCAGATGATTCAAAATCAAATGACTTCAAAATCCATCATAATGGAATTTTCCATGCGGGTTTCTCCAATGTGACCAAATGCAGTGCCACACTTGTGTGGTATTCTTTTAGTCTTGCGACATTTAGCGTCAGTGTTATGGATGTATCATATTACCATCAATATTCATAACATACGTCCCATCTGGATGGAAGCATGGCCCTTCATGTTATTCATAATACTGAACAACAATTGTTCTTTTATGAACAACCCTTTTGCAACAAACATTTTGCAATGGGCTAGAGTGTATGAAACTCTAAAATGAATTATGAAAGTAAATCTAGAGGTAATATATTAATATCATTATTCATAACATACATCTCATTCTCAATGAAAGTATGGCCCTTATGTTATTCATAACTTCGAACATCAAAAGTTCTCTTATGAACAACCTTCTTGCAAGATACCTTATGCAATGGGCTAGAGTTTGTGAAACTCCAAATGAATTATAAAAATAAATACAGACGGTAATACACCGATGGAAGGTATAGTAACATTTACTATGTTCCCTGTGTATACCTAAACCTCATTTCTGGCTAGTCTTTTAGGCCATAGTAGTTCTTACATCGAATTGCAACAGAATGCAATCGAGCGGGTATCTTTGTGATTGTCTCACAATACCCAAGAATTAGTGATTAACATGTTTAACCATAATTCCCAAGAACTATATCTTTTACCAGCCTTCTATACATCAAAAACTTGTATGACATTCATACATGAGCTGGATATTCCAGTCTTCTTTCTTTTTGCCTTTATACTTCTAACAGTTTAACTTTCAGTATTTCTCCTACTCTCAGAAGAAGCATCCAACTTAAGAGTGGCGTTAGCCCCGGACTTCCTAGGCGTGAAAGTTTCACTAACACCCTTCGGACACTTCCATTCTCTTTAAGTTGTTTGTTTTATTCACCTTTCATCATATGACAAGCGTTCTACTGGATCCCTCTCTTATTAGTCTAATGCATAGTAAACTCCTTTACTAATAGTTTGCAAACAAACATTGCTTTGGATATCTCATATCTTTTAGCCTTTGTCTGTCTCTGAAAATGATTTTCAGATTCCATGAATATCACATAACTATCCAAACTTTCGAAGTTCGGGTCTCATGGAAGCAAACATATTGCACTTGACTAAAAATGGAATTCTAGCTTTTGGATCGAAGGACGAGAGTCACATGATCCATAGCATAAGCGAGAGAATACCAAAAGTATGCGATAGGACAAAGTCCTTCTTGGCACTCTTGAGGACAATCCTCACATTACGTTACCAACCGTAAAGTTTTAACCAGATATTTAACAGCTATTCAATTTTAATAGGGAAGGTGGAAACGCGAGCCATTATCCTACAACTATTTTGCAAACCACACTTAGACAGTGTTCATAATTAATTGCACTGAGAATTAAAACAAGTTAATTCAACAGTGCGCTCCCACTCAAATCAATATCTCTCATAATTGATTGTGAGTGATTCAAGATCCGCATATCAATTCAACGCCATTGACGGGTTCATCACTGATGACGTGAATTTCAATCGGTAGGCCAACTTGCCAATCACATCTCTATGTTACTCTTGTCCATCTTTCGATGCGTGTGTTCCGAGCTCAGGACTGTCCTGCCTGAACGTCAAGACAACCAAGTGATCACGCAGTGAGGTCTGACCTTCACCCGCCTTACACCTCTCTAATCGTTCGTGCTCATGTGTACATGGCGCACCCCGAAAAGATACGTGTTGTAGACGGTGCTACACTTGGGAGAACACTAACTACTTGATATTTTTGTGAGAGATCACCCTAATAAAAGCGACTACCGCGCAATCAAGAAGGGTGCAACATAAGGGATAAACATCTCAGGCAATTCATAATTGCATGATATGGTATAGCCCTTTCTGACGGAGAAGTCTTGTATTCCTTCGTCTTCGGCATTCACGTCGGTGATCACCTTCGCGAAGATTGCCACCACCTTGTCGATGTAGCAGATAATATTGCTATCTCTATAGCTAATAAAATAATGCATTACACAAGGTTGACACACAGGTCATTTAAAGTGCAATCATATGGCTCCAGCCATCATGCCGAATCATGACACGCAGGTCATGTTAATTTTACATCATATAGTCATCTCATACATAATCAAATTATTATGAGCACCGCTATACCACATCACATGCACATGTAAACCCTCCTGCAAAACCAAGTTAGACGCCTCTAATTGGTTCATGCAAAAAACTAGTTTTTCGTGGCTTCTAAGGTTTCGAAACAAACCGAAGCTACCAATGTCCATCATCAAGTATGATAATTCAAGTCGCTAGATAACATTCCAGGGTTATGAAAACCGAGATAATAATCTCGAGCCCCATACTAAACTTCGTCATACGCATGACCCCCGTGCAATCATATCTGCATTGCCCTTTCGTCTGAGAAATTTCATCTTTCTTTTTAACTACGATGGAATTCAATGAACGTTTTAGCACTTCGTTGATCAATCAGGATCGCGGATTGCCAGAACATTGAAACTCCACCATGCTGTTATCAAGATCAGAAATATGCAAATTCCAGGGAAGCAACAAGAATATCGGGTACAGATTTCATCTCGCTACCCCGCACAAATAATTTTCAGTAATAGAACTCATCTACTACCTAATTATTTGTGCAACACCCATCCATCTCTATGTATTCTAGATCGCAACCTGCATCTACGCATAGCACGGCTCATGATGCCACTGTGAGGGTAACGCAGCAGAAAACAAAAATTTTCCGACCTACGCACCAGCCCAGGACCACTATGGAGACTGCATACAGGGTTTGATCATTTTCGTTACCGACCCGTAGCGCAGCGAAAGTAGAGTCGATGACGATCGGTGGTGGATCCCCAGCTAGGATTTACAACCTCCCAACCGCGAGGATGTATACCCTCGTCTTCCCTTCGACAGCCCTCCGGGAGGCATCGAACAGTCCCCCCGGACGGTGTCGCGGACAGCCCTTCGGAGGACCTTCGAAACTCGAGGCTCACTCGACACCCTTCGGAACTCACAGAACTCGGACCGTCACTTGGACAGCCCTTCGGAGGCACTCACGAACACGCCCCTCGGGCACTAAGATCGAAACTACGACCTCTCTACAGAGTTGCACACATACGGTGTCACTATCCGCAGGGCTTCGCCGTCCAGAACTATTTCCCACCGGAACCCAGACAGCCTTTCGGCTCTACACGAAACTCTTTCGTGGGAGGGAGAGAGAAGCCAGATCATTGCATGGCACTTGTATGTGAGAAGGAGTGAGTCTTTAGGCAGCCCCCTCCACCCCTATTATAGGCCAAGCCCAAGGGTGGCTTCTCCAAGAAGCCAAGGGAAAAATACCAAAGGACCCTCAAGGTGGCTTCTCAAGAAGCCATCCAAAAAGCACTTTCACTATTCACGACGACATTTTTCAGCGTCCGTTCAAACTGAAAATATTTATGTGGGCTTAGTACTTTCCAGTACCCACTAAAATAATTTTCAATGCGTTCTGGAACAATTCCAGTTTAGTGATTTCATCTGCGAAAAGCATCTGAAGCGGTTCCGGCAGCCCCGAACATTTCCGGTTTTTCTTCCAGAAAATCCCAGAAGTTTCCAGAATGATTCTGGCATCCTCCAAAATTATCAGGCATGTGCCGAAACCATTTTGACTTAATGGTATCCCCTGAAACAACTTTTCAGTTTCACCGGAACTCATCCGGTGACCTCTCTCTGCGGAACTTTTCCGCTGTCCGAACTTTTGGTGTCCGAAACTTTTTCGGTGATTTTTCTCTCAGACTCCCTGTCTAGTATTCAGCAGATAATGACCCTTAAGCGTGTGACCCTATAGGTTCGGTGAAGTATAGACATGACCTGGAACCCCTTCCGATCAATGATCAACATCGGAGCCGTGGACACCATATTGACCCCTATACCCACACAAGAATATTCGAGTGAACCTCCAGTTGCCGTGTGCTATTCCTGTTGCTTCACGATATGTTACAAATACCCAAGGTTAGACATGTTGGCATCCCCGTGGATCAACAACTTGTCCACTATGCCAGTTACCCCGTTATCGGTATTGTTTCTCTTTTCTCGTTACCGTGTTCCGGCATCCCCGTGATCAAATCACAAAGTGTCTGGCCGACGATGATGGATACCGGGGGGCAAGAATAACAACCGTAAGGGGGTGCCAACATAGGGGATAGGTCTCTACCAAACGCCGAGGGAGCAAAGGTGGCCCGGAAGCGTGTAAGAGCTATACAGGGGGGGGAAGTTACTATACTGTGGACGGAAAAAATGGAGGGGAAAAAACATATGGAGGTAGGAAGAAAAAAAAAAAGAAAATTCAAAGACTTACCTAACTTACCCACAAATGTGAAGCTAAGTGACATAACTGTACCATAGAAGGCATTATTAGTAACAATAACAATGCATTAATCCTTACAATATATAATCGAAAAATATATACAGTAATACGTTCCCCTGCCCCCCGTCACTGCAAATCCTCTTGTCAAACTTGTCAGCACGGCTTTTGCCGCTTCAGTGATATCTTTGGGGTTCATTGTTAAATCGGTTATCTACCGCATCCGAAATGGGTGGGCTATTACGCGCGATCTTACGGGTTACATGTAGTGCACAAGTTTGTACAAGTCACATCGACTACGCAAATTTCGAAATGAAGCCGCTATGAAGACCGACTCAGCGGGAACATCTCGAAGTCAAACTCTCGGTGGTCGATGGAGGAAAGATATCGCAATGGGCCCAAATATCGCTCGTGGATACACGGCATCTTCTATGTAGACAATGACATTAGTACGGGAAAGACCATCCGGATTGAGACTTGACGAATGATGATCATCAGTACCGTATAGGCACCGGCAATCCACCAACGGGAAGAGAAATCGAGAACAAATATCACCACAAAGATAGATACTCTGTCGGTGGGAACTGTGTCTGTGAGGTGGCCTCAGTTATAGTTGGCTGGCGCATCAGACGAGTAGCCTACCATCACATATATATGGTGGACAAAACATAATCATGGGGGTAGGTCGTAAAAATATAGGGAAGAAAAAGGAATAGCACAACTGTCAACTGCGGTTCATCATACGAACTAGTTCCAATAGAGTGGGGTGACGCACGTGGTCATATTATGGGTAGTCTAACTACTGCTGATTCAGATTTGTATTGGTCACATGACTATGCAGGATGAGGGTCTGATTAACATAGGCTCGCTTTTGTAATATTACGTCACAACCGATCGCCCACAATGGGTAGTTATAGACTCCTTCCGGGCTAACAGAGTCTAGACAAGGAGGTATAATTGTATACTAGACAGGTGAGCTCGGTCTCTAAGGAAACGAAAAAAAATAGAGACGCGTTAAGAAGCATGTGACTACAAGGACAAAAAAAGTATTCGGAACTGACAAACGGGACTGCACAAAGGGCACAATAATATATGAACATGCTGGTGACGCATGCCTACATACACGAGTGTAGTACATTACATATGCGCTCATGAGTGCATATCTCGGCTGCCACATACTGTATACGAGTTGTTTCAGGCCACTAGCAACACTTAAGAAAGGGGTAAGGGAAAAAGTAGACTAGTGCATAATGTGTGCCCTTGGCATGTCACCTCTTTACTCATCTTCCAGCCCACTATCTTTTTCAACCGCCCCCCCCCCCCCCCTCCCAAAAACCATAACCATGCTCGGACCAATCATTCTCCGCACTCTTGCCTCCACTCTGTGATCCTGCTGCCGTCGTCATCTGCCTCTCTTTACAAGTTTGTGCCACCATCTCCTATCCAGTGTGACACCCCATTCTACCCCCAAGTGGGATCAATATATGTTCCATTCACTGATATTGGAACCGTCGTGACTTCCGTATAAAAAGGAAGTTCTGATATATAGAGAGGACAAGATTCATAGATAGAGAGATGATCTCAACATCAGATGAGAATCAAGTCTTCTTCATCAGGACGACATAGGTTTAACGCGGTGATAGCGGCACCGCATGCAACAAGAACGGAATACGACGAGAGACCATGACACTAATGGTTTGACATGTGGTCCGACAAGCGTAGACAGGGTGTCAAGGCAGTGTTGGCGAATACCAGGTTCAAGGTGGTGATAATAGTCTATCAATATTGATGTCAAGTTATGTACATGGGTTGGCCATGGTGAATATGAGGAAGTGCTGGAAAGTCTGGCATGTAAAAAGCTTACTAAGTACATGGCCGAATTACTTTTTTGTGTTTTGTGCACATGACAACGTGCGGATGAGATATGTAGAAGGAGGTAGAGTGCTATAGCAGTGTGAAATGTACACGAGTAGATGGAAAAATGATGAGAGAACTGTGTATTTTAACTCAAATGAGTAAAGGCAGCGGTGAAATTATTTTGAAGTTCAAACATGTAGTCAAGGAGAGCAAGAGAATTGAGTTTACATAACTCTTATATGTGTTGTCTCCTAAAAAGTCAAAATCAATCGGCCTTGTCGGCTCCGGTGAACTACTTGCTCTTGGTCGATTGCAGCCTGATGCTTTTTAAAACCGGCGAAAGATTATGCAGCCGGATCCTTCCAAAGCTATGCTGCAGCTGGTACGTAGGCGTACCAATGTATTTATTAGCTGTCACGCGGCTTTCTTAGACAGTCTACGGATGTGGAAACGCCCATCTCGTCGACGGCGTGCAGTCGTCGTTGCCGAGCTCCATGCTGGAGCATGCGTTCATACATACATAAGTGGTTACACACTGGTTGCTACTAGAAATTAAACAATACGTCTATATATACATATACAAGCATGCATCCACATGCAGTCCTTCCCAGAACGATCCAAGTTAACACCAAAGATGTTGAAGCCCGTGGCATCGTCTTCCTCGTCGGCCCGGTGGTGGGCGGTCATCGCCGCTGCACTGATCTTGTGTGCGGCCAACGTTGAGCTTGTCCATGGAGGTAATTAGCCATGAGATGATCTCCATATCTTTACTAAACTCTGTTATGATCGATCGATGTGCCAACCGATATTCCTATGCATGTGTGTGTGCAGGTGGAAGGCCAGTGCCAAGACCCCCGGCTCCGGTAGGGCACGTGGCTCCCAAGGAGCACTGCCCTGACTGCAGCGACAACCCGCCACCATCGCCGCCGCTTCCTCCTACTCCTCCGGCAGCTGCAGCAGGCATATCTCCTACTGGCAGCCATGCGTGATGTAGGCTATGCGCGCTCCCGCGTTGGGCAGCAGGACGCTACAGACATTTCAACGTTCACTACAGTCTGTTTGACATGGCGACACTGGTACTAGTTGTATCGTATGGATATGTTTGTTTATTCAGTTTTGCTATATCTCAATCGACATTTCCGTTGAGTGTAAATTAGTTCAGAAAGAACACAAATTAGTCGTGGTCTATCTATAAAGCTATGCTGAATGTGTACATTGGTCACACAATTATTACACCGTGCAAATTGCCAAATTGTGCGCCAGCCACCAATCTATCATGGTTGCTGTTAACTGGGCCCATATATTGGTCAATCATTAAGTCAACATGTGAGCGTGAGGCTACTCTTTTTAACACAATACATATGTAAACGCTCATACATACGCACATATACACCCATCTCTATGAACACACGCATGCACACTATCCCATCCTATGGGCAACTCAGGATCCTGGGTTGTTGTGAAAACCATCTTGTAACTATCCTCCTTCCATTAAAATGCCTTTATCGTGCTTCTTTCTGAGTAATGGAGCCAGGGAGCTACTCCCTGTTGATCTAAAAAAAAACTGTCTTTCCTCATTACTCAAATACCTGTCGTCGTCGAGCATGGATTGAGGAAGAACCCTAAGATGACGCGCCGGCTGTCCGACTTGGCCGAGCCAGAAAAATGACAGGGTGGTAATGGAGGCGAACTGAAGGTTTGGCTGGAGGGCGGCAAGTTGTTCTCGTCGTGGCCAAGATGCCAGTAATTTACATGACTACTTTGCCACTAATTCGTTGCCGTCAAGCTGGACTTCCCAATGTGCGAATTGTCGACCCATGGCCAGGGGAGACTTGGACTGTTAATAAACTAGAGAATGCTTGCATCTACACGATCGAAGTTTCCAAGACCAGCAAGAGAGCCTAACAACCCTCGGGGTAGTCTAGTACTGCTACTACTGTTCCCAAACCATATAACAATGAATGTACGTACCGAGAAGCTGGACATGATCACGGTCATGGGGCATTATTGTTGTCTGTCATGTCAACCCCTATTGATGCAATGATAGACTTTGACGTATGAATAGCACCGGTGACATATTAAGAACCCACTATGCTACATACACTCGATTAAAAGTCAACTATTCCAAGTCAACCATGATTCCTATCAACACTTCAGAACCCAAGATGCATGAGCTGTCCTTACTATTTGGCTGCCAAGTTGGTACTCTGCCACTCACTTACCTGGGTCTGCCCCTGAGCCAAGTCAACTATGCATATACTGGATTTAAAGTCAACTATGCCAAGTCAACCATGATTCCTATCAACACTTCAGAACCCAAGATGCGTGAGTTGTCCTTGCTATTTGGCTACCAAGTTGGTACTCTGCCACACACTTTACCTGGGTCTGCCCCTGAGCCTCAGCAAACCATGAATTGAAGACTTTGTACCCATATTGAAAAGAATTGAGAGTAGATTTTTGGGCTGCTTCACTCTCCTGTCTACAGGAGATAAACTCATTCTCATCAAATCTGTTTTCTCCATCATGCCAATCTTCTTTATGTGCTCCCTTATGATCCCTGTGGATAGTAGTTACGCAACTCAACATCTACCTCAAACACTATATCTGGAGAAAGTATGGTACACAGGAGAAAGGAACTGTATTGATTGCCTGGGAGAAAACATGCCTGCCCAAAACTCATGGTGGTCTAGGTATCCTAGATATTACAACCCATAACTAGGTATCCTAGATAAGATGATCTCCTTATCTTCACTAAACTCTGTTGTGATCGATCGATGCGCCAACCGATATTCCTATGTGTGTGCAGGTGGAAGGCCAGTGCCGAGACCTCCGGCTCCGCTAGGGCATGTGGCTCCCAAGGAGCACTGCCCTGACTGCAGCGACAACCCGCCACCATCGCCGCCGCTTCCTCCTACTCCTCCGGCAGCTGCAGCAGACGTACCTCCTTCTGGCAGCCATGTGTGATGTAGGCTTTGCGCGCTCCCACGTTGGCAGCAGGACGCTGCAGAAATTTCAATGTTTACTACAATCCGTTTGACTTGCCCCAGTGGTACTAGTTCTTTTTCTCTTTGAGGCGACATTGGTACTAGTTGTATCGCCTAGATATGTTTGTTTATTCGGTTTTGCTATGTCTCAATCGACATTGAGTGCAAATTATTTCAGAAAGAACACAAATTAGTCGTGGTCTATAAAGCTATGCTGAATGTGTACATTGGTCACAAACTTATTAGACCGTGCAGGTTGCCAAATTGTGCGCCCGCCACCAATCTATCTTGTATGTTGTTAACTGGGCACATGTTATTGGTCAAGGGAGCGGCTATATTTCAGTCGATTGAAAACAGAATTTGGTTCAGTCGACTGACCAAAAGCTGTTACAGTCGTTCCGAGCGTACAGATTAGGCCCGCTGCTTAGCAGGTCCGTTAACAAAAGTCTCCCAACAATGATTGCTTGGGCCATGTAGCATCTCAAGTGCTCTGCATTCCACACAATAGAAAAATGTAGCGAGCAAGCACATAGAGTGCGGGCTCTGCATATATTCCAAATTTCCAATGCTTTGAGGCTTTTAGACAGTCATCTTTTTCATTCCAACAGTTAAACTTCAGAGATCCCTGAAAAAAAAGTTAGACCTTCAGAGTTACTAAGATGTGTTGCATACAAAAAAATTCAACACACGTGCTACATACATTATCTAAAAAAGTGTGCTGCTGCTACATATAACTTACTAACATGTACATCAACAAAATGCCCAGAACTTCCAAATGGAGAAAATATAAATCAGTTCCTGAGGAAACTACGTCGTTCTGCACATGCACTGCAAACTCACGACACGAGGAGGTGTGCACTATTAACCCAATAACCAAAGGAAGAAAAAGGCCAGTCACGTGAAATTTTAATACTTGTGCTGGTGTTGCCTTAAAGATTAAATGAAGCCAAAAAAAAAGTTTCTACGAAAGAATAAATTAGTGGCAAGAAGAAAAACATATACACAAATTTAAACAAATAATTATTTTGTCCATACAATTTACACAGAAATTGTGTTTTTTTGCAATATGCAAAAATACACAAATAATAGTGAAATATTTGCAATAAAAGAAATTTCCTAAGAAAGAACGAATTAGTGGCACCAAAGTTACCATTAAATAAGAAATAAAATAAAACATAAACTAAATGAAATATAAAATAATGATTTTTTCTACAAAAGAATGAATTAAACGCTTTGGTATTACCCTTTAATAAAAATAAAAAAATCAAAAATAAAATAATGAAGTTTTCTAAGAAAGAATGAATTAGTGACATTGGTATTAATATTTAATAAGAAAGGAAACAAAAATATTAAAAAAAATGAGAAATTTGCACACAATTTACACAGAATTTGCACTTTTTTATAATGTATGCAAGAAAAGTATATAATAGTAGAATTCTCACTAGAAAGAAAGTTTCCTAAGAAGTAATGAATTAGTGACATTGGTATTACCAATAAAGAAGAAATAAAATGAAAAAAACTAAATCAAAAACAAAATAATGAAGTTTTGTACGAAAGAATGAATTAGTGGTTTTGGTATTACCTTTTCAGAAGAAAGAAAAGCAGTAACATCCAAAGCGAAATCAAAAATCAAAAAAGTAATATTTTTCTAGAAAAAATCATTAGTGACATTATGTATTAACCTTAAGAATGAAGAAAAAGCAAATGAAATAATGACACAATTTACATTGAGATTGCATTTTTTATAATTGAAAGAGTAAGCATACAATAGTAGAATTTTCATAAAAAATGTTTTCTAAGATGCAATGAATGAATACTACACATTACCCTTGAAGAAGAAAGTAAATTTAATAAAAGCAAAAGAAAAAAATAATGAGAGTTTTCTAATGACCTTGCTATTACACTTTAGGAAGAAAGAAATAAAAAACTGATATTGATAAATTGCACACAATTACACATAAATATGATTTTTTTCTAATATGCAATAACAAGCATATAATAGTGAAATATTTGTAATAAAGGAAAATTCGTAGACAGAATGAATTAGTGGCACTTTTCTTGCAATTAAATAAGAAATAAAATAAAACGAAAACTAAATGAAAAATAAAATATGAAGTTTTTCGAAGAAAGAATAGTTAGAAGCCTATGTATACCCTTTAGAAAGAAAGAAAATAAATAAAAACTAAATCAAAATCAAAATAATGAAGTTTTTTAAAAAAGAATGAATTATTGACATTGGTATTACCCTTTAAAATGAAAGAAAAGAAAAAATAAAAATATAAATTTGCACACATTTACGCAGAAATTGCAATTTTATATTTTGCAGAATGTATATAATAGTAGAATTCACACAAAAAAGAAAAATTCCTAAAAAGGAATGAATTAGTGCCTTGATATTGCCATTAAAAAAGAAAATGAAAAAAACACTAAATCAAAAACAAAATAATAAAGTTTTGTAAGAAAAAATGAATTAGTTGGTTTTGGTATTACTCTTCAGAAAACAATAGGATATAACTACTAAACAAAATCAAAATAGTGAAGTTTTCTACATAAGAATGAATTAGTTGCATTGATATTACCCTTTAAGAAGAAAGAAATTATAAAATCTATCAAATACAATAGACAAAAAGATTTACACACAATATATACAAAAGATTTAGCTTTCAATAATATGCAAGAATATGCATATGGTAGTGGAATTTTCACAGAAAATACAATTATAATGAAACTGTACTATTTTAGTAGTATGTAAGAAATAAGCACATAATAGTGCATTTTTCACAAAATTACAATTTATATAGATATTATGAATTACTTACGTGTATATATTTTGTATTCACCCAACATCCAAAATATACCCATAAAAACCGACAAAAAAACGCACACAAACAGCCTAATAAGAAAACACGTAACAGGCTTCAGCACAACATGAAATTGACTAACCCAAAATAGGGGTCAATCAAAAAATGTCCAGCCCAATACAGGACAGCACACACAACGGGAAAAAACAACTAGCACGCATCTTGGAGCAGCAATCAGCGGTTAAAAAATCGACTGACCCAAAAGTTAAAACTCAGTCAGCTAACATGTAGCCAAAGTGATTGGTCAATCATTAAGTCAACATGTGAGCGGCGCATGAGGCTCCTTTTTTTTAACTCAATATAAACGTAGACGATCATATATATGCACATACACCCATCTCTATGAACACACGCACTCATCCTATCCCTATGAGCATCTCAGGCTGCTGGGTTGTTGTGAAAACCATCTTGCAACTATCCTCCTTCCATTAAACTGTCTTTATCCGGCTTCTTTCTGAGTAATGGAGCCAGTGAGCTACTCCCTGTTGATTAAAAAAACTGTCTTTCCTCATTACTCAAATACATGTCGTCATCGTTGAGCATGGACTGAGGAAGAACCCTAAGATGACACATCGGCTGTCCGACATGGCCGAGAGAGAAAAATAACAGGGTGGTAATGGAGGCGAACTGAAGGTTTTGCTGGAGGGTGACAAGTTGTTCTCGTCGTGGCCAAGATGCCACTAATTTACATGACTATTTTGACACTAATTCATTGCCGTAAAGCTGAACTCTCGAAACAGGCTTTCGCCCCGCTTTATAAATAAAGCAACACACAAAAGTAAACGGCCGAACGATACAATGTGGTGAGGAGACCCTCTTTACAAAGCAGATCAAAAGATACAACAATAACCTAGAACAAGCTAACACCTCTACGAGACCCGATCAATGACTCCTGGGCTCCACAGCAATGCCTCCAAGAAGGTGACGGCGCAAAGCGTCGCCGTTGCCGAGCCCAAGTAACAGCCATAGGTTTTCACCCGGAGCCCTGGCATAGCGAGACCCACGACGACGACTCCAAGAAGCAAACGACACCCACAGGCGCCGCCGACGCCGGCACCAGATAGCGCAAAGCATTCACTCAGGCACTCGCGTACGCCACCAGGAGGAGTGCCGAACAAGACCTCCACGAGGGCCAGCCCATCCACACCAGATCTGGGCACTGCCAGAGCAGACCAGAGCCTCTCGCCACTCCACCCCTTGCCGCCCACACGACTAAGAAGTAGAGTCACCACCGCCACCACGACGCTTGCCGGAAAGCCAACCGTGGAGCCCGACATATGAGACCACCGCCCCGGCATCCATGGCCCCGGACATCACCGGCCATCCACGTCACGACCCCCAACCACGGTAGTAGGACTGAAAGGGACCACTTTTCACTCCTAGCCCGGCTTCAGCCACCGGATCTGGGTTAGCGCCTCCACAGTAGGAGGCGCCCACACCTGCCTCCTCTACTAGTTCCGGTGGACCGTGGGGATGCAACCCAGTGACTGCCGACGGCCGCCGCCGAGAAAGCTCGAACGACGCCATACCCAAGGCCACTGGGCCCGATCCGCCCGATGACACGACAACACCCTAAGAGCCCAACTCGGACCGACGCCATGAGCAAGCAACAAACAAGAAGAGCACAATGCGAAGGAAACCAACGTGGACCGAGTCAGCCCGTCGTACCTACGCGCCAGACGTCGTCCACCACCACAAGCCAGGTCCACGCCGCACACCGAAGACATCCACGACCTGGATCGCACCGCCGTCAGCCACAACAGCTGTGCCGCCCCATCGCCAACCGGAGAGCCCAGGAGACGCCACCACCGACCACCACCCGGACCAGGCCCAGCCTCACCTACCCGGAGCAGCAGCTTCAATCCGCCTCAGCCCAGATCTCGCCCGCCCGAGCTCGAACCCTAGGTCCCAACCATCGTCCATCGCGCGATCATGCCGCACGCCGGCTCGGACCTAGGAGAGGGGAAGATGCCGCCACCTCCCACACCCCACCAACAGCCAACAGCCACTGCCGCCCGAGCCGCCGAGGCTGCGCCGTTGACCGGTGCCACCACCAAGATCCGGACGAGCCTGAGCAAGGCAGCGCCACCGCGAGCCTCACCCTGCCCAGCTCGTCCCCGGCCGGGGCCACGGCCCGCATCGAACCAGTCCGGAGCAGCGCCCGAGCCGCAGAGATCTACCCAGGATCCGCAGCCTACACCCGCGCCGTCTCGCCCGAGCCAGAGCAGCGCCGCCAGCACCCCGTCGCTGTTGCCCTGCAGCCACCACGACGAAAACACCCGCCCGCATCCCTGCCCAGCCGAGCGCCTCGCCGCTGCCACGCCCTGCGCTAGCGTCGCGCCCCTGCCGAGCCGCCGCATCTTGCGCTACAGCCGCCCGCCAGGGAGGGAGGAGGAGCCCCGCCGCCGCCGACGCCGTCCGGGCTTCGCCCGGCGGCGCCCTCCGTCGGCGGCGGGGGAAGGAGGGGAAGGGGAGGACCTACGGGAGAAGGGCTAGGGTTCGCCCCGCCGCCGCTCGCGAGAGCGACGCAGGCGAAGGGGAGGGTCTGGATGTTTCTGTCAAGCTGGACTTCCCAATGTGCGCATTGTCGACCCATGGCCAGGGAAGACTTTGACTGTTAATCAACTAGAGAATGATTGCATCTACACGGTCAAAGTCTCCAAGACCAGCAAGAGAGCCTAACAACCTTCGGGGAGTCTAGTACTACTACAACTGTTCCCAAACCATATAACAATGCATGTACGTACCGAGAAGCTGTAGATGATCATGGTCATGGGGCGTTATTTTTGTCTGACATGTCAACCCCAATTGACCCGATGATAGACTTTGACGTATGAATAGCACCAGTGCCATATTAATAACCTGTTGCTCCACTATGCTGCATATACTGGATTTAAAGTCAACTATGCCAAGTCAACCATGATTCCTATCAACACTTCAGAACCCAAGATGCGTGAGTTGTCCTTGCTATTTGGCTGCCAAGTTGGTACTCCGCCACACACTTTACCTGGGTCTGCCCCTGAGCCTCAGCAAACCATGAATTGAAGACTTTGTACCCATATTGAAAAGAATTGAGAGTAGATTTTTGGGCTGCTTCACTCTCCTGTCTACAGGAGATAAACTCATTCTCATCAAATCTGTTTTCTCCATCATGCCAATCTTCTTTATGTGCTCCCTTATGATCCCTGTGGATAGTAGTTACGCAACTCAACATCTACCTCAAACACTATATCTGGAGAAAGTTTGGTACATAGGAGAAAGTAACTGTATTGATTGCCTGGGAGAAAGCATACCTGCCCAAAACTCATGGTGGTATGGGTATCTTAGATATTACAAACCACAACTAGGCTCTATTGATGAAATATCTGCACAAGTTTCTCAATAAGGAGGACATCCCCTAGGTCAATATCATTTGGGGATCACATTATTCTAACTCTTTGCCTGGAGATAAAATGGATGGATCATTTTGGTGGAGATCTGTTCTTAAACTTCTGCCCACATTCAAGCAATTTGCCATATGTAAAGCTGGTAGAGGGGACACTACCCTATTTTGGATAGATAAATGGTTGGATCGGCCACTTCTCTAGAAATTTCCTAAGCTCTACTCTTTCATAAATAACAAGGAAGCTTTCCTGCAAAGGGTACAAGCATTACCAGAGATTGAACACCTATTTCGCCGACCACTATCACAAGAAGAATTTCACCAATTCACCATCTTCCAAACTAGCCTTGTTGACAGACCTCTGCAAAATGTGCAAGATCAATGGACATACCCTTGAGCAGCCAAACACTACTCTTCCATGAACATGTACAACCTTTTGATTGGTGCCAGTTCTCCTCACAACATCTTCAAGCAGCTATGGGGTACCTACCACCTGTAGACTCGGACACAAGATATTCTTCTAGCTACTACTGCATGATCGTACCAATACCAGGAATCTTCTGAACTGCAAGAACATGTACCTGGAGAACTATAAGTGTGCCCTATGTTCAGAAAACACTGAGGAAACTGTAATGCATCTGTTCTGGGACTGCCCATTTGCTCCACACTATTGGGGACTCTTCTTCCATCTAAGTACATGGATATTTCCCCCTATGACAAAATTTAGCTTGCCTTTCTTGAATTGCCAAAGGAATTTGAACTACATTTTATTGTCTTGGCTTGCTGGAGTATTTGGTCGATCAAGAATGACAATTTTTTTAGGTTTGCAGCTCCACATCTATTATGTTGTGTTCACTATCCAAAAGGAGGGCTACGGTGCACAGATCAACGCTAAACCTTCCAAGGCAGACAAGATCAAGCATTGGGTTAAACAACACCTTTATTTTTTTGATAACTAGAATGATACATAAAGCTGGTATTGGCTGATTGTATTTTTTTCTATGTTTGACCTTACTCTGAATATACTTTAATTAATGAAAATTACCGTAGAATGATTGTTCTACGGTTTCGGGGTCAAAAAAGTAGCACCAGTGCCGTCGATGTTACGATGGATGCTCTACCATAACTAAATGGACATGTACATCGATCCTTGTGTACCCCACGATCAATGATGGTGCCAAGGAACCAAATACAAATAAAAGCTTAGCATTAGTGTATGCCACGTAGAACCTACATTGTGAAGCAGACAAGTACTCTATTTACAGCTGCAGAAATACGCTGTCCACCCTTATCCATCACTCCATAATTTGGAAGAACTAATTTCAGCGTGAATTCAACATCTTATACCTTACATTTACTAATTGGAAGCACCACGAAGACTTCATGTTAATTCTCAGAAAACACATAAATTAAACCTTTAGATGTTAAATTTACGGTTCAGATCAACAAGTGAGCGTGGTTAAAGCCTAGAAATACACAATCAATAGACCAGACCAAAAAAATTGTAAACGTGCTATCAAAAGGAAAGAGAAATAATTTATAGACGCATCAGATCTGCATCTCACGACTAGATGCGTCCCCTCCCCTCTTACTGGCCATCCTCTTCCTCCTCCTAATCGCCACCCTCTTCCTCCTCCTAATCGCCACCCTCTCCTGTTTTTCACGAGTCCATGCTGTGCACATGATGCCACGAGACTCACCTACCGTAGCAACGCTTGCCCTCGGATGCTAGCCAAAACCTCCTCATGTACCATTATACCAGCGTATCCAAAATCTCATGTCTCCGCCATAATCGCAATGGCCGGCGTCGTCCCATGATCTTTCTCTCACCTTGAACGCTCTGGCTCCTCCTGGTCGCTCCCTTCGGTTGACTTCCACAGATTGTCGTTGGACGCCTGCGGTAGCCACCTTCTTAGTTGTGGCAAGACTTATCGTGCACTCATCCACGCCACCACCTCGTTACAGGAAAGGACGGATCCGGAAGCAAATTTCCTAGATCCAAACGACCCTCAGGTTTGTTCTTTGGATCGGCCTTAATCTCATGAGTTATATGATGCTTTTTTTAACCATGCAGGAGGACTGCATGTATAATAATAAGAAAGGAGAAAAAGAAGTACAACCGACCAAAAAGTCCACAAGAACTACCATACAACACCACTCAAGACAATACAACATCACCTACAGCAAAACGACCAGAACCATATGTCACAGTGAGTGTAGAACACAGCGACCCATACTCGCTTCTGCCCATTGTTTGGCGTCAGCAATAACTTGATCGAAGATTTTCAATAGCGGTGTGTAAGCATTCTAAAAAACCCTGCTATTCCTCTCCCTCCATATACTCTAGGTGACAAGCATTATCAATGTGTTCAAGGAATTCCTTTTGGTTCCTGAACTCTAGCCCTTGCAACTTGCAATCACTCTCGCAAGGAGAGATCAGATTGAGGGACGACCTTCATAAACCTGGCCTGATGAAGCACCAAACCCCAAAGAAGTGAGACTACATTGCAGCTCCAGAATAAATGATGTGCTGTTTCCTGGGTCGCATTACAAAAACAACAAGCATCCTTGTGCGGGAGTCCTCGCTTGGCCAGACGATCATCCGTCCAAATACGTCACCTCATGACCAACCAGAGGAAACGTATGCACTTCAACGGCACCCATGATTTCCAGATTGTGCATGGACGTGTTGCAAATGGTCCACGCACTAAAGTGCGCCAAGTAAACCGATTTCGTAGAAAAATAGACGTTGGAGTTCCATGTCCAATTCCATTTATTCTCCATACCTTGCACCAAGTGAACTTCTGAGACGACCTCCCACAGAGCCAAAACCTGGTGGAAAATTTGAATGGTAATTTGTCCTTTAATATCCTTAATCCAAGCTCCATTAATCAATGCTTCAGCCACAGCGTTTTGATTTTCGGCCGAATTTCGGCCATCTAGCCTGGGCCCGACATATGGGCCTTTCGGCCGAATAATTCAGCCCAATTTGAATTTATCTGGCCCGACCCAGCTTCCAGAGCCTTCCTGTTACGCTTCTGCTCAGATAAAACAACGAAACCAATCGCCCTAACCCTAGATCGCGATTTCCTCTCACTCCTCCCGTGTGCGGCGCCGCCGCTGCACAGCGAGCGGACACATCTCACTCGAGCGCCGCTTCACCCCCGTCCTCCGCATCTCGCCGGCGCTCACTAGCCTCCTGCCCTCCTCCACATCTCCTCGCATCCACCCCATCCACTCCCTGTCCTCTGCTTCTTCAAGACGGCGGCATGGTGCTCGGCGGCTGCGGCAACGGAGCTGATGGTGCGCGAGCCGACCAGTTCAACGGAGGCAGGAGCACGGGGCAGCGGCAGCAGCATGGAGGGCGTCCGCTTGGTTGGGAAGGTACAGATGTTCTTGATGCCTTTTATCTTCCTACTTGAAGCAGCAATCTGTCTCGCCCAAGTACCTGCATGCAGTTTCAGTTCTTCAGGAATTTCAGATCGATGTTGCTTTGTTTTTTTAGTAATAATCTGTGTACTGTGATGTACTTGTGCTGCTTTAGATTAAGGAGAGGCCCAGGCAAGAAAAATCGAGTCTTGATGAGCTAAACACAGTAGTGACATTATTAATCTGAAATATACATGCATCTGGTAGTCACCAAGGTTTCTCACAATGTTTTGGTTTGGTATATAATCTGAAACATACATGCATCTGGTAGTCACCAAGGATGCTCACGATCTGGTAATATTTATTTTGGTCCAAAAGAAAAGTGGGTTACAAACCTTGTTATGAACATCCTAAAATATATAATCGTTCCATAAATCTGGGTTGTGTGCTTGTGTTTTGAGCTGTTGAGATGATGCTTGTGCGCAATGTTATAGTTTTTTTTATCACATCCAACCACTGGCTTGTATATTTGCAGAAGCATCCGATGTTTGAATTGATAATTTATTTAGATCTACAGCACGTCCAATAAAAAAGCAGTTGTGTTACGTGTGTATTTAAGTAAGTAGATGTTGACCCAATGATTAATTTCAATGTTCACCAGTACCATTAAGTAAGCAAGTGACACCCTAGTAGATGGGGCTGTACTGTTTTTGTTTATCATTCATATGGGGACACCCTAGTAAGCAAGTGTTGCTTCCTTAGTTACCTACTCTTCATAACTGACCGTTGTTCTTTTGTCATGTGATTTTCAGGTAATGGAAATGCAAATAGGAGTGGCAATGGCAACCATGATGCAAATGGAAGTGATTCCCAAAGATCTTGGAAAGGTATTACTATGCTTTGCTTGTTCACACGATGCAAATGGAACCATGATCTTGATTTGCTAGCTTCAATTGAAGTGATGTTGTTTGTAACTTTGCAATGTAGGAATTAAAGACAATAACTTGTATGATCCTTGGAACCATGCATGGCCGTATTATGGGGGTTTTGATTGTGTGTACTGCAGCCTAAAGCACAAAGGTGGAGGTGCAACCCGTGTCGCGGAGCACCTTGGTGGTATTGTAGGTAATGTGAGGAGCTGCCCAAATGTGCCAAGAAATGTGAGAGATGCAATGAGAGAGTGCCGGGGTGAATCAAAGAGGAAGAAAAGAGACAAACAAAATAGCAGGCTGAGAATTGAAAGAAATATTATGGAAGGGCTGTATCAAAAAGGAGGGGTGATTAACGTACTAGATGATGATGATGAAGAAATTCAGATGAACATTAGAGAGGCCTTGCGTGACCCGAATGTCTCCCGCAGAGTTGAAAGGAGGATTGGCAGGGGGGGTGTGGGTGATGTGCGGGTTTCTGTTGGCAAAAAGAGTATCACCGCCTATTTTGACAAACAATTATCCAGCAACAAAGTATCTATGCAGCCCAAGATCACTAGTGCTTTGGATCCTAATTCAAGAGATGCACTTGGCCTAGCTTGGTCCAAGTTTTTTCATGCCAATGATATTGCTGGACGTAAAGCTGATTGTCCATACTTCCGAGCTGCTGTGAAGATCACTCAACAATTAGGGCCTGCTCCTTTACCAACAGCGAAGGAGATTGATGGGAAATATTTGGAGGCCAACTATGATGAAGCTACTTCATTTCTTCAAAAATTTAAACAAGATTGGAAAAACTTTGGTGTGACTCTTATGTGTGACTCTTAGACTGGTCCTACAGGAATGAGCCTCATAAACTTCATGGTATATTGTAATACACGAATGTTCTTCCTCAATACCATTGATGCATCTGGTCAGACTCAGAATTCAGGTTACTTCTTCCTCCTCTTCTTCGCATTTTACTTGCTTCTTGAATACTTGGATTTGTCCTATAATTGTCTTATGTTCTTAAAATATTTGCTTTGTTCTAGTTAGGTTTATACATATGTTATTACAATACTTTTCTTGAATACTTGGATCTGTCCTATAATTGTTTTATGTTATTAATGCCTTGTTCTAATTAGGTATATATCCATCTTACATATGTTCTTAGCTTCTTTAATACTTGGATCTGTCCTATAATTGTTTTATGTTCTTGATGCTTTGTTCTAATTAGGTATACATGCATTTTACATATGTTCTTAGAATACTTGCTTCTTGAATACTTGGATCTGTTTTAGAATTGTTTTATGTTCTTCATGCTTTGTTCTAATTTGGTATATATGCATTTTACATATGTTCCTACAATACTTGCTTTTTGAATACTTGGATCTGTCTTACAATTGTCTTATGTTCTTAAAATACTTGCTTTGTTCTAATTAGGTATATGCATTTTTCATAATTTTGCAGACTTTATCTATAGAGAGATTGAGAAGGTTGTAGAAGAGATAGGCCATGAACATATAGTTCAAATAGTAACCGATAATGGGTCCAACTATAAGAAAGCTTGCAAAACCCTTATAGAAGAACCAAAATACTCTCATATTGTTTGGCAACCGTGTGCTGCCCACACCGTCAATCTTATGTTAAAAGATATAGCCAAATTTCCCGA
The DNA here is from genome assembly GCA_011799875.1 of Thinopyrum elongatum. Lineage (NCBI taxonomy): Eukaryota > Viridiplantae > Streptophyta > Magnoliopsida > Poales > Poaceae > Thinopyrum > Thinopyrum elongatum. The sequence continues at coordinate 7,177,625 of CM022299.1, forward strand.
GGTTGATGTGATAGTCAAGAGTGCCAAGACAATCTGTAGGTTCTTGCATAAGCATAATAACCTACATGATAACATGAAGAAGAACATAGGTGGTGAACTAATTAGACCAAATGCCACCCGTTTTGGGACTGTCTTCATGTTCCTTGAGAGTTACCATTTGAAGAAAGATAAATTTAGGGAGTGGATGGTTTCGACTGATTGGAAGGAGTGTCAGTGGAGGTATGAGCCTGGATATGTGTTTGCTGAAGAATGTTTGTCTAGTAATGTTTGGTGGAACACACTAGAGTGGGTATTGGGTTCGTTGAGGCCACTTTATAAGGCCATGAGGTATGCTGATACACAGAAACAATGCACTCTTTCTGGATTCAAGAAAAGTATGATGCTCGCTATACAACGGATGGAAGCACATCTAGGCCCTACATCAAGGTTGTACCTTAGTTTCATGCGCAAGGTGGGCAAGAGGATAGATGCAATGGAAGAAGATACATTTATGGTTGCAGGTATTCATAAATGAATGGACTTCCGCAATTTATATTTTTCTTTTTTTTCTTTTTTAATTCATGTTGCTCTATTTTTATGCAGCTGCCGTCCTTGATCCATATACACATTACAAGCTCAACCTTTGCAACCATACAGATTATGCTACCTCACTAACAGATGCAATAGCGAAGATATTAGATCCAAAGAGTGCTCTTTCAGCCATTGATGAAGTAAGTAAGTTTAGGGAGTGCCAAGGGAGGTTTGGGACCAGATTAGCAGAAGAAGCTGCGGCGAGAATGGAGCCAAGTAAGACATGGTCCTTTAGTTTTAGAATTTTCATCTCCTTTTGGTTTGCAATTCTGAAAATTTCATTGGTGATATCTTGCAGCCCAATGGTGGTTTCAATTTGGAGGGGATGTTCCTGCATTGCAGAAGTGTGCAATGAGAATTTGCTCACAATGTGTCTCATCTAGTGGGTGTGAGAGGAATTGGAGCGCCTTTGCTTTGGTGCACACAAAGCAAAGAAATCGTCTTTTATATGACAAGCTCCACAAGCTAGTTTCTGTCCGCTACAACCTAAAGGTATAAACGAACTCAGTTTACTTTCTTTGTCAACCTTGTATTGTCCTTGCATGTCATATAATTTACTTGGTTTACTATTCAAACCTTGAAGATACGTGCTGAAGAAGATCAAGAGAAAGATATAGATAATGAAGTTGATCCAAGTGCACTGCTGATGGACACAACAATGTTTGATGAAGCAAATCCAATAATGGAGTGGCTGAATGAGGATGAAGAGGATCCAATTGTGGATGGAGCTGATGCAGCCAGTGCTGTTTTTGAGAAAATAAGGCGTCTCAACTCAAGCAGGAAGGATTCTTATGTTGGCACAAAGGGTAATAAGAAGAAAAGAAAGAGGAATCATGATGAGGAGAATGAGTATGTCGAAACTGAGAGTGAGGATGACGATGACGAGAATGAATATGTTGATAATGAGAGTGAGGATGCTGATTGGGTGAGTGAGGATGATGAGGATGATCAACAAGATCAGCAAGAGACACAAATGCAAGTGGAAGAAGAGACACAAGTACAAGCCGAAAAGGAGACAGCAGCAAGTGTTGGCAATTTGGAGACTCGTAGATCTGGACGACTAGTTAGGAAGAAGACCAAGGAGGTGAACAGCCTCTACTCGTAGATTTGGTAAGTCTTATTTTCAGTGTTTCCACTTCAAAAATTTAGCTTGATGTTTTATATGTTTGAAGCAAATAGCTTGATGTACATTGCTTTATTTAAGTAGGTTGATCTTTAATTGTTCTGGTGCTCTAATGTTTATGTTCACTGTGTATGATCAGTACTGCTGCTCTAATTGCTATTTGTCAATTATCACCTAGTAGTGTTGTTGTAATTGCTACTTATCTTGTATTGCTGTTGTAGTTGCTACTTTACACCTATCAGTGCTGTTCTAATTGCTACCAACAATCACCTAGTAGTGCTGTTCTAATTACTACTTGTCACTTTGTAGTGTCGTTCTAGTTGCTACTTATCACGTAGTAGTGCTTTTTTAAATGCCTAACTATCACCTGTATTTGTCTTTGAAATGATACCTGGCTGATGTGATGCTAGTTGGAGCTTGGAGCATGATGCTAGTTGGAGGCCTGGAGCATGGAAGCTGGAGCTTTTTCAATGGGACAAGACCACCCTGTCCATGCTTTCATGGATTTCTTTTGGAGCTGCTGTTCGGTGTGATGCTTTGATGGTTGTCTTTTGGAGTTGTTTCTATGTGAAATCCTTTAAATTCCATTGTTAGTTGTACTGAAGTATTTAAACTTTGAACTATGATGTGATGGTTGTGGACTGTCAAGTTTAGAACTAATGTGCGTGAGGGTTATATTGGACTGATGCTGTTATTTTAATCCCTAGAGCTAATTTTCTAAACATTAAATGATTACTCCTGATGGTTGTTGGGCTGCTATGATTTTGCTTTGTTTGATTTCAAATTTCTGTGAATTTTAGGTCAAATTTCGGCCAAATTTTGTTCAAAAATTCAAATTTTGATTTTTCATTTTCGTCCGAAATTTTGCCGAAATTTTTGAAATGGCCGAAATTCGGCCATTTCGTTCAGGGCCGAGAAAAATGGCAAACCGAAAATCAAAACGCAGCGTCCTTCTGGCTCTAACAACCAGGGGAACAGATTGGAAAACGCAGGCGCGAGATCCTCCACAACCACTCCTTGAACCCATTTATCAGTCCAAATGAAGCATTTTGACCCATCTCAAAAAGAAGCATTTGACCCATCTATGAGTTATATGATGCTGCATGAATGTAATTAATGATGGGTTCAAATATGGATTCTAGGATGAGTGACGAACTGCCCTTGATACCCGTGAATACTAAGTAGATTGAGAAGATGATACTAAAACTAAACATGTTGTTTTCAGATTTTGTGTGCATTAGATGTTAATCCAATCGTTGTTTTGATGTAACTGTGTCATGAACTGTGTGTTAGCACTAATCTTGACTTAGTAGATGCATGTGTTGCACGGGTTAGCGGAGGTTGTTAGCTAGCTAGTTAGTCGGAGTGCATGCATGTGTATGTAAGATCATATCCACTCGTTCGCAGGGGCGGACCCAGGATGGAAATGTCCCGGTGTCCCATGTAGTCATTGCTTTTATTTGGGGGAGAATTTTATTTGGGGCAGCCTCTCTCAGCAGCTATAGCGGGTAGTTTTTCATCGGGGATGGATGATATTTGGAAGTTTTTCCTGAATATGAGGATATCATAGTGGTTACCACATTGTAGTCTCGAGGCTCTCCAACAGGAATTGCGGCGCAATCATGAAATTTTTTGCAGACAATTTAAAATGATGCTTGTTGTACATGATTTGCAAAAAAATAACACTCAACAATTTAAATACTAATTGATTACATACACAGAAAATTCCAAACTAGGGAAACAAAGATTATTGGTAAAGTGGAAAATCACCTCGAAAACCTGAAAATTTACAATAATCCAATTCTCAAGTAGATGTGAATCTCGATAAAATTTTGGAATATCATGGTAATCCAATTTTCAAACACATGTGAACCACTCCCTAAATTTGAAAAAGTACCATAACCTAATTCTCAATTGTAAGACCTTTGAGATTCAAAACTATAGTCGAGGCTTGGACTTGAAAAAGATAAGGGAGTTACCCAAAAAAAAAAAATCTCCAGCGATCCATGTAAAAAGTCGGCGTGCTGCCATGCTATGGTGAGCCACGTGTTGGCCTATAGGACGAGGACGAGGCCAGGCGGATTCAGTGCAGAGGAGGCAAGAAACCAGAAGGTAATTATGGGCAGATACACACAATGACACAAAGCGGTCAATCGATCAGATTTTCTTTTTTTGAATCAGTCGATCAGATTGATCAACTCTCGGGAGTGCGTGACTGCATGGGCCATTAGATGGGCTGCGTGAGCGCTTAGTCTGGTGGCTTCTCGCCGGTGTCCAACAACAATTTTTACGGGTGTCACACGCCTAAACGGGCTATATATATAACGTAATCAGAACAATTACCCGGTGTCCTGTGACACCGGTTGGCATTACGTAGGTCCGCCCCTGCTCGTTCGGCACCCAGGGATGAAAATAGTATCCCCTCAGGGCGAGCCGGCGTTATTTTCGCCGTGGGGGCGGTCGCGTTCCCACTCGCCGCCCCAAGCTGGCCCCCAGACAACATATTTTGAAAATATAGTTCGGCTAGTTTGAAGAATTTGGACGAAATTCATTCATATTTGTACATAATGCAAAAGACATAACTTAAAACCTAAAACTACGCCGCCGCCCGCCGCCGCCGCCGTCCCCGAGCCTTCTACATGCCGAGGAGCTTGTAGAAGGCGGTGTTGTCGTCGCCGTCACCGCCGTCGTCGTCGTCGTCGCTGCCGCCATCCTTGCTGCGGCCCTGCCCTAGGTCGCCTTGGCGGACGGGATTGGTGGGCGGCGGTGCCTCGTCGTCGCTGTCCTCGAGCACGATGACGCCGTCCTCGCCGCGGCCACGCCGCCGAGCGGCAATCTCCTCGAGGGCGCGACACTGGCGCTCCAACTCCAGCTGGATGTAGTCGTCCCGCGCCCATTTGAGGCCGGCCTCCTCGTCGGCGGCCATGTCCCCGTGCTCCTTCTTCACGGCGACGAGCCCCGGCTCGGTCTTCACGGTGACGAGCCCCGGCTCCATCTTCGGCTTGACGAGGCGGGAGGAGGGAGGAGAGGGGCCACCGCGGGTACGCCGCCCGAGCGGCGTCTCCATGGGCTCGGCCTTGACGGGGGCGCGCGGGCGAGCGCCGGCGACCCGGAGGAGCGGGAGGAGGAGGAGCCGCTCGCCTTGCGCCTCGGCAGCCAAGAAGAGATGCCGCTCCGGTGGGGGACCGGGGCCGGGGCCGCGGGGTACTCGAGCGGCCGCTCGTTGCCGCCCTCGAGGTGCTCGAGGACGGCGAGCGTGTGCTCGGGGACGCCCACCACAGCCAGCGCCCGTCGGTGTTGTGAGGCGCCCTCACCAGCGCGTTGTTGGTGGAGGCGAGCTGCTCCTCGTGGCGGCGCCGGAAGTACGCCGTACACCAAGCGTGGTTTGTCGGTGGCGTACACCGGAAGGCCCCGCACTTCCTCTGGCAGGGACGCCCGAACGCGCACGATCTCAGCGTCGCGGTGGTCGGCGTCGGTCGGCGGCGGGGGAACGGGAACGCCTCCGGCGTTGAGTCTCCACGAGCCCGGCACGCACATGTCAGGTGGCGCCGGGTAGTTCGCCTCGTGGAGGAGGTACGCCTCCCACTCGTGAAGATGGCGGCGGCCGAAGCCGTTGGCCGCCGCTCCGTCGCCGGGGAATCGATGGGCCATCGGCGGTGGCTGCAGACGAGGAGAGAGGTGGGGCGTCGGCGCGGGCTGAGGCGAGGGAGTGTGCGGCCAGCGGCGAGGGCCAGCGGTATTTATAGCGGCCGGTGGGCGGCGAGCGGGCGACAACCGTGTGGACGCGTGGCGGGAGGGGCGGTGCGCGCCGCGACGCGCGTTCACTGCGCCGCCCGTGAGGAATCAATGGAAGGCTGACCGGCGGCAGCCTTCGCATTGGTTCCCCGCGGGAAAACGAGGCGATGAGAACGATGAACGCGCCTAGTCGCTGACTCGGCGGGTCCACCAGTCTTTCGCTCCAAAACCGTTTCCCCCGGCGCTCCCCAACACGCCGGGTTCGGCCTGGGTATGCTGGCACCAAATTCGGCCCTAACCGGCGAAAAGTGGGCTTCTGGGGCGTGACTGGGCTGTTTTTTTCACGCCGGTGATAAAAAAGGGTCTTGGGGGAGGGGGGCCTGTTGGGGGCGCGGCTGAAGATGCTCCTAGGCTTGCATGCAGCCTTAGTTTGGAGCAGCTGAGTAGTGCATCAGTTGGGGCGCTGCATGTACTGCGTACGTGAGTTAGTTGTGCTAGTGTGCTGGCCGAGTCTTCCGCAAGGAGCAGGCAACAAGCAGGAGAGATGTCCAAGGACGTGCTGGTGCTACGGCGAGTGGGCAGGCGGGACGTGCGGGCGTGCGGCCAACCGTGACGAGTACTATTTAAGCTTGCGTGCTGTGCCTGTGCATAGAAGGAAGAGAAGGCTGTGCCTGTGGAGCGGGCGTGCTGTGCCTGTGCCTCGTGTGCGTATGTATGTATTCTGTAAAGTCGGAATACAGAGAAATAAAAGGCAACGGCGTATCTCGCCGGCAAGGGTTCGTGTCGAGTTTGTCTCTTCCATCCGGTCGTACGTCGTCGTAATTTCTCCCTAATAATAAACCAGCTGTTGCTTCCGGTCGTATGTCGTCGTAATTTTACAAAAAAGTCCCTCTATTTCTTAATTCAATCCGGAGTCCCTGTTTAAGTGGATCTGGAAAAACGGTTCATTTTTATAAAAAAAAACTACGTTTGTAAAAATTCAGCCCGCGATCATGTTTTCTATCTTATCCCCTTTCGAGCGCGGCCGGGCAGCGCCCTTCGCGGCGGCGACAGCAGCTCCGGGTGGGCTTGCGGGAGATGGGGTGGGAAGGCGGCGGTGCGCTCGGGCGCCGCATCAGGCGACGGCAGCGAGGCGGGTAGGCGGCGCTGCGCTCGGGGGATGCAGCAGCGAGGCGGTGGTGCGCTCGGGTGCCGCATCAGGCGGCGGCAACGAGGCAGGAGGCGCACGCGGAGATGAAGGAGGAGAAAATGAAGAGTCGACCGGGGCACGGAGTTCGCCGGCGTTGAAGCCACGGACCACAGCGGCGCAAGCTTGCAGGGGGCGGTGGCTATTGCGGGGAGGCGGCGCTGCGCTCCGGCGCCGCATGCCTCCTCTGCCGCTCCTTCTTTCTTTCTTCCCCAACTCCTTCTCTCTTGCACATCGCCGTCTTGCTGCCCACGCAGCAAAGAGATCAAGGGAGAGTCGGGAGTCGGGTCAATCGATCTGTCGCACGACTGATGCGGCACTCCCTGTTCCATCTAGATCAATGGGCCGCAGAGGGAGGTGGAAGAGGAGCCACGACCTCGGAGCAGGAGGCTGCCGCCAAGCACGCATCTGACTGCGGCTGTTTTATCCATGAGCTGGAGGATAAGGTATTCACCTCTAAATCATACTTCTGTTTCCGTGTTTTCATCTTAAATATGGATTACCAATATACCACTCTCACTTGGATTTGCACATGAAAGCAGTATAAGTACTTGCACCGAACTGTATGATTTGTTGAGCCAAGTGTTGAGTCTGATATGGCATCTTTATGCTTTCAGAGAAGCGCATCTCTGAAATTCACAGTTTTGAACCGAAAGAGATACATCTAGACCATGCTCGCATGAGTGGTTCCAGTGTCATATACGCCAACTTGGTAGTAAGCATGTCTTCTTGTCTGATTTTAACTTAGTGTAGAAGTATTCCATGCTACTATTTGTTGACCAGAATTGGCTACCAGGTTGGAGATTTGGGATCGGATGCTGCTCCAAGAACGAGGAGCCAAGGTGCTGAACTAACAGCAGGGGGAGGATAATTCTTCGGGTAACAACATAGCCGTCGACTATAGAATTAAGTTAACTGTTTGCTTTACTTGAAGCTTCAAATTGTAGATAAGAAAACAAACATGTTTTTAGTATGTTGATTTTAATAAACCGGCCATTGCTTCTGCCCGCTCACCGTCGCGGCGATTTGAATAATTGTCAGTTTGTGAACACGTCACTTAGCATCTTTTCTAATGTATGTGAGGGGCTTAGCTGGGGAAATTTTGAAGTGGTTCAGATGGGGATTTGTATCATATCCTGCTGCTGTGTATGCTGTTCTTTGCTCTGCTTGGAGCAATTTTGCACAGGGAGATATGATTTGGATCAGTTATGTGATGTTCTGTCATGCTTTTTGTGCTCCTGCTCAAGACAGAAACATTTAGATATTTGTACTGATCATTGGTACCGGCACTGATCGTATTTATTCTCATTTGTTCCAGGTTAATCATCTAGGAAAGTAACACTTGATCACAAGGTATTAAAGTTAGTAGATGTATGTAAAGTTATGTAGCTTCGTCAAACAGATGTCAGTTTTTAGATGTTCGTCAGTTATGTAGCTGCTCTCCAATGAGCTTTTCAACTCAACATGCCTTCGGTCAAATATACATGGAGGACACAAAACAAATCAGAAATAAATTAGCAATCCGTTAAATCCAGATATTTGTCTGATTTGCTGCTTTCATTTTGTGGAACCTAGCTTGTGAAATGTTCATGTGTTCTTACTTGAGCGCCTCTTGTGGTTTTAGCAATGGAGTTGGCTCTAGCTCTTGAAAAGATGGTGAGCGAGGAGCTACCCAACCTGCTCACTGTAAGTTTCTCCTTCTCGCCTATTTATACAAGGAAGTTACTTTCAAGGTATTTGTGTGCCTGTTCCACACACTGAATTCTTTATTGAGTGCAACTAGGAGATTGCGGCGGCAGCGGGGTTTTTGTGTCGGCACACTGCGGGGAGCTGCTGGACAGTGACCTATGGTGGTGGATCAGAGTTGGAATTCAAGAGGGTTGGTGTGGTTGCAGTTATCCGACGATTGGGAGAGAGTGGAGCAACAGAGGAGGCTGGCCAAGGACATGGCCGCGGATAACACATCTTGCTCAGTTTCCCTGACGAAGCAAGGTTGGTTGCATCCTGCATGACCTCATATTTTTCATGAGAGTTTTGTGATGCTCTTGTTTTAGAAAAGTTTTGTGACGTTAACTCATGAGACATTTGACATGATACTATGTGAATGTAAACGTAATCTGCAGTGCAGAACAAACAGAGTGAACAAGCCAAGAACGTATTGGTCAGTCTGTCATTGTCATACTTTTCTTTTTTTAATTCTATCATACTATATAGTTAGTACAAGATCATCAAATATTCAAGATATATTTTGGAAATATAATTTTGTGAAATTGAATGCACAACATGTTTAGAGGAGAGGAGACAGAGGCTTGCTGTTAATAACTTGAGTCGCTGTGATGATCGCCCGGGCGGCCGTGTAGCTGTCTCAGATGGAGTACCAGGGGAAGGACCAAAAGGAGGTGCCCGCAGGTACGATAAGATTCAGCTTTCCGGAATTTTGGAGAGGCGCTCGACGCACTGCAAAACTTTTATTTCTAAATGTTGCATGCTACTACCTCCTAATTAATATGTCATTGAAATGAACTAGATGCAGCTCTTCATGGACATGGTAACATGTTTTGGTTTGCAGGTTTAATATTTGACGTCCTCTGTTTGGTAATGAGAGCAATGCAGTATTCTGAAGGGGCACAGATGTAAGGGAAACTGATATATGTCTACCTGTCAAGCTGGAAACTGCAATTTGTGGTCTGATCTACGAGCTCCGAATAAATTGCTTTTCTCTTTCCTTCAAGTTGTCATCTTATTTCAGGATTGACATCACTAATAATGCAGAGGTTTTTTTCCATTCAATCAAATTATAAATTTCAAATTTGTTACCCGTTTCTATAAGTATTGTACTATTTTGTTAGAATGTTGTTTGCCATTTATATTAATTGCCATTCTTGCCCACTTCCTCTGATTGCAGCTCTTTGTGTGAATCATTTAGTTCATCACCAGTCAGGTTTTTAAAATTTCAGGTATCCCACCCTATTATCTATTTTCCAAATCAATTAATTCTTGTGTTAGAATATAGACATCTGGAGAAGGTAGACATAGCATGTCATCTTCTTTCAACTAATGTTTTGTTCAAATACATTGATGTTATCCTTCATTTTTGCTACAGACCTTTTCTTATATTTATGCACTTCTTCAAAAGGCGAACATAACATGTGAATCATCTGCTAATATCTTTACAAAGATTAATCTCATGATACATAGTGAAGTAATATAGGTGTCATATACCACAATCATCACATTATCTGTACATTCATTATTTAGTTCTTCCTTTTTTTGGTTCATTTTGCAATAGTTATGGAATCTGAATTACTAATAGATAGTACTAACAAATTAATTCTGTAGCTGCTTCATTAGGCATGGCCTTCGTTAAATAAATAATTTCTTCAGGGAGGATTAAGTAAATTGATATGCAATGTACAATTAGTTAATTTTTTTTTGAAAAGGAGGTTATCCCCCGGCCTCTGCATCAGAATGATGCATGCGGCCATCTTATTAAAAAGCAAATAGTTCAACAAAGTCTCCAAGTCTCGAAAAACAAAAAGGCTCACAAAGAGCTAAACGCATGAATACGGGATAGCCATAACCGCCGGAATAAAGATAGATAGAAAACTAAACACCTATCCTATTACATGACCGTCATCCAAACCGGTTGAAGATATCCCGTGCTACCGTCTCCCAACGGATAGACCCAGTAACCATACGCTCCCTGGCATCCGTCGGAGTGAGTAGCGACCACATACGGATCAATGTAGTGGCCCGAAAAATAACCTGCAAGAAATGAATATGTGTTGTTCTGTTAAAAAGCATATACTCCTACATGAATAAAGTTCGCGGTTTCTGACTCAACTCCATCCAGCCACGTCCCGAATAACGTGCGGATGGTATTCCGAGGAGTAATGTTAAACGCTATGTGAACAGACCGCCATAATTTTTTTGCCATTGGGCAATCAAGGAAGAGGTGTTTGATAGATTCATCATATTCGCAGAAACTACATCTTCGCGATCCTGTCCAGTTACGTTTTGTCAAATTGTCCTTAGTTAGAATGACTTGCTTGTGGACAAACCACATAAACACTTTAATTTTTAAGGGCACTTTGACTTTCCAGATATGCATAGATCGAATGATAGTGCCAGAGTTGATAATATCCAAATACATGGATTTTACCGAAAACACTCCATTCTGAGTTAGTTTCCAGTGCAACTGGTCTGACTGTTGAGAGAGGTGAACATCCATCAATCTTCTCATAAGATGGAGCCAAGCTTCCCAACGGTTTCCCGCTAAAGTCCTCCTGAATTGAATATTGAGAGGGTTGGACTGTAATACTGTTGCAACGTAAGCATCTCTACGCTGAACAATATTATAGAGAGAAGGATATTGGATAGCTAGAGGTGTCTCCCCTAACCACGTATCCTCCTAGAATCTCGTGGAAGTACCATTACCAACAATGAATTTTGTCCTTTGGAAGAAGGCTGATTTCACTCTCATCAGTCCTTTCCAAAACGGCGAATCAGTCGGTCTGACCGTCACCTGAGATAAGGTTCTAGAATGAAGGTACTTATTACGCAGAATCTGGGCCCATGTGGCATCGGTCTCTACAGATAGCTTGTACAGTCACTTGCTGAGAAGACATCTGTTCTTCACCTCTAAATTTTCAATGCCAAGACCACCTTGGTCTTTTGGCCTACAAATAATATCCCATTTAGCAAGCCTGTATTTTTGTTTTAACTCATCACTCTGCCAGAAAAAATGTGATCGATAGAAGTCCAGTCTTTTCCGAACCCCAACTGGTACTTCGAAGAAGGATAATAGAAACATAGGCATGCTCGTGAGCACCGAATTAATGAGAATTAGCCAGCCTCCATATAACATAAGTTTGCCCTTCCAGCAGCTTAATTTCTTTTCAAATCGATCCTCAATGCACTTCCATTCGTTGTTAGATAGCTTGCGATGGTGAATTGGTATGCCCAAGTATGTAAATGGCATCGACCCTAATTCACATCCAAACAGTTGTTTGTAAGCTTCTTGTTCGTCTTTAGCTCTCCCAAAGCAGAACAATTCACTTTTATGGAAGTTAATCTTTAACCCCGATAACTGCTCGAAAAGGCATAACAGAAGCTTCATGTTTCTTGCTTTATCCAGATCATGCTCCATAAAGATGATAGTATCATCAGCGTACTGTAGAATGGATACTCCTCCGTCCACTAGATGCGGGACGAGCCCACCTACTTGGCCATTTTCTTTAGCTCTTCCTATTAGAATTGTCAACATGCCCACTACTATGTTGAACAAAATAGGAGACATCGGGTCTCCCTGTCTTAGACCCTTGTGTGTCTGGAAATAATGATCTATGTCATCATTCACTTTGATTCCGACACTGCCTTTTTGCGTGAAAGAGTCTACCTGCTTTCTCCAGGATTGATCGAATCCTTTCATCCGCAAGGCCTGCTGTAGAAATGGCCATTTAACTTTATCGTACGCTTTCTCAAAATCCATCTTAAAAACCATTCCATCTAGTTTTTTCGTGTGGATCTCATGGAGCGTTTCATGTAGGACCACAACCCCTTCTAGGATGTTTCTGTCTGGCATGAAGGCTGTTTGAGATGGCTGCACCACACTGTGTGCAATCTGCGTTAGCCTGTTAGTCCCCACCTTGGTGAAGATTTTAAAGCTGACATTAAGAAGACATATCGGTCGGAACTGCTCAATCCGCACCGCATCTGTTTTCTTAGGGAGCAGAGTTATCGTTCCGAAATTCAAGTGAAATAACTGCAAATGCCTAGAAAACAGATCATGGAACATTGGAAGCAAATCACCCTTAATAATATGCCAACACCTTTTATAAAACTCAGCCGGAAATCCATCCGGTCCAGGAGCTTTAATGAATTAATAATTTGGTGTAGCATGGAGATTGATCTCATTGGTACATATATTCTTTAGTTGGAATAAGGTGACCAAAAGCAAGTGATTGATAATTTGTGTGTTGTCTAAAATCTCACATTTGCAGTTTTGAGCACTGTTCTCACCTTCTTTTCTTGATAAAAAAACGAATTCTTCAACTTTGTTTTCTCATGATCACATCTTAAGTTGTAAGGATATTTTAATAATACATTGCCCCAAAAGGCAATTGGCTTTTACGTTTATTCCAGAAGTTCACTCTTTCACCTCATTTTCTTCAAAGGTTGAATTTTTCATGTATGATATATATACAAGATAAATGATATGCATTGTGATCTTTCTCAACTTGAATATGGATTCACAGCCTTATACACAAACACTGCAGCTGTTAAGCAAGACAGGAAAATGGTATATGCATCCTTCAGCGCAGTTGGTTACTGCAAGAAGTGCAGAGTTTGTTTGATGAGATAGAAATCTGAAATCACATATGGTTCTGCACATGAAGTAGCAACTTATATTTCAGTTCTGCAAGTTGTGCATATGACAGCATGATCCAACCCCACCCCCCCCCCCCCCCCCCCCCCCCCCCCCAAAAGCTGATTTGATTCTATTTCAGAAAGTTGCACAGAAAGGGCATCTTCTAAAATTATTACGGTGCAACCATTTTTTAGCTGGGCTTTGCAGTTATTCCAGTTTCTATCTTTTCTTGGTTAGGTTTGGTACCCTGCTTCAAAGACACTGGCTGAGAAGGCAGCATGGAAGTTTGTAGAGGAGAATGGACTGGATGTGGTTGTGGTCAATCCAGGGACTGTTTTGGGCCCGATGATTCCACCAAGGATCAATGCTAGCATGGCCATGTTTCTTCGCTTACTTGAAGGTACGCGTAGTGCGATCATGCTCTGTTCATAGTTTAAGATCTTCTTCATAATTTTCCAGATAAAGAAATTTATATAGTACTACTCTTTAATCATTGTTAGTCTCTCTAAATGTTTGCTGATAGGTTAGCAATAATAGCAGACTGAATCAGGGGCAATTCATGAACTTGTGCAAACTGAACACATTCTTTTCCTGATGAAACCTTCATATAACATCTAAATTCACAACCTTAAGAATCAGAATACGGATGAGCAAATTAGTTTCATCGGGAGAGAACTGGCTGAAATGAAGCTAATACCAATGTACTGAGTATTCTATAGTGGTTAGTATACTAGAGAGTAAAGCTGCATGTTTTGTTATATCTGAAACCCTTTTCTGCTCCATACTTTACGTAAACAATCATCATCCATTGGCATTCGTCACCCTGGCAATGAAATAACCAACATTTGCTATTCAGAAGACTTTTCTTGTCCGGTTCAGTGTGTGATTTGTTACTATGATAAGTAAACATTTCCTCAACCCATCTTTCTGTACACACACAGGTTGCACAGAGGAGTAGAAGGATTTCTTCATCAGGCCAGTCCACGTGAAAGACGTCGCGTTAGCCCATATCACGTTGTTTGAGAACCCGGCTGCATCCGGGAGGCACCTCTGCGTGGAGCCCATATGTCACTGGAGCAAGTTCGCGTCCAAAGTCGCGGAGCTCTACCCCGACTACAAAGTCCCGAAGCGACACACACTGAACACAGAACACATACTTCACATGTTTAGAGCACAGTAATTTCATAGCAAACAACGACATGAATGGACTGTTGTCGCGGTGCTAATCTCTTCACATTCGATCGGTTTGGTTGGCAGATTCCCTGAGGACACGCAGCCTGGGCTGGTGAGAACGGAGGCGGTGCCGAAGAAGCTGATGGCACTGGGCCTGCAGTTCACTCCTTTGTAGAAGATCATCAGGACGCGGTGGAGAGCCTTTGGAGCAGAGGATACATCGCCTGATGGCTGGATTATTAGCCGTACTGTATTCCTTCCCTTCTGTTGTAGGGTCATGATCAACCCTTGCTCGAGAGATGTGTTGTGCCCAGCCCAGTGCTAGACCTTATACTCCCACCGTTCCAAATTACTCGTCGTGGTTTTAGTTCAAAATTGAACTAAAACCACGACGAGTAATTTGGAACGGAGGGAGTAGTTGCGTGTATGATTGTGCAATAACGGCTGATTGATCTGCTGGTACACCTGTCTGTTCTTGCTAGATTCTTCCTACAAGTCTTTGGGTGTTGCAAGGAAGATCACCGATGAATAATTGTCCAGGATAAGAGAAGAAAACAGTACGCTCAAAATAAAACCAATATTCTATTACCTTATCTATACCTATTTTTACCTGTATATATATTTCAGGTTTATGTTTTTTCTGCAACACATCTTGTCATGACAACGCGGAGGATTTTAAAGAGTTCGTTGATGTCATCATGCCTGGCTGTGGGTCATGGGAGGAGGATGAGGGGGTCTTGAGCCATTGGGTTAAGGATTTGTTGTTTTTTTCCGTTGCAACGCACGGGCATTTGTGCTAGTTTCTAATGAAGATTTCCTCACCATGTTTCACCACTTGGTAAGGTGGAAACAATTGCCCTATCCATGTTAGACATCTACTCCCTCCGTTCCTAAATATAAGTCTTTGTAAAGATCCTACTAGATGGACTACATATGGAACAAAATGAATGAATCTACACTTAAAACACATCTATATACATCCGTATGTGGTTCATAGTGAAATCTCTACAAAGACTTATATTTAGGAACGGAGGAAATACCTTATAAAGGATGAAGGGGTAGCTAGGCAGGCTCGCTGTGTCCACGTAGGCTATGAATATGAATAGTGGCCGAGCGTTGCGTCCCGCGCGAGCAGAGAAGTGAGCGAGCGAGAGAAAAAGAGGCGAGCGATAGTGACAGGACAAAAGTGCCTGCGTCTCCCCCACGACCTAACCCGCGTCTCCCCCGCGACCCCGCCTCCTCCCCTGCTGCTGCCGCGCCCTCTTCTCCCCTTCTCTCCCCCGCGACCCCCGCCTCCTCTCCTGCCGCCGCCGCACCCTCTTCTCCCCTCTGCCGACGCCGCGTCCGCCGCTCCCCCGCCTCGAGCCAGCCACCGCCATGGAGCCACCGCTCCCCCACCTCGAGCCAGAAGCTGCCATGAAGCCATGGATACTACGCGGGAGGAGGAGAAACGCGAAGGGGAGGAGCGGTGGTGGCGGCCGCCTCATCTCCGCTTCCCGATTCAGCCACCCATCCTCGATGCCGGCGTGGGATGATAGAGAAGGAGATGGTAACCTTGATGGCCAAACAAGGGAGGACGAGAGATGGTGGGATGGGATGGATCTGCTCGGCAAGGTGAGAGGATAGAGACAAAAGGGGAGCTCGAGGTGCTCAAGACGGAGCAGCAGAGGACGACTCGTCGGCGAGCACAAGTTTGAGGTGGTGATATCTCTCATTAACTCTGTTTCTTCCATGCGAAAGGCTCAGCCCCTTGCTTGCCCTTCGCCTTTTCCTCTTTGCCATCGCTCAACAGGAGGCGGATTCATGTCGTCTTGGTTCTTGACAGGGTGACGGAGAGCACCCACATTCTTGGGCAGCTCATAGTCAACAACCGATATCCCCAAGCACCCAGGCCATCAAGGTCTGGCTTTACCCTGATGTCATTTTGGAGGAAATCTTCGTTTGCTAGAAAGCTGACCATGGTATTTATCTGAAGCATCATAAGAGAAAAAAACAGTTATTTACCTTCACAGATGAATGGTGGCAATTGTATAACTATCCAAATTAAGTTGACACCAACAGCTGTGAGGTTATGTCAGACAATAGATCATCACATAGTTAGTTGGGGAACACTTGGCGCATGCAGAATGGGAAAAGATCATCTCATGAGCATTCAGAATCTATATATGTGCTATAGGTTTCAGAGTTTAGGTACTAGCAGGCTGTGCTATAGGTTTCAGAGTTTAGGTACTAGCAGGCAACAATTTGCAAGCGTGGTATCCGTTGTCTTCTCTATCCCTAACCCAATTCGTAGTACGTGAGAGGTTTTAGCCAATGTGATACAAAGTCAACCTTAGTTTCACCTTTTAATGCCAGTTTTAACATTTCCAGCAGTATCAACATGTTAATCTGAACCCAGAGCTGTAGACCATTGTCAGAATATCCACAGGTAATCTTTTTATTTTCTGAATATTCTGTTGATCATATCTATTTCGAACATTCGATATGTGAACAGAATATTCCAAATGAGTTGTCAAGTGTGTTAAATATATACTGAGGGCTTGAAAGTGGTAGAGAAGATCAGAAGAAGCATCTCCTTTTGTTTTTGCTTCTGCTCGTGCCCTGTATATGATGTTGCAGCTCAAAATCTAGATGTTGGTGATCCGATAAGAGAAGGCAAGGAGCTGTCCGTGATCAGTATGTAGTAATGGGCATCAATGTTTTCTTATACTGGTGATTCTGAAGCAGTTAAATTGATATGATCGCTTCACTCCCCTCCTATACTCCTTTAGTCCATTTATTCCTAGACTATATGTTTTTCTTTTGTTAAAACCTTGAAGTATTAAGATGTTAGGGTAAATTCTCTCACAAAGCTTGCTTTCTCCATAGTCATATGTACATGTGTTACTTTATTTCCTATAGCTGTATTGCTATTTCCCCTGGGGACCTGTCCCCTGTTTCCTTCGTTATAGTAGCATGATCAAACAAAGGAAAAAGAAGTGTTCGAATTATGGTGTGGGTCTTTAAACAATTATGTGTGTACTGTATATATAGCTATTGAATAAGAACTGTATGTTCCCGCAAAAAAAAAAAGAATAAGAACTGTATGTATAGTTATTGATTTATGTTTCTTGTTGTTTATGGGTGACTTGTGTTGCGTTCTTGTGTATTCATTTGGACCATCTTTGATTAGCTCTTACTGTATATTGTGTTAACTCATGTGTTACTGCTGTCAGCTTGACTGTGTTTACCTGTCATGCTCTTTGTGCATTTTTCCTTCCAATCTTAGCAGAAAAAATGTGTTGTTGTTTACTTATGCTTGCCCTGGTGCTTTCGGAGAGATATATGCAAGTTTCAATTACCTGTTTCCAAAATGTAAAATATGTGAGTTCTATATGATATCTACTCTCACCGGACTAAGGTTTTTGCAGCCTATTGTCAGAAGATGTACAGAAGTTTTAAGTAGAACCATTCAAATATCTGGTGGTAATTTTTTGGTACGCCGGTTTCATGAGGATGGATATATTATTTGGAGGTTGCTGGCCTTGTCTCCATTCCAGCGGAAAACACTGTCTTTTATGGATGAATAAGCAATTATCTTACCATATATATAGGAATGCCTCACTTACCTTAGAGGAACCTATGGCTGAGATATCTAGCCAAAAGATTCAGATTGCAGTCTTGAACATGATCACTAAAATATCTTCCCACAAAAGAACTTCTATTGCATTGGAAAGTGCGTTGAACAAGATACGTGGTCTTGTGGTAGGGATTGCTTATAGTGGTTTTGATAGGTTTGCGAGAAGCAGCTATAAAGGCATTGATGGGAGTTTCCTGTATATGGGTGCTGTCCTCGGCTTCTTCTGTCAGACGTGTACCATTCAGTCAACCAAAGGGAGCTATGTGATTTTTTGCCCCCTCCAATGTCTTTAAGAGAGTACCTCTTTGTGCAGTATGGTGGTGAGGGTGTTGGATAAGATAGAGATCCTTCATCCGTGCATGAGGTGTTCAAAAGGATGCAGGATATGATCTTCAAGTGGGTAAACCGCACAGTTTTGTTGGTTGGATTCTTGTCTTGTGAATTTATTGTTGGCGCATTTATATATTTGAGAGGGCTGCCATGTATCCTAGGTGTGTTGAATCCATAGCGTGTTATCTACGCATTGGAGAGGACATTGTGTCTCTTTATCTCTTGCTGAGGTTAGTCACGAAACTTCCCTTTTCCACTGACAGAGGTTTATCCTTTTCTCTGTAATTCCGTGCAAAAAATGTTTCTTAAATGATTAGATTTGTAAAGCACCTGGATGAACAAGAGAACAGAAAATAACAAAGGCTAACACTTTTTTCTTAGTATTATTATGGAGACTGTTGCTTAATAATCAGGGGAGAACTCCTTTAACTAAAAAGAAGTATTATGGAAACTGTCTTAGAGCTAGATTACATTTTCTGATGTTTTTTCACTCGAATTTGGTGTCACCGATTGGTGCTTAGGAAATTGTTTCATCGCTACTTCGAAACATCTTGTTATACTTCTGCTGCTGGACTGCTGGCACTTGTGGTTTGTTGCTAAACATCAACACATCAATGTCAGAGGAAGAACACATCAATGTCAGTTCAATGTTGTTTTCCTCAAAATGGTACCCGTTGATGTTGGTCTATAGTCACAAGCATGCACTAAGATTAACTATTTCTTTCAACTTCGCGCTTATCATGTTGGAGATGGTCTATAGTCACAAGCATGCACTAAGATTAACTATTTCTTTCAACTTCGTGCTTATCATGTTGGAGATGGTATGCTTTCTATATAGTTGAATCTACTACAGTGTTGCTATTATGTTTTCCGGTTGAATTAGGAATGACTTCCATCTCACAGTATATGTGTTCACGTCAGTGCATCTGTACATGATAAGCATAGTAACCTATGTTTTTAATGCAGAAATCATGATGAAGGGTGAACTCAAACTACAAGGAAACTTTCTTGCTGTGTAAGCACTAAGCCGACGGAAAATGTGATCTGAGCTATGCATGTGATGTGACGCGGCCTGCGTTTTTGTATATTCAAGTCAACCGATAAATGGGCGCAACCACTTGTGGCTTACAATTGTTGTAACATAACAACTGTACACCATTGTTATCCACGGTTTCTTTTCACAGGGTAATGCTTACTGTGTTCTACTATTGTGTACGTGATTTATCGCTTACTTATGTTTACTGACCGGGTATTGTGTATGTTTCCGTGTTCTGCTTTCTTATGCTGGTTATTATATTTGCGCCATTTTTTTGTCTGCACAAGATGTGCTCTACTGTCTCTTTTGTGATCCCTATTTTAGAGACTAATGCGTTACAATTAGCTTTGCCAGCTCTTTTGTGCCTGTGTGGGGTTAATAAGGATGGGTTTGTGCTTGCTTGGGTGGAGCTTGAACTTCCTAATGGCTGTCAGATAGGAGGTTCTTTTGGTCTAATGGCTGTGGGGGGCACTGGCCACGTATGAGCATGCTACTTTACAAGCTATAATGTTCTTACAAGGGCTGCATGTGTTTGTGGTCAAAGAATACAATTTTAACTGCATGCTGGTCTATAGAAATTTGGTGGCTTCTGCGGTTGTTGTTGCCACATCTGCTGTGCAGTATGCGGCGAGGTTGGAAGGAGATATTGTGCGTTTGCGCCATCCATGCACCGACCCAGTGGCTCTTTCCAGCAGTAATTACCTGCAACCACAGCTTAGCATGTCATTCTTATACTCACGTCTATCAGCCTTTGCTCTTTCAAGTAGTGCTTTGTTATGTGTGTTAGCAGCTACCACTACTGCTTGCTGTGGATAGCCTTTTGGTTCATACAGATTGTTGGCTCATATACGAATGTTGTTTATGAGCTCGAGTTCTACATGAAACTACATATACCTGTGTAAAGTGGAAACTTTTGTGCACACTACCTATTCTTCTCTGAATGGAGATGCATTCACCAGCATTCCATTCAAGTAACAGATAGATAGTTGTTGCTAATTCTATTCTTGGTGATTGCAGGCATAGTTAACCAATCCTCTGTGTAGTATGATTAATATGCATACTCTTTTCATTTCTATTTCCTCCCTCCTAAGCCATTTATGGTGCAGTATCTTCTATCCTCTCTCGAGGAGATGGGATAAAGATTACAAGGCTACCAACTGAGTTCGACAGCCCACCTATAGTGGAAGACATCCTGAGTCCTTATTGCATGCTAGAGAACAACTATCATGTGGGTGATTCCCCTGATATTTGGTTCTACAAGTGTGCCATATGGACCAATGAAAGCAAAGATATTCCGGAGATACTAACTATATGGGCTGCTCCAGATGGTCTAACAGTGGAACCAGCACCAATAAGCTGTGAGGCTGACTATATATAAGTGTATTTCTGTAAACCGATCTAAGTCATTCTACTATCTGTAAACCAATTTAAATCATTCTACTATCTGTAATACAATCCATATTGCATTATCTTTCCATCTACATCTTCTACTTACTCACTACTAACATCACTTCTAACTGGCTTCTTGCGACATTGGCACAACCGGGTCATCTAGTGTATATTAAATTGGGACGTGGTGGGGTAGGATCCGGTGTGGATCTAGCTGTTTAGTGCGAATTTGCTTAACATCTGCAATCTGGCCGGGTACGTTCTAGGGTGTACTCAGCCAATCCACATGGGATATGCGACATTCTTTTTCGCTCTAGCGAATTGGTACGGGGTTCGGGACATTCTCTTTGTCTTCGCTTCGTTTTTTGCATGTCGGTTTGACCGCGTTTGTCTCTTCCCATGATTTGGGTGGGCCTTTCCGGATAGGCCGCGATATGCACGCGTGATCGGTGGGCCTCCTTGTGGCACCCCGGCTCAGAGAAACCGAAACGCCCCGTATTCCAGCCCAGAGATCGAGGTGATGTCTTCTGGAATACGGCACTGCTTAGCATAGAACAAACCAGCTCTCTATTACAACACGAATACGAATACAAGGTCTCCGATATTACAATGAATAACACTGGCACGGCGACGCTACGCCAACCACAGTTTCTCTATGGAAGCAGCATAACAACTCAAGGCAGCGGAACCTCTACTGGCAGCGGAACAACGAACGACGATGATGGACTCCAATCCGCAGGGACTCTGGCTGAAACGTTTGTCCTAACTCGCGAACACAGGAACCACACCAAACAAGCAAGCAATCCAGGCACGACCTGCAAACTGGCATGACACGCCAGGTCAGTACATGGAATGTACTTGCAAGCTCTCAATAAACCAAAAGCAGTCAAGACAAACAACAGCATGGCATTAGCAGGTTAAAGCAATCATGAACATGATACATGGCACACACAAACTGAACATGATACGGCTAAAACAACATTAGCATGGCATGAGCATATGAACATGATGATACTACATGCAACAGGTAAACCATATCATGCACCAACTTACTCTTACTCGGCGGTTACCTCGTAACCATCTCATACATCCACTTTCCAACATCGGTATCCACGATACCTCCGTGATCATCTCGCGATCACATAAAGATCAACCAACTTCGGTATCCACGATACCTCCGTGATCCTCTCTCGACCAGAACCAAACTCTTTCTCATCATCGAACCGGGGTTGTTATTAATCAAGTTATTATTATAGTTGGCTCATAGTTTGACCGACTACGAATTGGGCCCATATCCGCAGGCGCGGCTATCGATAGATTTAACACACACTCTGCAGAGGTTAGCACACTGTACCCACACCACAGAACCCATGGCCTCGCACTCCCATTCGGGTGGACCAACGGCGTTCCGACAAAACCGATCTACTGCCATCACACCCTCCCAGCCACTCCGACCAACTCCCCTCTGGGCTAAGTCCTGGGTGGCCCCGGTGTCAACCAATGACATCCAACGGCCACCGTCGTGGCAAAACATAAACGGTCCCAAACGGGGACAACCCGGGTACAACAACAACGGGCATACAAGGCTTATGTCCGCCTACCTGATCAGGGTAGCGCGCGCCCATAACCTTCCCTCTTTGGAGGCACCGGCGAGAGGCATGACAATGGACCGCATTAGGGCCTTCCCATAAAAGGCAAATGTGGCTGCACTGGTCAGCTCGATTTGGTGGCACCATGACTCAGCCAACAGTTGTTTAAGTTCATTATTATCCGGTTAAACTTGAATGCAATAAGCTGAGCCATATTAAAATAACATGATGCAACTACAATGCATGAGCAAGATATCAACATAAGCATGGAGGTGCAACATAATCATCGAGCATAACCACAATGAAGCATTTAACCAAATGAGCATGGCATACCGACGAGCATAAGCATAACATTACACATGAGCATAGCATGACTACTAGCATCGGGAATAAATACCATGCAAGAACATAACGATAATACTACCAAGCATGTAAACAACTGGATGCAAATGGAACAAGCATCGCAACGGTACTTGATAACAGACGATAAAAATGCATCAGACTGAACATCACAGCTACCAGCATGTACTGCTACTACCAAGCATAACATGAGAAAATAATACTAGCAAGTAGCACAAGATAACAACATGCATCGGAACATAGCATGAAGGTGAACATGAAACCACGAGCATAACCAAAACAACGACAGTAGTAGCAAACAAGCAGATAGATAACGGGCAAACTTTTATTAAATATTCAAGTAGAAACTATGGCTACTGCATGGCTATCATGCAAGTGGCTGTTGTGGCTTGCCTAGGGGTGACGGAGACTCCGGGAAGAAGTGCAGTGAAGCCGCGGAACGAAACGCCGGACGGTTTTCTCTCGGAGGGGGCTGATTAGAAGCAAGGGCAAAATGGTCATTTTCCCTGTGGGACCACCTGGTGAAAATGTTACCAACATAAAGATCTCGACAAGACGAAGAAGTGAGCGTTGGTTTCACCTCAATCGGAGTTACGGTCGCGGAGATACGAGGGGTGGAAGCCCAGGGACTAATCTCTGAATATTTTTATCACCAACGGGTCCCTGAGTGGATAAGACAGAAACGGATTTCAGAAAATACGCTTTCGGAACAGAGAAAGCGCATTCTTGGCCGCAGTAGATAGAAATACGCTTTCAGAGAAGGGAAAGCGCATTTCGGGCTGAAGAAGGAGGAAAATACGTTTTCCAGAGATGAAAACGTACTTTTGGAAATACGTTTCCACTTAACATACCTGGGCCCGGGGTGGAGAGGCTTACAGAGGGGGCCCACGAGGCAGGGGGAGGGGGCCAGGGCGCTCGTCTTCTTCCTCCTCCCGTGCTCGCTCGTGACAGAGAGCAGAGGAGGTCGGACAGGGCGCTGCCGGCGCTGGCCTCGCCGCCTCTGGCCACCTCCGGCCGAGGCGAGGGCACCGGCAGGGTCGGGGACGAACGCCGCACCCGTTCAGAGGGAAAACGGCCGCCGGGGAGGAGTGGGGAGGAGGGGAGGTCGCTGCGACGGGGAGGAGTACAGAGAGCTCGGGCGGCGGGGTTCTCCAGCGATGCGGCCGCTTCGGCGAGGGGGCAAGGGGGTGGGGCGAACCGCGGGGAGGAGAGGGGTGCTCTGGTGGTGGCTAGAGGAGGAGAGGAGGACTAGGCGCACCGGGGAGGAGCGAACTCCGGCGATGTCCGCGGTGGCCCGAGAAGAAAACGGCGAGGATAGGCACTCCGGTGGTCGGGAGAGGCGAGGGAGAGGCTGGTGAGGTGCGGAACACCTCGGGCACGCCTTAAATAGGCCGAGGGGGAGGCTCTAGAGCTCACGGGCGAGCTCAAGCAGTGCACTAATGGAGGACAGGGGCTGGACGCGGCACGGACACGGCCCTAGCGGTGCATTAATGGTGAAACAGGAGGGGGCCCGGGCACAGGATGATGCAGTCGAGCACGGGGGAGCTACTAGACATGGCTGGGAGCCGAGACGACGAGGGAGCGGACGAGCACAACGGCCGGAATGACCCAGAGCTCGCAATTAGCATGATGCAAGCATGATCACCGCGTGCACTGGTCCAAGTGGCGCATTCTGGCCGGGCCGACCATGTCCAGTGGATGGACCTTGCTACCCTCGGTCCAAAAGAAGAAATAATTCAGTCTAGGGGCAAAGAAGAGATTGGCAGGAGGAGCCAAACCAGAATAGTAGCAAAGTGTTTGTGCTGAGCAGAGGGGGCCCAGACTTAGCCACGAAGGAATGGGTTTATCTATTGATGATCACATGCTAAGATGATGTTGATCACCAAAAATCAGCTTAAGAGGATGAATTTAGAGGGTACTTGCTGTAGAAAGGGCCCTACTGGTCAGATTTGGGGATTATGAAGTAGCACTCATATAGATGATTGTCATGAGCTGAAATTTGGAGGAGGTGGGTTATTTGATCATATTAAGACATTGTAAAAGTTTCATACCAATTGGATATACCAAAGTGGTACTTACTTCACAGTGCTTTATTCTGACCAGAATCTTTGAAAAATTGCACAGGGTAATTGGTTAGATGAAATGAGCCAAAACTTGGTGGAGGGAGTTAATATGGAAAGGAGAATGCCCTGGTAAATTTTCAGCTTAATTGAAGCAACATAAAATATAGTTGCTTCACAAACTGAAAATTTGACCAGAAACCAAGATTTGGAGCTGGGCTCACATAGTTGAGTTACATAGGCTCAAATTTGGTGGAGACTCATTACTTGATCATATGAAGGACCTTGCAAAATTTCAACTGATTTGGATATGCCTAGCTGGTACTTCCTTCACACAGGCTTCCCTTAGACAGGAACTTTGAAAAATTGCTCAGGAATATTTACTAGGCAAATTGAGTTGAATTTTGGCATGGGGTAATGATATGGACAGGAAAAGGTGTCCAAAAAGTTTGGGGACAAACAAGCAAAGATAAATGACACTTCCTTTTCAAAAAGCCATTTAGGACAGAATCAGAAAAGGAATATTTGTGAATTATCTTTGATAATGCCAAGGAAGGATTTTGACATATTTGAGGAAGATATGACCCAAACAATTTATGAGAATTATTTGGGAATTTTGGGAGTGACAGAAATATAGGTTGTTTCACAACCTAGCACTACAGGAATCAGGAACTTTGCCGTCTGCCATGGCTGACGGCAAAGGCATGCCGGGCGGACGGCAAAGGCCAGCAGACGGCAACACATCCGGCTGAACAAACTACGGCAAAGGGCACTTTGCCGTCTGCTAGCAGACGGCAAAGATGCAAAGGCCTTTGCCGTTTGCCAGCAGACGGCAAAGGGCCTGGACGGCACACGTGGCAGCTTAGGTCCGTTAAGGGGTTAACGGCGTGCTTTGCCGTCTGCTGGCAGACGGCAAAGATGCAAAGGTCTTTGCTGTCTGCCAGCAGACGGCAAAGCAACCATATAGGCCAGCCCAGTGCCCCCCCAGGTTACACAGGTAGCTGCCACATGGCAGCTTTACCGTCTGCTGGCTGATGCAAAGCTCTTTGCCGTCTGCCAGCAGACGACAAAGAGCCTGTATAGGCCCTATTTTTTCTGTTTTTTTTAAATTCATTCAATTTCACAGATATATATATATGTACACATTTGAAAATACTTTCAACAAGCATACCAACACATGAATCGTGAAGAGAGGAACATATGCAACATATCCAACAACAAGCATACAATGGTTTCATCCATCCATACATATATAGGTCGCAAGTTTCATCAACGCAAAGTGTAGACTCCAAGTTTTATCCATACATGCATATCGTACAAAATCAAAACAAATAGGAAGCACAAGGAGAAGAGTAGACTCCATCAACGCAAGCTTCCTCATCTAAAGCAAATCTGCAAATTGGGAAAGAAGAAAGTTAGAAGAAGAAAAAGACTAGCTAGAAGAAGAAGAAGAAAAAGAAGAAGAAGAAGAAG
This sequence comes from Thinopyrum elongatum, assembly GCA_011799875.1. Taxonomy (NCBI): domain Eukaryota; kingdom Viridiplantae; phylum Streptophyta; class Magnoliopsida; order Poales; family Poaceae; genus Thinopyrum; species Thinopyrum elongatum. Next base: position 7,203,638 of record CM022299.1, read on the forward strand.
AAGAAAAAGAAGAAGAAGAATAATTTTTCTTCTCTTTCTTTTTCTCCTCTCCTCTTCTTTATCTTCTTCTTCTTCTAACTAAGGTAGGTAAAAATGCCATTTTTTAGCTAAGCTAGGTAAAAATGCTAAGTGTAGGTCATTTTAGAGCTAAGCTAGGTAAATAGGTCATTTTGGAGCTTAGTAAGGTTATTTTGTCATTTTGGAGGAAAATAAGCTAAGTCTATGTCATTTTGGAGCTAAACCAAGGTTATCATGCCATTTTTTACCTAAGTAATGCCTAAGTATGTCATAAATGAACTGAAAGAAGCTAAGTATAGGTCATTTTTTAGCTAACCTAGGTAGTTTATGCCATTTTTGAGCTAACTAAGCATATTTATTCATTTTGGACGACAAAATGGCAAGTGTAGGTCATTTTAGAGCTATCCTAGTTAAAATCGATCATTTTGGAGGTAGGTAGGTTATTTTGTCATTTTGGAGGAAAATAAGCTAAGTCTATGTCATTTTGGAGCTAAACCAAGGTTATCATGCCATTTTTGACCTAAGTATGCTAAGTATGTCTAAATGAACTAAAGAAGCTAAGTATAGGTCATTTTTTGAGCTAACCTAGGTAGTTATGCCATTTTTGAGCTATTAAGCATATTTATTCATTTTGGAGGACAAAATGGTAAGTGTAGGTCATTTTAGAGCATCCTCTTAAAATCGGTCATTTTGGGCTAGGTAAGGTTATTTTGTCATTATGGAGGAAAATAACTAATTATATGACATTTTGGACTAAACCAAGGTTATTATGCCATTTTTTACCTAAGTAAGCTAATTATGTCATAAATGAACTAGGTAACTAAGTATAGATCATTATTGAGCTATCCTAGGTAGTTATGCCATTTTTTAGCTAACTAAGCATATTAAGTCATTTAGGAGGAAAAATCTAAGTATAGGTCATTTTATAGCTATCCTAGGTAAGTATGTCGTGGGAGCTAAGTAAGGTTATTATGTCTTTTCGGGAAATAAGCTAAGTATAGGTCATTTTGGAGCTAAACCAAGGTTATTAAGTGCGCATTTTTTACCTAAGTGAGCTAATTATGTCATAAATGAACTAGCTAAGCTAAGTATAGATCATTATTGAGCTATCCTAGGTAGTTATGCCATTTTTTAGCTAACTAAGCATATCAAGTCATTTTGGAGGAAAAAATGCTAAGTATAGGTCATTTTATAGCTATCCTAGATAAAATATGTCATTTTGGAGCTAAGTAAGGTTAACATGTCATTTTCGAGGAAAATAAGCTAAGTATAGGTCATTTTGGAGCTAAGTAGGTCATTTCTTAAGCTAAGTATGCATTTGTTAAGCAAAACACTTGGGAAAACTTACCATCATCACGGAGGTGAAGGACCAGTCGGGTTTGCGCCAGTGCCAGACGGAGAAGGACCGGTCGGGGTTGCGCCAGTGCCAGATGGAGAAGGATCGGTCGATGCTTGTCGGGAGGCATGCTGCACCAAAGATCATTTGCAATGTCTCGTTAGCATGATGCAACTCAAATGTGAATACTAGTAACTAATGGCCATTCAAATGAAACTCACCGTGTCCGCTATACCAATCTGGGGCATCGGTGGAGGGGTCTGACCGTTGTTCTGGCACACGGTCTACACATTTTGTTTTCACGAGTCAGTCATATTAGTTAGTAATGAAACGAACATTAAGTGCATGATTTGGCTAATATGCAGGAGAAACTTACCACGAGGAGCTCGTATAGGGCCCGGTGAGACGCGTCGTTCCGGTTCCTCTCCGCCTCCAACAGACTAGCCGTCCTCTCCTCCATTTCCCTCTCCCTCTCCGCCGCCTGCCTGTTTGCCTTCGCCAGAAGCTCCTAGGCCCTAGCCTCGATGGCGAGCTCCATTGGCCGTGGACGAGGCCTTATGTCAGGATCGGAGCTCGTCTGGCGCTTCTTGATCTCCGGGAGAGTTCTAGGACAACGTATCAGTCCATCCCCAATGGCTACCGAGCCATGGTACCTCCCGCCACCAGATAGCATCACGATCTCTGGATCAAGAGGACTCTGGCTCGGGTTGATGTCCTCCCCTTTCCTCGTCTTCCCAACGTCTCTGTACCTCACGAGCTTGTTGTGGGAGGTGATGTTGGTGAAGCTCTCTTGATGATCGAGGTCATCCTCAGAGAATGCCTTGGCCTTCTTGTACGGGCCAGTATGGGCCATGGCATAGAGGTCGTACAGTGGTGGCACGTCCTTCTTGTTGTGTCGCGCCTAAAAGAGAGGAACAAAATATTAGTTAAGGGCTCAAGCTAGCATGAAGAATGAAATTGCATGAATCGTGAAGCAAACCACATACCCAGTGATCCCCGTACTCAAACAGGTTGGAGCTCCCTTGATGGTGTGGCACACCTTGCATTTGCGCACGCTTATCCCTGGCCTTGTTGTGGACGGCTAGCCATTGGGGAGAGCACCACTCATCCACCAACGCCTCCCAATAGTCCATCCTATCCGCACACTATCTCGGGGGCACCTAAGTTAGACAAAGAGAAATTTCAGCGCTACGCCTACGAATCAAATCAAGGAAACTAAGTACAACGCCTTAATAATACGTAATTACCTTCATGTACTTCTCCTTACTCAGATACTTGGCACGACACTTCTTCTTGGCCCTCTTAATATTAGTCGAGGAGTAGTAGTCTCGAACAACCTGCACCCGAGCCTCGTGCCGTAAGTTCTGAAGTAGGCGCTTGCACTCGGCTTCGAGAATCATAGCCGCGTCCGCCTCGTGTTCCTCAAGACACCTGTAGAAGGTCTGCAATCAAACAAGACAACACTGATTAGTACAATCACTAGGTACTGTTGATTTTTAATTCTGTAAAGGAGAAATTACCCAAAACCGCCGGATCACAATGTCGGCCACCGTCTCGCATAAGACACCGTCGACCCTCTCCTCTGGCGGGGCCGGGGCAGCCACGTACAGCGCCTAGCTCAGTGCTAGCTGTGGAACCTCACCCTCACCGGGCAACGTGACCCACCACGGGAAGTGGTGCCGGCAAAGCACACCAAGGACCTGGTTGGGCCGGCGGACACCAGGGGCGTGTTTCCAACCCCTGCAGTATGACAAGGCCAACACATTAGATATTAATTTGAAGAAACATGAAGGCAAAAGGTTAAAAAAGAGTAAATGCACTTACTTCTCCCCGTTAGGCTCAATCAACCACCTCTGATCGCGGGTCGGCGGCACGGGCGGGAGCTTTGTACCACCACGCTGGCAGACCTTCTTGCCCCCCTCAACCAGCTCGCCCTCGCTATAGCTATCCTCAGAAAAGCTGTCCTCGCCACCATCAGCATGGCCACTAGCCTCTGGAGTCACGTAGGACGAAGACTCTGGGACCGGAGTCTCCTGGGACGAAGACTCTGGGACCCGAGTCTCGCCGGACGAAGGCTCGGCGACCCGAGGCTCGTCGGCCCGAGGCTCATGGACCGGAGTCCGAGGCGGGTCCACCTGAGACGGAGCACTCCGGTGGTCGGGAGAATCAGCTGTGGGTGGCGGCGAGGAAGGCGTAGCAGCCTTCCTACCTCTCCCACCGCCACATCCACCTCTAGCACCCCTCTTCGTCTTCCCCCGACCTCTCCCGGCCAAAGAAGAAGCACCCACCAGTGTTTGCATACTGTCTACCAGCACTCTCCGAAGGTGCTGGGGTGGAATAATAGCACCCCTCCCAGCACGCGTCGAGGAAGGAGGCTCGGAGCGCTCTCGACCCGCGCCCGCCATCTGTCAACACCTGCAATGACAAAGAGTAAACGAAATTAGTACAACATAAACATAATAAAAAATTTAAGTGTGTATCATCATCATGAACATAATAAAAAATTGAATACCTAATAACATGAACTAATTAATAATATATATATGTACATAATAATAATTGAATACCTGACCTAACTCATAATTCACAAATATATGACCCCGTCGGCCTCTGGAAGGCCGAAGAGCACCTTTTTCGGGAGGTGTCCGGGGGTCGGGGTTGTCGGGGGTGTGTGTCGGGGTCAGGGTGGCTGTGTCGGGGTCGGGTGCGTGTCGGGTGTCGGGTGTCGTGGGTGTCGTGTCGGGGTCGGGGTGCTGTGTCGGGTCGAGGTGTTGTGTAGGGGTCCGGTGTCGTGTTGGGGGTCGGGGTGTCGGTGGTGTGTGTCGGGGTCGGGGTGCGTGTCGGGGTCGGGGGTGCGTGTCAGGTCGGGGTGCTGTGTTGGGCTGCGGTGTCAGGGTGTCGAGGCGGGGTCGGGGTTGTCGTGTCGGGGTCGGGTTCGGGTCAGGGGGTCGGGGTGTCGGGGTCGGGATGGAAAATCCTCGACCCCTCGGCGACCCTCGACCCCTCGACCTCGACCCCTCGACACCTCAATCCTCGACCCCTAGACCCTCGACTCCTTTTCCCCTCGATCCACGACCCCTCGACCCCTTTTCCCCTTTTCCCCTCGACCCCTAGACCCGCGACTCCTTTTCCCCTTTATCCTCGACCCCCCCCTCCTCGACCCTCACACCTCGATCCTCGCCCCTAGACCCTCGACTCCTTTTCCCCTCGATCCTCGACCCCTCGCCCTCGACCCCTCGACACCTCGATCCTTGACCCCTAGACCCTCGACTCCTTTTCCCCTTCCTCGACCCCTGACCACTCCGACCCTCTTTTCCCTCGCGACCCCTTTTTCTACTTTCCACTTCTTTTGTCATCTTCTACTGTACTTCTTTTTTCATCGATTCTTTTTCTTCTCTTCTTCTTTCTTCTTCTCTTCTTCTCTAATTCTTCTCGTCTCCTCTGCTCAGCTCGCTCTTCTCTCTTCTTCTTTCTTCTTCTTCTTCTTCTTCTCTTCTTCTTCTTCTTTTCTTTTCTTCTTCTTTATTTTCCTTTTTCCCTCTCCTTCTTTTTCTTCTTCTTCCTTCTTTTCCTTCTTCCTTAGTCTTCTTTTCTTCTATTTCCTTATTTTCCTTTTTCCTTTTACTCCTCTCACTTCTACTTTTTCTTCTTTTCTTTTTTTTTTCATCTCCACAAATGTACTAATAACCTAAATATGACTAACCTAAAATCTACTAACCAAAATATGACTAAATATAAAAAACTAACCTACAATCTACTAACCAAAAATCTACTAACCTAAAAAAAGCAACTAACCTAAATTACTAACAGTACAACCTAAATCTACTAACCTAAATTGTTAACAGTACAACCTAAATCAAAAAACAGCAAGAAAAAAAAGAAAGAAAAACAAGGGAAGAACCTCACCAGGGGGCGGCTAGACGAAGCGGCGCCGAGCGGCGGGGGGCGGCTGGACGGAGAGACGCCGGGCGGCGGGCGGCCTGAGTGGTGGGGCGGCCGCAAGGCCTGGGCGGGGCGGCGGGGCGGCCTTGGGGGTCAGGGGCGGTGGGGGTCGGGGGCGGCGGGGGTCAGCGGCGAGGGCGGCTCGGGCACGGTGACGGCGCGGGTGAGGTGAGGGGAGAGAGATAGAGGGGAGAGAGAGGGGTGGGGCGCGGGCGCTGACCGTTTTTTGTTAGGTCAAAGCTCTTTGCCATCTGCTAGCAGACGGCAAAGAGCCTAGCTAGTGGGGTGGGGCCGGGGGAAACGGCCGTTAGGTTGGCCACTTTCTTTGCCGTCTGCTAGCAAACGGCAAAGAAGCTTTGCCGTCTGAAGAAAGTGGCCGTTAGGTGGTTCTCGTTAGTGGGCCACCATCCCTCTTTGCCATCTGCTAGCGGACGACAAAGCTTCTATGTCGTCCGCTAGCAGACGACAAAGAGCTGGCTGACGGCAAGCATGATCTTTGCCGTCAGTTTTCTATAAGCTGATGGCAAAGACCTTCTTTGCCGTCAGCTAGCGGACGGCAAAGAGCTGGCTGACGGCAAAGATCCTGATTCCAGTAGTGTAGATCAAATAGGATTATTCCTTTAATAGAAAAGGAATATTCCCAGGAAAAAGAATATTGGAATTGGGTCAAGGATGAAAATGACATGATCTTGAGATGATGATAAGGATGACAAGCCAATATAAAACCTAGGAAGGCATGATCTTCCCAAGTTTTAAAATCACATAGCCACAGAAAAAGCAATTCGAATCAATAAATCAAAGAAAATCATCAGAAAAAGAAAAGGGCAAAATCAGGGTGTTACACTCCTTGCGTTGTCCTGTTCGACGGCCACCACGTTGCAGTTTGCTATTGTGTGCATTTTTTCTCCTCCTTTGGACGCCTATAAATATGTGTTTCGCTTTGGTATGGTATCGACTAGTCCAGTTGCAGCGATTCGCTTGCACAGGAGCATACATAACCGGCGGGATCAGCATGGTGAAGGAGCGGATCGGGTGAGCGTTGCGACTATACAAGGACTCGAACAGTGTCCTCGAAGGTTGCGGCTGCGTGCTGGTCGATGGTGATCAAGCCTTGACCCATGCGGAGGGGAGACGGCGTGGGTAAAAGGTAGCGTGCGCGAGAGTTCTGGCTTCAGGCTTCTGGCGGCGGTAGCAGGAGGGATGAGGGGACGGAGCGACGCGCTCGCCGTCATGGCCAGCGCCGTGCTGCCTTCCAACTGCTCAACAGAATGTCGCGCCTAGACCACCTCAGGCAGCTCCCGCCTGAGGTCACGGGCTTCGTCCGCTCCCGCATCGCGGGTTGGTCATCCAGTCAGTTTGCCTATGTGAAAACACCCGCACCTGCGTCCCTGCTGACGGGCTAGACTCTACTTCGTTGGTTGACGTTGTGGAGGTTGTAACCAGTGCAACCCCTCTACTGCCGTCCGCATCGATGGGTTTCATGGAGCCGAGTCGTCTTGCCCTCCCTCGCAGCCGCCCGGCCACCTGTAGCATGCTGCCCTATGGTTGACGGTGGCCTCGATCTACTGCTCCAGCACACGGCACAGGACACTGCCGAAACGTCTGCTATGACCATTAAAAACATGGATTGTTGCGAATAAAGGGAGGATCAATGCAGCAATTCGTGGAGAAACTTGGATAGTATTGAGGTGTTTCTATATCTATTCGTTATAGTGATTCTTATATGTATATGCAATTATGCATGGTAGCTTACAAGCATCTGTCGTAAAATGTACAAAAATTTCGCTTGCCAATTGCCATACATCAGTTTTTGCACATTTTTGCATTTGGACTTTTTTTGTCAGTTTACTGTTCTTGATGACTGTTGTAATGCATATCCATGCCCACCTTTACAATCAATTTCCTTTCATCATTGTATATGTAGGTCCAAAGTTTACCGTTCCATTTCATAGTGTGCTTTCCTTATCGATGCTAGGTTTCCTATGTTTATTGTATTTATTTCCTCGTCAAAACCAGTGTACGCTTATTTTCCTTCAATGGCACAGATCAAATTTCCTTTGTAAATATCTCTGTACTATTGTGCCTCAACTACGGTGTCAGCTCTTCGCTCTTGAATGGCATGAATAACGTTTATTTTTACATGTTTCTCCTACCCTAGGTAACCTCCGATCGCCATCCTTTCTCAAAAACTCGACATCCTTTCTAAAAAAGTACAAATGCATATGACATGACTATGTGCATGCGCTGCATGCATGCAAAATGGATGTAGCAATCAGGCGTACTAATGTGTTGTATCGGTTTTAGCCCGGTTTTCCGTCAATTAACTGGGCAATTCTCTTCTTCTTAATCAATGAAAATGGCAAGTCTTTTGCCTCGTTTCAAAAAAAAAAAAAAATGGACGTAGCAATTCGCACAGCACTCATTTACCTCTTGGCTAGAAAAACTCTCTGCGCATAGCAGCATCCAGGTGTGCAGATTTCAATGCGATATGACTACGTCCATGGGCTGCATGCATAAAAAGAGGGACGTAGCAAACAGGCTCTTAGCTTTTTTTTTATTGTCAGAAAGCTCTTTGTCGCACACATGTAGTGGCAAGGTATAGTCTTCAAGACGACGTGGGTATATGCATGGAATCTTAATGCAGTTGAGTCATGCCACCTTTGGCCAAGATAAATGATCCCTACTAGATATGTATCAGCATGTTTTCTCCTGTTTGGTAAGGTGCATCACGCATGATGGCAATAAATTTCTTTTCTTCTATATTATCTTTCATATCCATAATTTTCCATGCAATATTTTTCTATCTTAAACTAAAAATGCACTTTTCAAAAAATAAACACAATGGATATATAACTAGACCGTATCAACATGCCGTCGCGCGGGGAAAGGCTAGTTAATGCTAGACCTCATCTCAATCATGGCTGCTGTCTTTTGCCACCATTCAAACGACATATGAATTATATGACACTGATATTACTAATTTTTTGTGCACTCATACATACAGTGTGTAGTTCTGTAACTGTAGAGCATCAATATATCACTGTTCTATCCCTTCTTGCTAGCAGAATTTGATTACCTTTTCGAAATGGTTGTGGGTAAATATTTTTGTCATTACTCAACTAATTAATGATGTGCAGTTTCGAAAGAAAATAATAATAATGGCGTGGCAAGAAATACATACGACCAAATTTGATTTCACAGCTAATTCTGTGGTACACATACTTTACATAAGGTGATCTTCATTAGACATTCCCCCTATGTGGCTCCATCATTTACTAATTTGACATACTACCTTCAAAAAGTGCCTGTGAATCGCAACATGTGCAATATCAAAATATTAACTGTATAAAATCGATATATTACCATAATACAATGACAATGTTGTGTCCGTGTTGTGAACATTAAACGTGTGTGTTTATTTGAGTTCAGTATATACAATATTTGCTAAGGCTGCTATGCATACTGCAAATAGTAAAACATTTGTTGTCATGATTAGTAATTAACGCTTCATATTCTCGTAGCCAACAATGATAATGCTTCATCCAGCAAGAATAAAAAAAAACTAGGCCTGAGCCAAAAAGAGATTCATCAACTTCACTGACCAAGAGAATGATGTTCAAGAAAAAGAACATTCCTGCTCTTTCCTTTCTATTGTCATTTCTCTTCTTCTTTTGCGATGGGATAGGGGTGGGTTATATAATAACACATATTCTTAATATCCATTTCTTATTAGCCATTTATAATTTTGCAATTCTGATGGGTTATCTAGAAAAACGTATTTTGTAATAACAAATTCCTATAGGATCATTGCCATTCATGTTCTGTAATTGATGTAGGCCAACATATGGTTCAATATTCCTTTCAAAATATGTAAGGATTATTTACTATCACCACTTTCTCGTAAAGAGATGATTAATTGTTATGTTCCTCGTAATAGGTTAATAAAACAAGTCATCCAATGGTGCCATCTGTTGACACTGCGTAGCGAAGTGGACATAAGATATATATAGCGCAGTCATTCCTCTTTAAGCATTCGCTTTCTTCTACACTTTCTTGTGTTCGTATTCCCTTTTCAAACTATTGTACTACTCCTGATGGGAATAGGTTTATTAGTAATATGTTAATTATGATATATTTTATTAATTTCTTTTTTCCTGAAGAGCTTACTTATGGGAATAGGTTTCCAGACATTGGATACATTTACAGGGTAAATGCATGTGAGCAAGAATTTTTCTTTGAAAAGGCTGACTGCCTTGTGGCCTTCAAAGTGGTACCAAGTCAGCAAATGAGTTTACCTTATCTTATTTGAGCTGCGATAAGATAAATTGTTTACTTTATCATAAGTCTACTTGCTTTGGTTTATATCCTCCTTTATTAGTGGAGATTATTCCTTTTATTATACCGACACTAGAATTTCGCGAGATAAACCTCCAAACTGGGTCGAGAACAAAATATTTCTTGACGCTACAATGGAACAATTACCACTGACTCAAAAGCCGACAACTATGATCAAAAGGGTATCTGTTGTAAAAGGTAAATGGTCAGGGTTTAAAAGCAAGTATTCTTGAATGAATTAATGTTGCCGATGACTTGTTGGACAGAGTGCTCAAGTAAGGCATAAATCTACATTAAGTTGTAATCAACAACATGTCAAGAAATATTGCACATGCTAGCAATTAAGTTTCACATTTAATATGCATACTGCTTCAGTTAACACATCATCACTAATTATAGATTAGCAACCAAAATTAGAATGTATTGTAAACCTGCTTGTTTGTATGATTCTTTCATCAGGGGGCAGGTTTGTAAATCATATATCGTTATTGCAGTTTATGGGAAAATATTTATTTCTTCAGTGCAAATTGTGGTTAAGGAGAAGTACTAATTCAATAGGTGAACATTGTTTGTTATCATAAATCTCAGAAGAAGTGCTCTAGTTTCAAAATACAATCAGACACATGGTATTTGATTTTCCAATGTATATTTTGAATTGTATAATAAATGTATCTTTTTTTTCAAAATTCAAACAAGTATTGCTTAATTAATGTTATTAGCCTGTGCAGATGCACAAGTTGATGACTAGTGGTATTAAGTCCCAAATGCCTCAAATCCATGACAGGGCTATCATACTATTAAGAGCAGCCTAGACATGTGGTGGGATGTTGAAATATATTCCTCACCTTTATCCATCGGTTCAGACTTTTGGATGAAAGGATTTTCAGTACATGTGTCACTATAACACAACCATCCACTTTAATTAAGCGGGATAGAAAAAGTTGAAAGGGATAAAATAGCATGTATTATGTGAGGACAGTCCGTGCGATATTACAAGGAACACCCCCTTTTTTTGGTTGAGATAAACATGTGACAATATTTTATTTATATCTACATAGTGTTAATGATATATTGGAAGGCATGGGGTCATAGAAACTGAAAATTATAGCAACTTGAAATATCATCTTATTTCTAATGCCGCCACCACTCTAGCATTGCTTTCTATGCCATCGACTAGTCCCGGCCCAGCTAGACACGGATGTGTCGTTGCCGTAGACATCTTGTCTTGGATCCAACACCATATTCAGCATTGGTGCCATTGTCACTACTTTGGACACACGAAAGAAACCCTATCAAATCTACCCAAACTACACCACCTATCATATATCGGGCGTCCCTCTACCTACTGGTGCCATAACGAGGCCAGAGACGTGACAGAGTGATGATCCAGATGGTGGTAATGAATAAGATGAGGAGTGACTTCACTTAGATAAGAAGTGGGAAAATAGGGCATCTTTCAATTGAACACATTAGGATCTAGTATTTCAGTACAAGGCACATTCTAGTGAAAAGAAGCAAGATGTTATCTTCATGCAGAGCAACAAATACAGAACAAAGAAGGTGATTATCTTGATGCAAAGATACAAACAAAGAGAAAACAAGCTGAACAAATACATGTCTTTATGGCACCAAACTCTATATAGAAATCATAACACGGAAATCTCCGAGCTACTGCCTGTTTTCCTCCTCTGAACCAAGCACCATAGACGGTCCATGATCGCTTGCTCTGTTCGTTATTTCAAAACCATTTTGGCCGTACCAGGGTCCACCAATGTTGCATGAAAAAGACAGACTTGTGAATCACTTGGATAGGATTATAGCACAATTTATCTCTACAAAAACAACTATTTTTTGGTGAGGGTAATATTCGAAATAGGAGGTCCCATCATCCATAAAATTCTCAAACTCCTACTGAAATTTTCACAAAATTAGAGCTTTAGTTTCTTCCTTGTCAGACCGCCAGATAATTTTGTAGTTCTCTAGTGATGTCAATTGACAATGACAGTATACCGGAAATTATATGCAACTTCTTCAAGTCGGATAATTGGACTGCAACAAGGAGGTCTGCAATATTTCTCGAATCACACTAGCATATGTATTTTCCTTATATTTTTAAAAAAATTGGCCAAGAGTTTGAAACTTTCCCAAAATGATCATCATGGTAGTATTCATTTTAGATAATGTTTTCAATTTCTTATGGACACTTTCATAGTTTATCAAAAGTTGACCAAAAACGTTATTCGCCAACACTTCCCCTCCACTATGGGCAAGCCTCCAAGCCGGAACCTCAGCTTCTGTTGGCCGACCCTGAACTTGCGAGTCAACGACCTTGCTCGTAGTGATGATAGCTTCACCGAGGAGGAGGTGAAGGCGGCCATTGATCAACTTCCTTGACGAAAGGCCCCTGAGCTGGATGGCTTTACGGAGGAATTCTTCAAAAGTTGCTGGGCACCATCAAGGAAGGTGTTATGGCGCTCATCAACCGAATCTTCGACCTACACATCGAGCACTTCACATGTACACCCTCGTCTCAAACGCACAAAGCGCTTTCATCAAAATCAAGAGCATACCTGATAATTTCACGTTTGTTCGCAACTATGCGCGTTGGCTGCACCGTAAAAAAAACCTCTATCCTCCTCAAGATCGACATAAAGAAGGCCTTCCACTCGGTGCGATGGGACTATATCTTAGACCTCTTACAACAGCGTGGGTTCCCCTCCCACTTCCATAACTGGACTGTTGCGCTCCTTCAACTTCATCATCGTGTATCCTCCTCAATGGCATCCCTGGTGACCCAATTCGGCATGGCTGCGGGTTTAGGCAAGGACACCCGCTCTCTCGGCTTCTCTTCGTCATCACGATCGACCCCCTCGCACGTCTCTTACAGCTGGTCGCCGAGCGTGGGGAGTTGTACCCCTTGGGGGCGAGGGGAGCACTTCCGCTCATCCCTCTACGAGGACGACGCGGCCATCTTCGTGGCCCCTATCAAGGAGGACATGCGCGCTCTTGATGCCATCCTAAAAAAATTTGGGGAGGTCACTGGGCTAAGGACAATTTTCCACTAGTCCCTTTTTACGCATATTCTGTGTGGGGGAATCGACCTTGACGATATCTTGCAAAAGCCTCCTGGCAACCAAAGCATGTCTTTGTCGGTTAGGCACCTCAAGAGGCTGCACTTTCAGCACTTGAAAGATAAGGTGGTGGCTAAACTCCCCCCGTGACAAGGGAGATACTTCACCACCAATGCTCGCGCTAATTTGGTTAAAGCGGTGCTCACCGCCGTGGTGATCTATTATATCACCCAGCTTGACATTTCGGTTGAGGTGTTGCAATTCATTGGTAAACTCAGGAGAGCCTTTCTTTGGGCGGGTACGGACAAGGTCTCCGGTGGAAAATGCAAAATAAAATGGCAGGTGGTGTGCCGGCCTACTGCCCTTGAGGGGCTTGGGATTCTACACTTGGGCAAGTTCGCGCGTGCCTTGCGCCTTCGGTGGCTTTGGCTCAATTGGGCCGCACCGAAGAGAACTTGGGTGGATTCCGGCAACCAATGCGATGACTCGGACATGGATCTTTTCCACGCGCTCACTACTATCACAGTTGGCAACGGGGCCAAGGCGAGCTTCTGGAACTCACCTTGGGTTAATGGGATGCGGCCAAGGCAAATTGCCCCCTCCATTTTCGACATCTCCAAGAGGGAAAAAAGCAGGGTCAAAGGGGCTCTTGCTGGTGATGCTTGGGTCCAGCGTATTGACTTGTCTGGTGGGCTTACTACTCAACACCTGCAGGAATTCTTTCAGCTTTTGTCCTACACCTCCCGTGTCCAACTTGTCAAAGATAGGTTGGACTCTATTGTTTGGAAATTGACGTCGTCGTGATGCTATTCCGTGACATCGGCTTACAAGGCTCAATTCTTGGGGCAAACTACTACAAGCTTGATGACCACGGTGTGGAAGGTGTGGCCTCCCCCTAAGTGCAGATTCTTCATGTGGATAATCATTCTAAACCGGGCGTGGACGGTGGACCTGCTGGCCAAGCAGAGATTGCTCAACTGTGGACTATGCCCTCTTTGTAGCTCCACCATGGAGTCGGACGCCACTTTGATGTTCCAGTGCCACTTCTCCCTACGAGTTTGGGGCTCCATCTGTGATTGGCTTGGGCACCATTGCTTCGACGCTAACTCTTGGGTGGGCACTACACCACAACACTTGATTGGGGGCAATTAACTGCCGGGAGAAATACCAGATTAACGGCAAACTATCTGACAGGAATCTTATTACTGCCGGCAGAAATACTTGACGGCAGACAAACTGCCGGTAGAAGTTGAGCAACAAAGCCATATAAACTGCCGCCGAAGATATCCACATTTTAGGTCACATTATCTGTCGGGAGATCTGAACCCCGACTCATTATGTGCCGGGTAGTGTCTGTGGCGCGAACCGGAAATAATTGACCCATTGGCGCGGGAGATCGAGACATTTTAGCCAAAAGCGAAAAGAAAAAGGCACCGCACATCACCTCTTCGCCCAAATCGCGCCCCCAAATCAGCCAGCCTTCCACCCGAAACCCAATCGCCGCCGACCACCCTTAGCCGCTCCCGACCCCAGCCGCAGCCGATAACCCTCCTCAATCCCCGGCCCTAGCCTCACCCTTCGCTGCCCCCGACCACCCTCCGCCATCCCCAAACCCTGTTTTCAGCCATCTCTGTTTTCTTCTTCAAAACACAATATTGAATTGATGTGGCTGGGCAGATTGAACTGAATTGAAGTGATGGGGAGGTGGTGGCAGCGGGGGGATCTTCCCGGGCGTACATTATGGGCGTCGTCGCGGGACCAGGTAGGTTGCCTGGCCACGACATGAGGCCGGCAGAGGGGCCTGCGGGGCGGCCGTCGGGCACAAGCAAACGGCGCTGTGGGGTGGAGACACGCGGGGCAGTCGCGGGGGTGGAGCCAGACGCTGTTGCAGGGTGGTGTGCGACCGCGAAGTGAAGGCCTGCGGCGACCGGCAACCTTGAGAGGCGGCGGTCGTTACCGGGATGTGGGGCATGGCGGCACGCCGGTGGTTTGGGGTGGAGGCAGTCTGCGTGCGGCGGCCAGCAACCTTGAGCGGCCAACGGGGCCGAGCGGCCGGCGGCGGGAGGCGCACTGGGGTCGAGGGCGGCGACGGGGCCGAGCGGCAGGCGGCGGGAGGTGCGGCGGGGTCGGGGTGGCTGGCGGCGGGAGGCGCGTTGGGGTCGGGGGGCAGCAACGGGGCCGGGGTGGCTGGCGGCGGATGGTGTGCCGGCACCAGGGGGCGGCGGCGCTTGTGGAGGGGGGCGGGGAAGGTGGGGATGGGCTGGTGGGGATCGTGGGGGAGTGGTCGGGGGTGGGTGGAGTTGTTTTCTTTTTTCTTTTTCCTCCACTCCACTGTACCGGTTTGGGAGTTCGGGAACATCCCGTCGGCTCTATATATAGGGGCGATGTGATCAGAATAACTATTCTGATCCTGTGATTAGAATAGTGTCACTCTATATATAAATCTAGCTCTTACTGAGCTCCTGTTGGATATTGTGAAGAGCAATATGCTTTGAATCATCTCCATGAGGATGTAGAATTAAATTTACGGAAGGTTCATATTCAAATTATAAAAAAATGAAGCAATGATCTCCTTTTAAATATGTTAGACTAGTAAATGGTATTTCTATGTTTCAGCTGTGTGCCCAAGAGAGATAATACAGGATATCACGCACTTTCATGCCTTGACTCAATAAAGTGACATTAGTAAAAAGTAAAAACTGACAACTATATGTATTGGTAGACTGATTTATAGCACAAGTATATGGTCTTGTAGACTGGTACAGTGAGGATTTTGAACGATTTGGGTCCTTTAAGTTTTCAAATATAAATGAAGATTATGGAGGCCGAGCCAGTCAGTGACAAAATAAAAAGAAGGTGACATAACATGTTTCTGTTATGTTATGCCACTGTGATATAAATAACTTTTGAGATATAGTATGATTTTGGAGGCCGAGCCAGTCAATCATTACTTTTGAGATATAGTAGGATTATTTCTGAAGTGGGATAAATCACTGTACATTTTTGCAATTCTCCGCTATATGTGATAAATCATCTGCTCAGCTTCATAATTTTGCTTTCGTGCTTGTGTTGTTTCCTTTTGCAGATCACAAGCTAAGCATGTCAAAAGCTGCCATCATATCAATCTCCCCGTCTTTTTATGGGAGATGGAGGTATTTCAACTTCAGTTTGACATGACATATTTCCCATGCCTTCGTTTAATTATTGGTTTAGTTGATGAAGTGATACTCCAGTAATTACACCTTATAATCTTGCATATGTAAAGAACACTATTAGTTCACTGATTCTATTCTATATACATTCCTCTGCTAGAATTTATTTTTAAGCTCAGAACCATACAGAAGTGGTAACACTGAATGTAGGCTTGTTTGGATAGCTACCAACGTTGGCCATGCCAAAAAAATAGCTAGCCCACATTATTTGGCGGCTGTTTGGATTGGGGCCGAAAAATTGCCTCACCCCGCTTGCCCGGAGCCCCTCCATGTTATGCATGGTGAATCGAGGGTGCGCAGCAACTACCTAAAAAATGGTCATAGCTACACGAGCATGTAATGATATGTACTTATGGATATATTCTACCAAGAAATATAATTCAAGCTACTTGTTATTGTTTTAATTTTGCAGATGGAGGTGGGTTATAATGCTTTGGCGATAATAACACCAACCTTACAACCATATCATTTACGAATAACTCCGACAAGGTAATGTAATTTCCTTCTTGGAAGATGTTCATTCAAGATCGATTTCTGGCAGGCATTATCTGTCTCTGCATGTGGCAGATTCCAATGTATATCTTGAGAAAGAAGTTTGCTTGAGTAACAAAGAAGTTTCCCATATGATGTTTATGGATTACTGGCAAGGAATCAGAGCTTGGAACCACATGCTTATTCATTGTTATTGTTGGCCTAACACTTAATATATAACTACCACTCTGCTTCTTCACTTTTGAAAGCTTAGATTTGTTAATATGATTCAGTTTCGTAAATTAAAGCTGATTGTGGACATCTGTAGTGTCTCTGTCTTATTAGAAGTGTCATTTCATGATAATGTACTAGCATTCAAGTTTTTCGGGTGGTAACACCTTCGTCATCTTGTGAAGATTTATATTATTATTTTCTTAAGATTGCAAGCCTGTCAAACTGCCTTCTCAAAATTCCTGCCATCTTGTAGTGACAATCCTCAAGCTGATAAGGATTCAAATTAGTTTTTCTTTTTCCACTGGCTAGTACAGTAACTTTATGGATGTAACCTGCTTAGACCACTTTCTGGCTAGTACAGTAACTTTGCGCATGTAACCTGCTCATACCACTTTCTGCTGTACAAGATAGATACACTATTTGTACAGACTTTGCACACTATATTTGCATGAGAGTAAGATAAGTTTGCTACTGTCAAGATGATAAAAAATGGACATGTTGATGTCCAGGACATGTCTCTACTAAAGTAGAGATTACTCTAGAGATGTTACTAGTTGCTCTATGTTTTAGAACATATGCAGCTGTTGTATGTGGCTGTGCGGTTGTTGTATGTGATTATTGTAACATCTTCCTATTAATATTTGTATAGACTTTGCACACTACATTTTGATGAGAAGTAAGATAAGCTGGATACTTGTTAAGATGATAAAAAGTGGACATGTTCTCTACTATAGTAGATATTACTCTAGAGATGTTACTGGTTGCTCTATATTTCAGAACATATGCGTCTGTTGTATGTGATTGTTGTAACATCTTCCTTAAGTTTTGAATGCAACTGTTGTATGTAACATCCTCTGATCTATTGCATGCAGGTTTCCGAAAGGTACACAAGTTCACTAAGGGATGAAGATCTTCAAGCTGCTGAAGATTTGGAAGACCTATAATTAAGTTGTTGGAGTGATAATGTCATATGTCTTGTTTGTTGAACCTAGAGACCTGCTCTGCTCATTTTGGTAGTTGTTAAGTTCATTTTGGTTGTGTGCACACATCTAGAAACGTATATACATCTCCTCTTGTGGCCCTACTTTTTTTGGTTGTGTGGCAAACATATATGTACTCCTTTTGTGGCACACCCTCCTTATATATATGGTGGTCGTTATGTTTATCGAATGAAGTTTAAGGTTTTCGATGAAGCCTATATGTTACTTTGTTTGAAGTGTATGTACGAATTGTATGATGTGTCTTGATTACCTAGACATATATAGTGGATGGATATTACATGATATGGATGGCTAGAACATTTTGCTAGTGAAATCAACATGCTGGCATAATATCTGCCAGGTAAACGTGCTTGTGCAGGCAGTTGAACTACCTGTAATTGTAGTTTCACATGCCCCGACCAATCTGCCGGGAGAAAATAGACTGCCGGCAAATACATGGGCCAGGGCGGAAAAACTACCGGGAGAAGTTTATCTGCCGGGACAAGTAATCCACGACAACTGTTCTAGTGGAGGTTCTATCTGCCGGGAGAACTACTGTCCCGGCAGTTTATCTGCCCTTTAAAGAGCCTTCTCCCGGCAGTTTTTCTGTCCTTACTTCAGTGTTGTGGTGTAGTGCATCAACAATGTTTCACTTGGTTGGACCACTTCATGTAAGGAAATCGTGACAACCGCAAGGGTATGGCTTCGATCGCAATGCTAGTCATATGGAAAATTTGGAACGAGCGCAATGCAAGGGTCTTCAACAACAAATTCGTAACTATGGGATACATCTTCTACAGGATCCATGAGGAAGCTTGTATTTGGGTTAAGGCGGGTGCTAAGCGTTTGAGTAATTTGATGCCAGGAGAGTAGGCTTATGTCTCCGGTGGGGTGGCCTTCGGGCATGTACAAAACTCAAACTCTTTCTTAATTAATGAATATGTCAAAGCTTTTGCCCTTTTCAAAAAACGGTCATGAATATATATTTTCCTTGTACATTATATACATTTGCCAAAAAGTTTCATATGTTCACAGTATGATCATCAAGGTAGTGTTCATTTTACAGAATTTTTCAATTATTTTTGGACATTATACTTTTTGGTAAAAAAAAAGTAGGCTGGTGATGTGGACACTAATTGGGCAGGTCAACTGGTCAAAACCAGTCGAACTGATCAGAAACCAGTTTGATGAGAGTCAGGATTGAAAGTTGCACGGTTCTAAAAGTTGAGGGTTGTAACTTAGTTTAAAACTCAGGGTTGTTTCTTGGACATTCGTGTCAATTCAGGGTTGAAATACGGACTTCCCTCATTGCACAAAATTGGAGCTTTAATTTCATCCTTGTCAGATTGCAAGATAATGTTGTAGTAGCCAACAAAGATAATTTTATCAGAATCAAGGTTCACTCTTGGTTCTCCAAGGCCCAGCGAGAAGTTTTCCCTTATCGACCTGTTTGAGATAAATGTGAGGAAGCCGCGAAGCAATATGTTTCCTTTTCACACTAAGAGAAGCAACCCAGCGACTTGACAACACTGAATTTATTTACTTCACTTACGTTTTATATTCCAAAGATGGTTGTTGACCCATGTGAAAATTCATGGTTATGCAGTTTGAAATGACTAAGTTTATTCTTATAACTATGTAAAGTCTGTGAGTTCCGCTCATAGAAATCAAGGAGATCTGCAGGCCTATGTTTCCTTTCACTAAAGAGTGGCAAGTTTGTAACAATGGAATTGTTTGCAGCGACTCAAAAGTCTTATTGAGGATTGCAAACGTCCTTGTTGTACAAGTACAAGACGTGGACAGTTTAAACAAGAAAACAAATGCGTGACTCCAGCATTTGTGCGCTATATATGTGATCTAGCATACATTCTTGTCACTTGGGTGGCAAAATCGTTTGTGAGCTGTGTGTGTGTGGACAGATATATTAGTTTTCTACTACTTTTCCTTATTAACTTGTCGCCCCGTGGTTACTGGTGGCGATGATATGGTTAGCATGCTACTCAACATACTACAGCCCAATGATTTGAAAAAATTGTAATCATATTGATGAGATGAGTACGTACTATTCATGACAAACAAACTGTAGTGGTACAGTAGTACAACAACACAGATTGACAAAGTACTAATTGAATTTCTATTAGCTTCGGTTTTGGCTACATGTAATTCAGTTAGTACATGGCTCGTGCGCTCCTAACTAGATTTATCAGGTTGTGGCTGGTACAAACTTTTTTGGGTATACGTGAGAAATATATATGCTAGACTGCACACTCCACAAATCTCCACGTCAGAATATCCATGTTTTAGACTGGTATAAATCTTAAAAATTTAATACTGATTCCCCAGAAAAAAAATTAATACTGACTGAAGATAGATACTTTTATAATTAGCACAATTGCAGAAAAACTTGTATAATTAGTACAATATCAAAGAGATCAACCATTAATTGCATTCATTGTGATTAGATTTTAGAGATCTGGGTCAATCCTCCCTCCATGAACGATGATTCTTCGGAGTAGGCAAGTAACTTCTGATCTCTCTCTCTCTCTCTATATATATATATATATGTAAGCCAATGAGTTAATATTATACCCGCACAAGGCAGGCAAATCAGCTCCTTACAGAATTCTTCTTTGTTGTTGTTGCACGAGCCATGAAGAGAGCTTTCTCTTCTTCTGCCATGGGACCAGCCTTGGCAATCCTAGCTATCTTATTCATATGCTGCTCCCTGCCATGCTCAGCCGCCGTCCAAGGTGAGTATGTACTCTATTAATCTGTGATGTACGTACTGTAGTAGCACTGTGGTAGTAATGTATACTATGGCCAGATTTATGCAAGTTTTGTGTATACTCTACTAATCTGTGATGTTCCATGCAGCTCATACGGAAGGAAACCATGGTGGAGTGAGTCCTCCGGCCCCGTGGGCAGCACTGGGCCGACATAATCGAGGCCATGGACACTCCAGCACCCCACCGCCAGTGCCGCACCGCAAGAACTTACAGCTACAGCAGGCTGTTCTTGAAGTGCCACTGATGCCATGAATTATCTTGCACAAGTCTTGCAAACTTCATAACTTTAATTTTTGTCAGTGCTGTGTGGTGCCAGTGCCACTGATATGTTCCTAGAGTCCAGAAATAAGTATGGTAGTGATGGTTGTACCCTTTTCTACAATTATGAACATTAATAAAAAATTATATTTACATGATAATCCTATGGAACCGCCTAGCACCAATGCAGTCATCTAAATGATGATTTATGGCGCAGTCCATAAGAGTGTTCACTCTATGCTCATGTGCACCAACACCTGTTTATATTTTTGGCTGTTTCCAGTATACCAGAAAACTACGAAAATAATTCTGAACACCATAATAAATCTATATCGATCTGCAAATTTCATGTTCATATGTTCTGTCGTTTGTGACAAAAAGATAAAATAGAAGATTCAGTGAATTCTTAACTTGAATATATATTAGCTAACAAATATGACTCAACACAAATATGGATGGTTAGATAGTGGGGTGTAGGTCCATCTGGGTTCAACCACACCCTTTCTTATATATCAGGATCGCTTGGGCGGATGGTATCCCTCACCTGACAATTAACTGCAATATTACATGCTGTCTAAATAACACTATGCCGCATGTGATGACGACACTTGTACCACACTGCAAAACCCTTTAGCTGTGACCGTCCCCGAATGTATGAAGAACCACCAATGCAATAAGCATGTGCAATTTATTTATTGAAGGGTAATAATGGAATGTGAAATCCTTAGGTCACACTCCTGTCGTTGTTGTCACATCTTTTATTCACAACATGCGAAGAGGTGCTAAGGTTACTGATATCTCCTATAGAGTATTGAAACAAGTAGTGGATATGGTTTTATTGTCTTTTATAGGAAAGTTTATGTTGCATGAATATACAATTCAGGGTGTCTGTATTTTGAAAAACCACAAGGCGCAAGAATAAATGAACACATGGTAGGCACCTTTGGAAGGTAGGACTCTCAAACATAATAGTAGTAAAATTGCAAGACGAATTTCATGGCATGTTGAATCCTACAAAAAAGAAACTAATTTTGGATGGTGCACAAGAGAAAAAAGAGAATTTCAGAGATTGGCTGTTACTTGATTAGTAAGAGAGAATAGTTAGTGGAAGACATAAGATGCATTGAAACATTCAAAGGATTTTTTTTCCTGTTAGGTTCGGCCTCATGTTTGGTTTCCTCCAAAACTTGTAGAAAAACTTCCTAACCTGTGGAATCATTTGTTGTGATTGTATGATTCAAATTGTAGGTATATGAATATTTTCTTAGGCACTGCCTAGAAATCGAAGGGCAAAAGAGAAAGGAAACACTAGTAGAAAACAGGGCTTTCGTCACAGCCGGATCGGAGCATTAGTCCCGGTTGCATTATGAACCGGGACTAATGTGAGCATTAGTCCCGGTTCGAGCGGCTAGGGCGCTGGGCAGGCATTAGTCCCGGTTCAAATGTGACCTTTAGTCCCGGTTGGAGCCACGAACCGGGACTAAAGGGTGCGATGCCCTTTAGTCCCGGTTCGTGGCTCGAACCGGGACTAAAGGTTAGACCTTTAGTCCCGGTTCGAGCCACGAACCGGGACTAAAGGGGTTGAGGCTTTAGTCCCGGTTGGTGGCTCAAACCGGGACTAAAAGTTACCAACCGGGACTAAAGGTGTTTTGAAATTTGTTTTTTGTTTTTTCATTTGTTCTTTGTGTTTAGTTTCTGTTTTAAATTGCTTATATCTTTTAGGATATTTGATGTTTTTGAGTGATTCTTTTTGCATTAGATTCAAAATTTTGTCTAGTTTCTGTTTGTGCCATTAGTTTTCAAATTTGAATGATTTAAATATGAATTTGTTCAAATTTTCTTCAAATCCTAGATTATGAATAATTTGAGTTTAAAAATAGTTTTTAATTTAATTATTTTTGCTCCTAGTCACATGTTAGACGGTGCTAGCAGATGTAGTAGACGGTAGGATTGGATGGACACCATCCCGGACTAAAGAGGTTCAAACTCTACCCCCTGTGTATCGTCATTTCAGTTTTGTAAAAAACAAAAGAAAATGATAAAAACTTCAAAAATTAAAATCCTTCGAGATGTAGTTATGTTACTACATCTACTAGTTAGGAAAATTAAAAAACTTAAATTTGGACATGTTTTGCAAAAAAGTGTTATGAAAAAGTAAAACGGCCATATCTTTTGCATACGATGTCGAAAAAAAATGCATAATATATCAAAAAAATCAGCACGAAAATCCGCATCCGATTCCGACTGCCAAAGGCAGTTTTGCAAATTTTAGAATCCTCAAGTTCTTAAAGGAAAAAAAGTTATGCTCAAATTTCAGTTTTTTTTGAATTTTGGTTAAATCTGGTCAAACTGTGGTCAAACTATGGTCAAACTACTTATTCAAGAAATATTAGTGTTACTAAATAATTATTTTAGTTTTTTTGAATTTTGGTCAAATTATGGTCAAACTATGGTCAAATCAGGTCAAACTATTTATTCAAGAAATATTAGTGTTACTAAATAATTATTATTTTTTAGAATAATAGTTTCAAACTCAAACGGTGCTTAATGCTCAAGTTCAACTCCTAAGGGTTAATAGGATTGACAGCTTAGTATTGTCAGGAAAACAACAAGTGCAGACTTGGAAACTAGGGGGAATAGAACTCGAAAGTTAAGCTTGCTCAGGCTGGAGTAGTGAGAGGATGGGTGACCGTTCGGGAAGTTAGACGATTTCGAATGTGTGCTGATTAGAGATTAGAGATTAAATTCTAAAGCAGTGAGGAGGGAGGGGTGATTAGAGATTAAATTGTTAAATAATTCAAATATTTGAAAATCAGAAAAAAATTAAAAAATTAAAAAAAATTCAATTTTTTTTTTCAAAAAAATTCCTTTAGTTACCAACCGAGACTAAAGGCTCCACCTTTAGTCCCGGTTGGTAACACCAACCGGGACTAAAGGTCCTCCAGCCCGAGCTCCAGCAGGCGGCCACGTGGAGCCCCATCTGTCCCGGTTCGTATAAGAACCGGGACTAAAGGTGTTGGGCTTTAGTCCCGACCCTTTAGTCCCGGTTCCCGAACCGGGACAAATGGGCCTTATGAACCGGGACAAATGGCCCTTTTTCTACTAGTGAAAATGCAAGAATTTGATGCAGTCTTATGATTTAAAGGGGGTGAAATGATGCTAGATTGTGCAAAAGAACTTAAGATTCTATCAAAGAGAATGCAGTGGATAAAAATATATTCCCATAGAATCTAGTGCAAATGAATCGTAAAGATAAATTACTATGGTTTATACTCCTTAAAAGAAAAAATGCTAGAGAGCTGCCCCCATGGAAAACCTAGTGCTACCCTCTTGTCGCTGGAGAGGAAGACATACAACAATCAAACCAAATAATCTTAGTATCCATGTATGTTCTAATAGGTCCAACACCACGAAAAAAAAAGAAATGATGTATATCATGGTGAATTCATGAACATCAATGTCTACACTGCAAAAAAAAAAGTTTTTTAAAAGATAGGTCCTTTCCGGAAAATCCATTCAAAATGGATCATTGAAACCCTAAATAGTACTACAATCTAAAAGCAGAGTACACTAATCATTAGTACATCACCAAACTCTTTACAATTTTTCCCTACAGGGCCATTAATTACGGAGACATTGATCAACCCTAAATCGAAAAACCAGAAAGTTGATCTATTGGCCTAACTAAATAGAGCAAAAATCACACACACCTCAACGTTTTCGAACAACTGACGCAAAGGGCTCGCATAATACTATCAGAAGCACGAAACGAATGAAGACATAAACGTCTTGATAATCGTACGTGGTCCATAGAAATGAGGGCCAAAACTTGCCGAAGTCAGAAGTGACGCCTCCTGGTTGTCGATGCTCAGACATCATGGTATTCTTCGTCGTAATGATCGTCGACGATCTTGGCCATCATCAATCAGCCGTCCCACTCACTCCTCTGTCCCAATTGCCACTTTAAACGACGATGTTGGAGAGGACAGGTGCAGGGAGTTGGAAAACGAGGTAGCGACATGTACATATAGAATTTATCTTTTTCTTTTTTTAGAAAAGTATTATGTAACAAGCCAGTTTAGCCCACGCCGCGTTCTCACATTAGCAAGCTAATTAATGTCAACATATACGGTATATTTTCATATATTCTTATTTAGTGTTGTAGATACAGACTGATTTCTCTATTAAATTGATTAAATGAAACAATTAAAAGCAAGTTTCAAATAATAATAATTAAAAGCAAATATATTATGCAATTAATATCCGTCTCTGTGGGCGCTGCTACCAGTTTTTGCCTGGCAGTCGGCGATATATAAGTACGGCAAAGTGCACAGCGCCGTCCGGCACAAGAGCCAGCGATGGCATCCTCCTCCGTTGCGGTCGCGGCTGCTCTGATCCTCTGCATCCTCGTCGCCCATGCCCATGGCTGCTACGCCAAGAACCACGCGGCTCCTTCTGCGGCCCACTCCAGCTGGCTCGATGCCAAGGCGACATGGTACGGCGCGCCCCATGGTGCCGGGCCTGACGACAACGGCGGCGCGTGCGGGTTCAAGAACGTCAACTTACCACCCTTCTCCTCCATGACCTCCTGCGGCAACCAGCCGCTCTTCAAGGACGGCAAGGGCTGCGGCTCCTGCTATCAGGTACGATGCGACCCACCTTACGCTATAATTAGTTTACTACACACTGCAAGCAATTATGTTACTCCCCCTAATCCATATTAATTATCGCTGATTTGGTACAATTTTATACCGAATCGGCAAAATTTAATATAGATTGGAGGGAGTACCACTATAATGTATTTATTTTTACAAACCAATATGTTACCAACACATTGTTTTTTAGCCATTATTATTCGCGTGCATGCATTCAGAAATATTCGTATAGGATATAGACTAGCAAAAATGCCCGTGTGTTGCAACGGGAGAATGCAATGTAGAAAAAATCAGGTTTGACAGCATAAATTTTGTAGTGATTTAACCAATCATTTCAAATATGTACCTTTAGGATCCTCGTGCACAAACTATAGTATCAGTGACTTCTTTCACCAGTAAATCACTTTTCTTCTTCTACTACTACTACTTCTTCGACACGCAATAATGACGGTGGCAAGGAAAATTATACTCCCTCCATCGAAAAAAGTGCCGCAACTTTGAACTAAGCTTAGTTCAACCTTAGTTCAAAGCTGCAACACTTTTTTTTATCGGAGAGAGTACAAATAGCACAAAACAAAGCATTCTGAGGGCGAACAGAGCTAAGGAAGACGCTAAAAAAATCAAGGAGATAAAATGTCGGTACTTGGTATATAAAGAGCCATCTACTTCCGTTCGATATATTTTCAAAGAGAGCTTGCCGCTTGTCATCACAACGACGTTGTAACTCGGGCCCAACTGCTCTTGGCCGAGAGAACAACCTCCTAGTTGGCGGGGTCACTGGTAATAATTAAACTCGTATTCGTGCATGACGATGTAGTCGTGGCCTGCCCTTGTTGAGTTAGAAGCTGATATTTGTGTCCCTTGCCTTACTTTCCCAATCTTTTAGCCTTGAGTGACTTGTCTATATACAACTTACATGATTAATTAGATCGCATTTCCCTCCACCCATCTTTCCAGTAACTGATAAGCACCATGCGTCCATGCCACTAATGTCATACTATCAATATTAAAAACTTGTAAGCTGCAAAACTTATGTGCATATTTTGAAGAAGATGGAAGGTCTGTTTTATTTCTTTCATTAGTTTCAGAAAAAAAGATTTACTATCTCTAGATTTCCTGCTCAGCTCACATGTAACAAAGAACTTTGAGAACGACAAAGACATTATGTGAAGAAAGTAACTGGACAAAACAAAAATGTTGATGCGAAAATAGTATGGGAAACAATGACCCTTTATATTACAGCAATATGTATAGACAAATCCTTTTCTGGATTAAAGACAGATGGAATCTTGTCAATCTCTCTAAAAAATGTCTTTTTTGTTAACGAATTCTTATGGGCTCCACCTGTTTTTCCTTCTCGGTACTATACATGTCACCTAATAAATAACATGAAATCCCACAAGACATCATTGCTATGGTATATGTGTTTCTTCTGCCATAAAACTTTAGAACATCAACTTAGCATACATCCATAGCCACAACAACTTTTTACTACTCAACTCTCTGTTTTCTAGATTATTCCAGTAACAAAAACTCCTACAAAAATGATCACGTGTTTCTAGGAGCAGCCATGCACATACTCCCTCCGTTTCAAATTAGTTGACTTGAATTTGTCTAAATACGGATGTATCTATACTTGTTTAGTGTCTAGATACATCCGTGTCTAGATAAATATGGGTCAAGTAATTTGGAACGGAGGGAGTACCTCTGAACGGGCAACTGCAAATTAAAACACTGATTAATGGATTATCAAATTTTAGTTGATCCAAGGTTCAGAAAGGAGTAACCAATAGTTATATGAAAATATTTCAAGGCTAGCTATTGTCTGAGCATAGTTTCTGAAGGAACATGTGATGTCACTTCTAGTATGTCACTGGACCCACATGTGGATTTTACCACTGCTCCGTGCCAGAACTTTGAAGTCATGAACCAACTTATCCTAGCAATCAGATCAGCACTATAATTTGCTTATGAATGGATTTCACTCAAGCTTTCTTAATCAGATGACGCAGGGCTGAATTTATTTGCTGTAGCTTTCTTTGTTTGTGGCCTGAAATTTTGTCTTTTAAGTTTAAGAACTAAAATATGAAAGAAAGGATCTAAAATGCCAGCAACATCTTTCTCGGGAGCATATGAACTATTGAAGACATCTCTAAGTATTCGGACCAGACCTTTGATGCAGTTCTTCCTCAGGTACTCCATTGCATCTTTGTTGGCTTTACACAATATCGTGCAGAGCTGAACTGCAGATATCAAAACTTCATTGTGTTTTTCCATCAGTAATGATGCAGCGAGACCCATGAAGTTTTCTGCCAAATCAGGGAGTTTTCTTACAATCCTTATAGAGCACAAATCAGCCTTCTTTGTATTAGCATCCCTGCTTCGCATCAGCTTCCCCACTTCAGGCACCAGTTCCCGGCCCATCTCAGCAGCGCAGATGTTCCCAAGCACGCACAACACAAGTCCCATGATGAACTGTTTTTAGTGGTTGAGATCTCTACCCCCAAACCAAGTCGCATGATGAACTGGTTCGAGTGGTTAATGTCACACTGAATTTCTTCTGAACTTCTCCTGAGATGTAACAACACAAGGAATAAAAAGAAGCAAGCAAACCTACCAATCAAGCTTTGAATGAATTAGTAAAATAAATGCACAATCCACGTCGATGCCACACCAGTAAATAAATTCAGCCTCAAGTTTCTATAGCGACATCAATTTCAAGTTTAAGAAATTTACAGTAATATATTCCCCAACTGTCTCTCAAATAGATATTTTATCGAATTAGAGATGTTTAAGAACTTGCTGATTTTCCATTACTGAGTGCTGCTTGGCGCTTGCATTGTCATAATAGCCAACCTTTGATGAATCCCACAACGAAGTCAACATCCAGCAATGGCACACATATCACAGAAGTATAAAATTGTACCCCTGAGATACATATGGAACTCTGATTAAAAACTATGCGATTTGCCAACATGCTCTCACCATCTGATGAAATCAATGCGGCAAGTATTGTTGTCGAGGGTGAAGGAAACATCCGTATTCGTCTCCATCTTGCCGCTCACCAATCCGACGAGCCGGACCTGCAGATCAGCCAAGTAGGACAACCGTGTAAGAAGCCAATCCTAATGAACACAGAGCCGAGGAGAAGCGTATGCGTATAGAGGGCACTCACGTTGGCCATCTCGACGCTGTTGAGAATGAAGGGGTCGGCGATCTGCTTCATGGTGATGAAATCGGTCCTGAGGAGGTTGAATACCACCACCGCAAGGAGGGCCTGGAGCTGGGGTCGTACGGTGACATGGACGGCATCAAGGCGGCCTACCAGGAGCAGTCTCGCTCATCATCAGCAAGTAAAATACACAAATCCAATGGACGGGTTCTGCTGCTTCCTCTGGCGGTGGTTGCCCGTCGTGCGTGCTCCTCATACCTGGTTGCGCCAATGCGTGTTCCTTATGCCGAGGAGGAACCGCCACAAGGCTCGGGTGGCCGCCGTCGCCGCACCTCGCATCTGGGTTGGCCCAGCAGCAGGAGGTCCGCCGTCCTCCAACTCGCCGGCAGCGAGCCTCGCGTCAACGTCTAAGAGGATGCGTGCTCCGCCGCCGATTTCCACTCGAGCCTTTGTTAATTCTTTGTGGATCCAGATCGGGACACCATGGCTTCTCCCATGGCGCTCGAGCTCCTCGCGTCGCCAGCCGATGGATCCGACCTTCCCCTCGCTGGATCCGGTCCACCACGAGCCTCAAGCCACCCTGCCGCCGTGCTCCTTCTCCGCCTCGCCACCGTCAAGCCCCGCCGACGCGCCAGGGTCGCTCATCTCCATGGATTCCCTTTTCTCTGGTATAGGTTTTTTTCTAGGGGGTTCAAACAGGTGCGTGTCTGTGTCGTGCGTCGCGTGGAGGAGGCAGCCTGGGCTGAAGCCCAGTACAGCGATCCTAATCGTTTAGCATGGACCAAGGGCCAGTACGGCGATCCGGATCGTTTTTACACCCGAATCGTTTTTTCACGGATCTTTTTTCTTAGTTATGGATGGCATGGTGGGTAATTGTTTGCAAATTTTAGGGCTAACTTAATGACGACGGTGAGCGGGCAGAAGCAATAGCCGCTTTATTATTAGGGAAAGATGTGTTTATGTGCAGCCTGTAACGTCGTGCACTGCAAATGCAGATAAGGTGCTTAAAGTCTGACCACCCTGCGTGCTCCGGTGTGCCGAAGACAGTGATCATCACGGACATGAACTACTACCCGGTCTCCCGCTACCACTTCGACCTCAGTGGCACCGCCTTCGGAGCCTTGGCCAAGGACGGCCGCAACGACGAGCTCCGCCACGCCGGCATGATCAACATGCAGTTCAAGAGGTACCACACCCACCTACATATAATGCCAGTCAGCATCATAACCATCGTCTTACCTTATTGAGAACGCGAGCTAGACGATATTGTGTGTTTATGAGACGACACACACTGACACCCGTGAGTGACATGGCTGCGCAGGGTGCCGTGCCAGTACCCGGGGTTGACGGTGACGTTCCACGTGGAGGAGGGGTCAAACCCATTCTACATGGCAATCCTGGTGGAGTACGAGGACGGCGATGGCGATGTGAAGCAGCTGGACATCATGGAGTCGCGACCGGGCGCTGTTAGTGGCGGCAAGATGGCTCCAACGGGGCAGTGGGTGCCCATGAAGGAGTCGTGGGGATCCATCTGGAGGATGGATGCCCACCACCCCATGCAGGCGCCATTCTCGTTGCGCATCACCAACGAGTCCGGCAAGACACTCGTCGCCGAACAGGTCATCCCCATCGATTGGAAGCCCAACAAAACCTACAGCTCCCTCGTCCAGTTTCATTAATTGATTGATCGGCCAGATATGCCCATATATATGAAAGCAATGAAAAGGGGAGCACCCTGATTTGTTGAAGTAAAAATAAATATGGTACATGCGTGTGTGCCTATGTAGCAGGCTGAGACTTCTCCTGTGATGTCCGGTTGCATGTGTGTCCGTCCATCCTGTAATTCATGGGCTTATGTATCCATCTATATCAATTAATGTTATACAATTGCTTATTTACGGTAATGTTATACATTTACGGTTGTGCATTAGACACATAGATATGATCTGCGCCACATGATCCCTTAGCTTTATTATTAGTTTTTTCATGGGAAAGATTTATTCGGATGGTATAGCACATTACCGGGATCCGCAGCTTTGCCGAGTCGCCAGAGAACTCCGCAAAGGCCGGAAACAACTCGGCAATGTGTTTGCCGAGTTCCGCATAGGGCGAACGAGACTCGGCCAGGAACACGTCGGTAATGAGTTACTTTGCCGAGTGCTTATCATCAGAAACTCGGCAAAGAGTCGCTCTTTGCCCAATTTCACCACGTGTCAACTTGGCAATCATCCACCATAGACGGAGTGGCCCATTAACGGCCGCCGCACCAACTTTGTCGAGTGCCCCCGGCTCGTACTCAACATTGTGTTCGGCTGGTTTGCTGAGTTTTCGTAGAAGCTGAGTGCTTTCGTAAGGAAACTAGTCAAATATGGGTCAAAACCATGCAGAGTGGGGAACTCGGTAGAGGCCTTGCCAGCAGACAAACAAGGTCCTCCTCACTGCCGAGTTTCTTCCTAAGGATTTCGGCAAAAAAATTCAGAAGCAATCAGGGCACTGACACTTGGTATGCTTGACGAGTGCAACACTCTGCAAATGGTCAACCATGTCTTGTTTTCAATTTATTTTTCAGACATCCCTCCATAGAAATCTATATATATGGGACAAATTTTATCTACCATCGGTGGTAGTTACCACCACTTCAGTTTTGTATGTTGCATGTAGTATATATCAAATCGAAGAGTATGTAGGCTTAGTATGTAGTATATAATAATATTTATGTAGTATATATACTATTTTTTAGGTAGTATGCATCGTATTTTGAGTATGCTCTTTTTTACGTACAAATATATACGTATTTCGCAAATATAATAAAACCATGAGCCAACTTGCAATTTTTTTCATGTAACTCACTTTGGAATATGTTATATATAATATATGAACATACTTATAATGATAAAGTAGTATATATAGACAAAATTTACGGAACGTAAAATTGCCGTGCATTGATGGTAAAATAGAGGGGGTGAAGAATAACTATTCCTCACCCAGGGTGAGGAATAGTCAATCCCTATATATATATAGTTTGGGCAATGAGAGGATCTTACAAATGATGGGTTTTTCTGTTTTTCAGACAACCAGTTTGTGCATGGTGATGGTAGCTGGGATCGTTAGCATGACCCTTGTTAAATCCTTCCAGGAACACCCCCCCTCCCCCCAAAAAAGGAATCTTGGTCTTTCAATGGATACCTTTTTACCAATTTATTGTCATCTAGAGAAGTAGAAGTAAGATTAGATCAACTCATTCAACTAAAAATTACAACTTCTCATAAAATCACGCATACTTATCTAACATATCATCATCAAATAGCTAAACAAACCGAATTGTATTATCAACAACAAAACCAGGCATGCGAAGCAAAAATGTTAGTTGCTACCAACAATAACTGGCATGGTTGTCATTTGTTTCCTCTTCCTCTTCAATCCAATGCAGGCCTTGGTATTTAATTTGTTGTAGTACTCAAAACTTCCGAAATTTTGCTGATCATCGCACTATGGTACTAGAAAATTAAAGCAAACCATCCACTTTGAATTTAGAACTACAGCTTGCCTTACAATCCTCATGGAGCATTTCTATGTCATTCTTATATCCGACGAGAGCGTCCCTGGGTTTTTTGATAAAAGGATGAATTTTATTAACTCATAATGTTGCACCACCTCATTTATCCTCTTTCTGGGCCTATCTACGTTTATAACAATTGGTGGGCCCAATTAAGGAGAGATATCGACCAGTGTGGCGTCTAGACATCGCTTAGGGGAGCTCCTATATGACGCATTTTGGGACAAATAGGGACCGACGCATAGGGGAGACCACGACTGGCCGGTCCATTTAGCATGACTATAGCAACCAACACACTGTAGTGCCTGGTGTACTTTAGCGGCACACACTATAGCGAAATTAGTTGTTTTAGCCGGTTTTACGATTTCAATATATTTTTAAAAAACACGAATATTTTTTAAATTGTGAACAGTTTTTTAAAAATGAATATAGTTTTTCAAATTGGGATGTTTGGTTAAAAATGCAAACTTTATTTACAAATTCCTAATAGTTTTCTAAAATTCCCGAAGATTTTCTAAAATGCGAACAAATTTGAATATTTTAGGTCTTTCTCAAATTTTGAGAAAATATTTTAAAACATGAAAAATTTTGGTAATCCCAAAAAATTATTAAAACATAGTTACGAACATTTGAAATTATAAACACTTTTAAAAAAAATGCCGAGCAGTTTTTAAATAGGATTTATATTTCAACAAAAAAAATAAAAAAATAACCGAAGAAAACCACAAAAAGACCAATAATAAAAAGAAAAACAATACGGAACTAAACCAGACAGGAATGTTCTGGAAAGTTCCTGAAACCGAGATTCGATTGTGTAGAGCACGTACATGCTAAATGGGTCAGCCCATATCTCTGTCCCTAGGTCATTCGTCCATGCTCATTATATCTTGCCTGAAGGGCACGTGCCTATGGCCGGCCCGTTAGAGCGATCGCTCCCTCCTCCTAGCTCATTCCCTCGTTCGCTCGATCCCTATAGGGCGCCTTCAGCGCCGCTAAACCCAATTGGCGCCCACTGCAGCGCCCTGGTGGGCCGGCCCAGTACCACGCGGCTCCAGCAAAAAAACATTAGATAAAGTTGCTGCAGTGAGGATTCAAACTCGGGGCAAAGCAGTGCCGTACGCACAGGCTAACCACCAGAGCTCCCAGGTTCAACTAACCAATGTTACCGCTAAATAGTTAAGAAACCACTGAATCCGCTCTGATTCAAAAAACAAAAGCTCAAGAACAATAAAAAGAACTTCACGAATTTGTTTAAAAAAATAAAGGTTCACGTATTCAAAAAAGTTCACTAATTTGAGAAAAAAGTTCACGGTTTTGAAAGTTCATGAAATTTTAAAAAGGTCACTAATTTAAGAAAAGTTCACGAATTTGAAAAAAGTTCACGGATTTGAAAAGTTCATGAAAATTTGGAAAAGGTTCACGAAATACAAAATACTTCAAGAATTTTGAAAAAAGTTCATCAAATTTTAAAAAAGTTCATCGAATTTGAAAAAAAGTTCACCCATTTAGAAAAAAGTTAATCGGTTTTCAAAAAAAGTTCATCAAATTTGAAAGAAAAATCACTGAATATGAAAAAAGTTCATCGAATTTTAGAAAAAGGTGATCGGATTTGAAAAAGTTCATCAAATTTGAAAAATGTTCATCTATTTCCAAAAAAAGTTCATCAAAAATGGAAAAAGTTCATCGAATTTGAAAAATAGTTCATCAATTTTCAAAAAAATTCATCAAATTTGAAAACAGATCATCGAATTTGTAAAAAGTTCGTCAAATTTGGAAAAAGTTCGTTGTTTTTTAAAAAGTTAATCAAATTTGAAAAAAGTTCATCAATTTCCAAAAAAAGTTCATCAAAAAATGAAAAGTTCACCGATTTTGAAAAAAGTTTATCAAATTTGAAAAATGGTTTATTGATTTTCGAAAAAATTCATAGAAAATGTAAAACGTTAATCCATTTGAAATAGGAAGAAGAGAAAAAAGAAAAAACAGAAAATAGAAAATAGAAAAAGGAAAAAAGGAAAAAAAAGAAATGGAAAAAGGAAATGCGAAAGAATAAAGGAAACAAAAGATGTAACTTGTACGAGCGGGCTATGTGGCGCAGTGGTTAGTGCAGCATCCATCGATGCAGGAGGTCTCGTGTTCGATTCTATCTAGGGTACCTTTTTTGCGGTATAGAAACCATATAACCAAAGGGGAGATGGGCCGGCCCGTTAGTACCGATGGAAGGGGAGAGGGGTGTGCGCCTGTTAGCAGGAATGCTTGTAACGGGCGCTTAAGGCGCTGAATAGGAACCAGCCGATCTAAGTATGGGTTTCATCAACCAGGTGATACAACCCCTCAAAAAAAAATCTATCAGGTGACACATGTGGTAAGCAATCCAAACTATTTACGAAAAAAAATATGGATTCCGTCCGTTTTTTCTTTTTTATTTCATTTATTTTTTTTCTTTAGGTTTTCTTTTTCTTCCTCGGTTTTCTGCTTTTCATTGTTTTTCTTTGTTCCTTTCACTATTTTTACTGGGTTTTTATTATATTTCTTTATTTTTGTTTCTTTTTCCATTTTTACTTCTTTTTTTCTTTTCTTATTAGTTCCCTTTATTTTTCTTTGTTTCTTTATGTTTATTTTTTGGTTTTTATTTGGTTTGCTCTTTTTCTTTATATATTTTTTGTATACACAAGGAACATATTTTGTATACACATTCAAAATTTTACAAATATATGATTAACATATCTGAAAAATATTAATTTTATTTTTTCTACATTTTTCATACACATTGTCAAAAAATTGTATACACCACGTCGCGGCGATTCCCGTCTTCTCGACCGTTGCTGTCGGTGGCTGGGGCCCAGCCCCCACCCGACACGCCCTTGTCGCCCAGCCGCAGGACGATCATCCAACTGCAGGACTACAGGGTGGCAGCCCCACGCCCGGCCCCTTTTCTTCCTCCTCCTGCCCTTCTCTTCCTCTGTTCTTCCTGTTCTTTGTTCATTCTCTTCCCCACTTGAAAACACTCCCATTTGTACACCAAACTGAGCCATTATTTTTGCCGATTTGCCACTGTGGATGCGTTGTAGATAGTTGGGGGAGGCAAGGGAGACCTCGATCTACTGATGGGGTAGCTCGTGGTGGTCACGGTGAGCATTTTCATGAAGGTTTTTTGAGCATATTGCTGGAGGTTGTGGTGGTGGAGGAGGTGGAGGTGGCGGAGGTGTAGCTCGGGCAGTGTAGTGTAGGTGGTGGAGGTGAAGCTCCGGCAGTGTGGTGTAGTCTCCGGCTCTGGCTCCGGTCATTGAAGGTTGTCGTTCGTCATTGCTTCGCACGCTTCAAGGGTATAATTCAACAGACATTTTCTCTGTCATAGTTGCTCCGTTAGTATTCGGTAATATGTTTCGATGTGAAATAGATTAGGTGTGCGAATATTGTTATTTGCTCCGGTACTATCCATAATATATTTAGATGTCAAATATTTAGTTGTGTGAATATTTTTAGTTGCTCCGGTAATATTCCATACTATATGTGGATGTCAAATATTTAGGTGTGTCAGTATGTGTAGTTGCTCCTGTAATATCCGTAATATATTTATATGTCAAATATTTAGTTTTGTCAATATTTGTAGTTGCTCCGGTAATATCCGTAATATATTTATTTAGAGTTAAAAAATTAGGTGTGTGAATATTTTTAGTTTGTCATGCTGCTTAATAGTTGTTTGTTACTGTTGAAAAAAAAAATAGGTCAGCCGAGATGTTTGATGTAGTGAAGTTCGTATTTTACTATGGTCCTGGTAGTACTGTCCAAACAACTAAGATCGGCGGCTAAATCCAGAAGACATTGGGACATACGAGGGTGAAAACTACGATCAAAAGGATATACAGACATCTTGGCGAGACTACACTAGAATGCTTACCTACGTTAGTGCCGACGGTGTTTTATAGGTTGAGAACACAAAGAAAGGTGGGAACTCGGAAGCGGGAATATAGGGCGGGAACTAGATAGCGGGAAAATATGGCGGGAACTAGAAAACAGGAAAATATGGTGGGAGATACTGGCGGGAACTAGAGAGCGGGAAAATGTGGCGGAAATTAGAAACTAAGAAAATATGGCGGGAACAAGAGAGCGGGAAAATGTGGCGGGGGATACTGACGGGAAACGACGGTCCGAGATATAAGCTGGAGCCCGGAAGCGGAAAACCTAGGGCTAAGAAAATGGGGCATGCACCTATCGTCTTACATGAAGCCAATTAGTAGTAATCGTCCTATGGAAAGACAATTACACCTTATCGTCCAATCGGAAGACAATTAGTCTGGCCGACAGGAGGTGGGGGACCAATCGGCCTCCGTATAGCCGACAGGAGACCAATCGGCTTCCTCCTGGACGACAGGTTCTAGTTGTAGGAGATATGCCCTAGAGGCAATAATAAATGTTATTATTTATCTCCGTGTTCATAATTAGGTTTATGTTCCATGCTATAACTGCTGTGGTTCCCGAGCCCGTATATCCATAAAGGCTCTGGGGAAAACCCATGTGCACGTGTGGAATAATAAACGGTAAAATGTATTCCTAGTCATGCCTCTAAGACTAGCTCAAGTGTTGCATGATGATTATGTTTTCCCAATCATGGGCATGTCTATGCCATCAACTTTGAGGGCACAATGTTAGAAGAACATTTGTGTTGAATCGACCCGATTGGTGTTATGCTATGAGATTCATTCGTCACAAGTTAATGGTTAATAACACAGAGATGGTTAACGTTTGCATGATTCCTCAGACCATGAGAGTATCGAGTTTCTTCATGCTTGCTTCATGAACTTTGGGGTTTGTTAAACGTCATCCGTAAATGGGTGGCTATTACGGCGGCTTATGGGTTCATGGGAAAGTATGTCAAGTAACTTGATAGCTCAAGATTGGGATTTGCTCCTCCGACGATGGAGAGATATCTCTGGGCCCTCTCGGTGTTACGGTATCCATCATCGTCTGGCCAGACACTTTGTGATTTGATCACGGGGATGCCGGAACACGGTAACGAGAAAAGAGAACAATACCGGTAACGAGGTAACTAGCATAGTGGACAAGTTGTTGATCCACGGGAATGCCAACATGTCTCACCTCAGGTATTTGTAACATATCGCGAAGCAACAGGAATAGCACACGGCAACTGGAGGTTCACTCGAATATTCATTCGTGTGGGTATAGGGGTCAATATGGGTGTCCACGGCTCCGATGTTGATCATTGATCGGAAGGGGTTCCGTGTCATGTCTATACTTCACCGAACCTATAGGGTCACACGCTTAAGGGTCATCTATCTGCTGAATACTAGACAGGTAGTCTGAGAGAAAATCACCGAAAAAGTTTCGGACACCGAAAAGTTTCGGACAGCGGAAAAGTTCCGCAGAGAGAGGTCACCGGATGAGTTCCGGTGAAACTGAAAAGTTGTTTCAGAGGATACCATTAAGTCAAATTGGTTTCGGCACATGCCTGATAATTCTTGGAGGGTGCCAGAATCATTCTGGAAACTTCTGGGAATTCTCTGGAAGAAAAACCGGAAATGTTTCGGAGCTACCGGAACCGCTTCAGATGCTTTTCGCAGATGAAAATCACTAATCTGGAATTGTTCCAGAACGCGTTGAAAATTATTTTAGTGGGTACTGGAATTGTTCTAAGCCCACATAAATATTTTCAGTTCGAACGGACGCTGAAAAATGTTGTCGTGAATAGTGAAAGTGCTTTTTGGATAATTTTTGGAAGCCACCTTTTAGGGCTTTTGCTAAAGGCTTCTAGAAGGTGATGTGGATGGATGAGAACCCCCTTTGGGGGGGCCCTCATGGGGGAGTGGCCGGCCACACTAGGGGCTCCACCTTGGAGCCCCTCTTGTTCCTTGGTTTCTCCTTTAGGTCCTTGTGGAAGGACTTCCCTCATATGCCTTTGGGTTTTATTGGATAACTACCCTACCCCTTGGCTTTCCTATAAATAGAGGTGGAGGGGCAGCCCTCCACAATCATCCCTTGCTCTCATACACATGCCAAGATGTTATCTGGTTTCTCTCTCCCTCCCACGAAAAGAGTTTCGTAGAGCCGAAAGGCTGTCTGGGTTCCGGCAGGAACTAGTTCTGGACGGCGAAGCCCTGCCGGATAGGTGACACCGTATGTGTGCAACTCTGTAGAGAGGTCGTAGTTTCGATCTTAGTGCCCGAGGGGCTGTTCGAGAGTGCCTCCCGAAGGGCTGTCCAAGTGACGGTCCGAGTTCTGTGAGTCCTCCCGAAGGGCTGTCCGAGTGACCATTCGAGTTTCGAAGGTCCTCCCGAAGGGCTGTCCGCGACATCGTCCGGGGGACTGTTCGACCGCCTCCCGGAGGGCTGTCCGAAGGGAAGACGAGGGTATACATCCTCGCGGTTGGGAGGTTGTAAATCCTAGCTGCGGGGATCTGCACCGCCGATCGTCATCGACTCTACTTCCGCTGCGCTACGAGTCGGTAACGAAAATGATCAAACCTTGTATGCAGTCTCCATAGTGGTCCTGGGCTGGTGCGTAGGTCGGAAAAATTTTGTTTTTTGCTGCGTTACCCTACACTAGTCGTCCAGCAATAGGCCGACGATCTATTATTTAAAAAAAAATCGGCGTAATATTTATGAAAATTAATAAAAAAATGTATTATGTAAAAAAAATTAGCCAGCCATTTGAGCGATAAGTAATTTCAGATAGAGGGAGTACTATTTACAAGGCAATGATATTCTGTAGGTTGTCGTACCCACAATCATTCCTATTTGATGGTACTCTTTCTTACTCATATGAGATAAGCTCAAAATGCACCACTTGTAATTTTTGTTGGGAAGCTCAAATTGATGTCAGATGACAAACTAAGTGGACCAATGCCTAATGTGCCTGAATGCTAATCAGATTCAGATAAAGCCAAGAATGCATGCAACTTCAAATAAAGCCAAGAATGCACATACAACGTTCATGTCAGGCTCCTTGGCACTGTTTGTTTGTCTGCAATGCTAGTCCAAAAGTACTGACACCTGCCTGTGATTAGTAATCATTTTTTGTATGCCTTTCATCAATCCACTAGCTA
The DNA here is from genome assembly GCA_011799875.1 of Thinopyrum elongatum. Classification (NCBI taxonomy): domain Eukaryota; kingdom Viridiplantae; phylum Streptophyta; class Magnoliopsida; order Poales; family Poaceae; genus Thinopyrum; species Thinopyrum elongatum. Next base: position 7,242,724 of record CM022299.1, read on the forward strand.
AACTTACCAACACGGATCTTGAAGCTCCTCGATTATACGGTGATTACCGGGGTGGCATCTATCCCCGGTGGCATGGAACTATTTTCATTGTACATTTCTTGTATACACCAGGAACATTTTATATTTACATGTTTAACATTTTCTAAATACATGATTAATTTTTTTTAAATATTTTTTTATCTATGCGTTTTTCATACAAATTCATAGTTTTTTGTATACATCAGTAACAATTTTTATAAACACGTTTAACATTGTCCAAATACATGATTAACATTTTTGAAAACTTATACTTTAATCTGTATATTTTTTCCTTACATATTGTTCATTTTTTGTATATATTTTTCGTATAGATCGGCAACATTGTTTCTATACTCAATTAACATTTCTTAAATGCATGATTAACTTTTTGATTATATTAAAAACTTACTTATTGTGATTTTTACCAGATCACGCAAGGAAATATCTCTCTCTGGAGCACTCCTTGGTGTTTTCATTGGGCTTCGATTCATGATCATCTCATTATTCAGCCTCCTCGATATAGATACCCTTCTCTTGTTAAAGATCTTTGGCTTCTGGGTTAGAATGTCTGGAACAACAATCTCATTCACTCTCTTTTACAACAACCTTTAGCTTCTACTATTCTCCAGGCTAAGATTATTCATGAAGATTGTCCTGATATGCTATGCTGGGATCTTACTCCTAATGTAATTTGTTCTTCCAAATCTGCGTATAAATTGTGTTTGCAGGATATTCATGCCAATTCGAGGAATGCACCTTCTCAAGTTTCCTTGCAGGTTAAAAATCTTCTCAAGATGATTTGGAAGCAAAAGCTTATGATCCCCAGAGTCCAAACATTTGCTTGGAGACTTCTTCATAAAGCTCTTCCCACAGGTTTGAGGGTTGGTTGTTTTTCTGTACATATTTCTGAACTTTGCTGCGGATGGGGCTAACACGAGAATGAGATTCACCTATTTTTTTCTTTGTGATTTTGCTAGAGCAGGTTGGTTCGGCCATCCTTAGTATATTAGATTGATGTTTTAATTAAGATTCATTCCAATATGCATATCATTATTCTTGCTTTACTTAACATGAACCATCCACATGCTTCTGTGTCAAACATTCTCAACATTATGTGGGGCCTTTGGAAAACAAGAAATGACTATCTTTTTGACAGGAAAAAGGCTCTCCCTCACCTTATTAATTGTGACAAGACTTATCGTGCACTCATCCACTCCACCACCTCGTTACACGAAAGGACTGATCTGGAAGAAAATTTCCTAGATCCAAACGACCCTCAGGTTTGTTCTTTGGATTGGCCTTAATCTCATGAGTTATATGATGCTTTTTTTAACCATGCAGGTGGGCTGCATGTATAATAATAAGAAAGAAAGAAAAAGAAGTAAAACCAACCAAAAAGTCCACAAGATCTACCATACAACACCACTCAAGACCATACAACATCACCTACAGCGAAACAACTAGAACCATATGTCACAGTGAGTATAGAATAAAGCGACCCATACTCGCTTCTGCCCATTGTTTGGCATCACCAATAACTTGACCAAATATTTTCAACAGCGGCGTGTAAGCATTCTAAAAAACCCTGCCATTCCTCTCCCTCCATATACTCCAGGTGACAAGCATTATCAATGTGTTCAAGGAATTCCTTTTGGTTCCTAAACTCTAGCCCTTGCCTATGTAGCCGGCTGAGACGTCGCCTGTGATGTCTAGTTGCATGTGTGTCCGTCCATCCTCAGCTTAATATATCTATCTATATCAATATCAATAAAAGTTATATACAACTGCTTATTTAGGGTAATGTTATACATTTATGGTTGTGCATTAGACACATAAATTTGATCTGCGCAACATGATCTCTTATCTTTATTATTAGCTTTTTTAGGGGAAAGCTTTATTCGGATGGCATAGCACATTACTAGGATCCGCAGCTTTGCCGAGTGCCCAGAGAACTCTACAAAGGCCGGAAACAACTCGACAATATTTTGCCGAGTTCCGCACCAGGCGAACAAGACTCGGCCAGGAACATGTTGTTAATGAGTTACTTTGCCGAGTGCTTATCATCAGAAAACTCAGCAAAGAGTTGCTCTTTGCCGAGTTTCGCCACGTGACAACTTGTCAAATTTCCACCATAGACGGAGTGGCCCATTAAGGGCCGCACCACGCCTTACCAACTTTCCCGCGTGCTCCCGGCTCGTACTCAACATTGTGTCCGGCTGGTTTGTAGAGTTTTTCTAGAAGCCGAGTGCTTTCGTAAGGAAACTAGTCAAATATGGGTCAAAACCATGGAGAGTGGCGAACTCGGTAAAGGCCTTTCTAGCAGACAAACAGTGTCCTCCTCACTGCCGAGTTTCTTCCTAAGGATTTCGGCATTTTTTTTTTCCAGAAGCTAGCATGCGTTGACACTTGGTATGCTTGAGTGCAACACTCTGTAAATGGTCAATCATGTTTTGTTTTCAATTTATTTTTCGGACATCCCTCCATAGAAATCACTATATATATGCATAGTTTGGACAATGAAAGGATCTTACAAATGATGGGTTCTTCTGTTTTTCAGACAATCAGTGGGCGCATGGTGATGGCAGCTTGGATGGTAACCATGATCCTTGTTAAATCCTTCTAGGACCCCCCCCCCCCCCCCCCCCCCCCCCCCCCCCCCCCCCCCCCCCCCCCCCCCCCCCCCCCCCCCCCCAAAAAAAACCCTCTCAAAAAGGAATCATGTTGGAATGGATACTTTTTTTTACCAATTTCTTGTCATCTGGAGAAGTAGAAGTAAGATTAGGTCAAGATGTACAATCCTTGGAAACTGATTCAACTAAAAATTACAACTTCTCATAAAAATACGCATACTTATCTAACATATCATCATCAAATATCTAAACAACCGAATTGTATTATCAACAACAAAACCAGGCAAGCCATGAAAAATCATTACTCGTTACCAAGAATAAGTGGCTTGCCTGTCATTTCTTTCCCCTTCCTCTTCAATCCAATGCAGGACTCGGTATCTAATTTGTTGTAGTACTCAAAAGTTCAGAAATTTTGCTGATAATCACACCATGGTAATGGAAAATTAAAGCAAACCATCCACCATGAATTTAGAACTACGGCTTGCCTTACAATCCTCGTGGAGCATTTCTATGACATTCTTAGATCCGACGAGAGCATCCCCGGTTTTTTGATAAAAGGGTGAATTTTATTAACTCATAATGTCGCACCAAATTGTTTATCCACTTTCTGGGCCTATCTGTGTTTTTGACAATTGGTCGGCCCAATTAAGGAGAGAATTTCTACACTGATGACATCATGACAGTGAAGAGTTATTTTACTGCTAACATGAGATCACTCACCCTTTGCCTTTTGAATAGCTTTTCAATGTACCCAACACAATTAGTTTTTCTGTTTAAATGCATCATATATTTCGTAGTTCTATAGCTACGGTTTTGGCCCTTCTTGGTTCCTCATTCGCCAAAACCCGCCTAATTCCTGCTGTGTGAATCAGCAAGCAACAGTGATCACCTTCATCTGAATACATAGATACAGAGAACCAATATGGGGATGAAAGGCCATATAGTATGCTGCTCGGAGAACATATCAACCTAACTTTGCGTAAGAGGGAAAATTAGCAACTCCCAGTCATTATGTGGTTTGTCTGCAGTACCAAATTATCAGTCCAGCTAACTTAAAATTTATATTTTGTGCAGTACCTATATATTGAGAAGGCAGTGAAGTCCAACTTTTAGCTTCAACATCTCTGAGTCCTTGAGTTTGTAAACAATGGCCTACTTGCTCATAGTTCCGACCTACTTGCTCATAGTTCCTATGATTAGCCATCTGCAAAAAGGACATAAATTGTTCAATGGAGAAGAAATTTGTCAGAATATATATGTGAACTAGGGCCGAAAGTTTATCCAGCTAGCTTATTCCTCCCAAAAATCCATCAATATGCCTGCTTCGAAGCACTTGTACGTGCATGTTGCTATGGCCGGAAGCACTTCGGTGGTACGCCATTGAAAATCACTACAGGACCTAAATTTGTTTGCTGTTGAAAACCACTTACGGATCTTAAAATCAACTCTAAAATTAGTCAAAGACATTGTGAGATTCATATTTCACTTACTGGGATGAACTATAAAAATCAGCTAGACTGATTCGGACATCAATCAATAAGCGTAAAAGGATGTGGCCAAATTGATACATCAGATTTTTTTATGTACTGTCAGGATATAACCAGATCGATTCATCACAAAATAATTTCCATTTAAAAAGGGCACTCGAACGAACAAAACACGGACGGAACTGATTTATAATTATGTGGCATAGGGGAGCTTCTATATGACGCATTTTGCGACAAATAGGGACCGACGCATAGGGGAGACCATGACTGGGCTGGACCATTTAGCACGACTATAGCAACAAACACACTGTAGCGTCCGGTGCACTTTAGCGGCACATAGTGTAGCGACCCGGTCACTGTAGAAACTGGTTGTTTTTTAGGTGGTTTTACGAATTTCATTTTTCTTAAGATCAATATTTTTTAAAAGGTGAACAATTTTTGAAAAACTTAAATAATTTTTAAAATTGGAATGCTTTGTTAAAAATGCCAACATTTTCTAAAATTCCAGATAGTTTCGGAAAATACCAGAACATTTTCTAAAATGCGATTTTTTTAATATTTGAAAATTATCAAGATTTTTTTAAAAACAACAATTTTTTTTGGGAATCTCAAAACAATTAATAAAAACACAGTTCCGAATATTGTAAATTCTTAAGACTTTTTCGAAAATTCCCGAACATTTTTTAAATAGGAATTATGTTTCAAATAAAGGAAAATAAATAAATATATAACCAAAGTAAACCGCAGAAAGGACTAACAAGCAAAAGGAAAGAAAATACTGAAATAAACCGTACAGGAATATTCTAGAATGTTCCTTATTTTTAGCTCAAAAGTTCCTGAAACCGGGATTGGATTTTGTAGAGCATGTAAATGCTAAATGGGCCAGCCGATATCTCTGTCCTTCGGTTGTTCGCCCATGCGATGCCACCAATGTTATATCTTGCCCGAAGGGCTCGTGCCAATGACCGGCCCGTAAGAGCAGTCGTTCCCTCGTAGCTCATTCTCTCGTTCCCTCAATCTAAGTAAGGGTTTCGTCTACCACGTGACACATGTGGTAAGCAATCCAAACTTCTTAATGAAAAAAGTACGGGTTTGTCCATTTTTTTTCGTTTTCATTTATTTTTTCTTTAGGCTTTCTTTTTCTTCTTCGGTTTTCTGTTTTCTCATAGTGTTTCTTCGTTCTTTCACTTGTTTTTACCAGGTTTTTAATTTTTTTCCTTTATTTTTGTTTCTTTTTCGGTTTTTTACTTCTTGTTTTGCTTTTCTATCTTTGTTCCCTTTTTTTTTCTTTGCTTCTTGTGTTTGTTTTTTGGTTTTTATTGGGTTTGTTCATTTTCGCAAGTCTTCTGTTGACAAACATATGACTTTGACCATTAGAAGACATAGTGGAGCCTGCCAAGTGATTCTAGCACTTGCGGGTTCGCGTGTTGCTCACGTGCAGTCATGGTTGACGCATTCAGAAGCGACGGTTAGTTACGCACCAACAAGCTATATATATACACGTGCAAGCATGAAACATTCCTCCACAATTGTTAGAAGGGATAGAGATGGATTGGTGGAAGCACCCCCCACAGTCGTAACGGTCGATGCATCACGGAAGTCGTGGCTTGAGTTGAAACCGACGAGGTTGCTCAAGCAAGGTGGTAGCCCTTTGTGCCGATGTCGATGTAGTCGAGAGCGTAGGGTGGTTTAGCCGTGGTCAAGGTAGCCGTGCAAAGAATGCCGTGGTCGATGTTGAGTCGGGGTGGCCGGTGTCGAGGAAGTCGCCGTGGAGCCGCGGGCGCAAGGAGGCGTCGAGTTAGTCATGGGCGCAGTGGTGTCGAAGTAGTGGTGCGCCAGGAAGAAGACGGTGTTGACGAAGCGTCCCGCCGGGTTTGCCAAACCCGGGGACACGTCGTAGACGAAGGCACGCGTCCGTGTTGCCAGCACCGGACATGCGTAGACGGACGAAGACGAAGTTGACGAAGCGCCGCCCCAGGCTTGCCAGGCCCGGGGACACGTCATGGACGAAGGCACACACTGGTGTTGCCAGCACCGGGCATGCGTAGACGAGGGACCTGCATGAGCTGTACACCATGTCGAGAAGTCGGAGGGTCCAGCAGAGAAGGAGACTCGACAACGGTTGTGGCGCTAATCGGCGTAGGGCCGATGTCACCAACGATGGTCGGAGTAGGCGAAGTGGTCAGGGAAGATGAGGACGACGCTGGCGACGGGCTGGTGCTGGACGAAGGCGAAGGGGTGGACGGGCGGCGCCACTCGGGTGAGTGAGCGGCAGCGGTGCTGAAGAAGAGCGACGGCGGCGGCTGGGTTACTAGTGCGACACCGATGCTCCCGCGCCAAGGGAGGCAGCGCGGCGCATACCACGGGAAGTCGACGCACGGTGTCGGCGGAGTGGACCGCAGGCCGAGGCGCTACGGCCCGAAGGGGCGACGTAGCGGCGGCGGACAGGTCGGGGCGACGGCGTGGACCGCGTGCCGCGTCGCTAGGGCTCGAAGGGGCGGCGCAGCGGCGGTGCGTGGCTCGGTGATGCCGCGGGGACGGCCTCGGGCGGTCCGAAGGGACGACACGACGACAACCTCTGGCTCGATCGGTGGTACGCGCGTGCTCGGTGACGGGCTTGGCGAAGACAGGCGCGTGATCGGTTGATCAGACCGATGGCGGCGCTGTACGCGCCATGGAGGGGTCGACGCAGATCGGTGTCGATGACGATGTTCTCGGTGATGTCCCGGGCAATGAAGACGAAGACGGACCGGCAATAGAGACTGCGATGACGATGACCATGAAGACCGGAAAATGCTGCTAAGCGTGACACGCCAAGACAAAAAAGAGGATTTTGATGGTTATAGCTTTAGTCTGCGATGTCCGTCTAATTCACTAAATATCAGTAATTCCAGTACACACAAATATTCAGAGTATTACATAAGAATTAAGTACCTTCAGAATTTCTAATTTTTATATTGAATCTCAAGTGAATGTTTGGATATTTTGGCCGAATTGAGAAGTGAGATAAAGTGAATTTTGGCTCTGGGTGAATTTTTTATAGAACTGAAATTGTTAACGTTGAATGATCAGAAGTGCATATGCTCAAGATCTGGAGCATGAACCACTAATAATTTGTTTATGCACGTTGCTTGAACATTTTTTAATAATGAATAAGTTATAAGCATGCAAGAAGATGGATAAAATTCAACAATCCATGACAAAAGTATTCCTACCTGAACATGTTTTGGAGCATAATGTCTCTTCCATCCAATCCAATTTGTGAAGAAAAACGAAAAGGAGAGAGGAATTGTCTCTCCATGTCGGTAGCCCCCATCCCTCCTCCCCACCCACTACACATACACACGGCATGCGACACTTGTTTGAAAAGAAGTGGAGGGTCGATCATCCAGGGACGAACAATAACATCTCGACATCAATATTTGTTGACGAGGTTCAACGGGAACACCTATATCCCTGGGGCTTGACTAGGAGTGCTACTCCAAATGCGATAAATGGATCGATATACTACAATTGACAACAATTCCGCCGGTACCATCAAACAATGTCTCCGACCGCCCACCATGGCTGATCCGGTCACTCCTGCCACGGGTGTCTGGACCGTCCTTCTTGTAATCTCATGTCTACAGATCTGACAAGTTTCATCTTGTCTATTTTGTCTATCTCACAGTCTCTTTATATAACGTGTCTAGGGTACATGTGCTTGACTCAGAGACCTACTTTCTTCTTACAAATCAAACTGTACCCTAACTCATACATGCATACTCGAGATAATTCAAACAACACCAGCACGACCCCCCTCACTCCAACAGTTGTGCCATTGTCCCTTACATTCCTCTAATGCTCAAAGAGCTACACTACCCCTGATAGATTTGTTGATGACCAACCTATGGGAAGGTGCCAAACGCAGAGGCAGAGCTGACAGAGAAAATAAGAGTATGTTGTTCTCGTTTGCGGACATGAAGATGAGAAAGAGCTAGTGGACTTAGGTTTCTTGACTCGATGCGTTCTGAGGTGCTCTGTGGGAGCAATAGATGGTGGGGATGTAACCTTTCCTCGTCGCTATAGAGAAACTCAGGAAAATGGAACACCGAGAGCCTGTGCTGGATAGATCTGGTGGAGAGATGCTCAACAAGGAAATGGATGGATAGTGGTAGTGGCGATGATGAAGTCCGTCCCAACCGCAGAGCTGCAAGCTCGGGGACAAAGGCGGTCCATTCTTAATACTATGTTCTTGGTGAAGTTTACTCGGCGATCTCTTCCACATACTCTCATGTGCAATATGAACATTCGAGAAAGCTCTGAGAAACACTGGGCTCGGTGGGGGGGGGGGGGGGGGGGGGGGGGGAGGGAGAGAGAGAGAGTAATCCTTGGTGACCATAGACTGAACATCAGTCCATTAGCTACTTGCGCTTCTAGCCGCTTTTCATGGCGGTCACCGCATCGCACAACGTCATGACATCTCGCCATGCACACTGCATCACAGGGTAGTTCGACATCTCGCCTCATCCCCACTAAGCTGAAGCTTCACCGGACAAACAACATCCTAGACTAAACTACGTGCAGGAAATACACATGCGAATACATAAATCAAGATTAATGCTAACAATTTCCCTCCTAATCTTGATTCTCCAATCATCCATATCGATCACCCACAATCATTTGCTGCATGCAGTGACTTGTCATGGACAACGTCTTTACTAGGCGGATGTTGTCCTGGATGACATCATCGCAACAGCGGTCACACAGTTCTAACATTGTATTCGTGTGTGAACCATAGAGGATATTGCACACAATTTAGCCCTCTCTCCTTCCTCTCCAGCAGCTTTGCCGTGTGGATTGTGAATGGAAGAGGTGGTCCGGTTGCTGTAAATAGTTGTAGGCTTAGGGAGTCCTCTAGGTCTAGGATTGACTTGATGGCGACTGGCTTCATGCCGTGTGGTTGGACCTCTGCCCCGATGCGTACAAGCAGCGTTGGTGGCCCGGTTGCTCCTCCTTCTGGCAGCTAGCCATGGCGGACAACAGCGACGGGAGGTGGATCTGGTGGTAGCTTCCTTAATAAGCTTGCAGGTATCTCGGTTCTAGCGCTTGCTTCTTCTCCATCCATGCTATTTTCTACTAGCTATCATGGGGAGGAAGAGGAGAGGAGGAAGGAGAGATAGCAAGCGGCCGGGTTCAGTTCGTCGTTGGAGCTTATTTCCAGCGCCAGAAGGAGAGCCGGTTTCCGGTGACCAGCCACTGCATATTCTGGCCGAAGGGCGACCAATTGGAGCATCGGCGTACTCTTTCGCCGCCTCCTTTTATTCCTCCCGGCTGACATGCCAAAGGGGAGGCAGTTTGGGCTTAGGCCGACGACTGCAACTCTTCTATCCGGCTAGCCGCCGGTGGTGGAGCCGCGGCCAACTCATAGTACCAAGTGGTTTCGTCCCCGGCGACGATGGGCTCGGGTCTGTGCTAAAGCCCTCCTCAAGGACGGAATTGCAATCTTGCTTTGTGATCTTGGGTCCTTTTTGTAATCTGTCAGGGCTGGTCTATAATTTTCTTTCTTTAATGGGTCCTGGTGTAAAATGTACTTTCATGTCTATCTAATGAAAAGTCAGGGTCCTTTGGGACCCTACTACTGTTAAAAAAGCAAAAACACAAAAATAGCATGATTGGGCACTACTGCTAGTTGCGCTGTCCGATCTAGCAGTTTTGACTTTTGACTTTTATGAATAACTTGTTTTTTTTAAGGGGAATATATTAATATCAAGCAGATACCAATTACACCCAGCCTCTGCATCAACAAGATGCCTAAAAACATTTAGAATGCACACAGTCAAAAAAGAAAGAACAAAAAAAGAAAAAGACCCTGCCACGGTGATCAATCACCCGCAGTAGCAGCACTCTAACCACCACCAAAGACAACACCCAGACTGCAAAGGAGGTTCTCCAAAATGAACGCCTCCAGGAAGGAAACAATGCACAAGAGTTGTCATTGCCTAATCAAAGATCTTAGATTTTCACCCTGGAGAAATACCGCGTTCCCAAAACAATGCCTTCAATAAGGCCACTGCCAGGCACAACCAAGAAAGGCCAGACCTTAGGTTTTCACCCTGGAAATCACGACTCGGTACTCAGAGGAGCACCACCAACAAAGAAGTCCTCCAATGTTGCCGCCCCCACTTGCGGAGGCCACTACTGCAAGTCACGTACCACCTCGTGTCTGGTCTGGACGGAAACATATCCCGCAAGCCAAGTCTGAACAACTGCCTATGACGCAAAGTCTTCATCGCATCAAAACCCTGCCTTCGCCACTTGCAGGTCCTTCAATCACGCCATGGCATTCTCGGCATGTGTTGATCCCTTGAAAATCTTGGTACAGACATGTCTCAAGGTGTGAACAAAAATAGAGCTTCGCGATACTCGATAAAGCAGGTTATGCTGATGCGCGGGTGCACACGACCGACCCTATCCAATCAAAGTGTTCAAAGAGCGCCATATGCGCCAGTCCTTGTTTTTCTTCGATGATAAGTCCGGAACTCACTGATGGCCAGATCAAAGAGGACTGAGACCGCAGGTAGAACAGACACTTCGCGCGAAGAACACTAGGGCCACCGGCTGGTCCTTCCGCTCCACCTAGCACAAAGCCGGCCTGCCATGACCCACATCAATGTTGGAACTAATGCACGGAAGGCAGATGAACATCGTCGACGCACAACCGTCGAGACCAGACCAAGCCAACCACGGCAGAGTGGAGCCGGGTCGAAATCCGGCGGTCAGGAGCAACGGCAGCACACGTGGCCATGACTGACACCACCGGAGTAGCTGTCGCCCACCTGGCCATAGTTGCCATCACGGAAGGTAGTCCCAGCGGGCGGCCATCCATCCAGATTGGATCTGGGATGACCCAGCTAGAGACCAGCCACACCACGGCCAGGTACACGACCATATCCCCGCTGGCTACGGTCCCTGTATCCCCGGAACTCTTGCAGCTGGCAGAGGAGGGCACTGAACCGCGGCGGCGCCGGCGAACGCAGATCAGCGATGATGAACACCACAACACAGCGTGGGAGGGAGAGAAGAACCACCCCGCCGCCGCCGAGCGCCGCACCGGGCTTTGCCCCGGCGGGACTGGCCGGCGGCGGCGAGGGGAAGGGGAAGGAGGAGGGGTGGTTTGGCTGAGAAGTTGAGATCGCCGCCCGTGTCGCCCGAGCGGCGACGCGGGGGCCGGCTTTGTTTTTTTATGAATAACTTGTAATAGCTCATTTTGTTTTTCCTTCTTTTGTAGACTACACGTCTAGTGTTCAAAGTCCAAGTTATATCTTCATCTAGAAAATATGAGCTAGTTACCAAAAGAGTAAGAAAAAACAAAGAATAGAGGAAGAGTATGCCGTGGAAGAGTACTAGACAGCTGCAGCTTGGAATTTTCTCGTGGAAATTATGTATGTAGGGACTTCGCTCTGAGTATCTCAGTCAAAAGCTACAGCTGGTATGGACGTAATAGCAGAATTGCCGGAGTTTGCGTTCATACATGCCTATATATAGGCCTACAACATCATGAAACCGGCGGGGCAGACAAATTGAGAAATTAATCAAAGATGTTGAAGCCGGTGGCATCATCTTCCTCGTCCGCCCGCTGCTGGGCGGTCCTTGCAGCTGCACTCATCCTGTGTACGGCGAACGTTGAGCTTGTCCATGGAGGTAATTCGGCATGCCTAGTCACATACACAATCTCCAATATATTCACGAAACTCCGCTGCGATGACCGATCGATGTGCCAATCCATACATGTATGTGTGTGCAGGTGAAAAGGGAAATGCGGGCACCTCCATGTCCTAGAGGGAGTGGTAGTAATAACCCAGGTCACTGCTGTCATCGCCTTCTGCAACTACAACCCGCCACTGTCCTCGACGTCAGTCACCTTCCCCTCCGGCTGCAGCATCCTCAGGCGCAGTTCCTGGGAGACATAGTTAACTACTCCCTCCGTAAAGAAATATAGGAGGGTAAGTGGATTGTATACGATTCATTATCTTTTTCCAGGAGGGATTTATGATCCATTAGCTCTCATACAAATATCATTACATCATGGGTCCCATCTATTGAGGTTTTTGCATTTCTTGAAAATACAAAAATGATGGCTACGGCTGAAAGTCGTGCGAGTCGAATCTCAAAACAAATTTAATTTTCAAAGAAAACGAATTTAACCAAGAAGTCAAAAGAAAAAGATTTCTAACATTTGAAAAAACTGTAAAGACTTTTTTTCTTGAAAAGTTATATTTTTTTGTTAATTGGCCGTTTACATTGAAAATGACCGTTTGAGCAAAAGGCATGCGTGCATTGTACTATTATATGAGGATGAGGAAACTACTTGGAAAAAGTTCCCTCGAAAAAAACCACTTGGAAAAAGTGAAATTATAAATACCTTCTGGCCGGTAACCACTTGGTAAAAGCATGCCACTGTTGTCTGTTGACAAAGAGTGGACTTCTACCTTTGAGCACACATGTGTGTATATATTAAGAGCGCGAGTGGCCAAGAACAGATCATAGCAAATTCTTGGGCGTACTTCACTACTAGTCCTCCCAACCATTACTCGTAAAAGTCCTGAGAAGTGTTGTGACATGATAATGGAGCGTCCTACTTCCTACCACGCACGCACCACCGCTGCTCTCCTGCTGGCTCTCCTCCTATGCTGTTCCTTGGTGTGCTCGGCTGCCGCGGCATCAGGTAAACAGCTCGACTGTATCCTAGTCCTTTCTTCCCTCGAATAGAAAGCGTCGATTTTGTTCTATCATGTGGTTACATGTGAATCGATGACGGTCAAAGATAAATACATGCGTGCAGTATTTCTGGATGGAGACCGTGACGGACAACGTCCTCCGGCGCCCTTTCCCTCGCGCCCTAGGAGAACGGACTGCCCAGGCTGCGGCCACAACAGGCGGCCAGGGACATCGGCACGCCGGAAGACCTTGCAGGTTGCAGCCAACGTCGACCCTTCCGCATGAAGCACCTCCGATACATATGCTGCATGCGATATGGTACTATGTATATCGCTATGTAGTTCCATGTACTATCAATGGTTTGTGCCAAACATTTTGAATAAAGGATAAGCTAGCTAGCATACGTACGACCAGCTTGATTTTATGTTGAGCTTGTTGTCCTGGCCCGCCTGTGTTGCTGTGTTTGGCGGAACGAGATCCTCTAACGTAAAACAAATTACTGCGGACGTCGGTGCATGTAGTCCGTTCCTTGGCCGCATCGTGCTTGTGGGCGGTTGCCTTCGCTATGTTCAGCAGGTGTTCACAAATTCAAACAGCCGTTGCCATTGGATGCTGCACAGACGGTGTTGGACGTCCCTCTGCAGTAGTTTGTTTTACATCGGAGGATCTCATGCATGAGGATTAACTCACGAAAACCTGAAAGAGAAAAATTCATTGTAGGTTCCTAAGCCGGTGGTCACTTTGGTCCCCTAAGTTCAGTATACCCGAAATACGATCCCTAAACTTGTCAAACGGGTTCACATACGGTTCTAAATACGGTTTTGTGTACGTATTGGCTGATGTGGCGTTGGTCAAGTGGTACACAGTGGCATTGACACACGTCACCAAAACAACGCAAATACGCAGAGACTAGAGAGGGTTTCTGCAAATTTGTCACAAATTAAAATAAGCACCGCCGCGTCGTTTGCTCCTGGTCCGTACGTGCTGCGAGACGATGTAGGAAGGCGTGGCATCCATGATCCACTTAAAGGAGCTGTCCTGGGTCCTGCGCGGGGGTGGCCATGTCACAGCCGCCGGAGGAGAGCAGCACGGCGTCCCGGTCCCAGCGCTGATGGCTCCGACTGCGCGGCCGCCAAGGAGTGGGAGGATGAGGTCGTCGGCGGCCGTGACGGCACCCATCCGGCACTTGGCGTCGCGCAGCGCAGCCTCCAGCTGTCGCACCTGCGCGTAGGCCTTCTTCTCCTGCAGTCCTGCTCCTCGAGCCGGCCGACCTCATGGGCGAGTTGTGCCTCCTCCATGCGTGTGCACTCCATGGACGCCGTGAACTAGAGGCTCCCCCCTTTGACGGACTCGAGCTCCACCCGCTCCATGTCAAGCTCGGCTTCCGCCGCCTGCAGTTTGAGGAGCCGCCGAAGCCGTGCGAGTAGACGCACCCGGAGAGCAGCTCCAGGAGCACCATGCCAAAGGAGTAGACGTCCCACTTGGCATTGGCCCGCAGGCTCTTGAGGAGGGTTAAAATTTTCAACGAAATTTCACATATCTCAGTGTGGTCCGAAATATTTTTAACTCAGAAATTTTGATGCAGATTCAAACTGATTTGAAAATAAATCTTAATTATGTTAATATTCATTAAAACTAAGTGAAATATGAAATCTCAAAATCCGAAATAATTTCCTAAATTTGCGAAATTACCAAAATTTCACATATTTCGGTGAGGTTTGAAATTATTTTGTTTCTGAAATTAAAAACCTCATGTCCTGCACAAGCTAGAAGTTTTTCCGACCACCCCTGAATTTTTCCACGACCTCTTTCGCTGATATGATAAAAAGTACCACTCGTGATGCGCCGCACTGCTGTAGGCAACGCTAGATATTTCTCACTGAACGCCTCCACTTGAATGTTCAGAGTTGTCTTCAAGGCTTGCATCAAAGAATCATGAGTGTTAATGCTAAAGAAAATGGAGCTTTTATTGCGATTAACTCGCTGACCTGAAGCATCCCCATAGATTCTCAACATCTCATTAAGTCTGAGAACACTTTGGTCTTTTGCATCGATGAAGATCAAGTTATCATCCGCAAATAATAAATGAGTGACCCAAGGTGATCTATAGCTGACTCTCAATCCTTTGTCAATAGTACCTCCATTATAGAACTTCAACAATGAAGAAAAACCTTCTGCACATAGCAAGAACAAATATGGCGAGACGGGGTCACCTTGTCGGAGCCCCCTGGATGGGTAAAAACTGGCAAGAGCTCCGAGAAGCGAACTGGAGACACACACTTCATAATTAATCTGACAAAAGCAATACTGAAAGAAGCTTGGAAAAGATTGCTTCGAGATAATGCTACTCGACGCGTGGCTGTGCAAGAATAGTTTTTCCCCTTCTTTCTCCTCTTCATGGTGTGCACACTTTTATATGGAACTAACACATTATCGGTAATGAGACGACCGGATACAAAAGCACTATGTTCTTCACTAATAAGCTCATCCATACTGCATCGGGGGCGATTGGTAATTGCTTTGGCCGCAATCTTGTACAGAACTGGACATAATGCAATAGAACGATACTGAGATATGGACTGGGGATGTTTTACCTTTGGGATGAGAGTAATAGAAGTGTTGTTCAGACCCGAAGATAGTTCCCCGCCATTGAGGAATTCCAAAACCACACTTGTTACATCTTCACCCAGAAGGCCCCAATGACGTTGGTAAAAACCTGCTGTGTACCCATCCACACCGGGGGCCTTCGAAGGTGCCATTTCAAAGCGCGCGTTCTTAACCTCTTCCGCAGTAGCCCAGTTTGGGCACCTTGTACGTGGTTGGATCTGAACAAGGTGCCCATGCACCTAGGTGTGTGTGTGTATTTGTTTTCATGCACGGCTGCCAAAATAATTTAAAAAATATTGACGAATGCCGAGTTCAGAACTCGGCAAACATACAATTTGCCAGTCTGCTGACGTAATTCGCTGAGTATGAAACTCGGCAAAAGGCAACCTTGTGCCAAGTTTACGTCTGCAGAACAACCGGTAAACATGTGGACTGGGCAAATAATCGACAGAAATTTGCCGAGTTTCGCTCGTCATAAACACGAAAATGTGACACTGAGTAATAAAGCAGTGCCACACATCGAGACGTTACTGGATGGGATACTGCCGAGTTTCAAACTCGGCAAGCAATTTGCCCAGTTTCGTTCGTTATAAACTCGGCGACATGTGGCAGTGGGTAATAATGCAGTGCCATGCGTCATGCCCTTCCTGGATGGGAGACTAGTGAGTATGAAACTTGGCAAACAGTTTGCCCAGTTCTGCTGACAAAAGAACTTGACACATATTTTGTATTGGGAAGTTCTGACACATGGCTAATTTCTATTCGCTGAATTTTGCCGAGTTTATTATACTAAAACTTGGCAACTATGGTGACACGTGACATGTCCGTTAACGGCCCGTCCCGTCTGACGGTGTGGTTCACTAAGTTTTTTCATATAGGAACTCGGCACACATTGTTTAAATATTCACTGAGTTCGCGATAGAAATAAGTCGGCAATATTAATGATTGCCGGGCCCCGTATATCCGAGTGTGGTGCACTGAGTTTGGCACTTGACGAAGATTTCGTCAAGTTTAATATGGGCTCTGCCAAGTTTTTTTTGAAACTCGGTTGAAACTCAGCAAAATTGAGATTCTAGTAATGGAGGTGACAGATCTATGGGCAGGAACCCGCCATAAAGAGAGCAGAGAAGACGAGGTGCCAACGCATGTGCACATGATTTTGTTTTCCGATCCATGCATGATAGCGCAGACATAACACGCGTTATTTTTCGGTGAAATTGTGTTGACGATATCGCACACGATTCTTTGAGGGCAACTATGTGCGATGGATCCCCTCATTCCATACGAATCGTATCGCTGAACCGTGTGCACTAGGTCGTACACGGTTGTGCAATGACTTTATCATCGCCACATGGTTCGGTTTGGGGCACACGGTTTACATTGCTATTACGCCTGAATAACGAGTAGACTTCCCTTGGAGGATTGACATTGACCATACGTGCATTATATGTATTTGAAAGCCGCGCATAACGCATAGACTTCCCTTAAAAAAGGTATAACTTGGACAAATCCCACTCGGGGAGCATGCATGAGTTGTGTATTAGTAGAAAGCAGTGAGTTAATACCTACTTGTGCACATTTCTACCCGTACTTTGTTAATAGAGGGCCGACTTTGACCATTGTAGGAGATCCTATGTATCAAAGTCGTGAGCTTTGCTTATATAAAATGTTAGAATTAATGGGCTAGGCCCATAGCAATTTCTGAAATCTCAAAGCCCATGTGTAAAATGGTAAGTGGTGGTGCTAAAGTTTAGTCCTACCCCGGAAGTTGAAGAAGAGTTGGACCTCTTTATATATTGGGTTCTCTCCACTACTCTAAGTGGTGTGTGAGAAGAGAAAGAAAAGACCACACGCGCGCTCGCTCGCCTCGCCTGGCCGGGCCGTGGCGTACGTGCGACATGCGCGTGAATGGTCCGCCGAAATCCGATCCGTCTCCTTGCAGGGGCGCAGCTTCCTTTTGCCGTTTTATTTTTTATGTCTTGGCAGATAAGTTTTCGATTTCTTGTCCGGTAAGTATACGAATTAGAAACCGAGTCGGTTTGGGATTGTGATCGCGACACAATACTGCCTCTGCTCCTAATATATATACAGCTATCGGCTGCGGCCAAAGACACACCAAAAAACACCTAGGATTTTGCCTCATCTCGCAACTTGCGCCGCCGTCGTAGTCTACTTCATCCCAAACGCCGGCGTACATCGGCGCGTGGGAGAACAGGTCTCCGGAACCGTTCGTCCTTGCGAACCTGCACCGGGAGAGGACGAATTAGGTTTTTGGGAAGCGCTCTGCGCGACTGCTCAAATTCGTCATCACGGGTCGTCTTCCGTCCAAGTCGGACGGTGCTACTCATCGTCGTCTTCATCGCCGTCAGCAGCAGATCGTCGCCAACATCGTCATCAACACCGTCACACCCACAATAGCTAACGAACAGTACGTCCAACATCATCTGTTCATATCTGTCTCTACAGCTATTGTTTCGTGTTCACTGCTGTTATGCATGTCTTGTTGTTCTTCTAGTTTGCTAGATTGTTGCATGCTAGTATCTGTTCTAGTCATGAATTATTTACTGGAATTAATCATGAACTTGCCTAATTTTCCAACAATCCAAAAACCTAATTATAGGCAATTTTCTGAGTTAACTATGGCTGGATTCCATGATGCACTGAGGCCGGATAAATTTACCGGTGTGCATTTTAAGAGGTGGCAGGTGAAGACCACGCTCTGGCTTACTGCTCTGAAAGTTTTCTACGTTAGTGTTGGTGCTCCAGAGGGAATGTCTGACGAAGATCAGAGAAAATTCCAGGAAGCCAATACTATGTTTGTGGGATGCATTCTGAGTGTTCTTGCTGACCGTCTGTGTGATGTGTATATGCACATAGATGACGGAAAGACTCTGTGGAATGCAATGAATGTAAAATTCGGTGCAACAGATGCAGGCAGTGAACTGTACATCATGGAGAGTTTTCATCACTACAAGATGGTGAATAACCGTTCTGTGGTTGAACAAGCTCATGAGATACAGTGCATTGTGAAAGAACTTGAACTCCTTAAGTGTGTTCTACCCGACAAATTCGTGGCTGGGTGCATGATTGCAAAGTTGCCTCCTTCATGGAGGAATTTTGCCACAACTCTGAAACATAAGAGACAGGAGATATCAGTTGAAAATCTGATTGCATCTCTTGATGTTGAAGAAAAAGCTCGGGCTAAAGACACTACTGAGAAAGGAGGTGAGGTTCAGCCTACCGCCAATATGGTGCAGAGGTACCCACGGAACAAGAACAAAGGGAAAAACAAACCTGATTTCAACAAGCCTACCAAGACTACTACCTTCAGGAAGAAGAAGTTCAACAAGGCTGAGCTAGAGTGCTACGCCTGTGGGAAGCCCGGACACTTTTCCAAGGAATGCCCTGAACGTGCAGACCGCAGAGGGAAAACGAGTTCCAAGGCTGTCAACATGGTGACCGCTAGCAATACTGATGGGTATGGTAATTTACCTATTGTGCTTTCAGTATTTCAATCATCTTCATGGTGGATTAATTCGGGTGCTAACGTTCATGTGTGTGCTGACATCTCCCTGTTTACTTCTTATCAGGTCGCAAGGGATTCTTCCGTCCTAATGGGGAATGGGTCACATGCTTCTGTTCGTGGCATTGGCACGGTGGATCTGAAGTTTACTTCGGGAAAGATCGTGCAATTAAGGAACGTGCAGCATGTCCCTACTATGAACAAGAATCTAGTTAGCGGCTCCCTTCTATGTCGAGATGGGTTTAAGGTAGTTTTAGAGTCGAATAAAGTAATCGTGTCAAGATTTGGACAATTTATAGGCAAAGGCTATGAGTGCGGAGGCTTGTTCCGCTTTTCCCTTTCAGATTTTTGCAATAAGTCAGTAAAGCAAATTTGTGCTAGTGTTAATGATGATGCAAGTATTTGGCACTCTCATTTATGTCATATTAATTTTGGTTTAATGTCTCGGCTATCCAGTATGAGTTTAATTCCGAATTTCACTGTTGCCAAAGGTTCTAAGTGCCATAGTTGTGTGCAATCGAAGCAACCTCGAAAGACTCATAAGGCTGCCGAGGAGAGAAACTTGGCACCTCTAGAACTCATACATTCTGATCTTTGTGAGATGAATGGTGTGTTGACAAAAGGTGGAAAAAGATATTTCATGACTTTGATTGATGATGCGACTAGATCTTGCTATGTTTATTTGTTGCAAACTAAAGATGAAGCATTAGACTACTTTAAAATCTATAAAGCTGAACTTGAAAATCAACTAGAGAGAAAGATCAAGCATCTTAGGTCCGATCGTGGTGGAGAGTATTTTCCCAAAGTATTTGATGAATTTTGTGAGGAAGATGGTATTATTTCATGAGAGGACGCCTCCCTATTCACCTCAATCAAATGGAGTTGCCGAGAGGAAAAACCGCACATTGACTGACTTGGTGAATGCCATGTTAGACACTGCTGGTTTATCTAAGGCATGGTGGGGGGAGGCTCTATTGACATCATGTCATGTCCTGAATAGAGTTCCTAACAATAATAAGGAGAAAACCCCTTATGAGGAGTGGGTTGGGAGAAAACCATCACTTTCTTATTTGCGCACTTGGGGATGTTTGGCAAAGGTCAATATTCCTATTCCTAAGAAACGCAAACTTGGACAAAAGACAGTGGATTGTGTCTTTCTAGGGTATGCTCAACGGAGCATTGCTTATAGATTTTTAGTGGTAAAATCTGAAGTACCTGATATGCATGTTGATACTATAATGTAATCTCGTGATGCAACATTTTTTGAGAACATATTTCCTATGAAAGATATGCATAGCATTGCTAGATTTTCTTCTGAGATAATTCCTGAATCTAGTACAACTGATGAATATTTCGAACAATCACATGAGGATGTCCTTGAGAAGGATAACAATGAAGTTCCTATAACGAACAAGAGACAAAGGATTGCAAAATCCTTTGGTGATGATTTCATTGTATACCTTGTGGACGACACACCCAAGACGATTGCAGAGGCATATGCAGCTCCGGATGCAGATGATTGGAAAGAAGCTGTTCATAATGAGATGGACTCAATTCTTTCTAATGGAACTTGGGAACTAACTGATAGACCATATGGTTGTAAACCTGTGAGCTGTAAGTGGGTGTTCAAAAAGAAGCTAAAGCCTGATGGTACTATTGATAAGTACAAGGCGCAGCTAGTGGCCAAGGGCTACACTCAGAAAGAAGGCGAAGATTACTTTGACACCTATTCACCCGTTGCTAGAATGACCACCATTCGAGTGTTACTTTCCTTAGCTGCCTCTTATGGTCTTATCATTCATCAAATGGATGTAAAGACAGCTTTCCTCAATGGAGAGTTGGAAGAGGAAATCTATATGGATCAGCCTGACGGGTTTGTGGTAAAGGGTGAAGAGAGAAAAGTGTGCAAGTTGTTAAAATCTTTGTATGGCCTGAAACAGGCACCTAAGCAATGGCATGAGAAGTTTGAAAGAACTCTGACTTCTGCAGGATTTGTCATTAACGAGGCTGATAGGTGTGTTTACTATCGCCATGGTGGGGGCAATAGTGTCATATTATGTTTGTATATGGATGACATACTGATCTTTGGTACAAACATTAATGCGATCAATGAGGTCAAGTCTTTTCTATCAAAAAGTTTTGACATGAAAGATCTGGGAGAAGCCGATGAATTCTAAACATCAAACTTATTAAGGATGAGAGTGGGATTACTCTAACGCAATCTCACTATGTTGAGAAGGTCTTGAGCCGGTTCGGATTTATGGATAGCAAGCCTTCTCCAACACCTTATGATCCCAGTGTGACACTCAGAAAGAATAAGAAAGAAACAAGAGATCAATTAAGATACTCTCAAATTGTCGGTTCACTCATGTACTTAGCTAGCGCTACAAGACCAGATATCTCTTTTGCTGTGAGCAAACTGAGTAGGTTCATGTCCAACCCGGGTGATGATCATTGGCATGCACTAGAAAGGGTCTTGCGCTATCTGAGAGGTACTATGAGTTTCGGAATTACTTATTCAGGGCATCCTACTGTGCTAGAAGGATATAGTGATTCAAATTGGATCTCCGATGTTGATGTACTCTACGCAACAAGTGGGTATGTATTTACTCATGGAGGTGGCGCAGTGTCATGGAGGTCTTGCAAGCAAACCATATTGACGAGGTCAACTATGGAAGCAGAATTAACTGCTTTAGACACAAGTACTGTTGAGGCAGAATGGCTGCGTGAGCTCTTGATGGACTTGCCTGTGGTTGAAAAACCTGTACCGGCTATTCTTATGAATTGTGAAAACCAAACGGTTATCGCTAAAGTAAACAATTCTAAAGATAATGCGAAGTCATCAAGACACATGAAGAGACGTTTGAAGTCTGTCAGGAAGTTGAGAAACTCCGGAGTAATAACTGTTATGTATATTCAAACGGACAAAAACCTGGCAGATCCCTTTACAAAGGGACTATCACGAAATGTGATAGATATTGCATCGAGGGAGATGGGTATGAGACCCATAGATGTTACACCATAGTAGTAACCCAACCTTTGTGATCGGAGATCCCGTGAATTAGAATCTGGGAAGAACAAGCTATTGGTTAACTGAGGAGAGTAATAACTAATGACCGTCTCTAAGTGAAGATGCAAAACTCTCAGAGCTGTAAGGCTCAGAGCTGTAAGGCAGGTTGACAACATGCCTTAATGTGGTTCTATTGGCTATAATTAGCAAAGATGCTGTCCTACAGAGCAGTCTTGAAAGAACACATCTATATGAGTTTTGACTGTAAACGTCGCAGTCTATGAGATTTGGGTGATCTCTAGTAAGCTCACGAAGAGATCAGGGAGTATGACGTATAAGCTCCAAACCGCGGGGTAGCCTACTGGCGGTCAGGTACTGGTTAAGACTTTGAGTGAAACCTGTTCACACAAAACTAGCAATTCAAGGCATAGTCCATTGTCAAGTTGTGAATGGATGTAGTTTAAAGTTCTAGGCAGAAGTTCAACTTAACAGTCTATGCTGAAACACTGGTATATTAAACAAGTGGTGAGAGAAGGCAAATCTCTAAATGGGTATTTGAGATCTGGTGGGGGATTGTTAGAATTAATGGGCTAGGCCGATAGCAATTTCTGAAATCTCAAAGCCCATGTGTAAAATGGCAAGTGCTGGTGCTAAAGTTTAGTCCCACCCCGGAAATTGAAGAAGAGTTGGACCTCTTTATATAGTGGGTTCTCTCCACCACTCTAAGTGGTGTGTGAGAAGAGAAAGGAAAGACCACACGTGCGCGCTCGCTCGCCTTGCCTGGCCGGGGCGGGGCGGGGCGGGGCGGGGCGTACGTGCGACATGCGCGTGAATGGTCCGCCGAAATCCGATCCGTCTCCTTGCAGGGACGCAGCTTCCTTTTGCCGTTTTATTTTTTATGCCTTGGCAAACAAGTTTTTGATTTCTTGTCCGGTAAGTATACGAATTAGAAACTGAGTCGGTTTGGGATTGTGATCGCGACACAATACCGCCTCTGGTCCTAATATATATACAGCTACCGGCTGCGGCCAAAGACACACCGAAAAACACCTAGGATTTTGCCTCATCTCGCAACTTGCGCCGCTGTCGTAGTCTACTTCATCCCAAACGCCGGCGTGCATCGGCGCGTGGAAGAGCAGGTCTCCGGAACCGGTCGTCCTTGCGATCCTGCACCGGGAGATGACGAATTAGGTTTTTAGGAAGCGCTCTGCGCGACTGCTCAAGTTCGTCATCACGGGTCGTCTTCCGTCCAAGTCGGGCGGTGCTACTCATCGTCGTCTTCATCGCCGTCAGCAGCAGATCGTCGCCAACATCGTCATCAACACCGTCGCACCCACAATAGCTAACGAACAGTACGTCCAACATCATCTGTTCATGTCTGTCTCTATAGCTATTGTTTCGTGTTCGCTGCTGTTATGCATGTCTTGTTGTTCTTCTAGTTTGCTAGATTGTTGCATGCTAGTATCTGTTCTAGTCATGAATTATTTACTGGAATTAATCATGAACTTGCCTAATTTTCCAACATAAAATCAATAGAAAAAGATAATAGCTGTGAATTAAGCTGGTTCTCCAAGGGAGATCATGGAGCGTGCTTCTTCTTCTTCTTCCCTCGCACGCGCTGTGGCGGTTCTAGCCATCATCTGCTGTTCCTTCGCATGCTCGGCGGCAGAGGGCCCTGGTAAACGACTCAATTGTCGTCTCCTACTCTTATTTTCATCCTGAAATACAACTGAGTAGTAAATAATATTGCCATGCCGGCCGGTTTGTGTACATGCAGATGCTGCAAACGGAGGCCATCAGGGGAATGGTCCTCCGGCGCCCAATAACTCAGGCCAGAAGAACCCGACGAACTGCTTCTCCTGTGGCGACCGCGTGGCCCCTCCGTCACTGCTGCCACCGCCGGGGATGTAGGCACATGAGTCACACCAAAAGCCACTGCAGCTGGTTGCGAGCGTCGAGCCTTACGCATGAAGCCTCCGTATATATATCCTTGTGTAGTTGTGTATGAACGGGCATTCCATAGCTGGTGCCAAAGATTTGGATAAAGGATCAATCTACTTATGTACGTGTTGTTAGGATTGTTACGCACGCCTGGCTCCGCGTAGTTTCAGTATATACTAGCATGGTGTCCCATGCAAACACGTAGACATCTTATCATTGCTCTCTGTCCTAAAATAAGTGTCATGAGCCGCAAAAAAAAGTGTCATGATGTTAGTTCAATTAATTTGAACTAAAACCACGACACTTGTTTTGAGACGAAAGAAGTACTATTTCTTATTTATAATTATTTTTACGAATAAGAACTTATAGTTCATGCATTCAGCATTCCATGCTCAGATAAATTATTTTCTTTGACGCTACATTCGTAACCAAATATTATTCTAGTTGTGTCTATATCCCAGATATAATATTTCTGTCACATGAATATTTCAAATTATGATAGAGTTCTACAGGGTGAACCTGAGGAGTGGTAATTACGCCACATACAAAATGGTTCGTGACTAAATTTATACCATTGCAGGCTACGACACAATTTACCTCCAATATGGGGATCTTCAGACTCTAGCGACTAAGTAAATAGCATAAAACTATCGCAATCCGGGATAGGGTTCCAGAAAACTACCACTTATAAAAAAAAGAATCTAAAACGTACCACAAGATTTGTTTGCTGTTTCAAAAAACAACTAATAATCGAATGGTTAAGAAATAATCAGGATTATGATAGTAGGGCCTATTTGTCAGGCCACGTGGACAGTAAAAATTAACGTTGTTACATTGGACTGTCACCTTCTTCTTCTCGCTCCCATTTTCTTCTCTTCTCTCCTCCCCCATTTCCTCCCCTGCCCCCGGAATCGGTCGTGGCCAGCACCGCCCCGTCCCCATCTCCTCCGTGCAGCCACCCCATCTGGACCCGCCACCTCCGCGCAGCGCCCCGCTGCTGCCACGGCGGGCCACAGCCCGCCAGAACTGCCATGGCCGGCCACCACCACGCACTGCTGCTGCCCTCCACATCAACGTCTGTCGTCAGTTCATCCCCTTGTTTCTATGCAAGCTGAAAATGTCATGGAGTTCGTCAACTCCACATTCACGGGTTTGTTATCCCGCCACGGCAACCAACCCCACCTATCCTGCCCCTATACGTCCCGACAAAACAAAACTAAAAGTTAACGTGCCCTTCTCATACATCATGATGTCACGTCCACCCTATTTTTCGAGGACACATGCCCCCCTTCCTATTGGGCGGAAGCACTTACCACAACTACCTATCTACTCAACCGATGCCGGATATGCAAGACAATTGATGCCAAGTCCAGGAGCATATGTGGAGGCGACCAGCAAGCCATAATCACTCACTACGTAGGGAGCGATGCATCATGGCAGACACACGGTTGGAATTGCAACCATGGGAGCGATGCACCATTGCACAAGATAGCACAAGGTTGGACTTGCAACCATATGAAATGAGTTTACCATCGCACACGCCACGTGGGCACCGTAGGCTCCACAGGTTACGACATGCCCCACCTTATGGCTTTTGTGCACTTTTACATTCAAAAAACATACATGTATTGCTGTGCTTAATTTTTCTCGCTCCAAAAAAGTGTCTTTCCCGACGGTACTTCCATTTTTCGGCTTCAGCAGCGTTTTGGTAACCTCCCATTGCAACCATGCAATAGCAGAGAAAATTGAGATAAAATAGTACATTGATGGTTGAATATACATGATAAATAAGCATTTTATCTTATGCGATTGTGATGCAAAATACATGCATTGACCATCATTGTCACTATCATTGTATTCTCAATTTTCATTGATCCTTCCCTGTACTTCTGATTCACAACTCATTGTGCTCGCATTAACACGCTAGTTAATGTTAACATATACAGTACCACATTAACCATGGAGTATATTTTCATATATTCTTATTTAATATTGCATCGCACATACCTATTTGTTCTATAGCAGATAATTAAAAAATTAATAGGAGTACCACATATATATATTTAGAAGGCAAATAGAGTATATAGTTAATATTGGTCTCTGCGGGCGCGCCCTGCCAGTTTCCTCCAGGCAACCCCGCGCTATAAATACGGCAAGGCCCAGCGCCATCTGGCACAAGAGGCAGCAATGGCATCCTCCTCCATTGCCGTCGAGGCTACTCTGCTCCTCTGCATCCTCGTCGCCCATGCGCATGGCTGCTGCGCCAAGCACCAGTCGCGTCCTCCTTCCCTGGCCGTCAAGCCACCGCCCTATGGGGCCACTCATCCTGCAGCCAATTCCAGCTGGCTCGACGCCAAGGCGACATGGTACGGCGCGCGCCATGGTGCCGGGCCCGACGATAATGGTGGCGCGTGCGGGTTCAAGAACGTCAACTTGCCCCCCTTCTCCGCCATGACCTCCTGCGGCAACGAGCCGCTCTTCAAGGACGGCAAGGGCTGCGGCTCCTGCTACCAGGTACGACCCGACCGCCGTACATTATCACTACTACACACTGCATGCATACCACTACATTATGGTCACATGCATGCAGCATGCATGCAGATATATTCTATACATAGTGTTTTTCTTTGTGAATTTGTATGTGTAGCCTGTAACGTTGTAACTGATCATGGATGGTGGTCGATCGCGTGCAACGTAAAAGCAGATAAGGTGCTTGAAGTCAAACCACCCTGCATGCTCCGGTGTACCGGAGACGGTGATCATCACGGACATGAACTACTATCCGGTCTCTCCCTACCACTTCGACCTCAGCGGCACTGCCTTTGGAGCCATGGCCAAGGACGGCCGCAACGACGAGCTCCGCAATGCGGGCATCATTGACATGCAGTTTCGGAGGTACCACACCCACCTACCTATTCTGCCCGTCACCATCATGATCATCGTCTTATCTTACCAAGATGATATTTCGTGTTTGGGAGACGACACACACACACACTGACACTGGCGAGTGGTGTGGCTCTGCAGGGTGCCGTGCCAGTACCCGGGGCTGGCGGTGATGTTCCACGTGGAGAAGGGGTCAAACCCGTTCTACATGGCAATCCTGGTGGAATATGAGAACGGCGACGGCGATGTGAAACTGCTTGAAATCATGGAGTCACGTCCGGACACTGGCTATGGCGGCGAGATGGCGCCAACAGGGGAGTGGGTGCCCATGAAGGAGTCATGGGGATCCATCTGGAGGATGGATGCCCGGCACCGCATGCAGGGGCCATTCTCGTTGCGCATCACAAACGAGTCTGGCAAGATGCTCGTCACCGAACAGGTCATCCCCGCTGACTGGAAGCCTGAAAAAGTCTACAGCTCCGTCATCCAGTTTGATTAATTGATGGATCGACCATTTATGTGATGTCAATATATATGATTCCATTGACTTCATATTTATTTTATATGAAAGCAATGGAAAGAGGAGTAGGGTTATGTAATGACCTCATGAGACCGGCTTTAAAATTATGGAAACATTTGCAAAAATAAGAAGCATCATAACACTCAAAGACGGGCTAGGTTGTACGATTCCGTTTCTTTGGTAGGTGCTAGCCGAAAGAACTGGTTTTCCGGAAAAAAAAGTCGGGAACCATGGCATTTTATAGTCCGAAAAATTCAAACAAAATTTGATTTCTTTTGGCCTCACAATATAATTCTACGGTGCTAATATCTACTTAAATATTTTCATGTTTTGGTGGTCAGTGCTGCATTTCACCTCCAGGGCATCATGGGGTCGAGTCCCTCTTTCCGCAGATCTTTTTTTGCTTTTTGTTATCCTCAATGGAGCGGAGAGCAGCGCAAAAAAGAAGAATATCATAGACTGGATTCGACCCCGCAACCTCACACATGCTCGGAATAGACAAGAAGCCGCACATCCCTCAATGATATACATTTACATAATCATACGGATTGTATTTGACACTGTTGTACAATTCAAATTCAAAATATTCAAAAAAATCGAATGGTAGTACTTTTTCTCGGGAAGCAGCGGAAGAGCCGGCAACTGGCCGATTTCTGTAATTCTCGGCCAGAAAAAAAATCTTTGCTCCATGGTATGTTTTCCTTCATCAGTTACACTTGATATTTAGACTACAATTTGATTTGAAACTATTGTGAGTGAGAGAGAGAGAGAGAGAGCATTGTTTATGACACACTATCTTTTTCTGGAGGGGTTTACAGTATTAGTTCCCACACAAATATCTTTGTATCATGGGTCCTATATCTATTGAGGTTTTTACCTTTCTTGAAAATACAAAAAAGATGGCTCCAGCTGAAAGTAGTACGGATCGAATCTCAAAATGTCATGGTGGCAGCGAATGTGTACATGTAGATTTTCATTTTAAATGAAAATAAATATAACCAATACGTCGAAATAAAAAACATTTCTAATATTTTTTAAAAATAATTATAAAGACAGATTTTGTTGAATAGTTATCAAAACATATGTTGTTAATGGGTCATTTACATTGACATGACCGTTTGGTCAAAAGGCATGAGTGCATTGTACTATTATAAATGAGGAAACCAGCACTGGGAAAAAGTGACAATATAAAGACCCTTCTGGAGAAATTTAAGCAGGTAACCACTTAGAAAAAGCGTGCCTCTGAGCTGAGTGTTGACAAAGAGTGGACTTTCACCTCTGAGCACACATATGTAGTGTATATTAAGAAACGCCAGTGGCCAAGAACAGATCACACCAAAATCTTGTGCGTCCTCCCAACCATTCCTCGTAAAAACTAAGAACGGGAAAAGAGATGGCTGAGAAGCGCCGTGACATGATCATGGAGCGTCCTTCGTACCACGCACGCAGCGCTGCTCTCCTGCTGGCTCTCCTTCTATGCTGTTCCTTGGTGTGCTCGGCCGCGGCGCCCCCAGGTAAAGTACTCAGACTGTATCCTTCTCCTTTCTTCTCTCGAATATATAGAAATCAGTAATTTTCATCTGTGCATGTGGTTACATGTGAATTGATGAAGATAAAAATAATACATGCATGCAGTATTTCTGGACGGAGACCGTGACGGCCGAAGTCCTCCGGCGCCTTTTCCCTCACGCCACAGGAAAACGGACTGCCCAGGCTGCGGCCACACGGGGACATCGGCACGCCGGAAGACCTTGGAGGTTGCAGCCAACGTCGACCCTTCCGCATGAAGCACCTCCGGTAGATATGCTGCATGCGATATACTATGTGGAGTATATCGTTATGTAGTTACATGTACGATCAATGGTTTGTGCCAAAGATTTTAAATAAAGGATCAGCTAGCGTACGTACGCACGCCGAGGTTGATTTTATGTGGATCTTTGTTGTCCTGGCCGGACTGTGTTTCTGCGCGCGGCGCTTGTGCATAAGGATTGAACCAACTCACGAAAACCTGAAGCTGCGCCCGGCACATGCATCCTTTTCGGAAGCAAGTACATGTTGTTTTTGTAACAACGAGCTCATGTGCATTTTCATTAAACAAATCTGAACAAAGTTTTCGTTGAACGAGCTGGTTAGTGGCCGGCCGTTGAGGAAAGCTAGCGCGCACTCTGGTATGGATGCACGCAGGTCGTTGGTTTCTTAGCTGAATTAGTGCGTACCGTCAACAAAAAGCTGAATTAGTGCGTACGTGGGCAGGCCGGGTCTCCAGGAACTCGTGTGTATGCGCGCGTAGTGCCGTGGGAAGCAGTTGCTACGTGCCACGGGTATAAAAGGCAATGTAATCACTTCGTCCTGGTTGAGCCGAGTTGGAGAGATAGAGAGAAAAGGCTAGCGTTCGTCGCTGGGGGCATCTGTTGCCCGGCGGGCGTTCGTCACCTGGTAAACCAACGTGTCTCGTGTTCTTGTCTGATCGTCCGTCGATCCTCGGTCCCAACAATTGGTATCATGAGCCAGGTCGTCATGGGATTCGTCACCATGGTCGTAGCCAGCGGCGTGATGGTGTTGAGTGGCGGCGGTGCGGCGTGGTCGTCGGGCTGTGTGCCGGCCCTTGCGTGGTCTCAGTGGAGATGCTCGGCAGCGGATCGTTTGTCGGTTTTGCTGGGCAAGATGTGCTCGACGGCGTGTGTCGCCGGAGCCAGAGAAGACGGCGTAAATGCATGGTGGTCGATCGTGTGCAACGTAAATGCAGATAAGGTGCTTAAGGTCAAACCACCCTGCATGCTCCGGTGTGCCGGAGACTGTGATCATCACGGACATGAACTACTATCCGGTCTCTCCCTACCACTTCGACCTCTGTGACACTGCCTTTGGAGCCATGGCCAAGGACGGCCGCAACGACGAGCTCCGCAATGCTGGCATCATTGGCATGCAGTTCCGGAGGTACCACACCCACTTACCTATTCTGCCATTTCACCATCATGACCATCGTCTTATCTTACCAAGATGATATTTTGTGTTTGGGAGACGACACACACATTGACACTGGCGAGTGGTGTGGCTCTGCAGGGTGTCGTGCCAGTACCTGGGGCTGGCGGTGATGTTCCACGTGGAGAAGGGGTCAAACCCATTCTACATGGCAATCCTGGTGGAATACGAGAACGGCAACGACGATGTGAAATTGCTGGAAATCATGGAGTCACGTCCGGACGCTGGCAACCGCGGCGAGATGGCTCCAACCGGGGAGTGGGTGCCCATGAAGGAGTCGTGGGGATCCATCTGGAGGATGGATGCCCGGCACCGCATGCAGGGGCCATTCTCATTGCGCATCACCAACGAGTCTGGCAAGATGCTCGTCGCTGACCAGGTCATCCCCGCTGACTGGAAGCCCGAAAAAGTCTACAGCTCGGTCATCCAGTTTGATTAATTGATGGATCAACCATTTATGTCATGTCAATATATATGATTCCATTGACTTCATATTTATTTTATGAAAGTAATGGAAAGAGGAGTAGGGTTATGTAATGATCTGATGGCACGGGCTTTAAAAATTATGGAAAGATTGGCAAAAATAAGAAGCATCATAACACTCAAAAGTGGGCTGGGTCGTAGGATTCTGTTTTTTCGGTAGGTGTCAGCCGAAAGAACAGGTTTTCGAGGAAAAAAATCAGAATTCTCGGCATTTTACAGTCCAAAAAATTCAAAAAAATTTTGATAGTTGGGCCTCACAAAACTTAGATTGTTTTATGACCTATGAGGCTGGATCCTTAGGAAATAAGCAACAACAGCCACAACTGAGTGGTAATTCATATCCTTTATGGTTCTTCCACCGAATCTGATTCAAGAATGATTCAAAATGGTATCTGAAGGCCGACAATTAGAAGACTGGCATCATCCGGACTCTGATTTGGGCAAACTCATAACCTATCTCATTCGCTTCAAGGAGATTAAAGCAACCATGGTATTCAATTTTACATGCGACTAATGGTTTGAAAATTACTTTTCTAACTTACGTCAAAATTAATCTCACAAAATTGTAAAAAAAAAAAAATCTCACAAATTTCGGGGAATTACATTCATGACATAGAAATGGACTGCAACAAGGAGGTCCGCAATCACATTACAAGACCGCATTATGTTGAATCAGCACTGAGAAAGGTGTGCACATTTACCTAGTACATGACCATTCTGTAAGGACTTTGCTTACAGAAGGTAAAATGTGGACAAATCCCACTCAGACCACTAGTCTGCACTCATGAGAGTAACAGCGACGAACACCTACTCAATTTTTTGCTTATTTCCACCCGCCTTCTGTTGACAAAAGGATGACTTGGACCACTAGAGGACACATGCTTCGGCAATTTGAGGAGAGAGGCTAGGTAGCAAAGTCTTCAGTCTAGAAGTTCGTGGACCTTCCAAGTGATTGTAGCACTTGCAGTTCGTGTGTTCTTCACGTGCAGTCGTCATTGACGCATTCAGATGAATCAGAACTCAGAACTGACGGCCAGTTATGCACTACTCCCTCCGTTCCTAAATATAAGTCCTTTTAGAGATTCCAATGTAGACTACATACGGAGCAAAATGGGTGAATCTACACTCTAAAATAGGCCTATATACATTAGTATGTAGTTCGTATTGAAATATCTAAATAGACTTATATTTAGGAACGGAGGGAGTAGTTATCAACGAGCTATATAAGTTATATACACATGAGAGCATGAATGTTTGAATACTTTGGCATAATTGAGTAGTGAACTAAAGTGAATTTCGGCTTTGGGTGAATTTTTCTAGAACTGAAATTGTTAATGTTGAATGATCTGAAGTGCATATGCTCAGCATCTGGAGCATGAACCACAGATAATTTGTTTATGCACGTTGCTTCAACATTTTTTAATAATTAATAAGCATGTAAGAACATGGATAAAATTTGAGACTCCTAAAATTTCAGAATCGCTAACGAAGTTTGTCCAACAAACCAGAACAAAAGTATTCCTACATAAACATGTTTCGGTGCATAATGTCTCTTCCATCCAATCTAATTTGAGGAGAAAAACAAAAAGGAGAAAGGAATTATCTCTGCATGTCGGTAGCCCCCATCCCTCCTCCCCACCCACCACACACACATGGGCATGAAACCCTTGTTTGAAATTTGAACTGCATAGTCGATCATTCTAGGATCTACAATAATATCACCATATCGATATTTGTTGGTGAGGTTCAATGTGAACACCTACATCCCTGGGGATTGACTATGAGTGCTACTCCACATGTGATAAACCGATATAGTACAATCTACGACAAGTCCGTCGGTACCATCGGACAGCGTCTCCGACCGCTAACCATGACCGGTCCGGTCACTCCTGCCACGGGTGTCTGGACCGTCCCTCTTGCAATCTCATGTCTATATATCCTTCAAGTTTCGTCTTATCTATTTTGTCTATCCCACACTCTCTTTATATAACGTGTCCAGGGTACATGTGCTTGACTCAGACACCTAACCATCTTCTAATTACAAGTCAAATTGTATACTAACTCATACACATATATTCAAGACAATTCCAACACCACCACCCCTCACTCCAACGGTTGTGCCGATGTCCCTTACTGTCCTCTAAAGCTCAAAGGGATGCACTACCCCTCATAATTGGTGGTCACGTCAAAAAGAGATTTGTTGATGACAAACCTATGGGAAGGCGGCCAATGCGGAGGCAGAGATGAGAGAGGAATTGCATAGTATGTTGTTCTCGTTTGCGGCCAAGGCGATGAGAAAAAGTTAGTGGACTTAGATTTCTTGATTTGATGGGGTTTTTCTTTTTGCGGGGGATTTGAGATGCTATTTGGGAGGAATAGTGGGTGGGGATGTAGCCTTCCATCGCAACAAATGAGAAGCTCAGGAAAATGGAATGCCGAGAGCCTATGCTGGATAGATATGGTGGAGAGATGCTCGAGAAGGACATGGATGGATGGTGGCAGCCGCAAGCTCGGTGAGGAAGGGGGTCCATTCTAAATACTATGTTCTTGGTGAAGATTTACTCGGCAATCTCTTCCACGCATTCTCATGTGCAATACGAACATTCGAGAAAGCTCTAAGAACACTGGACTCAGTGTAGAAGATGATGAGAGGAGCAGTGAGGTTGTGATGGGCATGAGAGAGAGAGAGAGAGAGAGAGAGAGAGAGAGAAGTAAGTGCATTGTTTATGATTAATTATCTTTTTCTGGAGGCGTTTACGATTTATTAGCTCTCATACAAATATCTTTACATCATGGGTCCCATCTATTGAGGTTATTATATTTCTTTGAAAATACAAAAAAAGATGGCTCCGGGGTGAAAGTAGTGCGAATCTAATCTCAAAACGTCATGGTGGCAGTGAATACGTACATATACATTTTAATTTTCAAAGAAACTAAATATAACCAAGAAGTCAAAATTAAAAAGATTTCTATTTTTAAAATTAGTTATAAAGACATATTTTGTTGAATAGCTATAAAAAAATATGTTGTTAATGGGTCATTTACATTGACATGACCGTTTGGTCAAAAGGCATTAGTGCATTGTACTATTATATATGAGGAAACCAGCACTGGGAAAAAGTGAAAATATAAGACCCTTCTGGAGAAATTTAAGCAGGTAACCACTTGGAAAAAGCATGCCCTGACAAAGAGTGGACTTTCACCTCTGAGCACACATATGTAGTGTATATTATATTAAGAAACGCGAGTGGCCAACAACAGATCATACCAAAATCTTGTGAGTACTCCCAACCATTCCTCGTAAAAACTAAGAACGGGGAAAGAGAATGGCTGAGAAGCGCAGCGACATGACCATGGAGGACGCCTATTCCCTCGCGCTGGAAGAAAACGGATTGCCCAGGGTGCGGGCACAACATGTCGCAGGGGACATTGGCACGCCGAAAGACCTTCGAGGTTGCAGCCAGCGTCGACCCTTTCGCATGAAGCACCTCCGGTAGATATGCTGCATGCGATATACTGTGTGTATCGTTATGTAGTTACATGTTAACATGTACGGTCAATGGTTTGTGCCAAAAAAATTTGAATAAAGGATCAGCTAGATAGCGTGCGTATGACCATACGTGTGTATGCCCAGCTTGATTTTATGTGGATCTTGTTCTCCTCGCCGGTTGTGTTGCCGCGCTTGGCGCTTGTCCATGAGAACTGAACTAACTCAAGAAAACCTGAAACTGCAACCGAGAACGTGCGGCCCGGGCACATGCATCCTTTTCCCGAACAAGTACATTTTTGTTGTTCACCCGCACAAAAAAAGGGAAAACGCTCTAAAACAGCCGGATGCACGCAGCCGTCCGAGCGACCGTCTCGCGCACCGTCGGATTGCGCGGCATCGGACGGTGCGGACGCGTTACTACTAGGGGCGTTGACGCGCGTGCCCCAGGTGTTTTTTTTTTTGCTTCGACCCCCCACTAGCTCGTCCCCCGTGCCTGCTTCCACCGTTTTCAGTTTCTCGTTTCGATCCCCATCCTGTTTCTAGCTCGGGCGACGACGCAGGCGACTGCGAGATCCAGAATCGTGGCAGCGGCGGGGGAACTGGATGCTGCGGGGATGGCAAGGGAACCGGAGGTTCGGGCGACGGCGAGCATCGTCGGCCACGGCGCCAAGCTACACGATCCCCCTCTAGTTGCGGCGGCGGGGGAACTGGATGCTGCGGGGACGGCAAGGGAACCGGAGGTTCGGGCGACGGCGAGCATCGTCGGCCACGGCGCCAAGCTACACGACCCCCCTCTAGTTGCGGCGGCGGCCGAGAGGTATGTGGTCCTGCAATTCGTAGCAATTTTCTCCCCCACGCTGCTTGATCTCCTTTTAGTGGTTCATTTCGAGGTTAATCCCAGTAGTTCACAGTGTTGGATGAGTAGATCCGGGTCGATTTTCATCAGTTTTGTTCGTTCAGGGGTTTCAGTTGAGTAGTTACTCCCTCCATGTCGCCAAATTCATCCCCATTTCACCTAGGGTTTGGTGTGTAGATCGTTCCATGTTGTAGATAGGGTTTGGAAAGGTTTATAGTTGAGACTTTAGGGGTAGGGGACGAGATTGTATAGGTAGGTGATGAGATTTTCAGAGAGTGGATGACTAGGTTTCTCAGTGATGTCATATTTTGCGATGCTGCTATCTGGTCAGGGCAAGTTTTTATGCTTGCATAGGTGTTTATGCTGCTATCTGGTCAGGCAAATTTTTATGCTGCACAGGTTTATTGCTGCTATGTGGCCAGGCAAGTTTTATGCTGCATTTGTTGTTTAGCCTAGGGGTTTTCTTAGAATGAAAGTCAGTGTTTTGGAACTGATGTATAGATACATGCTGTAAGTGTGCTTCCTCTGATTTTTTGCTCCGATTTTACTTGCCTGTAGCTTTTACTTGCTCTGCTCGACTGTTTTTGACCAGAGCTAGACTGCCTTACTCTGCTTTTTCTGTGGAGTTGCTGCCTTGTCACATTAATGGCAGCTGATAACTATCTTCCCATTAGCAAGGAAAATACAAACTACATTGTGTGATATTAGAGACTTGATCTACAAAGCCAAATCTACTGCATCAGGAAACTTAACTAGCTAGAGACACATCACTTAGAGACTAAGCCGCGACGACCACCACTTATGCTGCAAAACCAGCTCAGTTTAAGAACTTTTTGAACATATGTTACTTATTTTTTTTTCTACATTCAGACCAGATTTTCCATGTTATAGTGTTTTTCTGCATGTAATTATTTTCAGACTTTTTTCTTGAGCTGGTTTTGTCATGCGGCTAATTTTGTCTAAATCCACTCCGAAGTGATGACAAGAAAGGAATGATCATTTTTATCTTTGTTTCATTGTTATGATTTTGGTAGATGTTGAGTATGCTGGAATCTGATTGACGGTTGCTTCTGTAGTAATTATGTAATGTTGTTTTGTACCCCACAACATTTTTTATGCATTTTGATTTTTGCAGCTTCATGTCGGAGGAAGAAGGAATGGAGTCTGATACTGCATTCAGTCAACGCTTCGCAGCAAAACGCTTGCGCGAAGTTGCGAATACAAAACTAAATGATAGGAAGAGGCAATACATAAATGAAACTGGCTTTGGTGATCTCACGAGCATCTCCCCTTTCATAGCTGTAAGGGAACGCAACAGAAAACGAAAATTTTCGGTATAGCGAGCACGCCTAGGATCACTATGGAGACTGCATACAAGGTTTGATCTGATCCGTACCGACTCGAAGCGCAGCGGAAGAAGAGTCGGTGTAGATCGTCGGTGCAGATCCCCGCAGCTAGGATTTACAACCTCCCAACCGCGAGGATGTACTCCCTCTCCGGACAGCCCTTCGGGAGGCGGTCGGACAGTCCCCCGGACGATGTCGCGGAGAGCCCTCCGGGAGGACCCTCGAAACTCGAACGGAGACCCGGACAGCCCTACGGGAGGACACTCGAACAGCCCCACGGGCAAAAGGATCGAAACTACGACCTCTCTACAGAGTTGCACACATACGGTGTCATCTATCCGGCAGGGCTTCGCCGTCCAGAACTAGTTCCCACCGGAACCCAGACAGCCTTTCGGCTCTACGAAACTGTTTTCGTGGGAGGGAGAGAAGAAGCCAGAGAATGCATGGCATGTGTATGAGAGCAAGGGATGAAGGAGATGGCAGCCCTAACTCCTCCTTTTATAGGCCAAGGCAAGGGGTGGGGTGGGATGTTGAAATACCAAAATACCCAAGCTTCATGTCACACATGAAAGGGCATAATGGTAACACAAGGGGGGCACCAAGGGGACACCACCATGGCAGCCCTTGGGCCGGCCCACACCTTGTCTCCCCCCATGGGGGGGGCCCCCCAACAAGCCACCAACATGTCTCCATGAAACATGCATGCTCCCTAGACAAAAAGCCACCAAACATGCAACCCCCGATTCATGGGATCTTGTCCCCTCGCGCTGAGACAAGATGTTTTCCGCGAAACTTTTTCTGAAAAATTCCAGAAGGTCCCAGAACATTTCTGGCACCCTCTAAAATTATTCTGGGCACGATCCGAAACATTTTCGGTGCGGTGGTTTTTATCAGCGGAAAGCATCAACAGCGGTTACGGCAGTTTCGGAACATTTCTGTTTTTTCTCTCTGAAAATTCACAGAAGTTCCCAGACCAATTCTGGCATCCTCTGAAAATTTCCAGGCGGTGCCGAAACCCTTTTTGACCAAATAATATATTCCGAAACAACTTTTCGGTTTTACCAAAACTCTTTTGGTGTTCTCTCTCTCGGAACTCTTCCGTTGTCTCCGAAACATTTTCGGTGACTTTCTCTCAGACTCCCTGTCTAGTATTCAGCAGATAGATGACCCTTAAGCGTGTGACCCTATAGGTTCGGTGAAGTATAGACATGACCGGAACACTTTCCGATCAATGATCAACATCGGAGCCGTGGACACCCATATTGACCCCTATACCCACACGAATGAATATTCGAGTGATCCTCCAGTTGCCGTGTGCTATTCCTGTTGCTTTGCGATATGTCACAAACACCCAAGGTGAGATTTATTGCATTCCTGTGGATCAACAATTTGTCCATCATGCAAGTTACCTCGTTACCGGTTTTGTTCTCTTTTCTCGTTTCCGTGTTTCGGTATCCCAGTGATCAAATCACAAGTTGTCTGGCCAGACGATGATGGATACCGTTTCACCGAGAGGGCCCGAGTATATCTCTCCATCGTCAGAGGAGCAAATCCCAATCTTGAGCTATCTCGTTACTTGCCATACTTTTCCGTGAACCCGTAAGCCGTCGTAATAGCCACCCAGTTACGGATGACGTTTAACAAACCCCAAAGTTCACGAAGCAAGTATGAAGGAACTCGATACTCTCATGGTCTAAGGAATTATGCAAACATTAACTTCCCTGTGTAAAATACCATTAAGTTGTGACGAATGTATCTCATAGCATAACATCAATTTGGGTCGATTCAACACAAGTGTTCTACCAACAATTTGTGCCCTCAAAATTGCCGGCATAGACATGCCCATGATCAGGAAAACATAATCATCATGCAATACTTGAGCTAGTCTTAGAGGCATGACTAGAAATACATTTTACCGTTTATTAACCCACACGTGCACATGGGTTTTCCTCAGAGCCTTTATGGATATACGGGCTCGGGAGCCACAGCAGTTATAGCATGGATGATAAACATTCATTACAAACGAGGAGATACAAAATAACTATTATTACTGCCTCTAGGGCAGTTCTCCTACAGACTCCCACTTGCACTAGAGTCATAATCCAGTTACATGGCTTCCCTAACACCAATGGCTATCCGGTGTTGCTCATGCTTTGCTCGTGGTAGAGGCTTCGTCATTGGGTCTGACACATACAGATCCGTGTGAACTTTGCGTACTTTCACTAAACCCTCTTCGACATGATGTCGAATGAGTTTATATTTGCGTTGAATATGTCTTGTCTTATGGTGCGAACTTGGTTGCCTTGCCTGAGCCACAGCGCCACTATTATCACAATAGATCTCCACCGGGTCCAGAGCACTTGGAACCACACCAAGGTCTTCAAGAAATTGCTTGATCCATACCGCCTCCTTGGAGGCTTCTGAAGCTGCAACATACTCCGCCTCCGTCGTAGAATCTGCCACAGTCTTTTGTTTGGAACTTTTCCAATCAACTGCGCCACCGCTCAATATGAAAACATAGCCTGATTGAGATTTGAAGTCATCTGGGTCAGTCATGAAGCCTGCATCAGTGTAACCACTTACAATGAGCTCTTCATCACCTCCGTACACAAGGAGTAAATCCTTGGTCCGTCTGAGGTACTTAAGAATACCCTTGACTGCGGCCCATTGTTCCAATCCTGGATCACTTTGGTACCGGCTGCTAACACTTAGCGCATAGGAAACATCCGGTCTGGTACATAGCATGGCATACATAATAGAACCAACTGCCGAGGCATATGGAACATCATTCATTTGTACTCGCTCATCGAGAGTTCGAGGACTCTGATTCTTGCAAAGCACTGTGCCAGGTGACATGGGGAGTAGGCCTTTCTTGGAGTTCTCCATGTTGAATCTTTTCAACACCTTGTCAATGTACGTGCTTTGGCTAAGCGCTATCAGGCGTTTTGATCTATCTCTATAGATTCTGATGCCCAATATATATGCCGCTTCGCCTAAGTCTTTTATTGAAAACCTTTTCTTCAATGAGTCTTTTATTTCACTAAGAAAATTCACGTCATTTCCAATCAACAATATGTCATCCACATACAAGATTAGAAATGCTTTTGCGCTCCCACTAAACTTCTTGTAAACACAAAATTCTTCGTCATTTCTGATGAAGCCAAACTCTTTGACCACTTCATCAAAACGAATGTTCC
The DNA here is from genome assembly GCA_011799875.1 of Thinopyrum elongatum. Lineage (NCBI taxonomy): Eukaryota > Viridiplantae > Streptophyta > Magnoliopsida > Poales > Poaceae > Thinopyrum > Thinopyrum elongatum. The sequence goes on from CM022299.1 coordinate 7,282,397, forward strand.
AGCTCCTTGACGCTTGCTTCAGACCATAAATGGCTTTCTGAAGTTTGCATACCTTTCCAGCATCCTCATGAATGACAAAACCTTCTGGCTGTATCATGTATACATCCTCTTTGAGGTTTCCATTTAGGAAGGCCGTTTTGACATCCATCTGCCATATTTCATAATCGAAATAAGCAGCAATTGCTAGTAATATCCGAACAGACCTAAGCATAGCTACGGGCGAGAAAGTCTCGTCGTAGTCCACTCCTGGAACTTGCGTGAACCCTTTCGCAACAAGTCTAGCTTTGTGGATAGTAATGTTACCATCCGCGTCCGTCTTCCTTTTGAAAATCCATTTACAACCAATCGGCTTTACGCCTTCTGGAAGTTCTTCCAAGTTCCAAACTTGGTTTTCGTACATGGATTCCATTTCGGATCTCATGGCCTTGTGCCATTCTTTTGAGCTGGGCCCCACCATCGCTTCCTTGTAGTGCGCAGGTTCATCGTCTTCAAGAATGAAGATTTCGTTATGAAACCATTCAGGAGGCTGGATAGCCCTACCTGATCTGCGCGGTTCAGTTACAACATTGTCTGAAGTCTCTGCATCACATGTGACAACTTCCGGCTCGGTTGTAGGGATAATTAGCGGAATTTCTTCCGGTTCCTTAGCCATATCAACGGTCACCGAAGATTCACTAATCTCATTAAGTTGTACTGTCCTCCCACTCACCTTTTTCGTGAGAAACTCTTTCTCAAGAAATTGTCCACTCCTTGCAACAAACACTTTGTTATCGGACGGGTGGTAGAAAGAATACCCAATGGTTTCTTTGGGGTAACCTACAAAGTAGTATTTGTCTGCTTTGGGATCGAGTTTGGTTGGCTATAAACGCTTTACATATGCCTCACAACCCCAAATCTTGAGATGCGACATATTGGGTTTCTTCCCATACCATAATTCAAATGGCGTCGTTTCAACAGACTTTGATGGTGCCTTGTTTAGTATATGAGCAGCAGTTTCCAGTGCGTGACCCCAAAAAGATATCGGAAGATCCGTAAGAGACATCATCGACCTTACCATGTCCAACAAGGTTCGGTTACGTCGTTCCGATACTCCATTTCTCTGTGGAGTTCCGGGAGGCGTAAGCTGTGAAACGATTCCACGGTCACTCAGATGTTGGCTAAACTACTGACTAAGATATTCGCCTCCATGATCAGACCGCAGGAACATAATCTTTTTGTCACGATGATTTTCTACCTCATTCTGAAATTCTTTGAACTTTTCAAAAGTTTCTGACTTATGCTTCATTAAGTAGATATAGCCATACCGACTTAAATCATCAGTAAAAGTCACGAAGTAGAAATACCCACCCCGTGCGGCTGTGTTCATTGGACCACATACATCACTATGTATTATTCCCAACAATTCACCCGCCCGTTCAGGATGACCCGTGAACGGCGTCTTGGTCATTTTCCCCATCAAGCAAGCTTCACATGTGTCAAATGATTCAAAATCAAGGGACGGTAAAACTCCATCTTTATGGAGTCTTTGCATGCGTTTCTTTCCGATGTGGCCAAGCCAACAGTGCCAAAAGAAAGTGGTGGTGGTATCCGCCTTCTTAAGGCGTTTAGCATTCACGTTAAAGACCTCATTTCCACATTCAAGATTTAGTATGAAAAGGCCCCCAACAATGGGTGCAAATCCATAAAACATATCCTTACAATAAAGTGAACAACCATTGTTCTCAGACTTGTACGAATACCCATCGTGTACTAAACATGATCCAGAGATAATGTTTCTACACAACAGTGGAACAAAATAACAGTTACTTAGTTCTAAGATAAATCCTGAAGGGAGACGTAGAGGCATAATGCCGACGGCTTGAGCGGCGATCCCAGCACCATTCCCGATGCGCATCACGACTTCATTCTTTGCCAGCTTGCGCACCTTATGAAGCCCCTGTATCGAGTTGCAAATGTGAGCAACCGATCCGGTATCAAATACCCAAGACTTAGAATTTTCGCTAGCAAGCAAAACATCAATGACATTAACTTGTATAACAATTATACCTTTTCCGGTTTTCCCGGACTTCTTATCTTCCAGATACTTCTTGCAGTTTCTCTTCCAGTGTCCTGTGCCCTTGCAGTAGAAGCACTCAGTTTCATTCTTGGCTCCGCCTTTAGAGTTGCTTTGGGAGCCAGTCTTACCGGCCCCCTTGCCCTTCTTTAGCTTGCCTTTCTTCTTTTTGAAACTGGCGGTTTTATTCACAAGCAACACTTGCTTGCGATTTTTCCGCATTCCTCCTTCTGCAGTTTTCAGCATGGCGAGCACCTCTTCCGGTTCCTTCTCCATCCCACTCATGTTGTAGTTTAATACAAAACCGTCGTAAGACGGGGGGAGTGAAGAAAGCAACATGTCCATCGTATGGCCAGGTGGAAGTGGAAATTCCATGGTTTTAAGCCTTTCAGCATAGCCAATCATTTTGACCACGTGTTCGCCAACTGAACTACCCTCAGCCATCTTGCAATCCGTCAAAGCCTTCATGATATCAAATCATTCAGACTTTGCGGTTTCCTTGTACAGAGCATCCAATTCCCGGATCATATCACGGGGTTTATGGAATTCAAAACGTTTTTGAAGGTCTGTACACATGCAAGCTAGCATGAGGCACTGCACTAAGTTGTGATCATCATCCTTAGTGGCCCAGACATTTTGTTCATCTTCCGGGGCCTCTGCCGCCGGTTTAGCTGGAAGAGCATTTTCAAGCACATACAGTTTCTTAGCGCTCCTGAGGACAATCCTCAGGTTGCGGACCCAGTCCGCATAGTTGTTTCCAGTCGCAGTTAACTTCTCTTTCTCTAACAATGGGCCTAAGTTGAACGCGGTGTTGCGAGCCATTTGATCTACAACAGAAAACATAGGTTTCACTTAGACTTTGTTTATATTGAAATTTGCACTAGTGAATAAACAGTTTTATTCTAAAGTGCGCTCCCACTCAAATCAATATCTCTCATAATTGATTGTGAGTGATTCAAGACCCGTGTTTTGATTATTCGTCATTGATGTTAGTCACCACTGATGACGAAAATCTCAACCGGTAGGCCAACCTGCCAATCACATACCTATGTGACTCTTGTTCATCTTTCGATGCGCGTGTTCCGAGCTCAGGACGATCCTGCCATGAACGTCAAGACAACCAAGTGATCTTGCTGCGAGGTCTGACCTCACCCGCCTCACACTTCTCAATTCGTTCGTACCCATGTTAGTCATGGCGCACCCCGAAAAGATAGGTGTCGTAACAGTGCTACACTTGGGAGAACACTAACTACTTGATATTTTTGTGAGAGATCACCCTAATAAAAAGCGACTACCGCGCAATCAAGAAGGGTGCATCAAGAGGGATAAACATCTCAGGCAATTCATAATAGCATGATATGGTATAGCCTCTTCTGACGGAGAAGTCTTTCATTTCTTCGTCTTCGGCATTCGCGTCGGTGTTCACCTTCGCGAAGATTGCCACCACCTTGTCGATGCACCAGATAATATTGCTATCTCCATAGCAGATAAAATAAATGCATTACTTAAGATTGACACGCAGGTCATTAAAGTGCAATCATATGGCTCCAGCCATCATGCCGAATCATGACACGCAGGTCATGTTAATTACATCATATAGTCATCTCATACATAATCAAATTGAATATGAGCATTGCTATACCACATCACATGCAAACCATCCTGCAAAACCAAGTTAGACGCCTCTAATCGGTTTATGCAAAATTTTATTTTATGTGGCTTCTAAGGTTTTTACTTAAACCGCAGCTACCAACGTTTATCATCAAGTATGATTATTCAAGTCGCTAGATTAACTTTCCAGGGTGTATGAAACACGAGATATTAAAATCTCGAGCCCCATACTAAACTTCGTCATACGTATGACCCCCGTGCAGATCATATCTGCATTGCCCTTTTATCTGTGAAATTTCATCTTTCCTTTAACTATGGTGGAACCCAAAGAACTGATAGCACTTCGTTGATCAATCAGGATCGCGGATTGCCAGAACTTTGTAAAAATTCCACCATGCTGTTTCAGGATCAGAAATACGCAAATTCCAGGGAAGCAACAAGAACATCGGGTAACAGATTTCATCTTCTACCCGCATAAATAATTTTCAGCAATAGATCTCATCTACTCCAAAATTATATTATGCAATACCCATACATCTTCATGTATTCTAGATCGTAACCTGCATCTACGCATAGCACGGCTCTTGATGCCACTGTAATGGAACGCGACAGAAAACGAAAATTTTCGGTATAGCGAGCACGCCCAGGATCACTATGGAGACTGCATACAAGGTTTGATCTGATCCGTACCGACTCGAAGCACAGCGGAAGAAGAGTCGGTGTAGATCGTCGGTGCAGATCCCCGCAGCTAGGATTTACAACCTCCCAACCGCGAGGATGTACTCCCTCTCCGGACAGCCCTTCGGGAGGCGGTCGGACAGTCCCCCGGACGATGTCGCGGACAGCACTCCGGGAGGACCCTCGAAACTCGAACAGAGACCCGGACAGCCCTCCGGGAGGACACTCGAACAGCCCCACGGGCAAAAGGATCGAAACTACGACCTCTCTACAGAGTTGCACACATACGGTGTCATCTATCCGGCAGGGCTTCGCCGTCCAGAACTAGTTCCCACCGGAACCCAGACAGCCTTTCGGCTCTACGAAACTGTTTTCGTGGGAGGGAGAGAAGAAGCCAGATAATGCATGGCATGTGTATGAGAGCAAGGGATGAAGGAGATGGCAGCCCCAACTCCTCCTTTTATAGGCCAAGGCAAGGGTTGGGGTGGGATGTTGAAATACCAAAATACCCAAGCTTCATGTCACACATGAAAGGGCATAATGGTAACACAAGGGGGGCACCAAGGGGACACCACCATGGCAGCCCTAGGGCCGGCCCACACCTTGTCTCCCCCCATGGGGGGGGGCCCAACAAGCCACCAACATGTCTCCATGAAACATGCATGCTCCCTAGACAAAAAGCCACCAAACATGCAACCCCCGATTCGTGGGATCTTGTCCCCTCGCGCTGAGACAAGATGTTTTCCGTGAAACTTTTTCTGAAAAATTCCAGAAGGCCCCAGAACATTTCTGGCACCCTCTAAAATTATTCTGGGCACGATCCGAAACATTTTCGGTGCGGTGGTTTTTATCAGCGGAAAGCATCAACAGCGGTTACGGCAGTTTCGGAACATTTCCGGTTTTTCTCTCTGAAAATTCCCAGAAGTTCCCAGACCAATTCTGGCATCCTCTGAAAATTTCCAGGCGGTGCCGAAACCCTTTTTGACCAAATAATATATTCCGAAACAACTTTTCGGTTTTACCAAAACTCTTTCGGTGTTCTCTCTCTCGGAACTCTTCCGTTGTCTCCGAAACATTTTCGGTGACTTTCTCTCAGACTCCCTGTCTAGTATTCAGCAGATAGATGACCCTTAAGCGTGTGACCCTATAGGTTCGGTGAAGTATAGACATGACCGGAACACTTTCCGATCAATGATCAACATCGGAGCCGTGGACACCCATATTGACCCCTATACCCACACGAATGAATATTCGAGTGAACCTCCAGTTGCCGTGTGCTATTCCTGTTGCTTCGCGATATGTCACAAACACCCAAGGTGAGATTTATTGCATTCCTGTGGATCAACAATTTGTCCATCATGCAAGTTACCTCGTTACCGGTTTTGTTCTCTTTTCTCGTTTCCGTGTTTCGGTATCCCAGTGATCAAATCACAAGTTGTCTGGCCAGACGATGATGGATACCGTTTCACCGAGAGGGCCCGAGTATATCTCTCCATCGTCGGAGGAGCAAATCCCAATCTTGAGCTATCTCGTTACTTGCCATACTTTTCCGTGAACCCGTAAGCCGCCGTAATAGCCACCCAGTTACGGATGACCTTTAACAAACCCCAAAGTTCACGAAGCAAGTATGAAGGAACTCGATACTCTAATGGTCTAAGGAATTATGCAAACATTAACTTCCCTGTGTAAAATACCATTAACTTGTGACGAATGTATCTCATAGCATAACATCAATTTGGGTCGATTCAACAAAAGTGTTCTACCAACAATTTGTGCCCTCAAAATTGCCGGCATAGACATGCCCATGATCAGGAAAACATAATCATCATGCAATACTTGAGCTAGTCTTAGAGGCATGACTAGAAATACATTTTACCGTTTATTAACCCACACGTGCATATGGGTTTTCCTCAGAGCCTTTATGGATATACGGGCTCGGGAGCCACAGCAGTTATAGCATGGATGATAAACATTCATTACAAACCAGGAGATACAAAATAACTGTTATTACTGCCTCTAGGGCAGTTCTCCTACAGAGCCACATGATTTGATGGAGCGGTTAACAATGAACATCGACACTGACACTCGTGAGCTCAGGTATTGCACCCACCTCCTTTCTTTTCTGTCCTTTTTCCCCCTGCATCATATACTTTCTGCCTCTCTCTTAGGCCATGTTGATAGCAAGGAATGAATACAATAATTTTTTGGGTTTTTCAGGCTGAGTCGGAATAAGGTCATTGTGTTCACTAGAGACATGGTGAAGAAGGTTCTCAATATCCCATCAGGCAACAGACCAGTTGAGCTTTTCAAGAGACACCAGCATCGCGAGCTCCGCAACATTTATCACAAGAATGGCATGGCTCCAATTGCGCATACAGTCGATGTGCTTCATCGGGCAGGGGACGATGATGGAGATACTACAAAGAGGTCATGGGTGCTCTTAGCGCTTGCAACAGTTTTAACTCCAAGCACTGGCAACATGGTGCCCCTAGAGTACTTGAAAAGCCTCGAAGATATGGACAAGGTTACTGATTTTGCTTGGGATGAGCATGTTTTAAGTGTTGCAATGAGCCAGGTCAAGAATTGTTAGGACAAGATGAAAAAACAGGCTACTTCTCCATTCTGGGTTGGGGGATGGTTCCCTATGCTTGCGGTACACTTCTTTCTTTTTTGGAATTTTTCTATCTATCGCAACATGTTTGTGTTTTTTATAATCACATTTTTTTTCTTTTTTGTCTGATATATTATGTTTTGTCTTCTTATTCAGGTTATTTACATGGACCATTTGATATTCCCTCAAGCTGCCATCAACGAGCACCAATTAAACTATTCTCTCCCGAGGGCTTGCTTCGTGCATCAGACTGATTTTGATATTGTGTTGGAATATGATAGGAACAAGCTTTCTTTGGGCAAACCCTCATTCGGGAAGTGTCGGGTAAGTTTTTTGTGTGGTTTTACTCCCCTTATCCATTTTTGCAGTATTGTTTCTTTCCCATTTTGTCTGCCCTTTTTATTTTTATGCTTGTGTATTCATAGTTTTAATACTTGTTTCTTTTTACTTTGTGTCATGTAGTTCCGCCCTCTGTTAGAGACACCTTACGCAGCATTGCCCGCCCAAGGCCGTGAAGGCAACAACAGTGAAGTTGCTCAAAATCAGCATGTTTCGGACAGCCCAGATTGCGGTGATACTCAAGATCGTGGTGCTGAAAATATCAACATTGATGATAACCAAGATGACATGGCTGCGAAACAGAATCCTACAGAAGGTAGCAATCCAACGGAAGATGGCAAAAGCAGCGATGAAGATGTGTGTGGTTCACTGGATGATTGGCTTCAGAACCCAACACCATTTGGTGCAGAGCTTGAGGTGAGGTTTTTTTTGTGTGTTTTTTTTTCTGTTTTTTAATTTTGTTAAATACCTTTCTATCGCTTTTTTCTTTTTTGTAGTTCCATTTATATGTTTAAGTTGCTTCCATACTGATGACCATCATTTTATTTTTCTATACATTTTTTCAGCTACCATCACATCTGGCTGCAATCTACGACAAGCACACAAAACTATATTCTTCAGAGTTAAAAGGTGCTCTAAGCTCTTTTGGGCAAGTGTTGCAAGCAATACATTGCAAGCGAATGGGGCAGCTCCTCAAAGATGTGCATGTTGCTTCGCCAAGCTCTTAGGAAGCAACGGATGTTAGTTTTGATGTGCCACCCCCTTGCAGCAATGATGTAGACAAGTCAGATCATCATGGATGTACCAAGGAAACTTCTAGCAGGAAGGCTGCAGATGAGCCAACAATAGACAAGGTGGTTGAGTCTGCTGAAGGAGCTCGAAGCAATCATGCAAGCGGCATTACTCACGTGTGTAATGGCGGCAATGTGGTTGAGAAGGGCACACGAACTAGTCCTGTTGTCAGTGACCCCCCTGCAGAGTGTTTTGAGAATGAAAAGGAGAAAGTGTCCAGTGGTGAAGATATTGAGCATGGTCACCAACTTAGCCAGCGCAATCACTCAGTGCATACTAGTGTGGCTGGACATTGGATTGATGCGACATCAATGTGTCTGTTCCAAGAGGGCACTGAGGAGTATGATTGGTGGATTAGTGTCCAAAGTCAAGATGGGAACTCCAATGCTCCATCCCATGGCAATGGAAACACTGCTACAACACCAAAGTCTTGTGTTGTTTTTGATGTCACTCCTCAGGCTCCAATCTCAACAGAAGCACAAGCTCCAGTGTTTGATGTGACACCAATCTCCATGGCCCCATTCTCGAACGGGGCTACAGGTATGCCCTGCTACAAGTTTATCTTTGAACAAATCTCTCCTCGCAACATTTTCTAGAAAAATCAATTTTTCCTTTGTTTTTGTCAGATGGACCATCCAAAACACAAGAAGAGCCAGTTGTTCTAGTTAGCAGCAGGGAACCAAGTCCCGACCTCAATGAGGAGAAGTTGAAGAGTAAGGACGAGAAGAAGCTCAAGAGCAAGAAAAGAGTAGGGAGTCCAATGTCAGCCAGATCAAAGTATAAGAAAATCAAGACAGATTCGAAGATGGAAGCAATGTACCAGTACTATGTCATGAAGAGGTACAAGATGAAGAAGATGAAGAGAGGGGAAATTGAGTAAGTGTCGTCTTTTTACTGAATTATGCTTCCATCATGTTTTTATCTCATATTTATTACATTTTCGTCTTGTCAAACGGTCCACTCTAATTTTTTGCTTCCACCCTTCTTGTTGCAGGCATGCTTTCATTAGGATTGGTGATTTCCACATTACCTACCCCAACTTCCAGAAGTCGTTGAAGCCACGTGCTCAGATTTGCAACGAAGTCATGTCTTTATTCATCGAAACCTTCAACAGTGAGCAGTTGTCGTCTTCAAATAAGCAGAAGAAATTTGCTTTCTCTGTTTTAATGAGTGTTAGTTCATATATTGTTGCTCCCTTTTATTGCCATCAGTTTTCTAGAGTTTTATGCCCTATTTGCAGAAGTTATCCATCATTTTTTCTTATGTCTTCTCCTTATGTCCAATGTGTTGTAGCTTCAACTCTCTGTCCACCCAGAAGTTTTTGACCCGAGTGTTTGTGCAAGAGAGCTGAGGAGGGCGTGCCAAAATTTTCAGATTTCAGGTTTCGACCTAGTAAGTCTGCTCCCAACATTTTTTACTCAATTTTCTATGCTCCCTATAGTTTTTGGTGCTTTAAAGTTTGTTCCATTTTTTAACCTATATCTTGTCTTTACTTCTTTTCTCGCTTTTCTTCACCATCGTCCGCGATGGCCACTGGATTGTTTGTGTGGTTAACCTCTTGCACAAGGAGTTCAATATGTTTGACTCATTGGATGACGGGAAATTGGATGTTGCTGCAAGGAATCTGGCAAGTGACATTTTTATATTTTCTATGTGTAGTTTTCATTGTTAATTAAAATGAAAAAAGCAGATCCCCCAATGAACACATGCTCAAAATCTTGTTGGTAGTGAATCTGAATGTGTCTCATGTTTTAGTGGTGGTAGCATTTTTTCCCCATCACTTTCTGTGTTTGACATAGCCACTGTTTTTTTTTTGCTAATGTTTCATATTTCTGCAGTTTATCAATTTCAAGAGGATTGCTACTGAAGAGTCGGATTTCACAGTGGATCTATCTTCTTTCAAAACAGACTGGCCCCTGCTTGACTACCCACAGCAAGCAACTCAGTAAGTTTAATCATACGCCCCCATCGATAATAGTAGTCGTTTTCCATGTCCTTTCATGTAAAAACCTTAAACCTTTTTCTCTACCCATTTTTTGATGTATGGTGCAATGAAACAGCTTTGATTGTGGATTGTTTTCAACAATGTACTTGGAAAATTTTGATGGCCAAAGGATGAAAGATTTCAAGAAGGTAAAAATTTGATGATCATGCCTTTTTGGTACTTTTTCATAAGTTACTTCTTTGATATATGTTTGGTCTCTTCTTTTTCCATTTTTCACTTTTTTAATGCAGCAAAATATGCTTGATGTGTGGAAGACCATTGCTTCGAAGCTGTTTTTCCATCCTTTGAACAAAGTCTGCCCTGCTGATGTGCATAAGGCGATCATAGCGACTTGAAGGAAGTGACCACAACGCATTGAAGAAGGCGTTTGCAGTGGCTTTGAAGATGCAACTTTGCAATTTTTGGGAATACATTTCGCCAGTAGTGCATCTCTGTTATCTTGTGTGTCAAATGAAACTCCATGTAAAGCAAACCAAATTTTGGGCTCTTTTGGATGGCTGGAATGATTATCAGTAGTTTGTAGTAAGGAAACATAAATATATTTGTTTCGAGATTTGATGGAAGCTATAACTATGTGGTGAATTGTTGAAAGCAAGTTATAAAAATTTCGCTGTTTGGTGCTGAAGCTTTCAAGTTCATGGAATGCTTCTCATTTTTTGGGTTTTCATGTGTGTTTTTGCTACCATGTGCTTCCTTATGTTGTCACAAAATCAGCCACAATGTTAAGGAATTGGAATTGCTAGAGGAAGCTGTCGGTGTCAAAACCGGCAGACCTCGGGGTAGTGGGTCCCGAGCTGTGGATCTAGGATCGATGGTAACAGAGACGATGAACACGGTGTTTTACCCAGGTTCGGGCCCTCTCTATGGAGGTAAAACCCTACGTCCTGCTCTTGTTTATATTGATGAAGTATCAAGGTACAGAGTTGATCTACCTCGAGATCATATGTTGTGGTCTAAACCCAAGGGGTATGATGAGTAATATCATGATCTATCTATCAACGAATCTGGCCTTGGCTTATATAATGTACCGGAGGCCTAGGATAACAAGAGTCCTAGTCGGCTACGTTGGTGGAGAGGAGTCCTTGTCTTGATCACCAAGTCTTGTGGAATCTTCCTTGTATATGTCATCAGCTGTCCGAACTGGCCCATTAGTGAACCGCCATGGGGGTCCTCGGCCCAACCCATTGGTCGGGAGGCGACATGGTGAGTACCCCCTAGTCCAGGACACCGTCAGTAGCCCACTGAACCGGTCTTCAAGTTGGGGATGCTCCTCGGTTCTTCCGATCTGTTCTTCGTTTTCGGTCGTCGGTCTTGAAAACTGGTTCAACAAATCTTCCCATCTCCGATCTTGAGGATCACCGAGGTGTATCCGAAGAGTTTCATACGTCGGGTATCCGAGGAGTCTTTTTAAGTTATCGGCCTTTATCAATGCCTTGTAAGATTTTTACGCCACACCTGAGGTTTGAAGTGTTTCCCGTGCGACGGCGCCCTCTTGCGTCTGAGCTCTAAGGCCGAACTAAATCCGAGGCGTCTCTTCACAGCCGAGGTCCAACACTATTCGGCATTCGAGGTATCCTCTTACGTCCGAGCTCCAACGCCGAACTGAATCCGAGGCGTCTTTTCACAGCCGAGCTCCAATACTATTCGGCATTCAAGGTATCCTCTTGCGTCCGAGCTCCAACGCCGAACTGAATCCGAGGTATCATAGGTTACCTTGGCCTCTGAAAATTTGAATGAGTTCATCCGAGCTTAAATGCCGGAGTAGCCTTCTATGGAACGAGCCATTCGAATCCGAGCTTTATGCCGGACCGCTTCCGAGGTGGTGCACCACCCTGACTGCGGGCTGATTTTTTGTGAATATTTTCAATTGGTGCAATTTATTCTCTGCCGAGATATATAGCCAGTAGCCCTCAAGGTGTGCGTCGGTCTAAAACCCGAGATGCTCCTGAAGGATGGCATAAAACTGGTGATCCCAGTAGCCCCTGAGACTCAGGTCGATTCACAAAATCGGCCTGAGGATCAACTCCTAGCTCTGTAGCATACTTAGGAATAGAAATTTGGTGTGCATATTCCTCGAGACTCAGGTTGGGTGCGGCCGACCAACCTGAGGATCATAATCTCCTCGAGAACTATTTCGCACTTTGTAAACTGTCTGCATTGAATCGTCGATGCAGTAGCCCCCGAGCCAATGATCGGGTGGCAACACCAGACTAGGGGATCGATGTGCCCCTTTAATATTTGTAACTGAGAAGCGCGAAGCCCAGTAGCCCCCGAGCCTTAATGTGGACACGGGTGGTCGAATTAAGGATCAATGTCCGGGGTATATCACAATTTATGTGTAATGATTCTATGTATCCAAGTACTTTACATCACTAATTCTCGGATCTGCATTGTACAAAACTTTGTTGACCGACCATCGGCTTCAACCTCTTCGGCCAGCAGCCGAAGAGTGTTCGTCCTACTTTATAAAGCCTTTATAAGGGCAAAGATTTACGACAAACAAGGCAATCTGGCCATACGGTTTTATAAACAAAGGTACGCAGAGAGATATGTTATAAAATATCTTCTGGGAAAAATAGTTCCGTTACAGGTTCCTTTTCCCAGACTGTCATGTTGATCATGATCATGAGACCTCAACTACGATCAATGTGGGAGGAAAATATTGAGGATTTAGTTCGGGGGAAAGTTCCCGAACTCTATGGTATCAATAAACCAAAATTTTCACTTCCGTCGTTGCCGACCAATGTGATCCTTTAAGATTTCTAGCTTTCGGCTTCACCCAGTCTGAGGTACTTACACGGATGACCCGGTAGTAACAATCAGAGAGGTGCTCCCTTTACCATCTAGCCGAACAATCGGGAACGTAGGGGTAAGCACAGGAGCCAGGCAACCCAGCTTGGCCAAAATCATAAGTCAAATTGATGCATATTTTTGGCTTTATTACGATAATTATGGAAGGCAGCGCTTGTATACTGAATACAAACACTGATACTATATGTTTATTTTGACTCCGTTGTGACTGTTTATCAGTTGAAAGTGACCCATCGTCGGCTTCTACCCCTTTGTAGATACTACGCAGGGTGTTTCCGCAGTAACCAGACAACCCTTAGCCGACGTCTCGGTTCCCGAAGGCGGTTGTGTTAGCGAGAACAAGGCAATCAGACATGCGGGCTTTATAACTTTCACTTAGTCATAGGAGCTTAAAGTTGAGAGGCCGGTTACTAGCCCCCAGTTAGTGTTCGGCGACAGTCGAGGTCAAGCCGTAAACACTTCGGCCTATGTTATGAACGGACCGTCATTTAACATGGGGTGACCTCTATCGATCTTATAATTTAACACAGTCATCGGATCGCTGACCAGTTTACACTTATTGTGACAGTCAGTTTTCAGCTTTCTCCACTGAGGCGCTTAACCATGCTAGCTGGAAGCACAATCGCAGTGGTTCTCCCTTTGCACACCCGAGAATGTTTTGCCGAATCTCTAAAGGTGTCCGGCGTTGCACGGCGAGACTTATGCTGGAAACACACAAATAGTTTAAAAGTGCCATAGGCTTAAAAACCAAAAGACTTATGCGGAAACTCCACGTCCGAACTAAATCAAGTCAATTGGTGCCAATCCGAAAATTGGTCTAAAAAAAATTTGTGCTTCTGTCGTGCTTTAACATGACACATCCGATCTCAAGACTGCAAGTGGGTCAAGATCGGACCCAGGCTATCCGGCTATTGACCACACACTCGAGTCGAGGAAGGAGTGATAGAAAAAGACTTTGCAATGAACAAGAAGAAAACACACTTATTATAAAACGGCTCTTGTAAATTTAAGAGCCCCCAGCTAACATGGGTAAAGGGAGTTTCTTTTAACAAACAACTCACGTGAGCACGGTCGAACCGAACACAAATTAAAAATTTAAAACTTTGGGCATGAAAGCGACTTAGTTGGATAATGTGCTCGGCATCGATGACGCGGTCCGAGTTTACGGCGGGACGAGGTCCCAGCCCCTAAGCCGGTCCCGAGATGGAGGAGCGAAGAGCTCGGCACTACGAAGTGGCGACACAGCACGGCCAATGTGGCGAGGTGGAACCCCCCGTCCGTCCGAGGCGACGGAGTAGGCCGACAGTATGACGCCGAAGTTCCCGGTGTGGGTTAATGAAGTGATGACGAAGCCCCCGATCCAGCCGAGGTGACAGCGCTGCCCAATCCGGATCATTTACCTGTGCACGGAAGATAGTGCAAGCCGGAGATAACGGTAATAAAAAGGTTGCATGATTAATAATTCATGCAAAGTGAGCAATAGAAGAAATATGGCCCATGCGCCAAACACCCGACGAGGCAGGACCCTCTTGATGATGCCGAAGTCCCCGAGGCAACCGAACATGTCGGTATGGCAATTCAATCAACAAGATGATCATGCGAGCCGATTTATGCCAATTGGGACGACAACATTGGCTTGCCGAAGTGACCGCGTGACGTAGTCGAAGTCAATCACCTACACACATAAAATAGTGCGATCCAAAAAGAATAATATAAATATATATAAAATCCTTGCATAATGGCTTATCGCAAAAATAATTTATTTAAAGAGATGTGGCCTGGCGCCGAAGTCAATGTCGATGCAGGGCGTCGGCATGATGCGGTAAAGGCGTGGCAAAGCCCGATTTCACAGGTCGGTCCGAGTTCCGGATGCGGCGTTCGCCAAACTATTTACGGAAACTGGCCGAACCACCACGCGACCGTCGTTAATGCGGCCACCATTTGATAGACCTGTGTACAGATGATGGAACAAACCAGAGTAATAATTCCTTGGGAAAAATAAATCCAAACAAGCAAAAATCGCTAGGATTAATAGCACCTGATTTATTTGTTGTAGCAGTCCGAAGAAAGGTTACTCCCAAAATTGGGACTCGATCCGCACACCCATTGCCTGACGGGTGATGAAGCGACGGCATGGCGATGCTGGCAAAGACTGTCTCGCCGAGGCAAAGCCCCCGGTCCAGCTAACGTGGCGAAGCTGGTCGGCTGGTGACGCCGAAGTCTCCGGAGTAGGTTGATGAAGAGATGGCGAAGCCCCCGGTCTAGCCGAGGTGACGGAGCAGGCCGGCAAGGAGACGTTGCAGTTGCCATGTCAGCCGAGGTGTTGAAGCAGTTCGGCGTGATGGACATCGGCTTGAAGAAGCAACAGTGCGGCCATGCTGACGCAGCTCGTAACTTGCGACGCGGTCAATGCCGGCTTGATGAAGTGGCCATGCGGCGATGCCGGTGTGCCCGCTCCGTGTAATCCGTGGGGCGACGATGTCGGTGATGATTTATCCTTGGCGATTCCGAACTCTTGTTCGACTCGCCGAGATGATGATCCGAAGAAGTTGAGCTTGGCTCAAAAAGCGACGACGCGCCTAGCGCAGGTCAGCAGCCATGGAGCAATATTGCCGGTCTGGTTTGGCACCAGCGTGATGGTGAAGATTACCTCAGAGGAGACTTAAAATTTTATGGGCACGTGTTTAAAAACATCGCACAATACCCTAAAAGAAAATTCCTTTTAAAAAGGTTGTCCAATATCACGTTCATAAAGAAACATGAATTCGGGTCGGATCCATATTCGCGCAGAAAACAGATCTGAAAATTGGTCCACTCATTGGAAGGTTACTGGAGTTTGAACCGTAGGATCGAGCTAAAATTTTGAGGGGTGGTAGATATAGGAATTCCGCAGCCGATCAACGGTTGGATCTTCCAAAGGACGTCCGAGCTAGATGCTGGACACCACGCTCCAAACACGTCCAGATCCCCGTCCAGATTCGACAGGGCTCCGGTATATCGGAGATCGCCGGAGATTCCTCCATCGGAACTCGGCGAAATTTTGCATGGTTGTTGTAGACTTAATTCTGCACAATTCCACCGAAGCAATCGTTAAAACGACACTCAAGGAGGCGGTGGAGGCGGATAAAAGTCTGATGTCTAGAAAAACAGCACGGTCGCCCAAGGGCAATGTTGACGTTGAGCCCCCGAGCTCCAAGGATGATTCCTCCGTGATCATGATAGAGATCGGAGTTGATGTTTGATGAAGGCCCTCGTCCGAACATGACGATCGGAGACGGAGCGCAGTCCTCGGTCGAGCCAAGGTGACCAGTCGAGCCGGCGACGAAGATGCCGACGTCGCAGTTGATCTGCGGGCGAGCCATTGATCCTTTGCCGATTACACAGCGGAACTCTCAATGAAAGCACCAATGTCGGTGTCAAAACTGGCAGACCTCGGGGTAGGGGGTCCCGAGCTGTGGATCTAGGATCGATGGTAACAGAGACGATGAACACGGTGTTTTACCCAGGTTCGGGCCCTCTCTATGGAGGTAAAACCCTACGTCCTGCTCTTGTTTATATTGATGAAGTATCAAGGTACAGAGTTGATCTACCTCGAGATCATATGTTGTGGTCTAAACCCAAGGGGTATGATGAGTAATGTCATGATCTATCTATCAACGAACCTGGCCTCGGCTTATATAATGTACCGGAGGCCTAGGACAACAAGAGTCCTAGTCGGCTACGTTGGTCGAGAGGAGTCCTTGTCTTGATCACCAAGTCTTGTGGAATCTTCCTTGTATATGTCATCGGCTGTCCGAACTGGCCCATTAGTGAACCGCCACGGGGGTCCTCGGCCCAACCTATTGGTCGGGAGGCGACATGGTGAGTACCCCCTAGTCCAGGACACCGTCAGAAGCATGTTCATGAAACATTTTTTGTACATTTGTTTTTTTTAAGCAACAGCTTTTGTGATAAATGTTGCTGGAAGAAGCATTCTGGGAGATTTTGCAACTAAGCAGTCAGCACTAGAAGCATTTTTAGCTTGTTGGACCCCCTACTACTAGATGCATTATTTAGCTTGCTGAAGGAAGCATTCTCAAAAATTTACATGAAATGCTTTTGAGAGAATCAGCACATGCTGAGAAACTCATTTTTCTTTAATAACTGAAAATTATGTAACATTATTTAAAATAAATCCTTCTCAACTCACCACAAAACACAGTAAGAATGCCTCATAATTTTTTCACCCTCACCTTTTTTTGTAGCAGCAATATGAACTTTTTGAACATACGCAGTTTCAGAAGTAACATGAGCAACATGAGCAGTAATATGAACCAAAACCTCAGACAAAGTGGACAGAAATTTTCAGTTCTACCCACTACAAATATGTCCTTTTTTGAAAGTATACCTTTTAAAGTTGCTGGTACATGAATTCAACTACAGAAAAATCTAACTATTGAGCATGTCCCTCGACTTTTGCCATCGCAGCTTTAAAATAAATGCATGATTGCATTGTGTGGCCTTCCTCGGAGCAAAACTGATATTTTGTTGTAAGATTAGCAGCCATCATTGCCTTGTACTCACGGAATGACTCACAGGTTTTGATAGTGTGTTCTTCTTCACTGCAAAATGAACAAGTAACTTTCCTCCTAGGTTTTGGCTTGCTCGACGACTCCATGTTGTCTTCTTTCTTGCTTTCTTTCTTGGCTGTTTTTTTTTGCTTTCTTTCTTGGCTTCTTTCTGAAGCTTCTTCTTATGCTCCTCTTCTCGCTGCTCCAACAATGTCTTTTTCCTTTTTGCTCGTTCTGTTGGTCGACCTTGCTTCGGCACACGAGCAGGATTTTGTAGCGGTGCTGATGATTGTGGGTTTGCTTCAGTTACAGCATTAGATGCACCTACTTGAGGGGGTTGCTGCTGCTGCACCACATCTTCCCTTGACAGTTGCTCTTTTTTCATTGAAGCAACTATGGGCCAGAGCTGCTTCATTACATCTGTCAGTAAGTTGTAAGCTGGATCAACAGAGCATGCTTCTGCTGCCAATGCATTCATATCTCTGCACAGCGAGTTGTACTTGAGAGTGTTTGTTTCTGGTAGTCCGAACTCTAGGAACCTCCCAGAGGTGTCCATGTTTGTCGTAGCTGCTTCGGACCACCTTTCCAGCATGTATCTACTTGGAATTTCTTGCACATTAAGCTGTATCATCACCCTTATGATGTGTGAGCAAAGCACACCATTCATCTCAAAGTAATGGCAGCTACATGAGTACAGCCCCTCTTCTATCACAGCATGCACATGGTACAACTTTGGATTATCATACAAGTTTGAGTAAAGCTCGAACATGATACCTTGCTGCTCAAGATTAGGCACTTGGTTGATTATATAAGCCGTCGATGCTGCCGCTTGCTCTTGGAACTTGCCAAAGACGCTACGTGTGTAGAAGTTAACAGCTTGACGCTCTATTCTGTATCGTCCCATAGTGGTGTTGTTGTCGTTTCTCCGGTGAAAGCAGCATTATCTTCACGGTCTAGAATTGTTTCTTGTAGGAGTTCATACTGCCTTACAAATGTGAAAACCGAGTTTTGTGGATGCACCAACGTCTTGAAATAAGAATTCAGCCCTTCTGATCTCCCGGTTGTGCTTGTGAAAGGGAATAAATCATTTTTGAAGTATGCAGGGGTCCATGTCTGACGGCATTCCCACATGTTTTGTAAGTGCCTATTCTCTGTGTACTCGAAGCAATGCAGCATGTGTTGCCATGTTTCTTCAAATTCATCCACTGTCTCGGATTCATTGATGCATTCATAGAAAGTTTTCTCAAAAATTGAATCCCTTGTAAGCATCCTCCCAAGTTTCTCACGCGTCTTCCGCTGTACATGCCACTTGCAACACCTATGGATTGTGTGAGGGAACACATCAGAAATTGCAGTTTCCATTGCTCTGCACTGGTCGGTCATAAGGTTTGTTGGGTACTTATTGTTCATCGCAAGCAACCATTGCCGAAAGACCCACTTGAAGGTTTCAGTTTGCTCATTTGAAAGCAATGCACAGCCTTGGACAATAGTCTGAAGATGGTTGTTGATGCCAACGATCGGAGCAAAGGGCATATTATATTTGTTTGTGCAAAAGGTTGTATCAAAAAAGACACAGTCCTTGTACTTTGGGTATAGTGCTCTTGTCCTTCCATCCACCCAAAACAATGCTTCTACCGCATTTGTCTCCTTATTCACTTGTGTTGCATAGAAGAACTGTGGGCTTTCAGCTTGCCGCCTCTCAAAGTATTCAATTGTCATGGCCATGTCCTGAAATGCCATGGTTTGCCGCATCTCGGACCGTGCATTTGAAACATCCCTTTTGACATAACCAAGGCGCCTCTGATCACCTCCGTGACAATCTCCAAGGACTCCCATGCAATCTAAGGTTGACAAGTTGCATTCATGCAACGTCCTTATCATTTGGAGGTCTTCTCGTGGGATCTTTCGATGAGACCGATAAAACCTAACCTTCTCTTCCTGTTGCACCAGAGTATGTGTATGGTCTTCTGTAAAGCACGTGACAGTCCATCGGTTATCTCGGAGTCCAACGATCATGTGAGCCTTGCAATCGTGACGTTGCAACCTATTCCTTTTTCTTGTGTCTGCCATGTTCATCCAAAGTCCAGGGCGTTTGCTAGTGTTGCTTGACTCTGTTGCAATACTATCTGTAGTGCTATCAGATTCACTTTTGCTTCCGTCAGGTCGTGCATGAACACACGTGAAAGTCCTGCTAATTAGCTTTGTGGGTCCTCTGGCCTGGCTGTTTTTTGAAGCAGATGTTCTGATTCCAAACCCATGCCTGAAAGCATATGCGTTGTAGAATTGCCTTGCATCGTCAATTGAATCAAAGGTCATGCCCACATATGGAACAAGTGGTTGTGATGATATTGCATCATCATCTGCATCATCCTTATCCTGTTGGACATCACCAGCATTAATCATCCCTTCCATACTAACTCCATTCGCTGCAGAAATTCGCCCCATGATGTAGCTCTCATCATCATCACCTCCAGCACCAGCAGCCTATTTTTGTTGTTGCAGAAAAAAGTTATCACAATGTCAGTAAAAAAAGGTATAATATGCAAGAAACCAGTGCTTCTATGTTTCATCAGATTGTTTCATCTTCTATGTTTTCACCTCACAATACTAAATAAAATGCTTCCATATCTTCTACTACAATGATCACAGTGCTACAAGCAAAGTAATCAAGTTGATTTTTGGGTTTTGTAATACAAATTAGCTTTTCCTACTAGATGCAACATTTTCTATCTAACATTTTTATACTTTTTATAGTGAAGGAACTTTGTCCAACAGGATCACTGCTTAAAGCATGCAACATAGTCAAATAGAACCAGTGCTTCATATTTTTCACAAGATATGCAGCATTAGCCTTACAAATAAGCTCATATTGGGGACTTTTTTCAGCTTTTGATTTTGTACTTTGTTAGGAGCATTCACCACACATCTCGCACATTTTTTGTTTTTGCAAATCTTGAACTGAAACTGCAAGGAGCAAATTATACATGGGTTTCAGTTGACTTCCTCCTGCACATTTTTTTTGCTGCATTTAAAAAAAACTGAAAGTGTAAGGGCTAGTATACACAGTTTTCAGTTCACATCCCCCTGCACATTGGTGGACCAGTTCTTAAACTGAAATTGGAAGGAGTTTTTTTGTACATAGTTTCAGTTAACATAAGGAAATATGCTGCAATTGATACTGCATTTTTTTTAGGACAGTGATCAGAGAGACACAAAATTATGAACATGGCAGAATCAAAACAACTTCATGCTTCATGCCTGCAAGGAGCTTGCAACTTACCCAAGCTTCTGAGGAGCTTGCCCGGGAGGCTTCAGCAGAGAACACAGGAAGATTGCAGAGCTCCCTTGCAGCTGCAGACCGGCGAATCGGCTCGCCGGCGAGAATCGGGGCCGATCTGGCCTGCCTGCTGCTTGATGGAGCACCGGAGCTTCGATCCATGGCGGCCGACAACATAGATCGAACTATGTGGTGAGCTGCCATAGCGCTGGAAGGTGTACGGGGGCGTTGCTGCGTCGACGGCGGCGAGGTAGAGGCGATGCTGCGTCGTCTGCGGCGGTGGTAGAGCCGGTGCGGCGTTGGCGGCGGCTGTGGTAGAGGCGACGCGGCGTCGGCGGCGTGGATCTCCTCCCCGCCCTGGCCTCGGGCTGGTGCAGAGGAGCTGCAGAGGAGGTGGGGATTATGCTTCCAGGAAACGGTTGCAGCAACGCGGGTAAGGACAACGGGAACTGGTCGGGGGGGTGAACATGTGGTTTCAATCCGACGGCCGCGCATAATTAAATCCAACGGCTGTCTTGCGGGATGCTAATTGCGAGATTAGCAGGCGGATGACGCCTAGCAGCCGCCCAAAAAAACTGCATTGTTGTTGTTTTTTGTTTAGAGCTGAACTACACGTTGTTTTTTAACAGCGAGATTTTTTTTTTTTTTGAGAATCACAACGAGCTCGTGTACATTTTTCATTAAACAAACCTCAACAAAGGTTTCGTTGAAGAAGCACGATAACTGGGGTGCCAGCCCAGCCCGCCCGGAGAGGTCCCAGGCACGCTAGGCCAGTTAATTTAGATAATGGGCAGCACGGCCTTACAGGTTGTAATGAACTTACACAGGCATGGCCCGGCACAAAATAGACCTGAATAGGCCGGACGACACAAGGTTAGCCACATATTTAATTATAACTCTGATTCGTACGTAAGGAAGGAACATTTTCTCAAAAAAGGAAAGAAAAACGTAACTAAAGAACAAACCACATCGGTTTTGGTTTTTCCTGTTTTCTTCTTCTTTTTTGGTTTTTTCTCCTCTTTATTTTTGGTTTCCTTTTCTTTTCAAGCATTTTCATGTTTTAAATATTTGTATTTATTTGAAAATTTATTTATTTTTAAGAGTAATTTAAAATAATAATTCATCAGGTACATTTTTATTAGGTATTAAACCAATGCTCATCATGTAATAAAAATCGTTGTTCATATACACCCTCCGTTTGTTTTTATTAATTAGACATTTCAGAGAGCTTGCTTTGTACTATTCTGAAATAGTGTCTGAATGTCTAAAACCTCTTATAGAAATGAACAGATGGAGTATTTTGTATTTCAAAAATATACATCATGGTATTTAAATATTCTTCAATGTGTAGTTAAAAATGTCCATTGTATATTAATTTCAATTTTCATCATCTAATTTGAAAATTGTTCATTGTATTTAAAAAAATGTTCATCTTCTATTTAAAAACTTCACTAAGGTTTTTTATAAATGTTCATCCTGTAAATAATATTCATCACGTATTACATAGTATCCATGATGTAGTTTTAAATAGACATTGATTAAGTTTTGAGGACGCAATGACCAGATTTTTAAATACGCGGTGAACATTTTTTTAAATATATGATGAACAATACTTGATGTACACTTTTTAAAACTACATGACATTTTTTACTACATCATGAACATTTGTGTATTATACAATGATCATACAAGATTATTGTTTTCTGAAATACACTATTAACATTTTTGTAGTACATAGTACCAAAAAAAAATCTTGTTGTCGTGATGAATATTATTTACACGATGAACATTATTGTGTATTTCAAAAAATATTAGCATTTTTGTATTATACACTATTTACAAAGTATCCATCGCGTAAATAATACACTATTAACATTAATATTCATCATTTATTGAAATACACGATGACCACTGTTTTAAACTATTATGAACGTAATTTAAAATCGGTCAACACATTTCCAAAGTATACAAAAAAAAATATAATTATTTTAGAAGAAACTATCGTATATAAATAGAGAAACATAAACAAAGCCAAAACGTAAAACAATCGCACACGCCCGCTGTTCTGGATGTTCATGTCCGTGTCACATGTCGGGCACATCTACCAGGCAGGCGAGTGGAATGGTAGAGTATCATATAGCGACATGACACAATCTTTAGGGAGAAGCAGTGTGTGACATGATTAGCTTTCACTAGGCTATCAACGATTTGTTAGCTCTCAAGTAGGCTATCAATGATTTCTTCATTTTTTGTTTTTTTTACTTTGTTTACTTGTATACTTCATAAATTAATTTTCAATAAATATCCAATTTTATTTAGAAAACCATTCTAAAAACACAAATTTTGAAAAATATTAAAAATATCCATGAATTTGACAGAATGTTCATGAATTTGAAAAATATTCAGAAATATGAAAATATATTTGTGAACCTGAAACTATATTTCTAATTTGCAAAATTTTAAAATTGAAAAATGTCCTGAATTTGATTTTTTGTGTGAATTTCAATTATTGTCATTGAATTTCGTAAATGTTCATGAGTTTAAAAAATATTCAGGAATTCGTGCAAATCATTAGTTTGAAATATATTTGTGAATCCCCAACTCAGAGGTCGAGTACGAATACATCCAAAAGCCGCCTAAGGTATTTTAATCTATTTACTGATACTCAGTTATGAACTTGGCAAGGGCAACTCCAACGCCTTGCACCAAGTCACCCGCAAAATGTCCTGAACATGTTATCCCACTTCGTGCATCAAACGTTCGCGGACCGGTCCGGTTGTCCGAATTCCCGAAAAACAATATCAAACCGGAGGGAGGTTTGCGGTCGTCCAAACGTCCATAAAATAGGCACCAGACAGAGCAGTCCCACTGAGAACCGTCGTCGTGCGTCCCACTCCAAAAGCTTCGCCGCGCATTCAGGCTGCTTCGGAGCAGACGCGACTATACAACTACCTACTACCACGTGCATATCGCTGAAACCGACGTGATCGGACGAGTGAATGACACTGCTTCAATGTGGACGCGGCGACCGAGAAGCCTACTCCGGCAGCTGCACCCACATTGAAAGCGGCGGTGGTCCACCTAACCCGACTAATTAAGCAAGCTGGCCTCGCGTGCAAACCCCATCTCCACTTCGCTCACCGCCTCCTCTCCTCTCCTCTTCACACCACAAAGATGGACAAGTCCATGAGCGGCTCCAGGCTTTTCACGGCACCGGCAGGTGAATCCCCGGGGTGGCCCGGATCATGGTGTCGCCACCCACGGTCTACAGGCCCATCAGCGTCCACCACTCCGTTGGCGCCCACGTCAAGGTGGAGGTAGTGTCCTTCGATGACGACGAGGAGCAGTAGCATCAGCCCCTTCTTGCCTAGGTAAGCGCGACAGCTCGAGCGGCCACACTTCGACTGAAATCTGTAGCGCCGAAAGCAGCGCAATGAGGCGCGTCGGGCACGTGGGACGTCGCGCTGACTGGGTCTGCGGTGACATGGACCTTACGTTGGCCTGGGCTGATGATCGGTGCAGGACCACTAGGCAGATGAATGTCCGCCGCCCGCTCCAGATTAGGACCGACTCTACAAACTGTGGCTAGATGATTCTAGTTGGCCCAGCACCTCACCGGCAAGGGTAAGGGCAATGGCGGGCGGCGCGGGCTGAATTGCACGCCCGACCCTCCTCGCCAGCCGGACACGAGCAGTCATTCTGTGAGATAGGGCGGTTGTGTCGCCAGCGTGCAACGACGAACGATCAAGGTTGCGGCGAACCCTGGGAGGCCATATGCCACTGGAAGGACGAGGACAATGATGGCAGCGGCAACGACGGACTGGACGGGGTCGGAGGTGCCAGCGGCCTCGGAGGCCATGCCTACAAGTTGACCCTCCAGTACCCAGAGTTTTGGATTTCGTCCGAAAAAAACGAAATTCCGGCGAAATTCGCCCGTTCCGTTCAGGCCCGGTAGATATGTTAGCCGGCCAAATTTTTCGGCCCTATTTGATTTTTTTGGCCCATTCCAGTGTCCGGCCCAGCCAGGATAGCCCTTCCCGCAAAGTAAAAAGGCCTGAATAAGGCTCCTAAACCTAAACGTCATCAAATTCCCCACATCACTTCTGGCGGCGGCTCCTTCCTCGCTCCCGATCCAGATGTGCTCGCGCCGCCGCCTCCTGAGCGCATGGCCTCGGCCATAGGGCGCTAGCTGACCGTTCCATATGCCTCTATCCGGCAGCTTGGTGCAGCGACGAGTGCAAGTATGGCCATAGCTCGGTCGTCGGTGTGCGGCGTCCGTGCGCTGCTGGCGGCCGGAACGGGACCACGAGTGAGCAGCGTGATTGGATTTTGCTGCAACTGAAGCCTATCATGCGTGCAAGCAATCAATTGGTAGTTGCAATTCTGTAAGATCCTTATTTGTTTCCTTTGCTGCAGGATTTCAATTTTTGGTAGAATTTCGGTCGTTTTTCGTCCAAATTTCGCTCGTTTTTCGTTCAAAAATTCAAATTTTGATTCAGTCTTTTCGTCCGGAATTTTCCGAAAAAATCCGAAATTACCGAATTTCGCCTATGTCGTTCGGGGACGGTAAAATTTGCAAAACGAAATCCAAATCCTTGCCAGTACCTCGCTAAGTTTATTTTAGGTTTAGTTTACATTTCGTCCGATTAAGTTAAACTTTGTTAATTTTCGTCATTTTAACTGTAAATATATCAAAATTTAAAAAAATATCAGCTGGTTTGCATGAATATCGTCCATTTCTGTGAAAGATCCGTTTGAAATGAGATGGATGTTGTGCATGAGGTTGGGTGCCCGCCAGCACGTTTGTTTTTTTGAGTCTACCGCGCCCACGTTTGGTGTGTCCGATTTATTGTACGGGCGTTGAAGTTGTTCTAATGGTCTACATTAGGCGAGCATGACTAGTTTGCTGAAATTCCACGGTCTCACTTGAATAGTGCACATGGTCGTAGTACAGGACCGTTTGGTCAAAACTATGCGTGCAATATATATTAATACTTTATAAGAAACAGTGAATATCACAAAGGCTTTTTGATATAAAATGATATCATAGACTTTCTTGAGAAATGAAAGGTTGAATGTGGACAAATCCCATTGCAGCCAATGGAAACTTGCTGGAAACACACCATCTTTGTTGACTGCTGACAAAGGCCAAAGGGAACTTTGACTATGTGAGCAAATATAGGTATTTAAAAGTATTCATCTGTACTCAAAAGTATTCTTCGTGTATTTAAAAATGTTCATCTTGTACTAAAAATCTTCACTTTTTTTTATAAATGTTCATCATGCATTAAAATAATGTTTATCTTGTATTTAAAAAATGCCCATCATGCATTTTTAAATAGACATTGATAATAATTTAAAGACATGATGGCCAGATTTCCAAATACGTGATGGCCATTTCTTAAGTATACACAACTTTTTTTAATAAAGGATGGAAACTTTCTAAAAGTACATGTACATTTTTTAGTACATGATGAAAAAAATTCTATTGCACAATGAACATTTTTTTCTATTACATGATGAATATTTTCTGAAATACACTATTAACATTTTTGTATTACATGATGATTTTATTACTGAAATGCACAGTCAACTTTTTTTAAATAGCAGTTGAACATTTGTATATATATGATGAACATTTTTTGAAATATAAGATGACCACTTTTTTAAACTATTAAGAAACATTATTGAAAATAGGTGAACACCATTTCAAAATACACAAAATAAAATATGCATGTTTTTTGAAGAAACTGTCGTATACAAATAGAAAAGGATAAAAAAGCCAGAAATTAAGGCAGTCACGCGTCACCACCATGGTATATGCCCGTGCCACATGTCTAAGGGCATCTCCAACGGCAACCCACAAAAAACCTCCCGCATCCGTCTGCGGACAAGGGAGACCAGTCCGCGGACACGGATGCGGAAGGTCGAAATCCAATGCTAGCCGCATACATTTTCACAACAACTAAAACCAATTGGATGAAATTCGTGCAAACACGGCGAATTTTGATATAAACACGGCGGATTTCATTGAAAGTATGATAATTTTTACATAAAACCAGATGATATTTCATCCTGTGAACTGAAAATCTAAACTATCCTATACTTCACGGTGAGCTCGTAGCCAATGCTGGGCTGACCGGCTGCTCCTCCTCCGTCATCGTCGCTCGACCCACACCGTCGGATTCGTCATCGTCGGGCTTGGGGCAGCGGAAGGTGGTCGCGCCGCGGCTGGGCTTCCAGGCGGCCGCCTGACACTCGAGGATGATCCTTTCCGCCTCCTCCTGCGCTGTGCGCTGTGCCGCGGCGGCCACCAAGGATGTGGGCTGGGGGAGAGGGCGGCGGTCGTTGGAGGCGTCGTCGTTGGTGGCGGCGGCGATCTCGGCGAGGGACCATTCCTCGCCGTACCTGGCTATCTCCCCATCGAGGTGGCGGAAATGGCGCTTGGCCATCTCCGACGTTATCACGGAGCGGTCCAGGGCCCAGGCGTACGCTACGTCTGGGTCCGCCGCGATGTGTGGCGGCAGGACGTCGGAGTCCGCGAACTAGGATCGGCGCGCGGCGTTGCGCCTGTCCCGCCGGCGCTTCTCCCGGTCGGCGTACTCCTGCACTGTCATTGCGCTCTGGGATGACAACGACGACGAGGAGCCGCCATGGAGGTAGTACATAATTCGCCCGTGCGCCTTGGGCAGGGCGCCAGCGGCGAGCATCGATCCTTCTTGACGATGCGGCGAGGCGGCGCTCCACCTTCACGACACGCCGAGGTGGCGACGAGAGCCGCTCTTCCTTGATGAGGCGACTGATTTGGACACCGCAGCTGTGCGGCGACGGAGAGCATGGAGGGGATGCCGGCTCCGGCTTCACGGGGAGGACCACCCTCGGTGGCGGAGCCAGGCCGTTGGTGTGGGTGATGGAGCATCAGCTCCATCTGCTCCTCGAACTCCGCGTTGGTTCCAGCATAGACCTGGGCCGACACCGCTGGCGCGAACTGCGGCGGCGGCGGCTGTTGGTCCTCCTTGTCGCAGGAGGAGATGATCTCCTCCCGCGTCGAGTCGCCGCCAGCGGACGAGGACGACGGCCCCGGAGTCCGAGAGTTGCGTCTCCACGAGCCGCCAGATCCCGCCCCTGAACCGCCTGCCGGCGCCGACGCCCAGGACTTGCCCATCGTTAGAGATGTGGAGGAGGGGGTGCGGCGAGGAGGAGGAGGAGGAGGAGGAAGGAAGGAGAAGGATGCGATGTGGATGGCGTCGGAGTGCGGCTTAAATAGCCGCGGCGAGGCCATGTGAAGGGCCGTCAGCCGCTTCAATGAGGTGCAGCGGCCGAAGTTCATTTCTTGGGAACCTGCGTCCGCATTGAAGCCGCGGTTGCCGAGAGGTCGCGTCGGTCAGCGCCGCCCTCCCTCCCGCCGGTCACATCACGGCATCAATGCCGGCGTTCGCATGCTCTGGGTCGGCATGAATGCGGTGTGGTAAGCGGCGCGTGCATCGGTAGAAAAGCGCGGGAGGGGCGGGTGACGGGTTTTTGGTGAGTCGGGGCGGTCGGAAGCGGGCTTGGGAGCGGTCAGACTCCCGCAAACCTCCCCTACTTTTGTCTCCGGTTTATGGGAGAAATCATGTCTGAACCGCCCCGCGGACCGATACAGGTCGGCGTTGTATGGCTTCCGCGGTCCGGAAAGCGCGGTCTAGACAGGTGCGAGAGGTTTACGGTTCTACGTTGAGATGCCCTAAGCACAGACATCGCTGGACAAACACACCTACCAGGAGCTGGAAGCAAGGGTAGAGTCGCATAAAGCACATATAGACGCGCCCTTTAGGAAATGTATTAAAAAATGTTCAGCGCATACTTAAGAAACGACATAAAGTTACATATAGCGATCAGAATTCTAAAATACACGGTGAACATTTCTTAAGTATACGTTCGTCAATTCGAAATTCAGAAATTTAGTTCGATGCATCCAAATGCAGCCTAAGAAAATTTAGAGCTTTTTATTGATGGCCACTTTTAAACATTTCTCCAGGAGGCCGGCACGACCAGCCTGCTGAAATTCCACGGTCTTACTTGAATAGTGCACATGATCGTAGTACAGTACCATTTGGTCAGGACTGCGAGTGCATTATGCTCATACTATATGAAGAAACAGCGAATATCACAAAGACTTTTTGATATAAAATGATACCATAGACTTCCTTGAGAAATGAAAGGTTGAATGTTGACGATTCCAACTGCAGCCAACTACTCGCTGGAGACCAAAACATCTTTGTTGACTACTAACAAAGGGAACTTCGACTATGTAAGAAAATATAGGTATATATATGCTTCTACGTACGCGAGCAGCTAGCAGGAAGAGATCATAGGTATCAAAAACTTCTCCTGGTCCTGGCTACCATTCCTTGTGAGAAACACTGAGAAGCGCTGGGACGTGATCATGGAGCGCTCTTCCACCCACGTTGCTCTCTTGCTGCTGGCTCTCCTCGTATGCTGTTCCAGCATGGCATCCTCGGCGGCGGCAGCCCGAGGTAACTACCGAATTGTTGTTTCGTACATGCTCTTTTTCCACGAGAAACAAAAAGGAACTAATATGTTTAATTATGTCTGGCCGGCTTATGTGCATGCAGCTTTTGTGGATGGAAGCCATGAGGGAGAACGTCCTCCCGCGCCTCGGGCCTCGGGCGGGAGGTCAACAAAGTGTCCAGGATGTGGAAGGACTTCGTCACTGCCGGCAACGGCCAGACTTGCGCCACACCGAAAGAACCTGCAGGTTGCTGCCAACGTCGACTTTTACGCATGAATCACATGTGGAAGTTTTCATTGTATGTATACAAGTATCATGCACACCCATGTTGACGCTCTCACAATCGTTGTCCTCTTTTGTATGCACATATTTAAATTCAATATAAAGAAAATACCGTAGAATAATTGTTCTATGGTTCTTGGCTTAAAAAAGTGGTTCTGCTATCATTGGCGTCGCCCAGAAGTGGCAAGCCGGGTGCCTTCATGATCATTACTTGCATATTCTGGCCAGCGTCAACATCGGGATCCTCACCATCATCGCTGTTATTGTCACCATCTCCTTATTTCCCCACCTCTCCATCCTCATAATCCTCCTTCATTTCCCCGTCGTCACCATCAGCTTCTTTGAGTCTTTGTAGAGTTACCTCCCATGGGAACCAGCGGCGCAGGATGTTCCAACGCAGCTGACACAATGGCTAAATTGCTGTGCCATTTCATCATTGTTAATCAAATAGGTCATGCTGCAAGGGTAATCCCCTACGAGATTTTCAACCTTGTTCCACAGTTGTGGGAAAGATGCAAAAAGGAAAGGAAAAAATAGCCTACAAGAGAATACAAAAAAGAAAAAGAGCAGCAGATAAAATAATAAAGGATTATATATACCTTGACGTAACTATTGGGCTTCATGTTGACATCCATCAAAATTTCTTTAAGCCTTCTGTATTGCCAATGAAGCTATAATTCACGGCGAACTCGGTAACCACATCTGCCAAAAAATGCTGAACAAAGTTTCCATTACGCACAAATTGAAAAAACCAGTCCATGTTAATGTGACTTGCCATGTATATGTGAGAAAAAAAGTTCCAATAAACATTATGCCAGTTGCTGAAAGACCCATCGGCCTTTGTGTCTGCCGCGACAACCTCTTAACGGCAAGCTCGTTTGTCCACGTGGCTACATCGAAGCACTCAAGATGCACATTGATGTCAAGCCATTTGACATCCAAGATTTGGACATACATATTCTACTTCATGAATGAAATACTTCTACTCCCCCGGTCTTTTGCATCACGGGATGCAAACATCCATATTATCAAACATGAAACAAGTTTAAGTAACAGAGTTTCAAACAGTAAAACAAATAAAAAGAAAACACGATCATAACCGGTCGAACCCGCGATTACATAGCTCATCTACATAATTTATGAGAGGCTCGCCATCCAAACTGATTGAACAAACCTTGTGCAACCAATTCTAGACGGCCGCACCCAAATGTTATAAGCGCCCTCGCATCCAAATGTTGTAGTGATGACCACATATGTATTGAAGCCGTAGCCTTGTAGATAAGCTGCAAGAACTATTTTATTTGAATCGCCAAGAACTTTGACCGGCCATTAAGTGAACTGTCTCCATTAAGAAGATTCTTCAGAGTAGGTAGTACATAATATCCGATATATATTTATACCAGTGAGGTATTTGTGCAGCACAAGCCTTGCACACATAGCGTCTCTCTGCCGTTGTCGTGGAGCCAATGAAAAACGGTGTTCATATGATGAGATCTTCCTCTTCTTCCATGGTACCAGCCATGGCAATCCTGGCTGTCATACTCATATGCTGCACCCTGCCATGCTCAGCTGCCATCCAAGGTAACTTGTTCTACTAGGTTAACTCCGCAGCAGTAATGTATGTATTCTGCGTATAGACTCATCCTGTTAACTTGTGATGTGCATGCAGTTCATACGGAGGGATACCGTCAGGGACAGAAGAGCCCTCCGGCGCCACATGCAGCGCCACGCCAGGGTACGGCATGCTGCCGCCGCCCCAACGCTACGCCGCCGGCACCTGCAGCGCCGCACGGCAAGACCCAGCAGCAGGCTGTTCCAGTGCCACCGATGTGATGGACTATCCTACGCGCTCGGAAAGTTTATCGTTTTTGGTGCCAGAGTGAAGTAGTGCCAGTGCTAACTCCAGAAAACTAAGTATGGAGATGGCTCTATCGTTCTTTTATAAAAAACAAATCTTTCAACAAGATGGCTCTGTGCGTCGTTTCGTAATAATTTGTATGAGTTTTAATATCAAGTACCACTTGTCTTGTATGTTGCGACACAAAAAAAATAAAGTGGATAAGAGTGTTCTTTCTAAGCTCATCATGTCTACCATCTCATTCCTCTCAATTTTCTGCAGTGCCGCTCACAGTACATGAGGCTAGAGAGCAGGAACAGAGCAAAAAAAAAAAACCCATTTTCTCCTCGGGTGTCACCCCGCATGTGACAGGGAGGTCAACCTAGCCGCTGCCACCGCCGCCGCCGGGCCTCCCTCCTCCTCCTCCTCCCTCGCCGCAAGCGGCGGCAGGGGTATCTTCCTCGCCGTGTGCTAGAGGCTGGCGCAGGCAGGCTTTCGGGGATCCATATACGGCGTTAAAGCAGGGCGCCACACCACGGCCTCGCACCGGAGAATGTGATGGCGCACGGGTGTGGTCGCGGTGTGACGGGCTATGCAAACAGTTGTGCACATTTGAAGTAGTGGCGTCGGTCGGCTCGATCCATTGTTCAGTCGTTGTGGGCTGAGGGCAGCGTGGGATGCCAGCGGATGCTTACATCGTGGCAGTTCGCTGGCGGAGGTGGATTCGGCCTCCCCCCCTCCCCTCCTGGTGTAGGTATGTGGCTCGGTGGTCAGGGGTGGACCAATGGGTTAGTGCTGGTGGCTCATCTCGTGGCACGCGTATGTTGGAGAGGGTTGGCAGGGGCTCTTCAGGAAGGGAAGTAGGGGCTTCCCGTCCAGAACGTCGACAAGGTCTAGAGGTGCCAAATCGGGATCAATGGGCAGCTACAACATGGCTTGCGGCTGTCGGAGCTTTCCTTGCCTAGATCTGGCCGATGGTGGCCTAGTCATGCCAGGGTGCCTGCTTTGGGTTGGAAGGAGGGGCCTTCTGCCTCTTACCGGGTGACGCCATCCATGTGCCGTGACCATAGTCGAGGGGCGTCTCGGAGCCACAGTTCTTAGGGCGCAACCCGCGACTCAGGTGTTGTCTAGTGGCCATGGCCATGTGGGCGGCGTGGTGACCAGGACGGTGGCGGTGGTGCGGCAGGTTTCTGGCTATACCACGTATCAATGGCGGTGAGAGCTGGCCGGGGTGAAAACATGTTCTATCTTTGGCATGATGGTGGCAGTATTTATTGGCATAGCACCCTTATTGAAGGTGTCGTCGTGGTTACTTAGTATCCTCGTATTGCTAAATGGGAAACCCTGATCCTTGTATCAGGTGGTGGGGCCGCTCCGGCATTTGTGACCTTCCTGAAGGCAACGTGTATGGGCCCATGGTTCGTCTTGCACGGCTTCGTCTCTTCACGGTGACTCGTTCATAGTTGAGGGCTCCGGAGGCTTCACTCTTCCTACTTGTTGTTTGCTTGGATTTGTATGCGGTGGTGTAGTTGTTCTCTAGCATCGATGTCCTGCCTTGCGTCTGTGTGGTGTGGTGTGTTGTTGTACGTGCTGAGTTGTTCGGTGGCCGTTGATTTAGATATAAACTGGGGAGAGAGCCTTTTTCCGTTAGAGGGCAGAAACATATTTATGGACTTCATTCAGGTGTTTTTATTATTTTTGCCTGTTTCTGGAAAATTCCATATGATTCCTGATTAATGCTAGCAACCACGATCAAATATGTCAGTCTTTTCTGAGTCTAAACATACTAGTCCCTAGCACTCATGTGTGAGTCATGTGCCATGATTAGATTGTTTGCATGAGATCAACTTCCAATCTATTCACGAGGGTCAAGAGCCTGGAGCGCAAAACCAGCAGCCCTGCCTTATGTTGTCCTAGGAAAAGCACATATGTACACATAAAATTTCAGTAGAGCCGACTCAATTAATTTCGCTATTGTATTCCAACATAATCGTTCTCGTCGCCTCGTGTATACTTTCTCTAGTGAAATTTGAAAACAAATACCAATTGTCCATGTATGTTGCACGACAACATAATATATGGAAATTCCTAGCTTCATCGCAGGTCATGTACACTACAAGACAATGTATAAGATTACTATTCTTTTCTAAACTCATATTTTAGGTTTTTTCTGATCTTCTTAGGTGGTGGTGGGCATGGTGAGTTTTTTTTCATGTAACAGATTGATTTCGAAACTGCAATGCCGACATCGCCATTTGAAAGTCTTGTGGTCCAAAGCAACGCATCGAGTAACCATTGGCATTGAATCATTAGAAAAAGTAGCTCAATGCTCGTAGGTTGCTACGAAGCCATAAAGAAATGAGAATTTGGTCCACCGGTTTAGGAGATCATCAAAATATGTTGGTGTCTTGCTGCTATTTTACAGTTCGCGACTAAAAAAGAGAGAGACAATTTAACAAAAGATCTTTCTATAGTTTGATGTATAATGGGAAGAGAAACTAAAACCAAGAGCATGATTTGAATTCGAGTCACATTTCTTCATTTGTTACTTGTATTTTTCACAACAATGGTGTACTCACGTTAAGTTAGTGGCACACTTATTTATTTGTGCTATGTTAGAAATGTGACTAAAAGTGTGTTTGTTTATTTATTTCTCTTGGAAGATTGCTAGTCCCATGGGTGTATAAGTGCAGTTGTTTATTTGTGTTGTTGGTCCAACATTCTTGCCACATCTTTTATTAGAATGGTTCTTAGAACGTCGGTTTTTCGACAATGATTCTTGTCACATCTGTACTGGAAACTCTTAGGGCACGCAGGTGGGGGGGGGGGGGGGGGGGGGGGGGGCACGCAACTGCAAAGCCTAGAGCTAATGCACGATTGGCTCGTGATTCGAGAAGTCATTGGTTCTAGTAGGGTTTCTAAAACCTAGAGTCCTGAAACTTACTTATTGAGTTTGGAAACTTAATGAGTTTGTCATTCATTCATATTTAGCTTTGTTAGTAGAAACTTACCGAAGTTTGAAAAATTCATCAAAACATATGCAAAATGAAGCTTACTTCAAAGGCCTCGTCGCAAGCTACACGATTCTGAAAACAAAACTTAATTCGAACATTTCATTGAAAATATATGAAAGTGTTAAATTTGGAAGCCAAGACAAAAAACACACGTGAGGGGCTTGGTGCCCCACATCTGCATGCCACAAATCCTCTCCCACATTGGTACTTGTTCCTTTGAGACATCAGTCGAGGGATAGAGGCCAATGGGCCGACTCTGAGACATAGGAATAAATATTTAATTAGTTTTTTGCTAGCGCCAAGGCTGATATGTCTCTCTTACACGAGACAGGAGAACACTTCGCCTCAAGGGCTCGCCTTACTGGACAAGCCCAATAGCGTGATTTTGGGAATCTTTTATGCACTAGGACAAACCCATTTTAGAATATCCCGAATGTTTTTTCTTTTCGTTTTTTATGTTTCCTCTATCGCTATTCACCAGGTTTTCTTTCGGTTCCTTCTCTGTTTTTAAATCTGTGTTTACTTTTTATTCTCAAATATATGTCGGACATTTTACGTATATAGTTTGAACATTTTTCGAGGTACACATTGAAAATTTTGTAAAATGTGGATTGAACATGTCCCAATATCATCGCATAGCCCATACCATGTCAATGTCTTCTCCTTTAAAGATAAAGGGAAGACCTTCTTCTTGACTTCATCCTCGGGCAAACCTGCAAGCTTAAATAATCCAAAAAACTTCATCCACATAGATTAGATGCATATCAGGATGTAATGTTTCATCTCCTGCATAAGGATTAGCTAGCAGTTTGTCTATCATACCCGAAGGAATTTCATAATAAATATTTTCAGTAGGTTGAGGAGCAACTTCTTGCTCTACTGGTCGGGGTGAAGATACCCCAAACAAGCCCCTCAAAGGATTATTTTCCATAGTGACAAGTGACAGTAAATTTCAACACGTAATATAAATGTTTCCTTATCAAATTCCACTCACCAAAGGCGCTTCACTCCCCGACAACGGCGCCAGAAAAGAGTTTTGATGACACACAAGTATAGGGGATCTATTGTAGTCCTTTCGATAAGTAAGAGTGTTGAACCCAACGAGGAGCAGAAGGAAATGACAAGCAGTTTTCAGCAAGGTATTCTCTGCAAGCACTGAAATTATCGGTAATAGATAGTTGTGTGATAAGATAATTCATAACGGGTAACAAGTAACAAGTGTAACTAAGGTGCTGCAAGGTGGCCCAATCCTTTTTGTAGCAAAGGACAAGCCTGGACAAACTCTTATATAAAGCAAAGTGCTCCCGAGGACACATGAAAATTATTGTCAAGTTAGTTTTCATCATGCTCATATGATTCGCGTTCGTTACTTTGATAATTTGATATATGGGTGGACCAGTGCTTGGGTGCTGTCCTTACTTGGACAAGCCTCCCACTTATGATTAACCCCTCTCGCAAGCATCCGCAACTACGAAAGAGGAATTAAGATAAATCTAACCATAGCATGAAACATGTGGATCCGAATCAGCCCCTTACGAAGCAGCGCATAAACTAGGGTTTAAGCTTCTGTCACTCTATCAACCCATCATCTACTTATTACTTTCCAATGCCTTCCCCTAGGCCCAAATCATGGTGAAGTGTCATGTAGTCGACGTTCACATAACACCACTAGAGGAAAGACAATATACATCTCATCAAAATATCGAACGAATACCAAATTCACAAGATTACTTATAACAAGACTTCTCCCATGTCCTCGGGAACAAACGTAACTACTCACAAAGCATATTCATGTTCATAATCAGAGGGGTATTCAATAGCATTAAGGATCTGAACATATGATCTTCCACCAAATAGACCAACTAGCATCAACTGCAAGGAGTAATCAACACTACTAGCAACCCACAGGTACCAATATGAGGTTTTGAGACAAAGATCGGATACAAGAGATGAACTAGGGTTTGAGAGGAGATGGTGCTGGTGAAGATGTTGATGGAAATTGACACCCTCTCGATGAGAGGATCGTTGCTGATGACGATGGCTTCGATTTCCCCCTCCGGGAGGGAAGTTTCCCCGACAGAACAGCTCCGCCGGAGCCCTAGATTGCTTCTGCTCAGGTTCCGCCTTGAGACGGTGGTGCTTCGTCCCGAAAGCTTCCTTCTAATTTTTTCCAGGTCAAAACCCTCCGTATAGCAGAAGATGGACACCAGAGACCTGACAGGGGGCCCACAAGCCACAGTGGCACGCCCAGGGGGGTAGGGCGCGGCCCCAGGCTTGTGGCCTCCTGGTGGGTCCCCTGTGGTATTTTCTTCGCCCAATATTTTTTATATATTCCAAAATAATTCTTCGTAAATTTGCAGGACTTTTGGAGTTGTGCAGAATAGGTCTCTCAGATTTGCTCCTTTCCGGTCCAGAATTCCAGCTGCCGGCATTCTCCCTCTTTATGTAAACCTTGTAAAATAAGAGAGAAAAGGCATAAGTATTGTACCATAATGTGTTATAACAGCCCGTAATGCAATAAATATCAATATAAAAGCATGATGCAAAATGGACGTATCAGTGGTGCCGGCAACGGGACGGTGCGGGCGATCGACGATGGTTAGGACGGGGACGGGAAGGGACTAAGTAAACCACACCTACATATGCAAACTAAGAAGTTAATTTGAGCTCAAATTGCATATAAATCAAATAAACTCCCACATATAATTACTCCCAAACTAAAACCCACAAATCACTATACTTATAGAGCATTGCAAGAGCTAATCTAGCAATGAGAAATGAAAGGACAAAGTTTCTAACCTTTGTGAACACTTGGATGGATGGGGTGCCTTCAAATCTTGAGAAATTTTAGCAAAAATGGAGGATGAGCTCGAGCAAGAGGGGAAGAACAGAGAGGAGAGGAAAGGAGAAAATGGGCTCTGGCTGGACGAAGGGTTTATATAGAGGAATCTTTAGTCCCGGTTTGTATAACCAACTGGGACTAAAGGTGGTCCTCTAGTCCCGGTTTGTAATACAAACCGGGACTAAAGGGCCTTGTGGGGGCCCCAGCCTGACGCCAGCCTGTCACCACCCCTTTAGTCCCGGTTTGTGTCACAAACCGGGACTAGAGGTACATAACGAACCGGGACTAATGATGCCCTCCCCCTAGCCGTTGAAACCGGGACTAATGGTCACATTAGTCCCGGGCCGTTATCAAACCGGGACTAATGGGGCTCACGTAAAGTCGTTTTTCTACTAGTGTCCGTCCTAAAATAAGTGTCGTGATTTTAGTTCAAATTAATTTGAACGAAAACCACAACACTTGTTTTGGGACGAAGGAGTACTATTTCCTATTTATAATTGTTTTTACGAATAAGAACTTATACTTCATTCAGCATTCCATGCTCAGATAAGTTATTTTCATTGACTCTACATTCGCAATCAAACATTATTCCAGTTGTGTCTATACCCCAATATAATATTTCTGTCACCTGAATATTTCAAATCTCTACTCCTAATGTCTCAGTTGGTAGTCTCCGTCGGTTAATTTTCGTCCCACCTACACTGGTTTTTTTTCGTCCTCCCTCCCAGCGATTCCCCCTTGAACCGTCGAACCACAAAAAAATCTATATTAGCGGTGCGAGGTCCAGAAGGCAAACCTCCGGTCGATCCAGAGAAAAACGGAGTGAAAAAAACCTACGAAAATAAACCCCCCAACCCCCCACCCGTAAGTCTGTCGATCCCCTCGCCGCCGCCCCGAGACCAACGAACGTCACTCCATCGATCCCCTCTCCGGATCGCCGCCTCCGCCGTTTCTCCGGATCGCCGCCACCGCCGTCTGGACCGCCGCCCCCGTCTAGATCGCCGCCACCGCCGTCAGACATAAGACGCCGCCGCCGTCACATAGAAGACACCGCCAAGATCGCGTCCACGTACGGGACCGCCACCGCCGACGTGTGCCGCAGGAAGATCGAAGCAAGACTGCGGCGCGGCTGGTCCATTGTGCCCTCGAGCGACTGCGGTGGAGACAAACTGAGGGGCGACGCCGCCGCTGACCTCCGAGAGGAGACTCCGCCGCCGACGTCCGGGATCTCCGCCGCGACCTCCCAGAGGCGCCGCCGCCGCCGCCGACCACAAAGGGTATCTCACCTCCCGATCCTATCCATCTCACCCGCGACTACCAAACCATATTTCCTGCGCATCTCATGTGTCGGCTACGCAGATCAAGCGGTGGCGGTCAGGGCGGCGGTGGTGGGCTTAGGATGACGGTGGAGGATACACGTGAGGTACGCATTTCGCCTCTCTACATGGGCATGCGCCATCTCTCTCCTCTGGGTATATCTTTTGGAATGGTGTGTGGCGGCGTCGATGCAAGACCGCAGCATGGCTGGTCGATTGAGGTCTAGAGAGAGTGCGGCGGCGGCGGACTGAGGGGTCGCAGGGGAGGCGGACTGGAGGCGCAGCGGCCGGTCGGCTGAGGTCGCGGAGTGCAGATGCTTCTACTATGTCACTCTGCCCTGCCGCTCTTCCTCTCCCCTTGTGTGTGCATCTTCTTCTAGCCGGCTAAGGTCGCTCCCTCTCCTCTGTTCCTGTTAGAGCGCCTTAATTTTTCTGTTGGTTTGGTCTGTGTCCCATTCCTTTGCCATGCATTGTTGAATATTGGTTCATTCGGGATAGGGTTCTCTAGCATGTCCGATTAGTTTTGATTGACATGAGAGTCTGCACATCATGTTAGACTCAGGATTTAGATGTCATCTCCTTTTTCATCTGCAATTCTGGTTGTACCTGTTTGGTGTCAGTGTTCAATTAAGTGTTACTACAGTGGTTTATATTGAGGCCATATCACCTATCTGGTGGCTGAGTTGTAAGCCTCATGTTTAAATAGGAGACTGCTTAATTTGTAGAGATGGTTTATATTGAGGTTGTATCACCTAATGATACTTTTGGATCACTTATTACTCTATATATGCCCCAAAATTATCTATCAATAATTTTATTCTGTATCTTGCTGTCAAGTAGAGGACCTTGGCAATCTGATCAAGCTTTAGGCCCACCGCATGTTCTTGATCACTTATTACTCTTTCAAGCAGTTTGTGCGGAAGGCTGAGAAAGTTGGGACCAGAAACTGTGCTAGGATATGCCTTGGTTGCCGTCTTCGTTCCCTAGGTGGCCCTCTTGTTGTGCGTTCACTTGGTTGAGAAGTTCGTCACTGCCGCCGATGAACAGAATAGGTCAGTTAACTGGAGTCTCAGCTGTTGGCGCCGTGCTTGCTTGCTACTAATAAATTTGGGCTGAATAGAATGTGTTAATTTGCTCCTTCTGCATGCATGAGCTTCTTGCAACTATGGATAGTAGGTTGTTGGCTCGTGCGGATGTTGTGTTGCCTCCGCTGCCACACTGTTGGCTCGTGCCGGTTCCGTTGCTGCATCACCTGATGCATCGGAGGAGGAGATGTAATGATGGTTATTCTCCATGAGAAACTATGCTCAGAATGTTTCCTATAAATATCCACTTGTGCAATACTAAGTATTACGGCAAGGAGGAATCAAGTGGCTGGCAGTAGACCGTCGCGAGAAGTAAGGAAGAATCACCGCCGCGTCTGGACCAGCCTCCTTTATTTTAATGCATGAAAGGTAAGCAGAGGCATACACATGTTCCTATGAATTTCAGCAAATAGAGTTTAGAGCATTGCCTTATTCATATGAATTTCAGACTACCATCTTGCTACGAGTTTCAGCAAAAGGAGTTTAGATCATTGCAGATAAAGGGATGATGTAAAATGAGTCATTTCAGACTGCCATAAAATTTCCCAGCCAATAAAATGACTTCATATTTGTCATTTAAAACAACAGAAGCTGAGACGCAAGGAAATATTAGCCTACTAGCATTTATGATCTCTGCATGTTTAAAAGGTGATTCAACTCACAATATGGAGTGCATTTCTAAAATGATAGTATATTGGGCGTAAAAGAAGGTTGTTTCTTACTATTTTATTGTACACCCTCTGTTCCTAAATATAAGAGGTAGTATATTTGCACCTGTTAGTCATGTACAGCTTATTTGTGGAACTGTTGGTCAGGTAATGTTATAATACATCCCTTTTCTTACTGATAATATCTGGAACCGTTAGTCTAAGCTATGCCATGGCGTCTCATAGGTATTTTCAGATCATTGATGTCTGGTGTCAGTTCTGATTTGAACACAGGGTTCAGCAGGGACTTTATGATTTTGGCTCAGATTCTGTTTGATGTGTAAACTACTATTTTTTGTGTAAACTACTATTATTAGTTCCCACAAAAAAATGATCATCAGCTCAAAGTTAATTTTTTTTTCATTTGAGAACACCGACAGTTAGTTTCCACCGCCTCCGCATCCCCCGCCCGCCCAACAATTAGTACCCTGCTATTTTTTACTTTTTGAAATTGAAACCCCTCTTTATTTAGTATCAGATCAGATGAAAGGAGGGGAAGCAGCTCACTAGGAGTACTTCCATCCACTCACAACTACCATACATTCTAGCCATCTTATGAAGTTCGTGAGCAACTGAATTTGATTCCTTGTGGTAGCGTTGGGTATGCATATGCGTGACCTTTGTTTCAAGTATACGGGAGCGATTTCCTATCTTTGTGGCTTTACTTTCCGTGATTTGAATCTGAGCGAATCCTAAATTTTGTGCAGACTGAATGGAGGAAAATGGTTGCTGGCAAGTAGACAAATCTACAACTTGAGGGATGGCGTTTCACAGTACAATGTTCAGGTATGGGTACTATGTTCTCTTATGAAAACGCTTGATAGTCAAGAAGATTGGGTTGTGTTTAATTTGTTAAAATTACTTACAATACGGCTTTGGGAAATACTACTATAAAAATTGGCATACCTCCTGATAATGAGAGGATGACAAGTTCCTTATCCCCAAGAATGCACTCCTATGCGGCCGAGCCGTTGGACAAGACACTTAGCCACACGGCAAACCCAAGTTTGAAGGATAGTACCTTGGCCTGAAGCGGCAGACATAGAAAATTTAACATGAAAAAAGTCTCACAAAGAAGTGTGACCCAAAAGCAGATTGTCATATGTTTGCAATTGAACTTTTAGTAGCAGCTTGATTCTTTCAGTAATTAGTCATGTAGTAGCATCTTAGCTTCCTGAATAAATAAACAAATAAATTGAGTATATGCTTTGTCATTCTTACTTTCTGAGAACTAGCTATCTGATCTTCTATGGTACGCCATGAAAATTCAAACGCATATCAACTTCATACAAGAAAGTTAGTCTTATGATAGAAAAAAGGCCCATCGGCCATTACAGCGCCTGATTGTTATCGTTTTCTTTTCAGCTGATTATTGAGTACTGACTATACCCAACAACACATGATTGACTGGACCAAGTAGAAGTAGCTGTCTTCGTGTACAATATTTTCTTTGGAAAATTCTATTGAGCTGGGTAGGCGCATGGACATCTCTCTGGGACAAGACAGACTGGTTGCACTCGTACACAGGTTGATTACGATCTTTTAAGTATTTGTGTTTTTTAATGGTCTCTTACATGTCATTATTTGTAGCACACAGGACCATGAGCTCTAACCAAACATAATTCATACAGTAATAATTAGGAAGTTTGTAACTGATTTACTTTCTTCTTTTGTCTTGGTTATTGATTAGTTGATTACGGTCATTTGACCATTTCTGTACACTACTGAGTTTGCCTTTGTGAGCAACTACTATTAGGTTCTACATATCATGTTTGAAAGTTGTGGTACATCACTTTTACGTTACTCTCTCATGGTCCACCCATTGTTTTCTTCTTTGTTCTTTCTTTCGGGGTTAGAATTGTGAATGCAGGCTCTAGAAATCCAACTTCCAATTGCTTATTAATACCTCAGGTACAGAAGAGTATAATTTCTATCACCGTTTCTTGTGTTTTTAATACTATATTTAACTTACATTAAGTTTGAGGTCTGCTTTGTACATTGTTATAGTATCCAGATATTATCTCAGTGTAAACAGCCACAGTGCTTCTTGAAAATAGGGTCTACTGGAAAATGATGTGTAATGATCAATTAAATTTTTCTTAATATTCTGGCTAAAGTCTCATAATATTCGTCATCCTCAGATCCACGACGGCGTCATTCTGAAAGATCATTTGGCGCAGCTAGGCTCCGCTAAATGTGAAGTTCTGGCTTGCATCGCAAAACTGTTGTTGGACGGCGGACCGCTTGGCCAAGCATGGTCTTCAGCACCCACCCGTCTGTTGCTTATGCTCTAAGGAAGAAGAATCCCTACAACACCTCCTCGTTGATTGTGTCTTCTCGAGGATCACCTGGCACGAGGTCATGTCTTGGTGTCGACTACCGCCACCCATCCCGGACGTCCAGACCACCTTCTTCGACTGGTGGCTGGAGTGGCCCGCCGTGGCCCCGCCTCAGCAGCGCAAGGGCTTTGCCTCTCTCGCGATCGTCACAGCTTGGTTCATTTGGAAGCACAGGAATGCAGCCATCTTCGATGGCTTGCAACCGTCCAACTCACACCTTCTTAGCACCATCAAGGACGAAGCCATGCGTTGGGCACGCGCTGGCGT
The DNA here is from genome assembly GCA_011799875.1 of Thinopyrum elongatum. Lineage (NCBI taxonomy): Eukaryota > Viridiplantae > Streptophyta > Magnoliopsida > Poales > Poaceae > Thinopyrum > Thinopyrum elongatum. The sequence goes on from CM022299.1 coordinate 7,325,325, forward strand.
CAAGGGACTAGATGGAATTATCCCTGTAACCTGATCATCTTCTCGTGGGGCTGAGCAACCCCCTCTCATATGCTCATCCGTAACCCTGAAGGCGCCATTCTCGTTGTGCACGTCTTTGGGGTAACCACACAAAAACCTGTATTCTCTCCAATCTATAAATGGAATGATACACCTATGTGTGAAAGATAATGGGTGTTGGGACCAAATTATGGATATTTGTATTGATGTCATCTTGACATGCTTGACGATACTTAAACAACCTTTGCCTTCCTCAAATGATATAAATTTTCTGTGTATGTGTCCAACATTTATCATTTTATTATCTGTAGCACTAACCATGCACATTCCTTGTTGATCATAGTTGTCTGGTAGCATAAGTGACTAGGTGAATATATAACTACAATTATTTGACATTAATTTATAATGTGCCATGTGTTTTGTTGGAAGTGCCACCCTAGCAAATACCTTGTGGGATTATGCCACTTGATGCACTAACATCCGTTATCATATACAATTCTTGTTGGTTAAGATGGCAATGTTATGCAGGGTGAAGCATATGATGAGAAAAAAACATCGATGGAGCCAGATGGGGAGTTGAGAGGCATAGAGAGGTAATGAAAAGGATGACATCTTAGTTATGTATCACAACAGAGTTCATATAGAAAAGGATTGTACTAGCAAGGACGTGCTTCAAGGTGACATACATGTTGTTTGATCATTGGTTTTGATGTTTTAAGTTTCGTGTTCTGTGGCAATGCATGGGCATCCAACTATTACTATAAGAGGGCTATACAAATGATTCCCCAGTTTGTTGTAGGTGGTGGTTTATCGTATGCTCTAGGTTTCAAGTGATTAGGTTCTTTCGCTATGTCCATGGGGAAAACTTAGGACCTTGTTGTGGTTACCTCGGATAGTTTCTTATTTGCTGTATTAATTCGTGGATGAAATACAAGATTATTTTTTTCTATCCGACGACCGAGATGCATAGGCATGTTGGATACATTTTCATGCCCGCCAGAGTTTGCCTCATGCAAGTGGAGGCACCATAGCCCTCGCCCGTTGTGTGAGGAGACACCGTTGGATCGATGGTGGTAGGGGGTAATGGCAGGAGGAGAAAACACGGGAGTATTTGGAGCAGAGTGAAAACATAGGCGGATTTTGGAGTAGGTTGCTGACATGGCGGAACGGTGACACAATGACAAAAGAGAAGCAGGAGGGCTCGTGGAATACGAAATGGATATCCAACATTGTTGTATGTATATTTGAGGTACATAAGAAGTCTTGGGGAGGTGAAGTGATGGAGACACATCTTTGATGGAGATGGTAGGAGAGCCCGTGTGGAGGCTGGAAGCAAACACAACATTATTCATAATCAACTTCTGAATGAACATATGGTGGAAATAATGTTTCCATGTCCATATATGGCACCTTCTTTAATATCTCACCATTGGGGTGTTCCATGTTGCACGACGTACGTAGTAAAGTGAGACAATAAAATAACGGCATGAAAGCTAAATGCAGATTCAAGGGGCAATAGATTAAGATGATGAATGATGTATGGACACATAAGGTGATGGACAAAAAGTTGGATGGAAAAGAGCGGCTAAAAGGGTGTGTGGTGTTTGTCGGAATAGAGAGAAGAACATGCTTGTGTAGTTGTGTTTGTGGGGTGGTTGGACATCGTGTGCAATGTGCTTGTTCGTAGGAAGAAAAATGAGAATTGTTTACATATTTATTTTTGGCCCGTGGCAACGCACGGGCAGTCTACTAGTTATAATAGAGTTCTACAGGGTGAACGTGACGAGAGTTAATCACTCCACATACAAAATGGTACATAACTAAATTTATACCATTGTAGGCTACATCACAATTTACCTCCAATATGTGGATCTTCGCACTCTGGCGACTGAGTAAATAGCATAAAACTAACTCAAACTGGGCTAGGGTTCTAGAAAACTACCACTTTTTTAAAAAGAATTTAAAACCTAGATTGGTTCGCTGTTTCAAAAAACAACTAATCATCGAATGGTTAAGAAATAATCAGGATTATGATAGGAGGGCACATCTTTCAGGTCACTTGGACAGTAAAAATTAACAATGTTACATTTGACCGTCATCTTCTTCTTCTCAATCCCATTTTCTTCTCTTCTCTCCTCCCCCATTTCCTCCCCGTCCCCCGGAGTCGGCCATGGCCACCACCGCCACGTCCCCATCTGGCCATCTCCTCCATGTGGTCCCCCCATCCGGACCCGCCGCCTCCACGCAGCGTCCCGCTGCCGCCTCGGCTGTCCATAGCCAGCCGGAACTGCCATGGCCGGGCACCACCATGTGCTGCTGCTGCTGCCCTCCACATCGACGTCTGTGGTCAGTTCATCCCCTTGTTTCTATGCAAGCTGAAAATGTTATGGAGTTTGTCAACTCCACATTGATGGGTTTGTTATCCCGCCACGGCAACCACCCCCACCTATCCTGCCCCTATACGTCCCCACAAAACAAAACTAGAAGTTAACGTGCCCTTCTCATACATCATGATGTCACGTCCACCCAATTTTTCCAGGACACATGCCCCCCTTCCTGTTGGGCTGAAGCACTTGCCACAACCACCTATCTACTCAACCGATGCCGGATATGCAAGACAATTGATGCCAAGTCCAGGAGCATATGTGGAGGCGACCAGCAAGCCAGAATCACTCACTACGTAGGGAGCGATGCATCATGGCAGCCACACGGTTGGAATTGCAAACATGGGAGCGATGCACCATTGCACAAGATAGCACAAGGTTGGACTTGCAACCATATGAAAGGAGTTTACCATCGCACACGCCATGTGGGCACCGTAGGCTCCACAGGTTACGCCATGTCCCACCTTATGGCTTTTGTGCACTTTTACATTCAAAAAACATACATGTATTGCTGCTTAATTTTTTCTCGCTACAAAAAAGTGTCTTTTCCCTACAGTACTTCCATTTTTCGGCTTCAACAGCGTTTTGGTCCCCTCCTGTTGCAACCATGCATTAGCAGAGAAAATTGAGATAAAATAGTACATTGATGGTTGAACATACATGATAAATAAGCATTTTATCTTATGAAATTGTGATGCAAAATACATGCATTGATCATCATTTGCACTATTCTCAATGTTCATTGATCCTTCCCTGTAGTTCTAATTCACAACCATGGAGTACATTTTCATATATTCTTATTTAATATTGCATTGCACATACCTATTTTTTCTATAGCAGATAATTAAAATTTTAATAGGAGTACCACATATATATATTTAGAAGGCAAATAGAGTATATAATTAATATTTGTCTCTGCGGGCACGCGCTGCTAGTTTCCGCCCGTCAGCCCCGCGCTATAAATATGCCAAGGCACAAGAGGCAGCAATGGCATCCTCCTCTATTGCTGTCGAGGCTACTCTGCGCCTCTGCATCGTCATTGCCCATGCCCATGCCTGTGGCGCCAAGAATCACGCGCCTCCTCCTTCCCTGGCCATCAAGAAACCACCCTACGGTGCCACTCCTCCTGCGCCAATTCCAGCTGGCTCAACGCCAAGGCGACTTGGTACGGCGCGCGCCACGGTGCCGGGCCCGACGACAATGGTGGCGCGTGCGGGTTCAAGAACGTCAACTTGCCGCCCTTCTCTGCCATGACCTCCTGCGGCAACGAGCCGCTCTTCAAGGACGGCAAGGGCTGCGGCACGTGCTACCAGGTACGACCCCGGCCGCCCTACTTTATTACTACTCCCTCCATTCCTATATATAATTCTTTGTAGAGATTCTACTATGACTATATAGGGAGCAAAATTAATGAATCTACACCACTACATTATCGTCACATGCATTCATGCGTGCATGCATGCAGAGATGTCCTACATAGCTTTTTTTTTCTTTGCGAATGTGTATGTGCAGCCTAATCGTGGTAACTGATCATGGATGGTGGTCGATCGCGTGCAACGTAAATGCAGATAAGGTGCTTAAGGTCAAACCACCCTGCGTGCTCCGGTGTGCCGGAGACGGTGATCATCACGGACATGAACTACTATCCGGTCTCTCCCTACCACTTCGACCTCAGCGGCACTGCCTTTGGAGCCATGGCCAAGGACGGCCGCGACGACGAGCTCCGCAACGCGGGCATCATTGACACGCAGTTCCGGAGGTACCACACCCTGTTAGGTTTAATCTTGATTATGTATCTGGATGCTACTTTGTTTTAGTTCTGCATGTAGCTTAGTAGTCCGACGAAGTCTCGGCTGTATCGCGCAAGGAAGCGAGATGCCCGGCGACCGTGAGATGCGGTGTGGTAGGCATGATGCTGGTGCCGTGTGATACAGCATCGTCGTGTGATGCGGCGAGGCGCACGAGGAGCTGGAGACGACTGGCTGAATGACCAAGAGAGTTGGGCGAGTTGGTTAGTGCATGCATGTAGTCTTTTCGTCCAAGTAGTAGCTTATGAGTTTGTTAGCAGCATGCGTGTGATTATGGCCGAGTCCTGTGGATAGGATAGGCTGCGTAAGTGGTGGACGTGGGCATGCATCTAGCTAGTGATTAGTTAGTGCATGGTCCTTAGTTAGTTAGTGGACCGATGTTGTAGCGTGAGTTGGGTGGCACGGTTGCTCAACCCCGGTGTATATATGTTGCACATTGAGTAATGAAAGGAGGAGGCCGAGAGGGCTGAGAAAACACGTAGTGCCTGTGATTTTCACCGGGAGGCAAGGCAAAGCCAGCTTTCTCCTTGGTGAAGTGTGTGTGCGTGTGAGTTTCCATGGTGTGTGTTCTTGTGTTCTTGAGAGAAGAAGAGAGAAACCTCGGGAGAGTTGTGCGAGGCAGCTCGAGGTAGAAGAAGAAGCGGCGCTGCGAGAGGCGGCGCCAACACACCCACCTACCTGTTCTGCTGGTCACCATCATGACCATGGTCTTATCTTACCAAGATGACATTTTGTGTTCGGGAGACGACACACGCACTAACACAGGCGAGTGGTATGGCTCTGCAGGGTGCCGTGCCAGTACCCGGGACTGGCGGTGATGTTCCACGTGGAGAAGGGGTCGAACCCATTCTACATGGCAATCCTGGTGGAATACGAGAACGACGACGGCGATATGAAACAGCTGGAAATCATGGAGTCACGTCCGGACGCTAGCAATGGCGGTGAGATGGCTCCAACGGGGGAGTGGGTGCCCATGAAGGAGTCATGGGGATCCATCTGGAGGATCGATGCCCGGCACGGCATGCAGGTGCCATTCTCGTTACGCATCACTAACGAGTCTGGCAAAATGCTCATCGCCGACCAGGTCATCCCCGTTGACTGGAAGCCGGAAAAAGTCTACAGCTCCGTCATCCAGTTTGATTAATTGATGGATCGAGCATTTATGTCATTTCAATATATATGATTCCATTGACTTTATATTTATTGTATGAAAGTAATGGAAAGAGGAGTAGGGTTATGTAATGACCTCATGAGACGAGCTTTAAAATTATGGAAAGATTCGCAAAAATAAGACGCATCATAACACTCAAACGTGGGCTAGGTTGTACAATACCGTTTCTTTCGGTAGGTGCCGGCCGAAAGAACTGGTTTTCGAAAAGGAAAAAAAATCAGAAGTCTCGGCATTTTACAGTCCGAAAAATTCAAACAAAAGTTGACCTCACAATATAATTCTACTGTGCTAATATCTACTTAAATATTTTTCATGTTTTGGTGGTCAGTGCTGCACTTCTCCTCCAGGGCATCATGGGGTCCAAGTCCCCCTTTCTGCAGCTCATATTTTGCTTTTTGTTATTCTTAATGGAGCGGAAAGCAGCGCAAAGAACAAGAATAGTGCACGCTGGATTCGATCCTGCAACCTCGCGCATTCTCGGAATGGACAAGAAGCAGCACACCCCTCAACGATATACGTACATTTACCTAATCATACGGATTGTATTTGACACTGCTTTACAATGCAAATTTAAAATATTAAAAAAATAAATCAAACGGTACTACTTTTTCTCGGGAAGCAGTGGAAGAACCGTTAACTGTCCGATTTCCGTAATTCTCGGCCAGAAAAAAAAATCCTTGCTCCACGGTACATTTTCCTTCATCAGTTATTCTTGATATTTAGACTACAACTTGATTTGAAATTATTATCCACTAATGTAACTTAAATGTTTCCTCTTGTTTTGTACTAATTTCTATTTTTTTTCGAAATACCAAGTAAAGTAACATGTGGAGTACCTTCAGAATTCTCGAAACTATTTGTACAAGGAACATACTACACTGCATTGTTTATATCAACATTAGAATTTTTTTGGAATTCATTTGCTATTATTTTGGGATTAAATGAATCTCTAGCTATTTACTAGACACAATTCAAAACTAAACTACAAGTATCGTTGAAGTGCTTATGTAACTTTTTAGGTTCTGTCTAGAACATTTACAAAAACAAATCAAACTACTTAGTGGGAAGAAAACATTACATGCATCTTATTGTTTTTCATTTTGTAGAAATTTTAAATGTGGTTCGAAAAGTTACTATTGACATCTTATTGGTCATGTTTGACATCGTGACAATGCATTTCAAATTTTAGAAAATTTCACAAAACTTAGATTGTTTTATGACCTCATGAGGCTGGATCCTCATGAGATAAGCAACAACAGCCACAACCGATTGGTCATTCATATCCTTTATGGTTCTTCTACTGAATCTGATTCAAAAAGGATTGAAAATGGTATCTGAAGGCCGACAATTAGAAGACTGGCATTCATCCGGACTCTGATTTGGGAAAAGTCATAACCTATCGCATTCACTTCAACGAGATTAAAGCAACCATGGTATTCAATTTGACATGCGACTAATGGTTTCAAAATTACTTTTCTGACTATGTCAAAATTAATCTCACAAAATACCAGGGAATTACATTCATGACATAGAAATGGACTGCAACAAAGAGGCCCACAATCACATTACAAGACCGCAGAATGTTGAATCAGCACTGAGAAGACAATCTTGGAGAAAGGTATGCTCATTTACCTAGTACATGACCGTTCTGCAAGGACTTTGCTTACAAAAGGTAAAATGTGGACAAATCCCACTCAGACCACTAGTCTGCACTCATGAGAGTAACAGCAACGAATACATACTCAATGTTTTTGCTTATTTCCACCCGTCTTGTGTTGACAAAAGGATGACTTCGGCAATTTAAGGAGAGATGCTAGGTAGCAAAGCCTTCAGTTTAGAAGTTCGTGGACATTCCAAGTGATTGTAGCACTTGCATTTCGCGTGTTCTTCACGTGCAGTCATCATTGATGCATTCAGAAGAATCAGAACTCAGAAGTGACGGTCTCAGTTATGCACTAGTTATCAACGAGCTATATAAGTTATATACACATGTGACCATGAAGCATGCTTCCACAATCACATATAGTTGAGACACAGAGGTTAACTAACGCATGTTGAAGCAGGCTTCATCTTGGAATCGTTGCAGCAGTGCTGATAATCCTATGTGCCTCGCATATAGAGCTTCTCCAAGGAGGTAATTAAGCATGCCTTCAATGACGGCAGCTGATGAATCTCCTTGCCTTCATCCAACCTTCTGCCCTGTGATCGATATATACGTCTCATGTACGTGCCAAGTGCCAACTGATCTACATGCCAACTGCACATGGAAGGCCGTTCTTGTCGTCAAAATATACGGCTCACTTAATGAACGGGTTTGGCCGCTGCAATGGCTATTACACCTGCAACGACAACCCGTCACGTCACCATCGATTCCTCCTACTCCTCCCGCAGCAGCAGACGTAATACAGTTTATCTAATTATTGTTTCTGCATTAGACAGCAGGCCAGCTTTAGACAGTTTGCCATTTACTACCCATGTCAGCTGAACAAACAACACATGGTTTTGAGGTGCTATTTGGGATGAATAGAGGGAGCGAATGTATCCTTCCATCACAACAATAGAGAAGCTCGGGAAAATGGGACACCGACAACCTATGTTGGATAGATCAGGTGGAGAGATGCTCGAGAAGGACTTGTATGGATGGTGGGAGTGGCGCTGATGAAGTCCTCCCCAACCGCAGAGCTGCACGACCGGTGAGGAAGGTGGTCATTCTAAATACTATGTTCTTGGTGCAATATAAACGTTCAAGATATCTTCGTGAGCACGGGACTATGGTGTGTGTGTGTGTGTGAGAGTGAGAGAGAGAGACTAGGTGGATTATTTATGATTCGCTATCTTTTTTGCGACGGGTTTACAATTCATTAGCTTTCATACAGATCTCTTTACATCATGGGCCCCACCTATTGAGGAGTTTACATTTCTTAAAAATACAAAAAAAGATGGCTCCGGCTGAAAGTATTGGGAATCAAACCTCAGATCATCATGGTGGCAGTGAACAGTAGCTCATGTACGCCATGTACATATACATTTTGTTTTCAAAGAAAATAAATATAATCAAAAACTCAAAATAAAAATATTTCTAACATTTAAAAAAAAATAAGAGAAGTGCATATTTCAACCCTCAACTTTTGCCCTATTCTAATTTACAACCCCAACTTCAATACCATCTACATTACAATTTCGAACTCTTAAAACCATCAGGGATTCAACCCTCCCCTCCCTGTTGACCGGTTTTGACCCATTGACCATTATATCAGCATGTCCAGTCGTAAGCCACATCAAAAATAAATTCAAAATTTGCAGAAAAAAATCAAAAATACTGATTGTGATGTAAATAAAAATGTGAAATAACAAATTATATAAATTAAAAATCTTTAAAATCTATTTTTCTGAAATCAAAATTCTGGAAAATCGAAAAACAATTTGCGGTTGTTTTATGAGAAATCTATAAAATCGAAAAAAAGTTCAAAGACTTTCCAGATGTTTAGTATTGTGTTCTTCATTTTTTTACTTTTCTAAAAAAATTTAAACATTTTATTTTTATTTTAAAGTTTTTTATTTTTCCTGGATTTTCTTATTTTTATAGTTTTTTTATGAAGTTTTGGATTTTTTGCTGACATGGCTTGCTGACTGGATGGTCAACGTGTCAAAACTGGTCAACTGGGCCGAACCAGGTCAATGAGAGGGGAGAGTTGAATCCTGACCAGTTTTAAAAGTTGGGATTGAAATATGCACTTCTCTCAAAAAATAGTTGTAAAAAACATATCTTGTTGAAAAGTTATAATCAAATATTTTGTTAATGGAGGCATGTACATTGACATGACCGTTTGGTCAAAAGGCATTGGTGCATTCTACTATTATATAAGAGGAATCCACTTGAAAAAAGTTCCCTTGACACAAACCACTTGGAAAAAGTGAAATAATTATAAAGTCCTTCTGGCCGGTAACCACTCGGAAAAAGCATGGCTCTGTTGACGTTTGACAAATAGTGGACTTTGAACTTTCAGTACATATCCTATATATCAAAGAGAGTCATCCACATTAACTTATTTATTTCAATATACAAATATGCCACCTCACCATACAACTATCAGTGGGATAAGGGTCACCTCAACATGTAATTATGTATGGGAAAAGACCCACCATAATATTCAACCCTGCATGTGAAAATATTTTCATTCAATTATTCTACTTACTCAATAAATATTCTTACAACTATACATAATCAGATATAATAAGCCATATATATTTTAAATTTTTGTTTATGTTATCAAACCAATTTTTTATCAGTCAATTCCTGCCGCAACGGACGTGGTATACTCTAGTACGTATGTTTATCTTAACAACGATTGTACCCTACTCTTTTCTTCCCTCGAATAAACAACTCTTCTGTGCATGTGGTTACATGTGAATTGATGATGATAAAAAGTAATCCGTCCGTTCTATATTAGGTATCACTGAAATGAATTTATCTAGACGTATTTTAGTTCTAAATACATTCGTATGAGCGACAACTAATAAAGGAGGAGGGAGTACTAATTATAAAAACCTTCTGGCTAGTAACCACTTGGAAAAAGCATGCCTTTGTTGTCTGTTAACAAAGAGTGGACTCTGACTCTATGGCCATTTGAGGACATATGCCTTGGGCGTACACCACTACTTGTCCTCCCAACCATTCGTCATAAAAATTTAGAAGCCATTAGAGGACATATGTCTTGGGCGTACACCACTACTTGTCCTCCCAACCATTCGTCATAAAAATTTAAAATGGAGAAAAAGAATGACTGAGAAGCGCTTGGAGCCTGGGTCATAATCAACATACAAGCATGTTACATCATCATACAAGCCTCGCTAACTTATTTATCTCAATGTACAAGCATGTCACCTCACTATACAGTTGTTAATGGGATAATGATCACCTCAACTTGTAATCATGCATAGAAAAAGACCCACCACAATATTCAACCATGCATAAGAAAATATTTTCCGTTCAATTATTCTACTTAATAAATATTATTACAACAATACATAATCAAATCTAACAAATCATATGTGTTTTTTATTTTGGTTCTAATGTTATCAGTCAAAATTTTCATCGGTCAATTCCCACAGCGACACACGTGCTATCCTCTAGTGTGTGTATATTAAGAAGGCGAGTGGCCGAAATCTCGGGCCTACTCCACTACTAGTTCTACAAACCATTCCTTGTGAAAACTAAGAACGAAGAAAGAGAATAACCGAGAAGCCCCAGGACATGATCATGGAGCGTCCTTCTTCATACCACGCACGCAGCGCTGCTCTCCTCCTATGCTGTTCATTGGCTTGCTTGGCGGCGGCGACCCCAGGTAAACAACTCGATTGTACCCTCCTCATTTCTTAGAAAGCATTAGTTTTCTTCTGTGCATCTGGTTATATGTGAATCGATGATGATCAAAGATAAATACATGCGTGCAGTATTTCTGGACGGAGACCGTGACGGACAACATCCTCGGGCGCCCTTTCCCTCGCGGTCTAGGAGAACGGACTGCCCAGGCTGCGGCCACACTAGGCCGCCAGGGACAGCGGAACGCCGGAAGACCTTGCAGGTTGCAGCCAACGTCGACCATTTCGCATGAAGCACATCCGATACATATGCTGCACGTGATACAGTACTATGAATAGATCGTTATGTAGTTACATGTACGATCAATGGTTTGTGCCAAAGATTTTTCAAATAAAGGATCAACTAGCTAGCGTGCGTAGGACCGTACGTACGCACGCCCAGCTTGATTTTACTTTGTGGAGCTTGTTGTGTTGCTGTGCTTGGCGCTTGTGCATGAGGATTGAACCACCTTACGATTTTTTTTACATAATGGGCATTAAGGCCTGGAATGGGCATGGCCCGACACAAGAACAGGCCTGAATAAGCCTGAAGACAGTACGTGGGCCACTTATTTAATTATATATTTGATTTTTACGTAAGAAAAGAACAGAGAAAAGAAAAGAACGACCCACTAGGCCTGCTAAAGAATGATAACCCATCTGTTGGGTTCACGTCCAAACGACCTGGAATAGGTGCTGCACGGATTCCCCTAAAAAAAGGTGCTGCACAGATTCCATTTGTTGGGTTCACTTGAGATCGACAAATCATGGGCAAACTTAAGATCGATTAGAGTCCTACGTCACGGAATGTGACATGCAACAGTAAAGTAGGCTGGATCATCATCAGACACATATATTACCGGAGTTTGTTGCAGCTTTAGGGACCAAATTCAGCTTTGAAAAAATTGAATGTGAAATAAACAACTATTTTAAATGAGCTTTGAAAAATCAGCCAAAATCCGATTCGGGCAATTTACAGTGTCTTGGCTGAAGTATGTCCCGGTATACTTCAGTGCCACAGCAAACCCACACTTGATTTTGTTGAAGCTAAAGCCCAAACAAACAAGGCAACAATCCTTTATGTTACTATGTTGTTTTTCTTATCATTTATTTAATGACTAGCTCGTTGGACCGGTCTAGTCGTACATATCTTTTTGTTTCTGCTCTCGTTTCTTTTTCTTCACTTTTCTCTTAGTTAAATATTTTTTAGTATTCCTCTATCTTTTTCATTTCCTTTTCTCCCATTTTCTTTTTTTCAATTTTTATTCATTTTTAGTATTTTGTTTTTCAAGAGTAAACATTTTCAAATACTACATCAAGTATTAAAAATGTTTGTTAGGTATTAAAATTGCTTATCATGTATTAAATTTTATATCACATATGTTCTCTTAAAACATACAACATGGTATTTAAAAAATATTCATCATGTACTCAGAAATGCTCATCATGCATGTATTTTCGAAACTGTTCATCAGGTATGTAAAAGTATTCATCTGTATTAAAAAGTGTTCTTTGTGTATTTGAAAATGTGCATCTTGTATTAAAAATCTTCACTTTGTTTTCTATAAATGTTCATCATATATTAAAATAATGTTTATCTTGTATTTAAAAAAAATCGCATCATGCATTCTTAAATAGCCATTGATAATGATTTAAAGACATGATGACAAGATTTCCAAATACAGATGATCATTTTTTATGTATACGCTGAACATTTTTAATTCATGATGGACACTTTCTAAAAGTACATGTATATTTTTAATACAAGATGAAAAATAGTACACAATGAACATTTTTTCTACTACATGATGAATACTTTCGGAAATACATTATTCATTTTTTTGTATTACATGATTATTTCTTTACTGTAATACACAATGAACTTTTTGTAAATAACAGATGAACAGTTTTTTTTGCGGGTACAGATGAACAGTTGTATATATATGATGAACATTTTTTGAAATACACGGTGACCTCTTTTTAAAACTAATACGAAACATTATTGAAAATAGGTGAACATCATTAATACAGAAAAAAAATATGTATATTTTTAAAAGAAACAATCCTATATAAATAGAGAAGGATAAAGAAAACTACAAATTAAGGCAGTCACTTGCGCCCACCATGGTGCATGTCTGAGCCACATTCTTAAGCGCAGACATTGCTGGACCAGCACATCTATCAGGAGCTGCAGCAAGGGGATTTTGAGCTTTTTATTAATCCCCACTTTTTTTATGGATTTTATTGATCACCACTTGTGGACTTGGTAATGGTCTACATTTCTCCAGGAGGCGGGTATGAGCAGCTTGTGGAAATTCCATGGTCTTACATGAATAGTGCTCATGGCCGTTTGGTCAAAACTATATGAGTGCATTATACTAATACTATATGAAGAAATAGTCAATATCAAAAGAACTTTTTCATCTAAGAAGATATCATAGGTTTTCGTGAGATATATATATATAGGGTGGGTCTATTCTAATAACACCCTTAAGAGTCTTATTCTGCACACAAAAACCTTATTCTGCTAACACCCTACCGCAGAGCGAGCCGATCAACCCCAGTTGAAACCCACCCCCACTGCTCCCACTCCCACGACTCCTCGTGCCCATCAACCCATCTCCTCCCACCTTCTTCCCCTTCCCCACCACAGCACCTCCCTCCCTCCACCGCACCACATCCTTCCCGCATCGCCGCACCACCTCCCTCCACGCGCCGCCTGGGGGCCGAGCAACCGAGCTTCCGCAACCTGCTCCGGCTTCCTCCCTGAGCCACCGGCCTACCCCTCCACCTCCTCCTTCGAATTAGAGCATACACACCCCCATCCCGGTGATGCGCGGCCATGCAGATCCCGTGCCCGCTGACGCGCCCATGACCCCGCGCCGCCCGGCGTCGGGCCTTGGCTACCAACCCCCGCAACTCTTCCCCCACCTCCCTCTTTGCCCCGGCCCCGCCCCTCTGTTGCCTACCAACCGAACACTCCTCCCCTCCCTGCTTGCCCCCGGCGCCCTCGTGGCCTTCCATTCCTCCCGTCCCTCCCATTCCTCAACGCGGATTCCACCGCCGGAGATGGGGCGCGCGAGCACCGTGGGCGCCGACCACTACCACCCCCCGGTGGTTACCTCCTTCTGCGTCGCGACGGCCGGATCCACCCTCCCCCGCCCTGTCAACCACCTGCTGTGCCGTGGCGGCCGGATCCACACACACCCGCCCCGGCGACCTGCTGCTGCATCGCGGTGGTCGGATCCACACACACCGCCGCTGCCGTCCCGCTTCTCGGGGTTCCGCAGCCACCTCCGCGGCTCTCCACCGCATAAGCCACCTCCGCCATGCTCCACCTGCAAGCGTCCACCGCGGGACCGATCTCCTCAGCGTCCCCTCCGTGTCCCCCCTGCTGTAGTTCACTCGAGACTGAATCAGCCCCTCCTCTCCTTGCAGCCAGGCGTCCTGGACTTGCAGTGCGCGGGGAACGCGATGCGGTTCGGCGCGCCTGGCCGTGCAGTTGACGGCTCCGACGACATTGTGCAGTACAGAAGGGCGCCGCGTGCAGTTTGGGTTGTGCTCCGATGTGTAGATGGGACGAGCAGAGGAGGAGCCACACGTGCTAGATGTTGATGGTGGTGCTGGGAACTCGCGCAGATCTCATCGGCGAGCGGCGGCCACGCGTGTGCGTCAGCGGCAAGCAAAGGAAGAAGGCCGGAGGCAGGGAGGAAGAAGGTCCTCTCGCGGGTCTGTAGCCGACGTCCATCCTGGCGAGGATCCCCTCTCCTCCCACCAGCACGCGGCCCGTCACCACGGGCTTCTCCGTGTATCCCTCGTGGCAGTCCTGTCTTCTCCCCTTTACGGCGAGCAAGGCAGTGCAGTCGCTGGCGCCGGAAGAACGGCGGCCTACTCCGGCGGCATCGGATGCAGTACTTGGGCACGCAATGTGCGGTCCGCAGTGTGAGCCTATTCAGTCCGTCGATGTTTGCGCGTGCAATGCCCTTGTTGGGCGTGTAGTGATTCCATTGCAGTGCCAATGTCTCGCTTTTGCTGTTGATTTTGGTGAATTTAGTGCAGTATGAAATCTCTAATGCAGTTTGGTTAATTCCCTGTGCAATTCGTCGGACGTTTGTGTGTGGCTCGCACTGATGACCGGCACGGGTGATGAGGGCTACCCGGGGTCAACGCCATTCTACCTCCTCTGTCGCGTGCCGCTTGCTGCTTCGCCGGAGATCGCCTCGCAGTCCATATTTCAAGCCCGTGCAGCTCACAGACTGTCCACGTGCGGTGCAACTATGTGTGCTTGCACATCAATCTCTCTCTTCTTCTCTCTTCTTTCTCTGACGCCCGTCCACTTTGTTGGTATGTAGGTGGTACAACGGCCAACGAGAAAAGCTCCAACGAGGAACAGAAATGTAATGCCCAGAGCCACCTCGCAGTGAACTGAATCAATTTAGAAAAACAAGCTGCAGTCCACTGTTTTGTCTTCTTTAAGAAAATCAAAGTGCAGTTTTCTTCTGGGAGACATCTAGTGGTTTGTAGTCTTTGCAGTGCAGTTTTATTCTGGGAGACGTGCAGTTCTCGTTTTGTTGTGCGATGGGAGTATACACGTCTATATGTATGATTTCGTTGCAGTTTCCTGGTGGCGCGCTTGCAGTACGGTGCGTGGGCGCAGGAAGTGCTTGTGGTTCAAACTGTAGAAAACCATTGATCTAGTACACTTGCCTTGTCTCAGCAGCCAGGATGCATTCATAATAAAGTGAGAAGAAAAAACGAAAAATAATAGTGCAGTTCACTAATCTCAACCATGCAAACTTTAAAAAGGCGTTTTGGAAAAAATTGCAGTACACTGAACTTGGTAATCCAGTTCGAACGTATTTATAAAAAAGTAGTTTGAAAATGATAAAAAAAGCCATGCAGCCCACTTTGATTTGTGTTGTGGTTCACTTTACCTTTGATGTGCCCTGCACTCATCCCACAAGTTGTTTCGTGTTTCATAAAAATGTTAGAAAAATGACTAAAGAAACCATGAAGTTCACTTGACTGTATGATGCAGTGCGGTTTTCAGTCCGAAGCAGTGCGTTCTTCTGTCTGATGAAGTACACACGAAGATTTGGGTGTCGCGAAAAACAGAGTGTCCGCGTTTCGGTATTTTGAAAACTGCTCTTAAACCGTAAGGAATTAGAGAGAGCATTCTACATGAAAAAGTTGCATCTCGACGATATCTTTCCAACAACGTATAGTTTGGATCATTCCACTCAGCGATTTGTAACAATTTCACGAAAAAACCGTCGCTGTCACTCGTCGTCCGCCGCACGATTTCTAAAATTAACTTAAAACCGTAAGGAGTCTCAAAAACATTTGTACATATCAAAGTTGCGCCTCGTCCGTAGCTTTCTAACAGCTTATCACACGCCTCGTTTCGACAAATAGTTAAAAAACTGGAGCGAAAATAGTACAAAAAATTTGCAAAAATTTGAAAAACAGAATTCCGCGATTAACTAAATTTGAAACTGCTCTTAAACCGTAACGAATTAGAGAAAATAATACATATGAAAAAGTTGCGCCTCGACGATATCTTTCCAACGGCGTATCATTTGCTTCATTCCGATAAGCGGTTTGCGAAAAAACGTGAAAATACGCTTGGTGCCACTCGTTGGGCGCCCACTGTTTTTGAAACTGCTCTTAAACCGCGAGAAATCT
The DNA here is from genome assembly GCA_011799875.1 of Thinopyrum elongatum. Taxonomy (NCBI): domain Eukaryota; kingdom Viridiplantae; phylum Streptophyta; class Magnoliopsida; order Poales; family Poaceae; genus Thinopyrum; species Thinopyrum elongatum. The sequence goes on from CM022299.1 coordinate 7,341,752, forward strand.
CGAAAAGTGTTCAACATGGGGAAGTTGCGCCTAATCCATAGCTTTCCAACGGTATATTATACGCCTCGTTCCGACAAACGGTTAAAAAACTAGAGCGAAAACAATAGCGAAAAAACACCGCATGCAGTTTTTTCCGACGTGAAGTTCACTATTATGTGTTGTGCACTGCCTTTGTTACAGAAAGTGCAGTGCCCTCGCGTTGAGCATGCAGTGTGAAAGTGTTAACAGAATAACTATTCTGCTAATATTAGCAGAATAGACCGGCTGTGTGTGTATATATATATATATATATATATATTAATTTTTCCTAGACATGCAAACCATGCCACATAAGCAAATCATGCATGCAAGTCATAAATTACATTTTTTTTCGTTACTCTATGTATGATGTACTGCCACATCATCAATTTCATGCATGTTAGTCATAAGTTTACTTTTGCATTAGACTGTGTATTGACAGTATATGTGCTAGGGCGATCTGAAAATACCTATAGTGCACCCTTCACATTTTTTGTTAGAAATAACATTATTTTAAATTCAATTTTCCTCTTTTTATACCCTTTGTCGCTTCCCATTAGTTTTAGATGTTCGTGTAGCAACTTTATTCATTTCTTTTAACAAGGTTCCCATGGCAGCGTGCGGGGCATCATCTATCTAGTATGTTTAACTATTATGTCTGGCCGGATTATGTGGATGCAGCTTTTGTGGATGGAAACCATGAGGGAGAACGTCCTCCCGCGCCTTGGGCCTCGGGCAGGAGGTCAGCGGAGTGTCCAGGATGTGGAAACACTTCATCGCTGCCGGCGACGGCCAGACTTGCGCCACACCGAAAGAACCTGCAGGTTGCTGCGAACGTCGACTTCTACTCATGAATCACATGTGGAAGTTTTCATTGTATGTATACAAGTATCATGAACAGTCATGTTAACGCTCTCGCTATTGTTGTCCTCTTTTGTATGCACATATTTAAATTTTTCTATATAGAAAATACCGTTGAATAATTGTTCTATGGTTCTTGGCTTAAAAAGTGGTTCTTCTATCATTGGCGTCGCCCAGAAGTGGCAAGCCCGGTGCCTTCATGATCATTACTTGCATATTCTGGCCAGCATCAAGAACGGGATCCTCACCATCATCGCTGTTATTGTCCCCATATCCTTAGTTCCCCACCTCTCCATCCTCCTTCATTTGCTCGTCGTCACCATCAGCTTCTTTTGAATCGTTGTAGAGTTACCTGCCATGGGAACCAGTGGCGCAGGATGTTGCAACGTAGCTGACACAGTGGCTAAATTGCTGTGCCATTTCATCATTGTCGACTGGCATCACCAGATTGGTAAACAAATATGTCATGCTGCAAAGGAAATCCCCTATGAGATTTTCAACCTTGTTCCACAGTTGTGGGAAAGAAAAAAGGAAAGGAAAGAATAGAGAAGCAGATAAAATATAATAAAATGGATTATACCTTGACGTAGCAATTGGTCTTCATGTTGACATCCACGAAAATTTCCTTAAGTCTTCTGTAATTGAGCAGCCATGTATATGTGAATAACAAAAGTTTCAATAAACATCATGCCAGTTGCTGAAGGACCCATCGGCCTTTGTGTCTGCCGCGACAACCTTATCGACGAGCTCGTTTGTCCAAGTGACTAAATCAAAGCATTCAAGGTGCAAACTGATGTCAAGCAAATTGATATCTAAGATGTCGACGTACATATTCTACTTCATGAATGCAAATACTTGTATAATACAACTGGTATGGGTATCAAATTACTGTGGCGGAGCTGCTGGAACTACTCTCAGACAAGAACTCCACCGGCCTCTGCATCATTTGGACGCACACAACCATATTATTAAACATGAATCAAGTTTAAGTCACCGAGTTCCAAACAGTAAAACAAATAAAAAGAAAACACGATCACAACCGGCCGAACCGAGATTACATAGCTCATACACATAATCTACGAGAGGCTCGCTATCCAAACTAATTGAATAAATCCTATGCAACCTATTCCAGCCGGCTGCACAAAGAGGGCATAAGCTTCCACGCTTCCACATGCTGCAGTGATGACTACATATAGATTGAAGCCGTAGATAAGCTACAACAACTCTTTTATTTGAAACGCCAAGAACTTTGACCGGCCATTAAGTGAACTGACTCCAAGACGATTCTTCAGAGTAGGTAGTACATAATATCCCATATCTACGTATATATATTTATACCAGTGAGGTCTTTGCGCTGCACAAGCCTTGCACACATAACTTGTCTCTGCCGGTGTCGTAGAGCCAATTGAAATTATTGAGAAAAGGTGTTCATATGATGAGATCTTCCTCCATGGTACCAGCCATGGCAATCCTGGCTATCATACTCATACGCTGCTCCCTGCCATGCTCAGCTGCCATCCAAGGTAACTTGTTCTACTAGGCTAACTCCGCAGCAGTAATGTATGTATTCTGCGTATAGACTCATCCTGTTAACTTGTGATGTGCATGCAGTTCATACGGAGGGATACCGTCAGGGACAGAAGAGCCCTCCGGCGCCACATGCAGCGCCACGCCAGGGTACGGCATGCTGCCGCCGCCCCAACGCTACGCCGCCGGCACCTGCAGCGCCGCACGGCAAGACCCAGCAGCAGGCTGTTCCAGTGCCACCGATGTGATGGACTATCCTACGCGCTCGGAAAGTTTATCGTTTTTGGTGCCAGAGTGAAGTAGTGCCAGTGCTAACTCCAGAAAACTAAGTATGGAGATGGCTCTATCGTTCTTTTATAAAAAACAAATCTTTCAACAAGATGGCTCTGTGCGTCGTTTCGTAATAATTTGTATGAGTTTTAATATCAAGTACCACTTGTCTTGTATGTTGCGACACAAAAAAAATAAAGTGGATAAGAGTGTTCTTTCTAAGCTCATCATGTCTACCATCTCATTCCTCTCAATTTTCTGCAGTGCCGCTCACAGTACATGAGGCTAGAGAGCAGGAACAGAGCAAAAAAAAAAAAAACCCATTTTCTCCTCGGGTGTCACCCCGCATGTGACGGGGAGGTCAACCTAGCCGCTGCCGCTGCCACCGCCGCCGCCGGGCCTCCCTCCTCCTCCTCCTCCCTCGCCGCAAGCGGCGGCAGGGGTATCTTCCTCGCCGTGTGCTAGAGGCTGGCGCAGGCAGGCTTTCGGGGATCCATATACGGCGTTAAAGCAGCGCGCCACACCATGGCCTCGCACCGGAGAATGTGATGGCGCACGGGTGTGGTCGCGGTGTGACGGGCTATGCAACAGTTGTGCACATTTGAAGTAGTGGCGTCGGTCGGCTCGATCCATTGTTCAGTCGTTGTGGGCTGAGGGCAGCGTGGGATGCCGGCAGATGCTTACATCGTGGCAGTTCGCTGGCGGAGGTGGATTCGGCCTCCCCCCCTCCCCTCCTGGTGTAGGTATGTGGCTCGCTGGTCAGGGTTGGACCAATGGGTTGGTGCTGGTGGCTCATCTCGTGGCACTGTGCGTCGTTTCGTAATAATTTGTATGAGTTTTAATATCAAGTACCACTTGTCTTGTATGTTGCGACACAAAAAAAATAAAGTGGATAAGAGTGTTCTTTCTAAGCTCATCATGTCTACCATCTCATTCCTCTCAATTTTCTGTAGTGCCGCTCACAGTACATGAGGCTAGAGAGCAGGAACAGAGCAAAAAAAAAAAAAAAAAAATCTCCTCGGGTGTCACCCCGCATGACGCATGTGACGGGGAGGTCAACCGCCGCTGCCACCGCCACCGCCGGGCCTCCCTCCTCCTCCTCCCTCGCTGCAAGCGGCGGCGGGGTATCTTCCTCGCCGCGTGCTGGAGGCTGGCGCAGGCAGGCTTTCGGGGATCCATATACGGCATTAAAGCAGCGCGCCACACCATGGCCTCGCACCGGAGCATGTGATGGCGTGCGAGTGTGGTCGCGGTGTGACGGGCTATGCGACGGTTGTGCAAATTTGAAGTAGTGGCGTCGGTCGACTCAATACATTGTTCAGTCGTTGTGGGCTAAGGGTAGCGTGAGATGCCGGCAGATGCTTACATCGTGGCAGTTCGCTGGCGGAGGTGGATTCGGCCTCCCCCCTCCCCTCCTGGTGTAGGTATGTGGCTCGCTGGTCAGGGTTGGACCAATGGGTTGGTGCTGGTGGCTCATCTCGTGGCACACGTATGTTGGAGATGGTTGGCAGGGGCTCTTCAGGGAGGGAAGCAGGGGCTTCCCGTGCTGAACGTCGACAAGGTCTAGAGGTGGCAAATCGGGACCAATGGGCAGCTACAACATGGCTTGCGGCTGTCGGAGCTTTCCTTGCCAAGATCTGGCCAATGGGGGCCTAGTCATGCCAGGGTGCCTGCTTTGGGTTGGAAGGAGGTGCCTTCTGCCTCTTACCGGGTGACGCCATCCATGTTCAGTGACCATAGTCGAGGGGCGTCTCGGAGCCATGGTTCTTGTGGCGGAACCCGCGACTCAGGTGTTGTCTAGTGGCCATGGCCATGTGGGCGGCATGGTTACCAAGACGGTGGCGGTGGTGCGGCAGGTTTCTAGCTATACCACGTATCAATGGCGGTGAGAGCTGGCCGGGGTGAAAACATGTTCTATCTTTGGCAGGATGGTGGCGGTATTTATTGGCATAGCCCCCTTATTGAAGGTGTCGTCGTGGTTACTTAGTATCCTCGTATTGCTTAATGGGAAACCCTGATCCTTGTATCAGGTGGTGGGGCCGCTCCGGCATTGTGACCTTCCTGAAGGCGACGTGTAATAGCCCATGGTTCGTCTTGCACGGCTTCGTCTCTTCATGGTGACTCGTTCATAGTTGAGGGCTCCGGAGGCTTCACTCTTCCTACTTGTTGTTTGCTTGGATTTGTATGGGGTGGTGTAGCGTCTGTGTGGTGTGTTGTGTTGTTGTACGTGCTGAGTTGTTCGGTGGCCGTTGATATACATATAAATTGGGGAGAGAGCCTTTTTCCGTTAGAGTGCAGAAACCTATTTATGGACTTCATTTCAGGTGTTTTTATTATTGTTGCCTGTTTCTGGAAAATTCCATATGATTCCTGATTAATGCTAGCAACCATGATCAAATATGTCAGTCTTTTCTGAGTCTAAACATACTAGTCCCTAGCACACATGTGTGAGTCATGTGCCATGATTAGATTGTTTGCATGAGATCAACTTCCAATCTATTCACGAGGGTCAACAGCCTGGAGCGCAAAACCAGCAATCCCACCTTGTGTTGTCCTAGGAAAAGCACATATGTACACATAAAATTTCAGTAGAGCCGACTCAATTAATTTCTCTATTGTATTCCAACATAATCGTTCTCGGCACCTCAAGTATACTTTCTCTAGTGAAATTCGACAACAAATACCTATTGTCCATGTATGTTGCACGACAACATAATATATGGAAATTCCTAGCTTCATCGCGGGTCATGTACACTACAAGACAATGTATAAGATTACTATTCTTTTCTAAACTCATATTTTAGGTTTTTTTCTGATCTTCTTAGGTGGTGGTGGGCATGGTGAGTTTTTTTTCATGTAACAGATAGGTTTCGAAATTGCAATGCCGACATCGCCATTTGAAAGTCTTGTGGTCCAAAGCAACGCATCGAGTAACCATTGGCATTGAATCATTAGAAAAAGTAGCACAATGCTCGTAGGTTGCTACAAACCCATAAAGAAATGAGAATTTGGACCACCGGTTTAGGAGATCATCAAAATATGTTGGTGTCTTGCCGCTATTTTACAGTTCGCGGCTAAAAAAGAGAGAAAATATTACAAAAGATCTTTCTATAGTTTGATGTATAATGGGAAGAAATTGGATGGGAAGAGAAACTAAAACCAAGAGCATGATTTGAATTCGAGTCACATTTCTTCATTTGTTACTTGTATTTTTCACAACAATGGTGTACTCACATTAAGTTAGTGGCACACTTACTTATTTGTGCTATGTTAGAAATGTGACTAAAAGTGTGTTTGTTTATTTATTTCTCTTGGAAGATTGCTAGTCCCATGGGTGTATAAGTGCAGTTGTTTATTTGTGTTGTTGATCCAACATTCTTGCCACATCATCTAGTCCCATGGGTTTTTCGACAACGATTCTTGTCACATCTGTACTGGAAACTCTTAGGGCACACAGGTGCGGGGGACGCAACTGCAAAGCCCAGCGCCAATGCACGATAGCCTCGTGATTCGAGAAGTCATTGGTTCCAGTAGGGTTTCTAAAACCTAGAGTCCTGAAACTTACATATTGAGTTTGGAAACTTAACGATTTTGTCATTCATTCATATTTAGCTTTCTTAGTAGAAACTTACCGAAGTTTAAAAAATTCATCAAAACATATGCAAAATGAAGCTTACTTCTAAGGCCTCGTCGCAAGCTACACGATTCTGAAAACAAAACTTAATTCAAACATTTCATTGAAAATATATGAAAGTGTTAAATTTGGAAGCCAAGACAAAAAACACACGTGAGGGGCTTGGTACCCCACATCTGCATGCCACAAATCCTCTCCCACATTGGTACCTGTTCCTTTGAGACATTAGTCGAGGGATAGAGGCCAATGGGCCGACCCTGAGACATAGGAATAAATATTTAATTAGTTTTTTGCTAGGGCCAAGGCTGATATGTCTCGCTTACGCGAGACGGGAGAACACTTCGCCTCAAGGGCTCGCCTTACTGGACAAGCCCAATAGCATGATTTTGGGAAGCTTTTATGCACTAGTACAAACCCATTTTAGAATATCCCGAATGTTTTTTCTTCTCGTTTTTTATGTTTTCTCTATCGCTATTCACCAGGTTTTCTTTCGGTTCCTTTTCTATTTTTTAATCTGTGTTTACTTTTTATTCTCAAATATATGTCGGATATTTTAAGTATATAGGTTGAACATTTTTTGAGGTACATATTGAACATTTTGCAAAATGTGGATTGAACATGTCTCTTAATAAATAATGAACATTTTCAAACACATGTTTGAACATTTACAAATATGCCATGCACATTTTTCAAAATCATGGGAATTTTCTTGTTTTGTGTAATGAACGTATGTTTTAAATGGCACGGGCATTTTATATATGTTATGTACATCTTTCCTAATTTATGTGCACATTTGTTTACATTTCATGAACAATATTTACAAGTTTATGAAACATATTTTAAATGCACGAACATTTTATAAATTTCATGAAATATTTGTTGAATGGTACAACAATTTTTCAAAGGTTACTTGAACGATTCTTATACATTTTCATGAACTTAAAAAAACAATCATGAAAATAATATTTTAAATGCCACCAACGTTTGTTGAGTGGCAATTGCGTGAACAGATAGTTACATTTCATGAACATGTCTTTAATGGACGATTAACATTTATAGAAATTATGTATATTAATTTTTGAAATATAGGATTATATAAAATATTTTCAAAATATAAGTAAAATAAAAGTGATAATAAAATAAAACCAAACTGGTAAGCGAAGGAAACAAACTAATTTAATACTAATTTAAGACGGCCTAGTAGACGATGTGCCATTTTATACTAGTACTTATAGTTGAAGAGGGCTTATGCGTTAGGTTAGGTGAACAGTGGTGCATTTAGGCCCTTCTTTCTAGTCATGATCAAGGTCGCACGCGCGCACAGATCACTTGTCATCCTGCATTAGATTCAAGCAATTGATTTGTTTGCTCCGCTTTCTGTAGCTTTCGAAGGATTGAAAACTTTGCAAAAATGATTAAGAATTTTCAAAATGTTAGAGAATTTTAAAATATATTCATGTAATTGAATAAAAATTGGGCATTGGAAATTGTTCATGAATTAAATTTTTTATAAATTTAAAAAATGTTCTGGAATTTTATAAAATGTTTGTGAACTTCAAAAATATTCATTACCGTTTATAAAATTCAAGTAATTATAATTTTGTTCATGAATTTAAAATTGCTGGAAAATCAAAAAATGTTCGTTAATTTAAAATATGTCAGGAATTTTGCAAAATTTCATGATTTTAAAAAAATACTTCCAGAACCAAAGGTTTCAAAACCAGAGCGTACAACAAAACATGGTTCGGCCGATGCCGGAGTTCGCTATTAGCTGGCTATATGTTGGGGCCAATAGTGCTTGCAGCTTGTTCCTTCTCTTAAGCTTGATTGTAAATTTATAAAGAAATCATATATTTGAAAAAATGTCCACAAACTTGAATTTTTTTGCACAATTTTAAAATGGGGTCATGATTATAAAAAATGTCCATGATTTCAAAAACCAATCCGTGAATTTGAAAAATATTTGAGAATTAAAAATATTGCTTAGTTAAGAAATATGTTCATGCATTTTTAAATTGCTTCAGAATTTAAAAAGATCCAACATTTTCTAAAAAAATGATGGTGGATTTTTAAAGAATGTCCAGGAATCCTATATACCTGATTAGTTGATTCCCAGTAACTCTAATTTTTAGAAAAACTACAGCCCTCCACATCACCAATTGTGCAACTTCAACATCCACTAACACTATTTGTTAGCACATGCACAACCTAATTTAATTGTTGCAACTCCAATGGTCCAGCATGCATGCGTACTCTTTGCTCACACACCATTACTTTCTAAAATAATAACTTTTGATTTAGGTCAGTTCGTTCGTCCATAATTCATCCAAAATCAATATTCAAATTCCCGCAGCAATGCACAGGAAAATCACGTAGTTTATAAAACTTCAAAAATTAGATAAAATTTTCCAGTTTTGGAAATGATCTATTATTTCAAAAATAAGGTACAAAATTTCAAAAGCTCACAATTTTTTTAAAATGCGGATATTTTTTGGAAATTTCAAAGATATTGCAAAATTTCAGAACATGTTCACGAATTTGAAAAATAATTGTGGGTTTTTAAAATGTTGATGAATTTTAAGGGGTTCGGGAATACATAAATCGTTCGATGGACCGACCCTACCCGGCTAACGGTTTGTTCGGTACAAGAGCCCCGCAGACCAAACTTTTAGGAGATATCAGGGTCCATAAAAAAAAGTAACAACACAAGCAGTTGTCTCAAAAAAAGGCAGTTGTTACATTCTTCCTCGATCGACTACCTTTGCACCCGCAAAAAAAAATGTGCACACTGCACAGGAGGCGCGCCCCAACCTGTAGTTGTACTCGGTTCACTTCACGAATAATCATATGAAACTGGAAACACAAAATTAGTACATTAGTAGAAAAAAAAGATGTATGAAGCCTTCGCATTCAGATAAAATCCATACTTGTGCATGCATGGTTCAACGGGGGCGTCCTGCAGGGCCACCTTACTTAATTTATGGACAATGGCACGTTTAATTCAAGTACCATGGAAAATTTCTTTTTTGTATCATGGCAAAAATAATTTACATACATGGCATTTTTCTTATACAAAGCATGACAATTATAAGAAAAAATAGAATGGAAAATTTTAATATGCATCTACCATGGCAACTTTGTTCATATTTTCAGTACGCCACTACAATGTCTAGTCCATTGACCATGTCATGGCAAAAAAGTTATGTGGATTAAGATATGCAATTTTTTTCAAAAATGCATGCCTCATACATCAAAGCAAGTTTTGAGATATTTCATGGAATTTATCACATGACAAACATGTATGAAAATAACATGTATGAAAAATTTGATGTTCATAACATTTTATCCTTTTTAAGAGCATGGCAAATTTTACTTTGTGGCATGGCAAATTTACCTATTTCCATGGCAAGTTTACTTTTATTGCCATGAAAACTTTTACCTTTTTTATTTGCCATGGAAATTTTATCTTTACCATATATGGGAATTTTTAATTTAATTGCTGATGAAAAATTTACCTTTTTTGCCATGGCAAATTTACTTATATTGCCCTGTAAATTTACCTTACATCCATGCAAAATTTTAGTTTCATCGTTTGTGGGATTCTTTGCTTGCATGGGACCACGGTAATTTTTCTATATGAAACATGAAAATTACTATTAAACAATATATGGTACACTTTTTTGTGTTCTACGTGATGGCAATTTTTAATCCACATTTTTTGTGCCTTCATGTATGTTGTAAAACACCTTACAAAATCAATCCACATTTTGTGTGCTAACGTTTTTAAAATCATAGGTAAATTCTAACTCGTCCCACTCGTCAAATAATACCAGAAGATTTAATCCACATGTTTTACCACGACAACTTAAAATACACCATCATGGTAATTTTTATTAATTAAAGCATGAAAAACTTTATAAACTAGAGTATGGCCAACACATATCATATTTTTCACAAGGTAGAAACATATACCACAAGGCCAATGCATATTATATCCTCACCAAATTGCTATGCGTTACATATTTTTGTGTATTTTTTCCTCTGCATTTTTTTTGTAGTCTCAACAGTTTTAGGATGTGATGTTTTGAATCTACAATAAGACATGGCAAAAACCAGCTTTTTCTAGCCCTGCCAGTGCAAGAGGGACGTCTTTTGGGCCAGCGTTAATAAGGCTTGTTTTTTGGGCCAGTGTTGGATTGATGCAAACGCTATTAGCGAGCGATGGGTCGCGCTGTTCGATTGATCGACCCGGCCCAGCTAACGGTTTGTTCGGTACAGGAGATATCAGGGTCCATAAAATCAAATTAACATCACAAGCAGTTGTCTCAAAAAATAAGGCAGTTGTTACATTCTTCCTGGATTGACTGCCTTTGCACCAAAAAAAAAAAAAACCGCACACACTGCACAGGAGGCGCGCCCCAACCAACCTCTTAGTTGTACTCGGTTCACTTAATAATCGTAGGATACTGGAAACACAAAATTAGTACGTAGCAGAAAAAGAAGAAGATGTGTGAAGCTTTCGCATGACGATAAAATCGAAAGTTGTGCACGCATGGTTCAACGGGGGCGTCCTGCAGGGCCACCTTACTCAATTCTCAGATCAGGCAGTTGGAGCAGCGGCGGTGGCCCCTTCCTCAGCGGACATGGTTTTGATCTTGCCCTTGCCCTTCCCCTTGGGCCTGCCAGCGGCAGCGCCGGCGAAGCCAGGGCCGAGTAGCTTGGGACACAAGAGCGGCGCGCTGATCTCCATGACGGAGACCGTGAAGGGGCGCGCGGCGACGACCTTGACGAGCTTGGCGACACTTTCCGCGCCTGGGGAGCGTAGGTACATCTGGCCGTCCTTGTCCATGGAGTAGTCGATGGTGCCCATGTCCTTATCTGTGTTGGAGAGCATGGTCTGGAGCTTGGCAACGTTGGTCTTCATCTCGCCCAGCTGGATGGGGTCGAAATACTTGATGAGCACATGATGCAGGAGGATCGTCCGCTGCTTTGCGGCCGGCACCGCCAAGAGTGGCTTTACGGCCTTCTCGGGGACGACCAGCACGGAAGCCGACTTGAGGCGGCTCACGTCATCGGCGACCTTTGTCTCCTTCAGGAGCCTCAGGAAGGTCGCGTACTGGGGCTTGTCAGCGAGCATCTGCACCACATCGATGGCAGCCAGCGACGCTGGCGTCGCCACGGCGAGGAGGTGGAGTGCGAGAAGGAGTTTGGACGCCATCGTGGTTGATTGTCGATATGACGGTGATGGTCGAGATGTATGGCTGATTATAAAGGCTGGGGTTATTGCTATTTTTGTCGAAGAAGAGTTTGTTTCCTCCAAACATTCTGCGGACGGCAAGCCACTGGTTTCGGGTAATTTCAGACCATGGTTTCTATTAATGGGAATCGAAGGGAAGGCCTCTCTTTCTTCAAAAAGAAAAGAAACTTCCATTGGTTCACATATTGTGGCCACTCCACATCTATATGCCGGTTCTCCGTCCTTTACGTGTTTATTTATAGGTGTTACCAAAGAAGGGAGGTGTGGACGTGGGGTTTTAATCTAGTTCAATATTTTATATTTACATTTCTACGTGGTTCAAGATTTTGTATTTGCATGTCAATATCTTTTATCAGTTCTATAGTGTTGTACAACATAATTCCTGATTATTCTTTTAGAACTTTTCGTATGATTGTTTTGTCCAAAAATTAAAATTTAAGTTAATGGGTATACCAACGCCCTAGCTCATTCACACCTTTCCCTTCCTCCAACCAATCCAGCAGCAGCTGATCTAAAACAAAAAATAAACTAATCCAGTTCGGCATGAGTGATGAGCTATCTCAAAAACAACGAACAATCGTCCCTTGGTCCAATCGGTACAAATCCATTTTTGCTCTGATTGGTTATTCCTTGCACACAAAAAAAGGTTATTCCTTGCACAGTATAAAACGTTGTGCACCTAGTAATTTCTTTTTCACTCGCTCACCTAGATATTTTTACCTCTAGTTTTCTATTTGGAAATGATATAGAGCCAACGTTTCTCGGGAGCGGTTCTTTGAGCGAATGGTCTATGGGACATATGATCCTGAGCATGACTATCAACACGCTGACATGTGACAATCGCGGTGGGCACACTGTTTGCTCAAACGCACCACCCCTGAGTGAACGACACACATGTTCGCTGGATTACTCCCTCCGTCTGAAATTACTTGTCGCAGCAATAGACAAAAATGGATGTATCTAGAACTAAAATACGTCTAGACATATCCATTTCTCTGACAAGTATTTCCGGACAGAGGGACTATTATTTTTGAGAGAAAGAGTCCGTGTGTAGCTTGGCATTCCCCCATGATGTAGCATACAATTACCGAAAACATGTTCTGTGCAACATGGAATTTTTTATGCTTGTAGCATGGCAATTCATAGTACTGTTGTCCCATAACAAATCTTTTTTACTGCAACATGGCAATCTTTTTCTTCTAGCATGGCAATTACTAAAAATGTGGGCAATTTTCTCTTCTATAGCGTCGTAATTATCTCTGTTATAGCATGCCAATTCTAGCATGACTATCAATAACCATGTGGGAAACTTCTATGTGGTATCATGTCAATTTTCTCTGCTGCAACTTTTTTTCTTTTTCGAAAAGAGGGGACATCCCTCTGCCTCTGCATCGAGTGATGCACACAGCCTTTTATTTATCATAGCAAAGTTCATCATCCGACCATAACAAAGTTCAACCAATAAATTGTCGCACATGACTGCCCCACGGGAAAATAAAAAAATAGAATATCACATGGAAATTAGCCTCATGCATCACAAAACCTACTAGTAGGCCACCAACCAAATCGGCTGAACAAATCCCCAGAGACCATTTCCCATCAGTTGCACCCAAAGACCGTGGGCGTTCAATCCTCCTCTTTGCTATATGAACAAGTCACCATAGTAGCTTGGCAAGTGGGCATGGAAAGAATAGATGCTGAATCGACTCCTCATCGCCACAAAAGCAACACTTAGTGCATCCTTGCCAATCTCTTTTGTTAGATTATCTTTTTTCAGGATGACCTTGCGATCCAAATACCACATGAAGATTTTTATTTTCAACGGGACATTCATTTTCCATATACATTTGTGGTGAAAAGGTACATATATACTATCTATAACATGACTAACATGACAATTCTCTACGCACGACGTGGCAAACTCTGGCGTCGTTCGGAGCCTCCCAGAGCGAACCACGCCGTTCAAAGGAGCCTGGCAGAAAGGACAATCCTTCGTACCATTGATACTACTGGGTGGAGCACGTTGTCTCCCAATTAAAGTACTTTCTTTTTCTCTTCAGCTCTGCCCTAACCGATGGACCAATTAGTGGCCTGCCAGCTGAAAATGATGCTGTGGTGCCGAACTACGCGTCGACGGCTGATGCACGCTGCATGACTTGATACATGACTTCCATGAGTCTATAGATAAAAGACGAAAGAGGAAGATTTTTCCATGACTATGGGCCACTGACGCTGTTCTCAAGCTAGCCAAATTTTCAAAGGTTGACGGACGGCAGACTTTGACCATTAACCAGAGTCTCCAAGACCGTACCGCGCGCTACCGTCCTCTATAATACAGGGCTAGTAATAACGTTATACTATGCAGCTAGAGAGGATCATGGAGCGCTCTTCTTCTTCCATCGCAAGAACTGTTGCCTTCCTGGCGCTCATCTGCTGTTGGTTAGCATGCTCGGCGGCGGCCCAAGGTAAATAATTAACTACTACTCGCAGCTCAATTCCCCAATTAGGATGATGATTGATGATACATGCAGTTGTTCCGGACGGACGCCGTGAGCCAAGGACTCCGCCGTCGCCACTGCCCGGGAACCAGAACCCAGTGGAGGCTCCGGCTGAGATTGCGTCGCCACCACCGCCCTTGGAGACAGCGGCGCTTGCGCCGCACCGCAAGACTCTGCAGCAGGCTGTTTTGAGCGTTCCTCATCTATGAAGCACTGTCGCTCCGATATGTTCTTGTCTATGCATGTACGGTTGATGATGGTGCCAATTAAGCTAATAAATATAAGACCACGTGACGTGTAATCTTACGTTCTTGGTGATGAAGATTGTTTGCTGTGTTGGCGACGGAAACTATTAATAACAGACAAAAAAATCGAACAACCCAGCAAGTTCGATGAGGCGGCAAGCATTCTCTGTGTGTCGTTGCGGGTAGGGGGGGGGGGGGGGGGGGGGTTGTCTTTTTCTCTCTCTCTCTCTCACAGTGTAACACCCCCTTGTAATAAACTCTGTGACACTCTGTTAAAACTGCCAAGTCATGATCATTTGCAGTGCCATGTCATATGGGTTAATGATCCAATTCAAATTCACATCTGAAAATCAACTCAAATTCAAAAGTGGATTATAAAGTTGGTCAAACTCTGTTGGGAAAATGTTCATTAAATGGCAAATAATCCAGGAACATTGCTAAAACCAATATCAAAATATTTGGAGTTGGACAAGTAACTCAAACAAGATGAAACAGCACCCAAAACAGCAATATTAATTCATTTAAAATCATTACTAAATCAGATGGCTTCCAAAACTGTTCATACCACTTTTTGGTGAGAGCTAATATTGCATTGCAATATTTGGGCCAACATCCACATTTTTCAAAAGAGCACAAGTGGCCTAATCATTTTGAAACCGAAAAAGGAATAAAAGAAAAGGGAGAAGAGAAATAAGAAAAGAGAGAACGCTACTGTTGGCTGGGCCTAAGTGCATAGTGTGCAGCCCAGTCCAACAACAGCCCACACCGTCTCCCTCCTCCCCGTGTCGTCTTCGCCGTGGCTGCGCGCGCGCGCGCCGGCCAAGCGGCGACACGGCGGCAGCCACCGACGAAACAGGGAGGCTGAGGGGATAAGGACGCGCCTGTGCGTCTCCCCTGGTCCTCCCCGTCACTTCTCCCCCTCTCCCTCGCTCGCTCCGCTCCTCCCCTCGTTCAGATCCGAGCGCAGCCGAGCGGGTCCGCCGCTACTCGCCGTCGTTTTCGCAGCCACCGGCCTCGTCTCGCCTCACCACCGTGTTCCTCGTCTCCGCCGTGGTCGACCGCGTCGTCCGTTGCTCTCTGGTGGAGCTGGGGAGCTCCACAGGCGTCGATCTTCTCCGCCCCTTTCGCTTCGGGCGCCGACGCCTCGCCACCGATTCCGTCGACCCCTGCTGCTACAAAGCTTTCGAGGGCTTTTCTTGGCCACTCGGTGAGCACCCGCACTCCTCTCTTTCCCCTAGGTAACCGCGTAGCTCCCCTGGTTAGATGCTGCGCTGTCGCCGCCGTGACCGAGCTTTGCTCGCCGCCGTTGAGCTCCAGGCTCACCCACCAGTGCACCTCGAGTTCGTTCGAGCGTGTCACCGTGTTCAGTAGGTCGCTAGGAGTACATAGCACAGGCGCGCGCGCTTCCTAGAGCTCCGCAGCCTCGAATCCGTCGACGCCCGAGCTCCGGCCGCCGCTTCGAGCTTGTTTCCGGCGAGCTCCGACCACCTTAGCCCGCGGGACTGGCGCCGTTGGACGCGGTTCGTTCTCAGCTCTCAAACGCACCCAAACACGCTGCGACTGGTGCCCTGTAGCTCGATTCCGAGCAACTCCGGCGCTCGGCCGCCGCAGATCTGGTCGCCGGAGCTTATTCCGGCGACGACGCCGGTGAGGCTGACCTGGCACTGACGTGTGGGGCCGCCTGAGCCACTGACGGGTGGGCCCAACTGACTCGTTGACCGAGTCAACGTGCTGACGTGGCAGCACAGTGCCACTGACGTGTGGGCCCCGATGGCTAATTAGACTAATTAAACAGTTAATTAAATAAAGATAATTAGATTAACCTAAATGTCTCACTGACATGTGGGGTCCACCCCCTAATTAACCCTGGTAATTAAATTAATTCACTGGTTAGAGAAACAGAGGCTGACATGTGGGTCCCACTGGACCCACATGTCAGGTTTGACCCTGGTCAACCGCAGTTGACCTGCTGACATCACTATGACGCAATGCTGAGGTCATAATTCATTTTCTGATAAATAAAATAATTCCAGAAATTCAAATAAACTTTAAAAATTAATAACTTTTAAACCGTAGCTCGGATCGAAAAAGTTAAAACATGAAACTTGCTCAGAACGACGAGCCGAGTCTGATCGTGCCGTCTGTTTCTCCATCGGAACCCCCTACGTAGAAGAACTCGTAACTCCGGACCCGAATTCGGCAGATGAATAGTGCACACACGTCGGATATTAAATCCCAGAATAATTCTAAAAATAACTAAAATGACTTAGATGCATAATTAGGCAACCCTGCACTGCATCATAGCATCACACGCACCGTATTGCATTTGTTTGCATTATGTTTACCTGTTTTTCCCCCCTCTTCTCTCTCGGTAGACCCCGACGTTGACGTAGCTCCCGAGGCAGACGCCGCACAGGAGTACGACTACGTCCCCGACGATACCACTGAAGACCTTGTCCTTGCCCCAGAGCAAACAGGCAAGCACCCCCATTTTGAACATGCCTATATCGCCTATTCTCTTCTCTCTTATGCTTGCATTAGAACTGCTACTGCTACTGTTTCCTATATCTGTTGCATAGCCTGTTTATTGTAACCTGCCTTGCTACCTTACTGGTTATCCTAGACTGCTTAGTATAGGCTGGGTAGAGACACGACAGAGACCTCCACTTGATCCCGTCTGCCTTGCTGTATATCAGAAGACCCGATCATCGGGATTGAAGACCAGACCCTGGCACCGCACATCACTTCCCCTTAGTTGCCGACACTGCTGGGTTACCGTCGAGTGCCGAGGGTGATACCTCGTCAGCACTTCTGATGTTAACCTTGTAGGTTAGTTACTCGGTCGTGGTAAGCGAGGGTGATTCCTCCTACACCACCCCCGATAACGACATCGTCGCGCAACTCCTCAAGTGTGGACCTCGAGGGTGATTCCTCCTTCGTTCACCTTGATGATAACATCGAGCGGGAATTCCATCGAGGGTGATTCCTCAGGGTTCCCTTCGGTGTCAGACACACAGTTACTATTGATGAGTGGACTTGCACTAAACCATGATACTAAAGACGGGTCGGCCCTGAGGGGTACCCGCGCGAGATTATTGCGAAGTGATGTGGAGTCGGGTTGACCTGGATGGTGCCCGCGAGATAACTACGAGGCGTGGCCGGGCATTCTTAGCCCTTGCCGCAAGTCCTCGAGACGGGGCGACGGGGTCACATCGATCGTGAGTCTCTGCTCGTTTCCGCGCGCTCCTAATCCACTACGGTTTGGATATTTGATCCGAGGGGCCTCTGGCCCGATAGCACTAACCATCACGTGGGCATAGTATGGGCGTTCCGCGTCGTATACTTCAGTCGGAGCTTAATGGACGTCAGCGACTGAGCGGCGCGCGCTGAATTGGACTGGGAACGCAATCGCGCTTGTATAAGGGGTTGCTAGGTCTGCTTTCAGCCGCGTACGCAACGTGCAGGAGTTCCCGGGGCGAAGGCCCAAGACCCCTGGGCGCATAGGTTTAGTCCGGCGTGCTGACCTCTCTGTTAGGTATTCGGTCGGGTTGCGGCGTGTTGCTTAGCCGAGGCCGGGCATGACCCAGAAAAGTGTGTCCGGCCAGAGTTAAGTGAGCGTGGTGGGTAAGTTGGTGCACCCCTGCAGGGAAGAAACTTCTATCGATAGCCTGTCCTACGGTAACGGACACTCGGAGTTGTATCCCGATCGGTACAACTAGAACATGTGATGAGAACTGGATAGTATGGCTCTGAGATTGCTTTCTCGCAGGGAGTCGAGAAAGGATCTCAGGTCGAGGTTGATGATACTACTACTACTACTTTATATTATGTTCATCTATTCTCGTCTATTGCTGCAAGACTGTCGAAGATTGTTGAAGATGCTAGTCTTCGATAGGACTAGGCTTTCCCCCTCTATTCTGGCATTTCTGCAGCCCAGTCCACATATACAGCCCCCTTTGAAAATGATGCATATGTAGTGTAGATCCTTACTTGCTGAGTACTTCGGATGAGTACTCACGTTTACTTTATTTTCTTTATCCCCATATTCCATTTGATGCCACCAGACGACGGAGCCCCTGAGCCAGACGCCCCAGCCGACGACCAGTACTACTACCCGCCTGGCGAGTACTACTTCTACGAGGAGCCGACTGACGACCAGGAGTAGGATCGGAGGGTCCAGGGCAGGAGGCCTTCGCCTTTCGATCGTAGTATTTTATTTTACCCCGCCTCTGTGAAGGCTTATCTCTTTCTCTCTCTGTAATATATCTGTACTCAGATATCTAATGCTTCCGCTGACGCTTGTATGCCATCGAGCTATGTATTCGAGCCCTCGAGGCCCTGGCTTGTAATATTAAGCTTGTATGACTTTATTTATGTTTTAGAGTTGTGTTGTGATATCTTCAAGTGAGTCCTTAGGCTTGATCGTGCGCATTTGCGTGTATGATTAGTGCACGATTAAGCCGGGGTCGTCACACTCAGGACACAAGATCAATACTTGAAACTTTGCAGCAAAACATTAAACATAGTATTTGTAGATTTTGTTTTTGGTACACGTTAAATAGCTAAATGATCAAATTCGTTTACACATTTTTGTTGCACCACAGAAATATCTGAAAACTTCTAGGCACTGTTACTACAAAAGTTTTTTGGCTTGCAAAGTTTCAAGTATGGTCCATATAAGTCGAAGTATGGCCAAATTGTGAAGGAAATTCGCACATGTGCTCACTGGACTCCACAGTTTTATACTCACGAAGCTGGATCATAGCCAAAGTACAGTAACTCATGTGCTTGCTTTCACCCATATAAAGGAAAATTTCAAGAATGGTGTGCCACATCGGATAAACAATTTTTTTTAGGTGAAGACAGTGAACTAGCACGGATCTTGATGCAAAATCAGAAAATTAATCTTGTTAGAGGGTACACCTACATGGTGGTTCAAAAAAAAATCTACTCTCATTTGCCCCCTTATTTTTGGTAACAGGCAGATTTATTTTAATGTTCCTCAAGCAAGAAAATATAAAAAAGGGACTTAACAAATAAATTGATCAGATAGCTCATAACAAGTCATACTCAATATGCCTTAGAAATGATCGATTTATCACCGAGAGATAAATACAGCAAAACAAAAACAAATCCTCAGCAACGAAACAATTTAACCAAACACATAATCAGAGCTCAACTTTTTCACCCTTTCATGTCAGCATGAAAAATATTCAATCAACTCTACCACGGGGATCCCGCAACCGTGTACCAAGCGCCCGCCCTTCGAGTCAGCACATAAGTCAAAATATCGGCAAGGGCAAATTAGCCCTATAAAAGCCATGATAAGTACTGTACCACCAATGTGTCCAAACAAATTTGAATGACATAGCCAGAAGAAGATTTATGATCAACATGATTCCATTTGTTTGATAAGAAACTAGCCTATTTTTGTCATATTATTTTTTCTACATCACTATAAACATATTTTTCTTTTATACACTCGGACTCTTGATAGAATGATGCAAGCAACCAATTTATTGTGAAGTTTTTAATTTGGTATCGAAGTTTTTTTTTATAAGAATAGGGCCTCAGTGGAAAAATGAAGAAGACTACAACAATGACTACACTAGTGTATCAATTCTTCCCCGGAGGTGTTATCTGACAGCGTGTTTGGTTCGTGCGAACTAGAGATGGGGAATATGAGTTGATGGGTGAGGAGATTAAAAGCCCTTTGATTGATTAGAGGTAATGAGAGTTTAAGTTGGAAGGGGAATGAGAGTTGAGGGAGCCGATTCATAATTTATTTCCATGGGGTACCATGTTAATTCGTGAACAGAGGTCCATCGTAGACTAATTCCCATAATATACCAAACAAGGAAATGGAAGTAAAAATCTACTTCCCACTCCTAATCCCAACACAAACTCCCACCCCGGCCCCTACCCCAATGGTTACCGAACAGGGTGTAAAAATTGTGTTTTTGCATTCACTAGTTGGAGGGCAATCCTTGTTAGGTAATCTTGTCTTGGTCATAGCAAACAATTAGTGTCTTGTGTAGGATTGTTTAGCACGTACGTTGTGTTACGTGTAGGAAAGCTTGTGATCAACGCCGCCGTGTAATTAGATTAGGGGAGTCCTCAAGTTGAGTCCGCTTAGGACTTTGTGTCCGTGTTGGGTTAGGAGTTAGCCTAGGTCGGCTGTGTATATTTATAGGCAGCCAGGGCGTAGCTTTGTAATCGTGTGGAGGAGAATATTGTAGGTGAGAAAAACAGAAAATTAATAAAGAGAAAAGAGGGCACGACAAGGGCCCTTGGCTATCAGTTTTTCGTGTGCGTGTTCGTCCTGATTTGATGTGATCGATCCTGTGGGCGAATCCCAACAATCCTTTTATTACTTCCATTGTCTGGTGAAAAAATAAACTTAATAATGTCTGTATTACCTACCCACAAAATTCAGAAAGCAAAGGACTGATAGATTTTAGATATGAGGAACCTCTGCTTCATGACTATGACTAGGAGACTCTTGACTTAGTTGGTCTATACAAGAGAAAAGCAGGCCAGCTTTCCATGACTCCTTTTGTAACTAATTCAATGTCGTCAAGCTGCATTTTCGAAGGTCCCTTGTCGACGGATATCGATGGCAGACTTTCACCATGAATTAGATCATATCTAGATGGTTGAGTCTCCAAGACAAAGAAAAGAGCGTAACCATCCCCATTGTAGTGCTTTACCACTAACGTTCCCTATATATGATATAACTCAGAAGGAGAACAACTTAAGGTATGTGCCTCGTTAAAAACAGGAAGCACTTGCTAGCACAGTCGTAAAATTTCTTATTCTGAATATTGTGATCTTGTCACATATTTGTTTTTCAAGTGATCCCTATATTTGATTTTATGATTATGATTTGTCTAAACAAAAGCACTACAATAACTATTATGCTACACTGTGAATTTCGACTATTTACATGTTCAGTTCCTACAGAACCTGAATGGATCAGAGCACAATCTTCTTCGATGAATCTAAATAACATCGTTTTTGAGCCAACTGTTTCCAACTATGTATAAGTAGTCGTTAACATAATGTGAAGCTGATGTGAGACATATTATTTCTACGTATATTCTTTTTTCCTTCTAAGGTGTACAATATGGTTATAATTTGGTTTTCTGTCCGGTTGCTTTCAGTCTTAAATTCATTCCTTTATAGACGATTCACATAAAGATTTAACATGCAAAGGTTGTGTGGCATACCGCAAAGCCATGCCCAAAATCTAGTACTCCCCCCGTCCAAATTAATTGACAGAACCTTAATATAACTTCAGTACAAAGTTACACTAAAGCTACGCCAATTAATTTGGATCGGAGGGAGTATAAGGTATATTATGGCCTATACATTATTATACTTCTAAGTTTGTAGTGAAGTACGCCCTATTTTAGAGTTTGGCACACGACTTCTGATTTTGCGGGCTTAACTGCTGCTGCAAGCTGCCTGACCGGGAGACTCTTGACTTCGTAGGTCTAGTCTATACAAGACGAAACAACAAGATCTTTCCACAACTACTTTGCCGCAAATTTCTTGTCCTCAAGCTGCATTTTCCACACGGCAGATTTTGACCATGAACTAGAGCAAGCATTCATATCTGCACGGTCAAGTCTCCATGACCAAGAAGAGAGCGCAAATGCGTAGCCATCCCCGGTGTAGTCTAGTACCACTACTACTAGTACCGTTCCCTATTTAACATATGGCCCACAAAGTGAACAACGTACGGACTGAGAAGCCGGCCAGATGAATATGCACCGTTCTTCTTCCCTCGCATTCGCTATGGCCTTCCTAGCTATCGTTTACTGTTTCATGCCGTCGCCATGCTCAGCAGCGGTCCAAGAAGGTATGTAAAGAACTGTGTGCAAGCCATTTTTGTAAGGGAATTTTCTAAGATTAGGCGGCCGGAATGACGATTGATCATGTTCATAGGTGTAGCTGTTCTGGACGGATCCCGTACGCAAATCATTGGACCTCCGTCGCCGCGGTACGGGCCGCCGAGGCAGCCAGGCTATGAGCCCCCGGCCGCTGCCGCCACATATGCCACACCGTAAGACCATGTTGGTGGCTGCTAAGGCCCCTCACGCATTAAGCAGGCCAAAAATCAGAGTGTATACGGTGATAAATAAAATCCAGATGACTTGACTATACTGAGAAGTTGTGATATTAATTATTAGTTTTTTTTTTTTGGAATGAAAGGGGTTTCCCCCCCACCCCATTTTTATTAATGAAGCGAACCGGAAACAGTCATCCACGAGTTCAAACATAAGAAGATCAGGTCCTCTCCCAAGCACTCTCAAACTCTCTTAATCATTACAGACCCGGAATGGTAGGGACAGCTACGGAGCACACTAACACCATGGCATAATCCCAGCCATCTGGACGTCTGCGCTCATCTCCAAGCAATCCGCATCAGCTCCCTGCGCTTTTTGTCCAGAAGAAGAATACATCTTTGTAGCAGCACTGCTTGAGTGTCGTCGCAGAGTACCTTCCATTGCTGTAGATGAGACCTTAGTTTCACAAGAACACATGCGGCATTTCTCCAAGTGCGGCCCTGAAAGCAAAATTCATTTCTTAGTTTCCAAAGGCTCCATAAGGATGCAGCCACTACCAAGTTCAGCACAGGCTTCTTTTTACATTTTTGCCACAAAGCAATAACATCATAAAAACTGGTAATGAAAGGGCATTCAAAACAGACAGAGACAAATTCCCAAACTATTTTTGCAACAATACAATCAAACAGCAAGTGTTGCACCGTTTCATTTTCGTTGCAAAAAAGGCAAGTCATGTCATCAACCTGTCTCCTTTTGGCTAAATTATCACGAGTAAGGATCTTGTTGTAAACCCCCAGCCAAATAAAGACATGTATTTTTTGAGGGCATAGAACATTCCACAGTTTGTCATCTACAGCCGAAACTATCCCCCCAAAATTGATCTGCTTTTAAAGAGACTTGACTGAGTACACCCCGTTAGTCTCCAAAGACCAAATGGGGATGTCATTCTCATCCCGTAACTGAGTTTTTCTAACCATTTCAGCTAATTGGTTCCATCTCTCAAAACCTGTCATATCCACACATCTGCGAAATGTTAGATTAAGTTGGACACCATCCCAGACTTGTGCCACAGAGCACTCAGTTTGATTACAAATGATGAACAGGTCCCAGAATTGAGTTTTGAGGGAACAATCCCCTACCCAAGTGTCGTGCCAGAAGCTAATTCTCTCCCCATTTCCCAGTTGCCACTTATAAAAGACTCTGGCAGCAGAAAAGGCCCAAGTAGCACTCCTCCAGAATGTAGAGCCAACCCCACATTTGGACCAGAGGATGTTGGGAGATTCAATATCATATTTATATGTGATCAGTTTCTTCCAGGCACTATCATTGTTATTAAAAAACCTCTTGCTCCAGGAAGCCAATAGAGCCATGTTGAAATCCCTTATGTTAGGGATCCCTACAGCTCCAAACTCCTTTTTTCTAGTAACCATGCCCCAGTTAGCTAAATGATATTTATGCTGGTTATCCACATTCCCCTAGAAAAAGTGAGCCATTTGAGAGATAATAGCATTTACAGCCCACTTGGTAAATTTAATCATAGAGATCAAGTAAGCAGGAATACTCACAATACAAGCACACAGCAAAATGATTTTTCCTTTGTAAGTAAGGTATCTCCCTAACCATCCAGAGATGTTTTTAATAATCCTATCAATGATAGGTTGCAAGTCCTCTTTCATTAGTTTGTCATAGTGCAGAGGCACTCCTAAGTACTTAATTGGGAAATTCCCAAGTTTACAGCAAAAGATATGAGCAAATTCCCAAGCAGTTTCATTATCCACATTGATAGTCAATAGGTCACTTTTTTAATCTTCATACCCGACAGATTTTCAAAGCAAGATAGCAACCATTTAAAGTTCCTAGCTTTATCTACAGAATTTTCCAGGAACAAGATAGTGTCGTCAGCGTACTGTAAACTGATCACCCCATCAGGGATAGCATGAGGCAGAGGCCCCGACATTAGACCTTGTGAAGCGGCTTTGTGTAACATTTTAGAAAAAACATCAGCAACCAGATTAAAAACAAAAGGAGACATTGGGTCCCCTTGTTTCAGTCCCTTCCCAGCTAAGAAATGAGGTCCCACTGTATCATTGATCTGCACACTAAACATGCTTTGGAGGATAATAGTTTTGATCCATGAGATCCACTTGGGACCAAACCCCCTGGATTGAAGCATGTCAAATAAAAATTCCAAACTAACCCTGTCGTAAGCTTTCTCATAATCTAGCTTAAGCACTAGACCTTGCGAATTAGTTTTTTTAACCTCATGAATCACTTCATGGGCCATCACAACACTCTCTAGAATATATCTCCCCTTAATGAAGGCTGTCTGGTTCAGGGAGATGAGTCTATGACCAATAGGGGACACCCTATTTGTGTAACACCCTGGATTTTACCCATTTTCTTTTTCTTTTGATTTTGGTTTGGATTTGCCTTTCGGTGGCTTAGTGGTCTTGAAACCTGGAGAGATCACCCTCGATTCCTCTCCCAAGTGGCTTGTCAATCTCAAAACCACCCCAAGACCTTGCCATTTCCATCTCGGACCAATCCCAATATTCTTTTTTCTTGGGAATATTCCTTTTTCCTATTAAAGGAATAACTCTGTCTGCCGTGGGTTGTGAAGCAACCCACATTTCCATCATTCCGAAAATTCCCAAATAATTCCCATAAATTGTATGGGTCATATATTCCTCAGATATGTTAAAATCCTTCCTTGCATGTCCAGAAATATTTCACCAATGTTTCTTTTCTGATTCTGCCCCATCTGGCAGTTTGTGAAGCAAGTACCCTTTATATTTGCTTGCTTGCTCTCAAACTTTTTGTGCACTCTTTCCTATCCATATAATTGTCTCTTGCCAAAATTCAACTCAAGTGGGCTAGTAAATATTCCTTGGCAAATTTCCAAAGTTTCTGGTCAACTGGAAGCTTAATGAAGGAAGTACTAGCTAGGTTGATCCAAATGAGTTGAAATTTTGTAAGCATCTTCATATGCTTAAATTAACACTATACACAAGATTTGAGCATCATTCCAGCATCTATGTGAGCACACCTCCCAATCATTGTTTCTGGTCAGATTTTCACATTGTGAAGCAGCTATATTTTATATTGCTCCATAATTACAGAAAAATTACCAGAGCATTCTTATACCCATATCACCCATCTCCACAAAATTTGGGCTAATTTCAGCTTCCCATTAATTCCCTAGAATTTTTCCAAGATTCTGGTCAGAGAGGATATCTGTGAAGGAAGTACTATTTTGGCATGTCCAAATGGTACGAAAATTTTACAGAATCTTCATATGATCAAATCATCATGCTATATCAAATTTCAGCTCAAGTGGTTACTCCATGACAGTGGTCCGCCCTAATCAAGTCTCTGGACCAGATTGGTCAGTTGCAAGGCAATCCTATCAAACCTTGGTCCATTTCTCTCCAAACTCCACAGGATTATAGTCCTTCCTACCCTGAACCCCTGTGACATCCTTGTTAGCCATTATCCTCTTCATCCTGACCACAGTTTCATGCCCAAGTTTGCTGCTGGAAACTGTTTAACCTGGGTTCAGTCACACCAGTGATTGCTCGTGACTTCCAGCTGCATAGATTCACTTCGGGAAGGAAGGAGAAGACTCTAGACATCCTTTGGCAGCAAGTTGGGTGTGGCAATGCCGTGGCCACGCGGTGACCACGCGTCTGGAGTGCCAGCCAGCGCGCTCTGGCGATGGAACCCCTCAGGTTCGTCTGTTCCTCTTCTCCTCGCCACCTAGCCATGTCTAGGGGCTTCGCCTCATCGTCGCCCTCCTCCTGGAAGCCTCTCCCCCTCCTCTTTCCTTTTCCTCGCGCCACGGCGATCGCCATCACTATTCTGCCCGTGACCGTCGTCGTCGTTTTCTCCGGTCCCCTCCTCCTCGAGTCCTCCCGAAGCACCTACGAGCCTCTCCACCCCTCCGCGAAGCCACTCGACGCCGGAAACGGACAGCCACGCCACCCCGTGCTCCAGTGCGCCCATAAGATCGCTGCCGTGGCCGTCCTTATCACCTTGCCGTCGCCCGGCTATTTATAGGCCCGCCCGGCGGTCTCCGAGCTCATCACCAGCTCCACCGCCCTCCACTACCCCTCCCTAGCCTCCTCTCCTTGCGCCGGAGCCCCTCCCCGACCATCACCACCTCCATGGCCACCGCCCCTGCCCTCTGCAATTCCGGCGAGCCGAGCACCCCTTCTCCCTCTTACCACCACCAGAGGACCACCCGGAGCCCGTAGAACCTCCCCGTAGCCTCAGCCCCTCCTCTCCACCACCGTGGCGCCCGCGCCCAATCTCGCCGGAGCCGCCGTCCGCCACGGTCGTCGCCCCACTCATCTCGGTGCTCCTCGGCATCCGTGTTGGCGCCGCCTCCTCGTCGCAGCGCCGTTTCTTCTCTCCCTCGAGCTGCCTCACACACCTCTTGTGGTTTCTCTCTATCTTCTTCTCTCAAGAACACAAAAACACACACACACACACTTCACCGTGGAGAAAGCCAGCTTTGCTATGTTGCTCCCGGTGAGAACACACACGCTACATTGTTTTCTCCAGCCCTCACGGCCTTTTATTTTCCATTACTCAAAGTAGTAGTATATATACACAAGGTTTAGGCACTCCTGCCATGCACTTCACGCCACCACTTACGCCACTACTCCACTAACCACTAACGCATGACCTTCTCTCTCACTCCTAGAATCACTCCAGGATGCATAAGACTAGGCCAACATGCAACACACGCCCCAAGCTAGCTAACAACCTCAGGTCTAGCTAATTAACTAACATACTCACCCGGCTACTACTTGGCAAAAGCAAGCTACATGCATGCACCTATCACTATCGAACCATCCTGCTCAACCGGCTCGACGTATATCTTGTCATGCTCCAGCATTGCCACGCCATGCCACTTCTCATGGCATCGCCGTATCACACGGCACCATCAGCATGTCGTCGCTCTCGCCGCATCGCACGGCCCCGCGGCAACTCGCCTCCTCCGCGCGCCTCCGCTGAAACTCGCCGGCTTCGTACGCATCACACGTACACCTTACCGGACTACAACAGGGTACATGAACACCTAACTACATGCAAACCTCAAAACTAATCATGCAGATACATCATGACAAGATTAGCCCTAACAATCGGTGTGATACGGGGATGGATGCACCACTCCTCCGCGAGCACGCCGGTGTGCCGAGCACCGCGAGAGGTGGCCGGAGCCACCGGCAAACCTCGTCGGAGCTCGCCTTTGCTCCGGCCAGACGCGGGCGAAGGGAAGGAGACGACGCCGCCCCGCCAGCTGGCCAGTGGGCCCCGCCAGCTGGCCAGTGGGCCCCACGACCCCACCCGTCAGTGACTGACCGCTGGCCAGCGCCCGGGCCCGCGTGTGGATAAGTGGAGACGACTTTTGATAATACGTTTTCACATTCGGAAAGTGTATTCTGGCGCTCTTCGGCCAAAATGCGTTTTCTCTAGTCTGAAAACGTATTTGCTGAAAGTGCACTTTCTGTTTAGCCATCAGGGACCTGTCTGTGAATATAATTTTTACAGATCAGTCCCTGTACTTCAAACAGCTATAACTTTTTGCTCGTGACTCCGATCGAGGTGAATCCAAAGCCCACTTCTTCGTCTCGTCGAGCTCTATCTGTTGGTATCATTTTCTTAATGTGTTGACACAGTAAAAATGACCATTTTGCCCTTGCCCGTAAGCAGCCCTCCGAGAGAGAACTGTTTCCGACAATCGTTTCCACGGACTCTCCGAACTTCTCCTCGGTGGTTTCTTCGTACCCAGGCAAGCCACGATAGCCACTTGCATGATGGATTTGCAGTAGCTATTGTTCCAACTTGGACAGTTATTTAACATGTGCCTGTTATTCTGTTTAAGAATACTGTATATGCTCATGCTTCATGCTTATCTCTACATTCTGTCCATGTGCATCTTGCTAGTTATCAAGTAGTCGTTGGTAGCATTATGCTCATGGTTAATACTTGCAGTAGTTCATGCTAAGATGATGAATTGTGTGCATGTTTCTTTATCTCTTGTTATGGTTCATCCATTCATCATGGCTCAGCACATCATCATTCAAATTTAACCGGATGTTAATCGAACTTGAACACCTGTTGGCTGAGTCATAGTGCGCCACCGAATCAAGCTCACCAGTGCAACCACACTTGCTGGGATGGGCCGGCCCTAACTCGGTCTATTGTCATGCCTTTCGCTGGTACCTCCAACCAGGGAAGGTTATGAGCGCGCGCTACCCTGGCCCGGTAGACGACTATAACCTTGTGAACCCAGTTTTTGTATTGAGCTCAGGTCCCCGTTTGTGACATTTTTGTTTGGCCACGACGGTGGCAGGTGTCAGAAGGACACATGGGTCACCCATGACATAGCCCAAAGGGGAGTGTGTCGGAGTGGCCGGGAGAGTGCCACGCAATAGACTGGGTTTTGTCGGAATGTCGTTGGTCCACCCGAATGGGAACACGAGGCCATGCATTCCGTGGTGTGGGTACAGTGTACTAACCTCTGCAGAGTGTATGATCTATCGATAGCCGCGTCCTCGGTTACGGGCACAGTTCATAGTAGGACACACTATGGGTCAACAGTATAATAATCTTGCTTATAACAACCCCGTCCGATGAAGAAATAATTTGGTTGATCTTTATGTGTTCGCGAGAGGATCACCGTGGTATCGAGGATACCGATGTTGATTGATCGTGATCACGAGAGGATCACCGTGGTTTGGTGTTACGTGGTGACCTCGGGTAAAGATCAAGCTCCTTGTGATCTTGTTATCACTACGGTATTGTAATACCAAGTTTGGTTGGTCCTGAGGTTATCGTGTAGCACACTCGATGGTAAGTTCCTACATGTGGTGGTTACGAGGTAACCCCGGACAGAGTAAGTTGCATCATGATAGTTTCAACCTGATGCATGTAGTGACATCCTGCTCATATGCCATATCATTCTAGCATCATCATGTTTACACCTGCTTAAACTGTAAATGCCATGCTGTCGCTTGTCTTGATTGCTTTGGTTGCTGTGAGCTTGCGAGTACATTCAAAGTACTCACCTGGTGTGTCATGCCAGTTTGCAGGTCATGCCATGATTGCTTGCTTGTCGAGGATTCCGAGTTTGCGAGCTAGGATAAGCGTTCCAGCCAGAGTCCCTGCGGAGTGGAGTCCATCACCGCCGTCGTTGTTACGCTGCCGAGGGTACTTCGCTTCCTCGGGTTATTCCGCTGTTAGCATAGAGCTACCCTGGGCAGGCGTAGTCTCGCAGTGCCGATGTAATCTTTGTACCCTTGTAAACTTATCCATAGTAATAAAGAGCTGATTTGTTCTATGCCAACAATGCCGTATTCCAGAAGACTTGGGCTGGAATATGGGGCGTTCCTGGTCCTCTGAGCTGAGGTGCCACAAGCGTTGGTATCAGAGCAGGTCTGGCTGTAGGACGCCCTAGACCGCGCGAACGTTAGTAACCGGTAGTATAGAGTCTAGTCGGTTTGCTGCACTTGTTTGTTACATTTGTTTGTGCATAGCATGCATATAGAATATTTATTTTGTCACTAACGGTTGATTTGGTGAGTGTAGGTGGCGTCGGTTTCGACCCACTACCTGCACCCTCCAGCTGCATATTCGTTCCTTGGTGTGGTGTTATCTCCGTCCCAGTGGAGTGATGCCAAGGTGCCTGGTGTTGTCGATCACTGGCAAGATTGATGCACCGGTACCACACCAATATATTCTCTTCAGCCACCCCTATCATTTTGGTGATAGACATGTTTCTATCCTGGATCGTGCCTTTCCACTAGCCGTGTTGGCAACCCTTACTGATCTTAGTTATCAGAAAAGGGCAATGCCCGCAAGCCTTTCTTTTCATCGCTATCCCACCCTGCCACCCACTCTCTGGACGAGTATTGTTTCTTCCGTACGCTTGACGATGATGTGGTCGTGACCTCTGTGTTCCGATCCATGATCACCAAGTCCGTCCCCGCCTCCGTATCCGTCCAGCTGCAACCGGTGTAAGCCGTGTTTGCTGTAGCCTTGTTTACACCAACTTTCTTCCACACGTGGACTCACTTTCATGCACACCGCCACAACATGTTAGATCGTAACACCGGAGTTCTTGCGAGATTGGTGTGCTTAAGTAGGAATGCATATTATTGCTGTGAATAGCTGTAGTATATGATATTGCTTGTGTGTGATCTTGTTGTTTTGTGTGCTTTTATTTTAGTCGTTTCTTTTGCTTCTTTCTTTGGGCCCTTGGTGTTACCTTATTTTCCCTTATGGAAGTTGCTCACCGACACCGGACTCAAAGAATCAGTGAAGAGGCAAGCATTTGGAAACTCAGCTCAACAATATGGGATTTGTCGCTGACTGCCTGGCATGGGGAATATCTGGTCTGATTATAATGATATC
The DNA here is from genome assembly GCA_011799875.1 of Thinopyrum elongatum. NCBI lineage: Eukaryota > Viridiplantae > Streptophyta > Magnoliopsida > Poales > Poaceae > Thinopyrum > Thinopyrum elongatum. The sequence goes on from CM022299.1 coordinate 7,372,555, forward strand.
CTGGATTGATTATTGGCATCAGGTATATATCAATGTGCGATCTTCATAGCAGTAATAATCAAATCAGCAAGAAGGCAAAGATGTGTGCATGATCAGCAGTACACTTCGGGTCAAAGGTATGGTTCACATATAAGGTTGAAATCTGCTATGAGTACAATTTGAACCAGCTATATCCCAGAAGCAAGCCAGCATATGCTAGGAACTCAGTGCCCAACAAGAAGAATACTCAAACAACTTTCTGCATACAAAAGTAACCCACAGCAGAAACATTAAAAGATATATATATATATATATGCACTCAGTTTGCTTGTGGCAACAAGGAAACTTCAGATATAAGCAACTCAGTCTTTCTACACAAGCTTGCCTCAGGAATCAAGTGGCCAGCCACACATGTTTCCATAGATGTGGTGAACATGCTGCCAAGGTCATACGAGTTACCCATACAATGATGTCAGCTCGGTGAGGATTTGACCATTGCATGAGCTATATAAGAAGAAGAAGGACGCTAGTTATACACTTCAGTGTGATGACCAACAACCTATGTAGCAAGCCGACCATCTGATATATGGCCTAAAGCATTGCTCTGTGTTATTCTTGCATGTTTAAATTAATATGCTTATGCTTGTATGCGTAGTAGTGAGCTGTATGGGACGCTGATGAACCCTTGCCTGCCTTTCTTTGGTGACGGCACCACGCTTGAGCTCTAAGCTGTTTCCGGCCGTCCGGGGTGGATGCCGACTTTATATTTCTCTTGTCAGCAACTGGCCCATGTTCTGAGCTGCTTTTCGGCCGTCGCGGGCAGCTGTTGAATTTCTTTCCGTAGCAATGACCCTATGCTTTGAGCTATTCTTCGGCCGTCTTAGGGAGTTGCTACTTTATTCTTATCGGCACCGTCTCATGCTCTGAGCTGCTTTTCAGCCGTCTTGAGTCGGGGTTGAGTTACTCCAGTAATGTCCCAGATCTGAGTTGTAAAGACCGTTCTGGTGGCTACTGGTTTATTTGCCGGTTTCATCCAAGGGTTCAGATGGTCGTTACCCTACAGCTACAACTTGTAAAGTAATATGCCTACCGGAATATTATACCTGGCAGCACCCATGGTCACCCAGAGAATCAAGAAACACATAAGGCCAAGCTCTGTCAGCTAAGGATACAGGCAAAGAAAACCATAATGAAGAAGCAAGATTGGCCATACAGGTATGATATTGGTTGAATGGTACCGATACCCCGGACAGTCTGAATCGGTACCAACCACCATGGGTGCACACCCACGGGGTATATGCCATTTGCAACGACCTCCTATCAAGGTACCCCACTCAGCCAACTATGTATGCTCAGAATTGTCAGAAGAAGACATCCAAGTCCGTCAGGTCAGCCAAAAGATCAATTCGGCAGTTGGATTCCAACAACCGTGGCAAAGCATTAGATGGCCTACTATTTACTTAAAGGTGCCGACAGACGGAATGATCAGAAGGTTGACAACTGTCTTCAAGCATGTGTCCTCACCTAGGGGAATCGATTAAAAGAGAACCTGTCGTGGACAAGATTTGTCTGCCAGAACCACCGTTGATCAAGTCTACAGAAAATACCATATAAGGTCATACACCGTTACACTAATCACGACAGTTGACAGTCAAATATCTGGTAGGAATTTTATACCCAAGAAGGTGGAGATACCCAAGATGATTTAGCAACCAGTGCAAGAAGCCAGGTTCCACCAGGAGAACGGTATGATTCACATCACCGTTTGAGTCTGGAGGGCACACAGCCATTTGAAGCCACCCAATGCAAAGAGTAAAAGATTTCGTGTCCACCGAGAGAATCTGTTCACAACTCAATGGGCGGTCGTCCGTATTGGACTTCATCACAACCCGTCCATCAAGAACTACTCTCGGACTTGCGAGAAGGACAGGTATTTCAGTCAGGATAATCCATCACACCCAGACAGGTCGGCAGACATAAAAGGATCAAAGTCAGAGTAATATATGAGGTAAGATCTGTCAGAATGAGGATCCAGTGAAACAAACCACCCCGAAGCCAGGCAGTGAGTCAGATAATATACAATGGGGACATAATACAAAGGCAAAAGGGAACCCAAGTTGGAAACGGTTTCCTCAAGTGGGAATATCCATGTTTGACCCCTGAGCAACCAAATCTCAAGGACGAGATTTCTTTAAGGGGGGGGGGGGGGGGGGAGGTTTGTAACACCCTGGATTTTGCCCATTTTCTTTTTCTTTTGATTTTGGTTTGGATTTGCCCTTCGGTGGCTTAGTTGTCTTGAAACCTGGAGAGATCACCCTCGATTCCTCTCCCAAGTGGCTTGTCAATCGCAAAACCACCCCAAGACCTTGCCATTTCCATCTCGGACCAATCCCAATATTCTTTTTCTTGGGAATATTCCTTTTTCCTATTAAAGGAATAACCCTGTCTGCCCTGGGTTGTGAAGCAACCCACATTTCCATCATTCTGAAAATTCCCAAATAATTTCCATAAATTGTTTGGATCATATATTCCTCATATATGTCAAAATCCTTCCTTGCATGTCTAGAAATATTTCACCAATGTTTCTTTTCTGATTCTGCCCCAGCTGGCAGTTTGTGAAGCAAGTACCCTTTATATTTTCTTGCTTGCTCTCAAACTTTTTGTGCACTCTTTACCATCCATATAATTGTCTCTTGATAAAATTCAACTCAAGTGGGCTAGTAAATCTTCCTTGGCAAATTTCCAAAGTTTCTGGTCAACTGGAAGCTTAATGAAGGAAGTACTAGCTAGGTTGATCCAAATGCGTTGAAATTATGGAAGCATCTACATATGCTCAAATTAACACTATCCACAAGATTTGAGCATCATCCCAGCAACTATGTGAGCACACCTTCCAATCTTTATTTCTGCTCAGATTTTCACATTGTGAAGCAAGTATATTTTATATTGCTCAATAATTACTGAAAAATTACCAGAGCATTCTTATACCTATATCACCCATCTCCACAAAATTTGGGCTCATTTCAGCTTCCCAATAATTCCCTAGAATTTTTCCAATATTCTGGTCAGAGAGGATATCTGTGAAGGAAGTACTATTTTTGCATGTTCAAATGGTACGAAATTTTTACAGAATCTTCATATGACCAAATCGTCATGCTATATTAAATTTCAGCTCAAGTGGCTACTCCATGAGAGTGCTCCGCAATAATCAAGTCTCTGGACCAGATTGGTCAGTTGCAAGGCAATCCTATCAAACCTTGGTCCATTTCTCTCCAAACTCCACAGGATTATAGTCATTCCTAACCTGAACCCCTGTGACATCCTTGTTAGCCATTGTCCTCTTCATCCTCACCATAGTTTCATGCCCAAGTTTGCTGCTGGAAACTGTTTAACCTGGGTTCAGTGACACCAGTGATCTCTCGTGACTTCCAGCTGCATAGATTCACTCCGGGAAGGAAGGAGAAGACTCTAGACATTCTTTGGCAGCAAGTTGAGCGTGGCAATGCCATGGCCGCGCGGTGACCACGTGTCTGGCGTGCCAGCCAGCGCGCTCTGGCGATGGAACCCCTCGGGTTCGTCCGTTCCACCTCCGCCTCGCCACCTAGCCATGTCTAGGGGCATCGCCTTGTCATCGCCCTCCTCCTGGAAGCCTCTCCCCATCCTCTTTCCTTTTCCTCGTGCCACGGCGATCGCCGTCACTATTCTGCCCGTGACCATCATCGTCGTTTTCTCCGGTCCCCTCCTCCTCGAGTCCTCCCGAAGCACCTACGAGCCTCTCCACCCGTCCGCAAAGCCACTCGAGCCGGAAACGGACAGCCACGCCACCCCGCGCTCCAGTGCGCCGATAAGATCGCTGCCGTGGCCGTCCTTATCACCTCGTCGTCGCCCGACTATTTATAGGCCCTTCCCGCGGTCTCCGAGCTCATCACCAGCTCCACCGCCCTCCACTACCCCTCCCTTGCCTCCTCTCCTGGCGCCGGAGCCTCTCCCCGACCATCACCACCGCCATGGCCGCCGCCCCTGCCCTCTGCAATTCCGGCGGGCCGAGCACCCCTTCTCCCTCTAACCACCACCAGAGGACCACCCGGAGCCCGTAGAACCTCCCCGTAGCCTCAGCCCCTCCGTTCCACCACAGTGGCTACCGCGCCCAATCTCGCTAGAGCCGCCGTCCGTCACGGTCGTCGCCCCACTCATCTCGGTGCTCCTCCGCATCCGTGTGATACGGGGATGGATGCGCCACTCCTCCCCGAGCACGCCAGTGTGCCGAGCGCCACGAGAGGTGGCCGGAGTTGCCGGCAAACCTCGCCGTAGCTCGCCTCTGCTCCGGTCAGACGCGGGCGAAGGGAAGGAGACGACACCGCCCCGCTAGCTGGTGAGTGGGCCCCGCGACCCCACCCATCAGTGACTGATTGCTGACCAGCGCCCGGGCCCGTGTGTGGATAAGTGGAGAAGACTTTTGATAATACGTTTTCACATTCGGAAAGTGTATTCTGGCGCTCTTCGGCCCAAATGCGTTTTCTCTAGTCTGAAAACGTATTTGCTGAAGGTGCACTTTCTGTTTAGCCATCAGGGACCTGTCTGTGAATATAATTTTTATAGATCAGTCCCTGTACTTCAAACGGCTATAACTTTTTGCTCGTGACTCCGATCGAGGTGAATCCAAAGCCCACTTTTTTGTCTCGTCGAGCTCTATATGTTGGTATCATTTTCATAATGTGTTGACACAGTGAAAATGACCATTTTGCCCTTGCCTGTAAGCAGCCCCTCCGAGAGAGAACTGTATCCGACAATCGTTTTCGCGGACCCTCCGAACTTCTCCTCGGTGTTTTCTTCGTACCCAGGCAAGCCACGGCAGCCACTTGCATGATGGATTTGCAGTAGCTATGGTTCCTACTTGGACAGTTATTTAACATGTGCATGTTATTCTGTTTATGAATATTGTATATGCTCATGTTTCATGCTTATCTCTACATTCTGTCCATGTGCATCTTGCTAGTTATCAAGTAGTCGTTGGTAGCATTATGCTCATGGTTAATACTTGCAGTAGTTCATGCTAAGATTATGACATGTCTGCATGTTTCTTTATCTGTTGTTATGGTTCATCCTGTTATCATGGCTCAGCACATCATCATTCACATTTAACCGGATGTTAATCGAACTTGAACACCTGTTGGCTGAGTCATAGTGCGTCACCGAATCGAGCTCACCAGTGCAACCACACTTGCTGGGAAGGGGCGGCCCTAACTCGGTCTATTGTCATGCCTTTCGCCGATACCTCCAACCAGGGAAGGTTATGAGCGCGTGCTACCCTGGCCCGGTAGACGGCTATAACCTTGTGAACCCAGTTTTGGTATTGAGCTCAGGTCCCCGCTTGGGACAGTTTTGTTTGGCCACGACGGTGGCAGGTGTCGGAAGGACACAGGGGTCACTCATGACATAGCCCAAAGGGGAGAGTGTCGGAGTAGCTGGGGGAGTGCCATGCAATAGACTGGGTTTTGTCGGAATGTCATTGGTCGACCTGAATGGGAACACGAGACCATGCATTCCGTGGTGTGGGTACAGTGTACTAACCTCTGCAGAGTGTATGATCTATCGATAGCCGCGTCCTCGGTTACGGGCACACTTCGTAGTAGGACACACTATGGGTCAACAGTATAATAATCTTGCTTATAACAACCCCGTCCGATGAAGAAAGAAGTTGGTTGATCTTTATGTGGTCGCGAGAGGATCACCGTGGTATCGACGATACCGATGTTGATTGATCGTGATCACGAGAGGATCGCCGTGGATTGGTGTTACGTGGTGACCTCGGGTAAAGATCAAGCTCCTTGTGATCTTGTTATCACTACGGTAATGTAATACCAAGTTTGGTTGGTCCCGAGGTTATCGTGTGGCACACTCGATGGTAAGTTCCTACATGTGGTGGTTACGAGGTAACCCCGGACAGAGTTAGTTGCATCATGATAGTTTCATCCTGATGCATGTAGTGACATCCTGCTCATATGCCATATCGTTCTAGCATCATCATGTTTACACCTGCTTAACCTGTAAATGCCATGCTGTCGCTTGTCTTGATTGCTTTGGTTGCTGTGAGCTTGCGAGTACATTGAAAGTACTCACCTAGCGTGTCATGCCAGTTTGCAGGTCGTGCCATGATTGCTTGCTTGTTGAGGATTCCGAGTTTGCGAGCTAGGATAAGCGTTCTAGCCAGAGTCCCTGCGGAGTGGAGTCCATCACCGCCGTCGTTGTTACACTGCCGAGGGTACTCCTCTTCCTCGGGTTGTTCCACTGTTAGCATAGAGCTACCCTGGGCAGGCGTAGTCTCGCGGTGCCGATGTAATCTTTGTACCCTTGTAAACTTATCCATAGTAATAAATAGCTGATTTGTTCTATGCCAACAGTGCCGTATTCCAGAAGACTTGTCTCTGGACTGGAATACGGGGCATTCCGGTTCCTCTGAGCCGGGGTGCCACAATTTGTCATTGCTTTGGAAAAAAAATTAATACCACAGTTACTCAGGCTGATAGGCCTAATTTTTTTAATGTCTTTAGCGTTTGTTTCTTTAGGGATAAGAACAATCAACGCAAAATTCTGTCGATGGAGGTCTAGTTTCCCTTTCTCAAAGTCCCTAACCAGGGCCTTGAAATCCATTTTAATCACTTCCCAGAAAGTTTGGTAGAATAAGAACGACAGCCCATCACGGCCCGGGGCTCCATGTGCATACGAGCCAAAAATGGCTTCTTTAATTTCATCTTCAGTGAATTTTTTGTAGCATATCATTCTCCTCCTCCGTAACCAAATCCTCCTCCTTCCAAAAGGAAGGATCCAGTTTAATATTGTGTTTCTCTTCATAGCGGAACAGTTTCTTATAAAAGGACATTGCTACATCTACCATTTCTTTCCTGGTATAAACAGGTCTGTGTTCACCATTTAGTTCACATAAATGGTTTTTCCTATGCCTATGATTAGCCAGCGCGTGGAAATACATGTTGTTCTTCTCCCCATCTTTAATTTTACGGTTCCTAGAACGTTGCCACAAGGCAATCTCTTCTTTATGCCAGATACGCGATAGCTCCTCTTTAATCTCGTTCATACGTGCCCTATCCTCATCATCTATCCGGTTTTGTTCCGAGAACACATCCAGAATGTCAAATTCTATCATGAGATCTCTCTTTCTTTTCTTCATATCGCCCTCCAAATTAATACTCCAACCTTTCGCTTTTATTTCGAAACATTCTTTCTTTGTTCATCCAAATATCTAGTGCACATTTCCCCGGAACTATAGAATTCCAAACCTCACTGACCAGCTCTTTAAAGACAGGTTGTTCCAACCACCATTTTTCAAATGGAAAAGGTTTAGGGGAGGTAACCCTCCTAGCTCATGTATCTAAAATCAGGGGGGCATGATCACTCCCAATCCTAGGAAGTGCCGTTAAAACTGACAGGGGGAAATGAGCATCCCAGCCCATAGAGACAAAAACCTTATCTATAGCAGCAAAAATAGGATTAGTTTGGTTGTTGCTCTAGGTGAAACTCCTGTTAGCAATATTAATCTCCATAAGAGCCCATTTATTCACCAATCATTAAACAAATAAGTGGATTGAGGATTAGTAACACCATTACTTTTATCATTGTTAGACCTAACCAGATTAAAATCACCCCCCAGGATGACAGGGTGTGTGAGGTCAACCATCACCTCATGGAGTTCAGCAATGAACTCAACCTTATATTCATTATAAGCTGTGCCGTAAATGGCCACCAGATGCCAAACAAAACCATCACTCTTATTCTTAACAGTAACTGAAACACAGTATTTTTTGTCAGAAAAGCAAATGATATCAAAAGATCATTGTTAAGACCCACAGGACTTCCCCCATCAGTATTATTAGCAGGTAGCACATGCCATGTAAAATCTTTGTTACTGGAGATCATATTCAACAAATCATTGTCAATCTTTTCTCTTTTGCTTTCAAAGAAACCCACAAAATCAACATGATTATTACTAACAAAGTCCCCAAGGCACTGAATTTTACCAGGTTGTCCCAGATCTCTAACATTCTGAAATGCACCTATCATTTAACCCTAAAAGGATGTGACAAGCCACAAGGCTGATTTTTGGTATTAACTGCAAGGCAGTCTAGATCTAGGACAGCAGTGCCCCCTGACCTAAGATCTAGAGTAGCCTTTTCTGTAACAGGGGAGGTACAATTATGTAGATCAACATCTAAGGCAACAGTTAAAACAATCTCAGGATTCAGATCAGCAAAATCAAGACATTTAATCTTTTCCCTAGTAACTATGTCCACAATGATATCATTGTACTCTTCCCTATTATCACCAATGCAGATATCTACCATTTCAGAATGGGAAGAAAGGATATTAAGATCCATGTTAGCAAATGATTTACCTTTGAAGGAAGTGGGAATCTCCAGGTTTTTCTTCAGAAGATAAGCTTGAGCTTTGTCCATGACCTTAACATTCCCATGATCTCTGTTTTTTGGTCTGTTTACCAGGATGGGGCCCCATGTGGTATTTTTCTCAGTGTTCAGTTTCTTCTTCTTCTGAGATTCAGCATTATCCATAGATTCAATCCAAGATCTTTTCACAGACCCAATAGCCATAGCTAAGTCTTCAGGTAAACATTGGAGTTCAGTTTCCATATCTTGTTCTTCTCCATCAGTTTCCTCCATCTCAAATTTACTAAGCTGTTGGGAGTAGTATTCCAAATGAACATAAATAGGAATGTCTGAGCTGCCCTCAGTCAACATCTTGTAAGAGCAAGGGGTATTAATCACAGCCACATCTTATTATCTCTTCTTGTTTGTGTGACCACTGTTTCTAATTTCTTCCACAAAACTGTCATGTGCATCATCAGTCATGAAAACTGGATGGAATTCAGCTGCAGAAGCAGACAGCCATTGACCAGATCTGTTCGAACTTGAAGGATTATCTTGTTTGGATGGGAAGTTGGCTGTGTCTAGCTCATCAGTTGCTTCATCTCCATCATCATCCATGGTGTCCTTATCATCTGCATTTCTGCCCATCCCATCCTTATGTTCCCCTTTAGTATGATCTTGATCAGGATCATCATCGTCTCCATCTGTATCTTCTCCAATTTAATCAAAGCCTTCCACGGTAAAGAATAGTAAGTACAACTTCTTCTTCATTTCCACTAATAATCTCTCAAAGGGAATTTTGCTTGGTTCTCTGCATGCCAATTTTATCCTGATTGTTTCATAGAAACTTTTGAAGATACTATTCCAGTCCACATCCACAAGGATGCCAAAACAGCCTGCTACTTAGGCAAAAACCTTCCAGGCACACCATTTTGGGGGAATTCCATCAATCTGAACCCAGGCTTCCTTAAGCTCTCCAAATTCATCTAGCACTCCTACCCATTCACAAATCTTAACAGAAACTCCATCAATAGGTAATTCAAAAGCAGGGAATTCAATTAGATCATCCACATTCTTCCATGGGGGAAATCTCAGCAAAAAATTGTTCTCCTCCAACTCTCTGATCTGCCATGGCCACTCTTTATTTTTGCAAAAGATCCCATTTAGCTGCACCAAAAGCTCTGAAGTAGAAACTTCTCCTTTGACCACCTTCAACACAACACAATTTTTGTAATTTAACCAACTAGTCTCAGTTGCTACAGGGACATCCACATGATAAAAGCCCAGACCTGCAGCTGCACTACCAAAGTATGTTGCTGTTGGTTGTGGATGAGCCCAGGCCACACAGTTATTCACATTATGATTCCCAGCACAGATGAAGCACTTCTTCTGCTCAATGCAATTACCAACATAATGACCAGGCCAAATACAATTGAAGCAAGTCATATCTTTGTATTTGGGATCCAGGGGTTGTACCAGAGGTGGTGGCTGAGGGGCAGGGGCAGTCGGAGCTGGGTTTGGCTTAGGATTCGTCGCCGTCTGCTGTGCACCTCCTGCCGGTCTGGCCCCCATTGCGGAGCAGGATTTGCCACGGCGGGTGCTGGAGCCTTCCCTTCCGGTGGTGGCACATGCTTCTTAGGCGGCTGTGGACGCTGATTCCGGTAGTTCTGTCCACGATTCTCCATTCCTCTCTTCACCACGTATACAAACGAACTAGATCCGAGGGGCAAGCCCGTCACAGATAGCTGGAATTTGGTGGGGATAGGGTCAAATCGACCAAGATGATCAACCGGGAAGCAGTCCTCAACTATGAAGTTCTTGGATTGAAACAGATCTCTCCTCACCCAAAATAGATATTAATTATTAGTTGTGAAAGTTATGTATAAAGCTACGTTGTTATGTTCGTATGAATAAGCTATCAGTCATATAGGATAACAAGTGTGCGATTGACTTGTCCATGCACTATACCTGAATCATGTGTACATCTTCCCATGTACTACCTCCGTCCTGGTTTGTTGGTCCTCTTAGTATTTTGTGTGAAATTTTGACCATAAATTTAACTAATAAATTATTAATGCATGTCATCAAAAATTATATTGTTGGATTCATATTCGAACATAGTTTTCCATGGTATAATATTTATGACATGCATTGACATTTTGTTAGTTATATCTATGGTCAAAGTTTGACACTAAATATGAAGGGGGACCAATAAATCAGGACGGAGGTAGTACAATTTAGTCGGACACACCGTAGAGGTTTGTTTTTCAAGTGCCCTTTGTCGAGTGGAGCACACATGGAAGCCTTTAGCTAGCGAAGATCAATGTATTTTATTATTGAACTAAGATCAAGAACATTTCCATTGCTTCTATTCATAATCATGTCGGTTGCTTCTATTCACAATCTACCTTGCATGAATTTAGAGGAAGAAAAGATGCACCATTTTGACACCTCTTCCATACCATTTCTTCAGAATGTCATGCATGGATGGGTCCCATGTGCATGGTCTTTCAAAGTCAGAAACACTCCAAAAAAATACAAAACTAAAATGTAAGAATAACAAGGGAGCCCTATCTTTGTACTGCTGTTAAAGTGACTGGGACTGAGGAGACCAGTACATCCAGGTGTACCCTAGGCGCCGCTACCCTTGGCCCCTCCCCTCACCTCCTTCCCCTTGCCGACACAACGGCGCGACGCCAGGCAAAGCCCGGCCGGCGACTGTGGTGGAGGGGATCTACCTTCCGCTCACCTAGAGCGTGTTGTGGAATCGAGAAGGAGTCGTGAGGACAGGGTATTGATCACGGCGCCTTCTTCTTGTTCCCTCAAACGCAGCATCGCCCTCCTGGCTCTCATATGCTGTGCCTTGGCATGCCTCACGGCGGCACAAGGTATGTACGCACGAGACGGACGAGATATGCTCCTCATACATGTGTTGCATCTCTCGTACATGTGTTGCATCGTTAATTATATGGTACTAGTCATCAACCCGTGCCACTGCACGGGTTAGTTATTTCAAAAACACAAAACAGTAAAAGTATTGATTGCATTAATGATATACTAATTTGTTTACACGTCGTCTGTTTTTCTTGTCAAGAAATTATATAAAATTTTCGGATGAGAACTATTGCCAATGGCAAATATGTTGGTTAGATCCTTGCGAGAACAGATATAATGAAGAATTTGACATTGATCAGTCATTGTGGAAATAGATAAGTAATTCATGGATCAAGATACATGTGTGTGACTCGCCAAACCATAAATAACGATATCTTCATAGGTGGACTAAACCACAAATAGGAATCTGGTCCCAATAAAATTGAAAATAAATTACGTATTTCCCTCTATAACATTTTAACGAGGATTTCGCATATGATCTTATCCTATTTGGTGTATTGGATGATCCTTACTAATTAAGTATGAATATACACAAAAAAAAACATACATGGCAAATAGGAAAGTTTGCTCATAACAAATAGTGGAGCACCATAAACCTGTGTCCACCATACTACCACTTGATAAGAACATTCAAGTGGTTTTTTTAATACCTTAGATAGCATCTTCAGCACACACACACACATGTATCTTTTGCTTTTTGTTGCCTAAATGTGCATAAGTATTGAAAAGTTTGAAGAGACAGCAAACTTGGGGATTCACAAACATAAATTACCTGCATTTTTACATATAGTTGTGTATATATTTCGTCTTCCATGTGTAATAGTAGCTTCCAAATCCCAGCTGTCAAGTGGCTTGCATACCTTTAGAAGAACAACAAAGGTAGTCAAACTCTTCTAGCATGTATGTATCTTACATATCCTAGGTGCCCCAACTTTCCTTTTGTTGATCAGACTGTGCAACACTTCAAAAATGATTACTGAGAGATGGTGAGGAAGATTTGCATGTAATGGGCTCTAGTCAGAGAGTTTCGATATGATGTACCTACAACTAAAGCTACATTTACTATAGCATTGTAGTGTTGAATAGGCCATGACGATAAATACAAATCTGGAAGTCGGTAAATGCTATTAAGATTTACATTCTTACTTATATTCTGTTCCCTTTGGTTGAAGTTCAACATGCCACACTATCTAGCGTATATATGTGCAGGGGTAGCAAGCAGCCAGCTAAAAAAATTAATATGAGCTGCAAAATATTGATCTGAAATACATATGAGAAGGCACTACCTTTGCACAGTTCATTCAGTTATAGCTATATAAACTTATGAAACTACCTATAAACAGAAGGACACGTATATATTTTTTGCGCCACATAATATATATATATATATATATATATATATATATAGGTAAATTATCTGGGCACCTAGGTGCCTGGGCACCTAGGTCCCAATATAGCAAGTCATATTTGTAGTGCATTATGTAAAATGCATGACATAGTGACTTTCCAAATTTTGTTTGCATGCGCTACCATCAACGGTCAATGATTGATTTCCAAAAAATAATATAGTACTAGTTTTCTAGTATGATTCCTTACCAAAAAAAAAGGGTATATATATACACAGTCTTATTTTTTAAGGTATCAGATATGAAAAATAATACGAAACGTCATCCCAAAGGTTTGTATGTATATTAAGGATGTTCTTATGCATTTGTTTAAAGTTTTACTTTTCAAGGTATCTAGTATTTAAAAAAATTTAAGGCCGGGTCACACTTTTAACGGCTAGTATTTCTATACAAATTAAGATGACCAAATAATATGAAATGCGATCCTAATTATTTTTTTACTTGTAGGAATGTATGATACCCACGCATGATTTTTTCCTACGTACATATACCCATCCATGATTCTTTTTAGTTTTAGGAATGCATGTTATATATACCCACATGCGATCCTTTGTATTTATTGTATTGGGGTATATACTCATAAATTTCATGTCGAGGTATGCAAATACGATGAGTATGGACATACAACAAAATATATTGCGTACTTTGGGTATATACATACACAATAATCTAATGGATACACACTAAATAAGTGAATTCATACATACCTAATCTAATGGGTATGTACTAAATATTCTGGATATATACATACACAAAAAATATAATGCGTTACGTACTAAATATTTTGCGTATTTACGTACTAAAAAAATCTAATAAGTATGTACCAATTAAACGACTCCGCACATACCTAATCTAATTAGTACGTACTAAATATTCTGGGTATATACATAGAAAAAAATCTAATGCGTACGTACAAAATATTCTGGGTATATACGTATAAAAATCTAGTGGATACATACTAAATAAATGAATTCATAAATACCTAATTCGTACTTGTATAAAATAAATATTGATATACCTAATGTGTAGTATTTTTTCCTTCTTAAGATATGTTACTATGCATGGCGTGTTTAATGACATCCATTAAATGACACCCGTCATAATAGTTTCCAAGTTTAATTATTTCAGAATTGGCAATTACTAATGGATTGACCAGTTATCTTCTATACCTATCACAATAGCACGCATCTAAATTCAATCAAATGGTGGAAAGGCAAGGAGCCTGGGCACCTAGGTGTCCCAAACTGTTGTCCTATATATATATATATATATATATATATATATATATATATATATATATATATATATATATATATATACTCGACGTAGCCTTGAATGCATAGTTTAATTCCAGAAAAGGCAATCAACGGACAGATGTTAGAGATGCAAGAGTTGTGGTCTTTAGTACCAGTAGCTGATTATATGTAATACAGGCCATTGCTTTGTCACACGCCAACATCAATATAGCTTAAAAAGTAGGGTTGGTTGCACGAAAAGAAGATAGGTGGAAAATATTGGAGAAAACTTTCACTACCCAGACATAATCTTGAGATTGGAAAGTTACAGATAAATGTAAAAAAAATCTGGGCGTCTGTATCAAATACATCGAAACACCTAATCCAGCTAAGAGTGTATATGTTTTCTTTATTGCAGGCCACCACGGGGTCTGAATCCACAAATATTTCCCTGTTTGGTCACTAAGATATACCATATTAGTTTATGGTGAGGTATGTTTAAATGATACTCAACAATATCATTAACAACAAAAAATTATGGCATTCATCATGATGTCGACAGGGGACTAAATGATCATATGCATGGACATCTTAACCTGGACTGTGAACTGATCTGCATATTTTAAACAGTAAACCCACCGTGCAAATGTATACGTTCAAGCTTTCCTTATGAGATGGACGGATCAACGAAGTTCATATGTTAAATTGAATTTCCCGATGGAACCACTATTTTCATAGAGGAAAAATCCACATTATTTAATAGTTTTCATTCTCCCAAAAAATGTTCATATATCGATGGAAAAAAAATCATGTTTTAACAAACTGAAGTAGCAGCATATGGTAATTTTTTCTTGGCTAATAGCATTAGTGTAGGAGCTCTAGGTGTTAATTAATGCATATGTCGCCCTAAATGACATGGTGATTCGTTGGAGGAAAAACAAATCTGAGATATGTCATTATCAGTCTTAGAGATATATTTGGTAGTAGAGATTGCCCGGCATTAGATAGAGTTGTTTCCATCTTATCTTATCTCTAGGAGGTGTGTTGCCCTCCAAGTCTTGTACTCAATATATACTCGCCCTCGAGGCTCAATAATACATTCACCATATCCCGCAACAATCCCTCTCACCCTTCTAACATGGTATCAGCCTAACCGATCCAAACCCTAGCCGCCACCCATCGCTTCCGCTCGCGCGCAGCCCCCGGGGCGGTCGGCCTCCATGACCGGCTGCCCTAGAGAGTCTTTTTCCCGAGCCCTTACTCCGGGTTTTTTCGTTCTCTCGCCGGTCGTTTTGATCGGCGTTTTTCTTTTTGGTTTTCCGATCTATGCTTGATCGGTTTGCGTCGCCCGCAGACGCCGTCGACCCCCGTGTGCCTCCACTCCGACACCAGCGCGACCGGCAGGCTTATTCATTGACCAGGCGGCCTCGCACGACAGGCAGCCCCTCACGGCAGTCGTTCGCGCGCCGGCCCGCTCGTCGATCTACGCCGGCCGTCACCGCCCTCTCCGACCGGGACACCTGCATCGCCCTGACCCGGCGGCCTCGCGCCATGCGGCGGCCCATCACAACCGCCGTTCGCGTGCCGGCCCGCCCGTCGATCTACGCCGCGTCTGTACGGCCGCCCGGCCGACCGTCGTCGCTGGCTTAATCTCGGACTCCGCCGCCACCCCGCCTCCACCGAGCGGCGTCCCCGACCTCGCGCGCGATCGGATTGATCACCTGCCCGCCGCCGCGATCCGCCTCATCTATCCCGAGCGACCGACCTGGCCCGTCGGTTGCGCGCGCCTTCGTAGGCCCCGTGAAGAGCGTCCTGAGTTCAGCGTGCCTTCTACCGATCGAGCAACGGGCTGCCGCTGCGTCGCCCCGTCGGACCGCAGTGCCGCCGCCACGTGGTTCTTTTTCCCGGCTGCACCGACCCGCGTCACCGCTGCGTCGCCCCCTTTGGGCCGTAGTGCCGCGGCCCGCGGTCCACCGCCGCCCCGAGGCCGTCCGCTCAAGGTCGTCCCCGTGGCTGCACCGACCCTCGCGCCGCCGCTGCGTCGCCCCGTCGGGCCGTAGCGACCGTGGCACGCGGTCCACGCCACCATCCCGAGACCGTTCCCGCGGTTGCACCGACCCGGGTTCCGCCGCTGCGCCGCCCCTTCGGGCCGTCGCGCCGCGGCCCGCGGTCCCCGCTACAGCCCCGAGGTCTTCCCGTTGTCGCCCCGACCTTCCCGCCGCCGCTGCGTCGCCCCTTCGGGCCGTAGCGCCGCGGCCCGCGGTCCCCTCCGCCATCACCGCGCGTCGACCTCTCGTGGTATGCGCCGCGCCATCTCCCTCGGTGTGGGAGCTCCATCGTCCGCGCCGGTCCTCGTCATGTTGTGGGGTTCCTCGCCTAATTCGAGCATCGCCGTCGCCGCCGCTCTTCTTTGGCCGCCGCCGTCACTACCCTTGTAGCTGCTGCCGCCGTCCATCCACCTCCTTTGTCTTCGTCCAGCACCAGCTCGTCGCCAGCGTCGCCATCATCTACACCGACCACTTCGGCTACTCCGACAACCGCGGGCGACATCGGCCCCGTGCCGATTGGCGCCGCAACCGTCATCGAGTCCTTCTCTGCTGGCCTCTCCGACTTCTCCTACATGGCGTACAGCTCGTGCAGGTCCCTGTCTACGCATGCCCGGTGCTGGCAACACCGAAGCGTGTCTTCGTCCACGATGTGTCCCCAGGCCTGGCAAGCCTAGTGCGGCGCTTCGTCAACTTTGTATTCGTCCATCTACGCATGCCTGATGCTGGCAACACCGGTGTGTGCCTTCGTCTACGATGTGTCCCCGGGCTTGGCAAACCCGGCGCGACGCGTCGCCAACAACGTCTTCTCCCCGGCGCACCACTACTTCGACACTACTGCACCCATGACTAACTCGGCGCCTCCTTGCGCCCACGGCTCCACGGTGACTTACTCGACACCGGCCACCCCGACTCGACATCGACCACGGTGTTCTTCGCACGGCTACCTCGACCATGGCTACACCACCCTACGCTCTGGGCTACCTCGACATCGGCACAAAGGGTTATCATCCGCTTGAGCAACTCGTCGGCTTCCTCTACAGTCAACGCGTCCGCGAAGCAACACCGTCCATGACGATCCCGCTATGACTGCGGGGGGATGTCAGCCCGTCGGCTGCTATTCTCTCCAGTCTGACTGTCCGCGATGCTCCTGTTGTTCGCAACGCTACCATTACAACTGCGGGGGGATCTTAGAGATATATTTGGTAGTAGAGATTGCCCGGGATTAGTTAGAGTTATTTCCATCTTATCTCTAGGAGGTGTCTTGCCCTCCAAGTCTTGTACTCAAAATATACTCGCTCTCGAGGCTCAATAATACATCCATCATATTCTGCAACAATCCCTCTCTCCCTTCTAACAATCAGAACACCTAGGGAAAGAAATTTTAACAAACATGTGATTGGCAAGTGTACTGAACAAACCTGTAACTTCCATGCCTCTTTACTCTAAACATGAAAATGATCGCCGTCAAATGAGATTACCATGGAAAAATGTATATCTCTCTGAGAGCTATTAATTGAATTAACATTGTTTTCTATCAGACGGAAACGCCTCACGATCAACCGTGCTGTAAAGGCGGCGGCTGCCAATCTGATGGTTGGTCGTACTGATTTAAACCTAGTGACTGAGGAAACCTACTCTCCCGGGCCCTTACCTATCTTCTCTGAGCCTTTAATTTGGAAAAAACAACTCAGCACTGGCTGGGTCTCAGCATGTTGTATCCCTGTACTTTGGGTCCCTTTCTGGCTGATTGTTGTCAGCTCAATTCGTAGTGAGAGTCGGCGGCTTACTCCCTAGCTGACTTCGTCAAGAAAAAAGAGGCAGATTAATGTTGTAGGGGTATTATGAGACAACTATACTTGAGCCTACCATGAAGTATGCGGATTAGCGGAGGTTGTTTCCACCACATCTGCCCAAGTCAGCCATGAGAATTCTACTCTAATCATCAGAGCATACAAAGACATGGTGCGGCTGGTGTTATGGAAGCCAGGATGTGAAGGCCTGGAAAATCCAAATATGTGGATATCCAGCGTGGAGGGCAATCATCCATACAGCATGTACCTCTACGAAGCTGTAATCTCCAACGGGCTTTATTGGGAGAACAGATACATCGGACGCCTGAACGCACCTGCAACATATTAGGCTGCATGGGGATAAGAGAGGGGGATAGAGGAGAAGACTTCCTGCTGAGAACTCGATGGTGGGAGAGGAGCGACGTCCGCGAAGCGATGATTGACTTCACGAGAGAAGCAAGGACGGACCGAGGGAGTGACTTCGCAAGAGAGAAGAGACTTCTCATCTCTTACGGCACATCGAGGATTAACGTGCATAAAAAAGTGCCCCATCATTGTTTATTTGATCCTACCCTACAATTAACATCCTAAGGTTAGTTTTATAATGTACGTGGGATAGGAGAGAAGGCGTCCTATTTCATGCAGGATCAGTTTTTTCCTTTTTATAATGAAACGGAGAGAGACCTAGGGAAGAACGACTCACACGTACGTGAGATAGGAGAGTAGGACTCCTATTTCATTCAACGGCCCCACGCACATTATAAATTAATCGGATGGCCATTTTTTCTTAATTTCAACGATTAACGTGGTGACTCGAATGGTGTCTCCAATTAGTAAACTTAAGATATAAGATTGACTCTGTGCACACGTCCGAAATGGTGACTAATGGACGAGATACTTGCGAGACAAATTTGTGAACTAGTCCATTTAATTTTATAACTTGATGAACTAAAGGTAGCTAGTCCACGTGTCAAGCTTATGTACGCAAATGGAGTAAAATGCAGAGAACCACCATTTTAGCGTCATAACTCTCGGAAAACACCACTTAACAAAACATGACACTTTACACCGCACCGAAATTTTGACAGTGACAAAAAACACTAAGCAAGTTTTTGATTGACGGCGTGCCGAAAAGGGCCGTTAACGGCACAGTAGGATGTGCACCCTCTCTCACTCACGTGTGGGTCCCTGCGGGAAAAACATGGCCACCTTTCTCTCACTTACGCGTGGGTCCCAGCAGAAGAAGAAAAAAAAAGACCAAAATATCTCTCTCCACTCTTCATCTCCTACCTCCCGAATGGGACACGAGGGACACAGCCCGCCGAAGAAGAGGCAGCAAGAGCCGCCGGATCCGGCGAAGGGCCTCCTTCTAGCCTAGCACGATTGCGAACATATTTCTTTAAGACTCCCAAGAACCTCTCAAAGGGGAACATATTGTGTAGAAATACAGGGAATAGAATGGCAATCTCGTCGACTAGATGAACTAGGATGTGCGTCATGATATTGAAGAAGGATGATGTGAACACCAGCTCAAAACTGACAAGACATTGCACCACATCACTCCTTAACCTTGGTAGGATTTCTGGATCGATTACCTTCTGAGAGATTGCATTGAGGAATGCACATAGCTTCACAATGGCTAATTGAACGTCTTCCGGTAGAAGCCCCCTCAATGCAACCGGAAGCAGTTGCATCATAATCACGTGGCAGTCATGAGACTTTAGGTTCTGAAACTTTTTCTCCGCCATATTTATTATTCCCTTTATATTCTACGAGAAGCCAGACGGGACCTTCATACTGAGCAGGGATTTAAAGAAGATTTTCTTCTCTTCTTTGGTAAGAGCGTAACTAGCAGGACCTTCATACTGCTTTGGAGGCATGCCGTCTTTTTCATGCACATGTTGCTAGTCCTCCCGTGCCTCCGGTGTATCTTTTGTCTTCCCATACACGCCCAAGAAGCCTAGCAGGTTCACGCAAAGATTGTTCGTCACGTGCATCACATCGATTGCAGAGCGGACCTCTAGGTCTTTCCAATAGGGTAGGTCGCAAAATATAGATTTCTTCTTCCACACGGGTGCGCGTCCCACAGTGTCATTCGGAACAGATAGTCTGCCGGGACCCTTTCTAAAAATTACTTGTAAATCATTGACCGTAGCAAGTATGTGATCACTAGTACGGATGGCGGGCTTCTTCCGGTGATCTGCCTCGTCTTTGAAATGCTTGCCTTTCTTTCGACATTTATGGTTGGTCGTAAGAAATCGACGATGTCCCAGGTACACATTCTTTCTACATTTGTCCAAATATATACTTTCGGTGTCATCCAAACAGTGCGTGCATGCATGGTATCCCTTGTTTGTCTGTCCTGAAAGGTTACTGAGAGCAGGCCAATCATTGATGGTTACAAACAGTAACACATGTAGGTCAAATTCCTCCTGGTCGTTCATCCCACACACGTACACCTTTTCCATTCACTACAAGAAATATGTCAACTTGCGACCATCACTATTGGTCGCTGAATGGTTATTGTTTTTTATTTGCGACCTTTTTGTGACCAAAAACAGATGGTCAATAGCTGACTGTCTTTAATGGAAATTAACGACCTTCTTTGTTATAAGGTCGTTGAAGGCAACAACCAAAACAAAAGGCCGTTGATCCTACGACCAATTGCTTTGGTCGCTGGTTGTCTGCCCAGGCCACGTCGGATCCGACGTGGCTAGCTGATGTGGCAAAATTGCGACCAAATGAAAAGGTCGTTGACAAGAATCAGCCCGGTCCGATTAGGTGTCTATATCGGTCGAGCCCATTAATTCAGCCCATTTATATATATTTTTCCTGTCAATTTTCGCTAGCTACATGGGCCTAGCCCAGCAATTCGGCCTTTTTATTTTCTAGGCCATGACCTTTTGGCTCAACAGTTACTTTTTTAAGACAGATCCAGATGGGTCCCTGTTGAGTGGGTCCCAATGGTCAGGGTCATATTCTACAGATTTCAATTTTCTAGTAAATAAAAACAAATATTTAAATCAGAACAGACTGAAGCCAGAAGTAATACTTCAAACAGATCAAACAACCAAATTTGGTACATTACAATCAAACATAGTTCACATCACGTTTATAATCGAAGATACTTCACATCAGGTTTACAGCCACCAAGAACACAACTAAATATCAAAATATAACTATCTATCAAAGTATAACTGGCTCCAATGAGCTAGAACTAAATGCTTCTTCACTTCTTCGTCCTAGAGCTTGCGACGAAACATGAACGAACGCCAGCATCTACATGTTATAGAACAAAATGGTTAGGGACAAAATAAAAACAATCAACGAAACAAAACAGGACTGCACCAATAATATCACAGGAAGTTCCATATGAGCTAGAATATGGCAACTACACTATGCACTGCTCATACATGGATATATGCCTACTACTATCAACATACTGATCTAATACAGAGCAAAGGCATCATGCATACCCTAAGCATATACATACAGATGGTAGGTTGAACAAATACATGAAAAAGGCAAATTAAGCAACTCCACATTGGCACATCACGTTATTCAAGATGATGTGCTGCATACGCAAAAAAATATCCAGAAACGACAACAGGGAACAGGAAACAGAGTCTCAAAGTGTTACTTGTCATGTTTTGTCCGCCATTTTGAGATTGACACACACCAAGCAAACAAACATACCTCAAATCAGAAACTAAGGGCAGTGTCCTAAAATCAATTTACTTTGTATGCAAACCAGAAACCAGTACCACATCACATTACAATAGGATCCTATTACAGGAAAGGTATGGAAATGCAAGCTGGGGTAAGACATTATATCCATACTGCAATCTTATACTTGCTCAACTATGAGCACAGGAGATGCAGCTAACATAGGAGAATAGGTCCTATTTTAACTTGAGGGCTAACGGCATCAGGTTATCATTTATCAAATATACACTGAGTCCATGTTGCGAGTTTGAGGCACACACACACCTTAGCCGTTGTTGAAGTAGGAGATCAGAATGACCAGACCCTGAGACAAAAAAATGACAACAACGACATCATGAGCATCAGCTAAACAAACATGAAAAACAAAACCTAAAGAAATAAGCATCTCCCAGCAAGAGAAATTCAACCAAGACGAGGGTCTGTCAACAAATTGATCATAGATATGAAACTTTGTAATGCTCATGTTTCAACTAATAGGGATTCCATAATTACCAAGACTCAGGCATCTCATCGACAAATAAACTTGAGATACATTAGCAGTAATAAAATTTGAGTACAAGCCAGGTGAAATGCTAACATACTCATTTACTACACAAATGTATCAGATTCAGTTCCATGCAAGAGCTGGTTCATGTCTAGAAGAGGAAATGACTGCAATTCTATATAGACAAAAACACATGTAGCAATGTTATACATAGCAAAACTTCAGTATTTGGTAGTACAATGAAAGAGCAGTTCAGTTGAGCATTCATGAAGAGGAAAACACAATTATCTTGACTCCATACAAACACTATGGAAGCAGACTGCTACAAAATAGGCAGCCTGGTCGCCTCATACAAACAAAGTGAGAAGCTTAACTGAAGTGCAGAAGTATGTATTACTAAGTAAATGTGTAGACAGTGGAGTGGAGCATGCATATAAATTTTACTGGATATGATCACAGATTCATATGAGGTGTGCATATAAATTTTACTGGATAGGATCACAGAATCGCACAATCACTAGGCCTACCAATCACTTCAACCCAAACTAAAAATAGCAGAAGCTCCAAGTCCAATATTACTATTGTTGTAGTTTCTAATGGGATTTAGCTTTTTTATTTGAGATAACAGTACATAAATCGTCAGACCAGATATTGATTATATTCTTTCAATGAATGTAAATAAACCAACAAATGAATGTAAATACATATATGAAGTTTAAGTTATACTTCAAAACAAATAATTAATCTGATGAATTATACACTCAATAACAACCAACATAAGCATAGTCAATTATGTATGACAAACTAAAACAGTTTCTGTTGAACACGTGTAGTGGAGAAGAGGGGTCAGTGACGAGAGCTCCTCTCCCGACGGCAAAATAGGGCCATCCGCTAAGCCGTATAGTTCCAATATCTGGAGTACCAGCAACAAACCCAAAAACAAATATATCTGGTTGCACAACAGAACTGCACAGGTGTGCACAATAGGAGAAATGATGGCCTGGTTGTTACATAATGTGCACATAAGCTTCGGCGAATAGAGACAACAAAATGTGGACAGTATCAGAGACTCCTCTACCCTCAAAAATAAGTTCTCTAATCTAATCGCTCAAGACTGTCAGATCTTGTGTGGGCTTCGTCCGTGCAGGACCATGACAACAGTTTCAGAGTTTCAGGAGGGGGGGGGGGGGGGGGTACCTGCCGTGATGACGTGGTAGTTCTCGATGATGGGCACCAGATCCCTGGACGCGATCCTCCACTTGCAGACCTGCTTGAAGAACCGCCGCAGATATGTTATACCACCACACCATTGCTCCATTAACCTGCAAGATGTGTGCATGTTGTGTCTGTTAGGGAGAAGTGATTCAGAGTTTCAAAGTGAAGTTGTTTCTGAATACTAGTAGGGTAATTAGCTAGCTAGATGTGTGCAGGAAAGCTACTGTTCTTATTGGGTTGCAGCTTGTACTAGTAGCTAGCTTGCTAAAGACTTGATAGTATTCTTTTTCCAGATAAAGAGCCGATGCTACTACATGATAGAAAGTATATACTGCCATAAAAGAAGTGTTGTTTAAGAACACTCTCTTGTCATTATTCTGCCTATTGTTTTTATGACTCTAAACAGTTTCTGGCCATCCCTTTCCAATCAGTTCAGCTATGGATGTCAATTCTATTCCTAGCAAAAAAAAAAATCAGAGCTAGGATAGTGCAAATTGCAGTAGTATGTCATATAGTCAACCTGAGTATGAATGATGGATCTGATGTAGACAGTTAACCTGGCAAAACTAAACAACTAGCATGATTTCAGAACAGATCACATCATGTATTGGACAGATGATTATTCATGAGAACAATCAAACGTGAGTTTTCTCATGCGTTTGTACTGATCCATGACTGAACTTGATTAGAAAGAAGTGTGGGATGTAGGAGATATGCCCTAGAGGCAATAATAAATGTTATTATTTATCTCCGTGTTCATAATTAGGTTTATGTTCCATGCTATAACTGCTGTGGTTCCCGAGCCCGTATATCCATAAAGGCTCTGGGGAAAACCCATGTGCACGTGTGGAATAATAAACGGTAAAATGTATTCCTAGTCATGCCTCTAAGACTAGCTCAAGTGTTGCATGATGATTATGTTTTCCCAATCATAGGCATGTCTATGCCAGCAACTTTGAGGGCACAAATGTTAGAAGAACATTTGTGTTGAATCGACCCGATTGATGTTATGCTATGAGATACATTCGTCATGAGTTAATGGTTAATAACACAGAGATAGTATACGTTTGCATGATTCCTCAGACCATGAGAGTATCGAGTTTCTTCATGCTTGATTCATGAACTTTGGGGTTTGTTAAACGTCATCCGTAAATGGATGGCTATTACGGCGGCTTACGGGTTCATGGGAAAGTATGTCAAGTAACTTGATAGCTCAAGATTGGGATTTGCTCCTCCGACGATGGAGAGATATCTCTGGGCCCTCTCGGTGTTACGGTATCCATCATCGTCTGGCCAGACACTTTGTGATTTGATCACGGGGATGCCGGAACACGGTAACGAGAAAAGAGAACAATACCGGTAACGAGGTAACTAGCATAGTGGACAAGTTGTTGATCCACGGGAATGCCAACATGTCTCACCTCGGGTATTTGTAACATATCGCGAAGTAACAGGAATAGCACACGGCAACTGGAGGTTCACTCGAATATTCATTCGTGTGGGTATAGGGGTCAATATGGGTGTCCACGGCTCCGATGTTGATCATTGATCGGAAGGGGTTCCAGGTCATGTCTATACTTCACCGAACCTATAGGGTCACACGCTTAAGGGTCATCTATCTGCTGAATAGTAGACAGGGAGTCTGAGAGAAAATCACCGAAAAAGTTTCGGACACCGAAAAGTTTCGGACAGCGGAAAAGTTCCGCAGAGAGAGGTCACCGGATGAGTTCTGGTGAAACTGAAAAGTTGTTTCAGAGGATACCATAAAGTCAAATTGGTTTCGGCACATGCCCGATAATTCTTGGAGGGTGCCAGAATCATTCTGGAAACTTCTGGGAATTTTCTGGAAGAAAAACCGGAAATGTTTCGGAGCTGCCGGAACCGCTTCAGATGCTTTTCGCAGATGAAAATCACTAATCTGGAATTGTTCCAGAACGCGTTGAAAATTATTTTAGTGGGTACTGGAATTTTTCTAAGCCCACATAAATATTTTCAGTTCGAACGGACGCTGAAAAATGTCGTCATGAATAGTGAAAGTGCTTTTTGGGAATTTTTATGGAAAGCACCTTTTTGGAAATTCCAAAAGGGCCTTCTAGAAGGGGAAGGAGGGCATGGCACCTCATGGGGGGGTCCCCCCCCCCAAGGGTGGCCGGCCAAGGAGGTGGAGCACCATGGTGCTCCACATGGCACTCCCATATGGCATATTCCCTTTTGGAAAGGGATATTCCAAGGGCACTTTGGGGTTTTTGTGTGACAATTTTACCCCTTGGCTTGCCTATATATAGGAGTGATCTTGGCAGCCATTTGCTCATCCCTTGCTCTCATACACATGCCAAGATGTTATCTGGCTTCTCTCTCCCTCCCACGAAAAGAGTTTCGTAGAGCCGAAAGGCTGTCTGGGTTCCGGCAGGAACTAGTTCTGGACGGCGAAGCCCTGCCGGATAGCTGACACCGTATGTGTGCAACTCTGTAGAGAGGTCGTAGTTTCGATCTTAGTGCCCGAGGGGCTGTTTGAGAGTGCCTCCCGAAGGGCTGTCCAAGTGGCGGTCCGAGTTCTGTGAGTCCTCCCGAAGGGCTGTCCGAGTGACCGTTCGAGTTTCGAAGGTCCTCCCGAAGGGCTGTCCGCGACATCGTCCGGGGGACTGTTCGACCGCCTCCCGAAGGGCTGTCCGAGTGACCGTTCGAGTTTCGAAGGTCCTCCCGAAGGGCTGTCCGCGACATCGTCCGGGGGACTGTTCGACCGCCTCCCGGAGGGCTGTCCGAAGGGAAGACGAGGGTATACATCCTCGCGGTTGGGAGGTTGTAAATCCTAGCTGCGGGGATCAGCACCGCCGATCGTCATCGACTTTACTTCCGCTGCGCTACGAGTCGGTAACGAAAATGATCAAACCTTGTATGCAGTCTCCATAGTGGTCCTGGGCTGGTGCGTAGGTCGGAAAATTTTCGTTTTCTGCTGCGTTACCCTACAGTGGCATCATGAGCCGTGCTATGCGTAGATGCAGGTTGCGATCTAGAATACATAGAGATGTATGGGTGTTGCACAATATAATTAGGTAGTAGATGAGTTCTATTACTGAAAATTATTTGTGCGGGTAGCAGATGAAATCTGTTACCTGATGTTCTTGTTGCTTCCCTGGAATTTGCATATTTCTGATCTTGATAACAGTATGGTGGAGTTTCAAGGTTCTGGCAATCCGCGATCCTGATTGATCAACGAAGTGCTAACAGGTCATTGAATTCCACCGTAGTTAAAAAGAAAGATGAAATTTCGCAAACGAAAGGGCAATGCAGATATGATCTGTACGGGGGTCATGCGTATGACGAAGTTTAGTATGGGGCTCGAGATTTTATTATCTCGGTTTTCATACACCCTGGAAAGTTAATCTAGCGACTTGGATTATCATACTTGATGATGGACGTTGGTAGCTTCGGTTTGTTTCGAAACCTTAGAAGCCACGTAAAACAAGTTTTTGCATGAACCAATTAGAGGCGTCTAACTTGGTTTTGCAGGAGGGTTTGCATGTGCATGTGATGTGGTATAGCAGTGCTCATAATAATTTGATTATGTATGAGATGACTATATGATGTAAATTGATTAACATGACCTGCGTGTCATGATTCGGCATGATGGCTGGAGCCATATGATTGCACTTTAAATGACCTGTGTGTCAACCTTGTGTAATGCATTATTTTATTAGCTATAGAGATAGCAATATTATCTGCTGCATCGACAAGGTGGTGGCAATCTTCGTGAAGGTGAACACCGACGCGAATGCCGGAGACGAAGAAATACAAGACTTCTCCGTCAGAAAGGGCTATACCATATCATGCTAATTATGAATTGCCTGAGATGTTTATCCCTTATGATGCACCCTTCTTGATTGCGCGGTAGTCGCTTTTATTAGGGTGATCTCTCAAAAAATATCAAGTAGTTAGTGTTCTCCCAAGTGTAGCACCGTCTACAACACGTATCTTTTCGGGGTGCGCCATGTACACATGAGCACGAACGATTAGGGAGGTGTAAGGCGGGTGAAGGTCAGACCTCACTGCGTGATCACTTGGTTGTCTTGACGTTCAGGCAGGACAGTCCTGAGCTCGGAACACATGCATCGAAAGATGGACAAGAGTCACATAGAGATGTGATTGGCAAGTTGGCCTACCGATTGAAATTCACGTCATCAGTGATGAACCCGTCAATGGCGTTGAATTGAAATGCGGATCTTGAATCACTCACAATCAATTATGAGAGATATTGATTTGAGTGGGAGAGCACTGGTGAATTAACTTGTTCAATTCTCAGTGCAATTAAATATGAACACTGTCTAAGTGTGGTTTGCATAATAGTTGTAGAATAATGGCTCGCATTTCCACCTTCCCTATTAAAATTGAATAGCTGTTAAATATCTGGTTAAAACTTTACGGTTGGTAACGTAATGTGAGGATTGTCCTCAAGAGTGCCGAGAAGGACTTTGTCCTATCGCATACTTTCGGTATTCTTTCGCTTATGCTATGGATCATGTGACTCTCGTCCTTCGATCCAAAAGCTAGAATTCCGTTTCAGTCAAGTGCAATACATTTGCTTCCATGAGACCCGAACTTCGAAAGTTTGGATAGTTATGTGATATTCATGGAAATCTGAAAATCATTTTCAGAGACAGACAAAGGCTAAAAGATATGAGATATCCAAAGCAATGTTTGTTTGCAAACTATTAGTAAAAGAGTTTACTATGCATTAGACTGATAAGAGAGGGATCCAGTAGAACGCCTGTCATATGATGAAAGGTGAATAAAACAACAACTTAAAGAGAAAGGAAGTGTCCGAAGGGTGTTAGTGTGACTTACACCACCTAGGAAGTCCGGGGCTAACGCCACTATTAAGTTGAGTGCTTCTTCTGAGAGTAGGAGAAATATTGAAAGTTAAACTGTTAGAAGTATAAAGGCAAAAAGAAAGAAGACTGGAATATCCAGCTCATGTATGAATGTCATACAAGTTTTTGATGTATAAAAGGCTGGTAAAAGATATAGTTCTTGGGAATTATGGTTAAAGCATGTTAATCACTAATTCTTGGGTATTGTGAGACAATCACAAAGATACCCGCTCGATTGCATTCTGTTGCAATTCGATGTAAGAACTACTATGGCCTAAAAGACTAGCCAGAAATGAGGTTTAGGTATACACAGGGAACATAGTAAATGTTACTATACCTTCCATCGGTGTATTACCGTCTGTATTCATTTTCATAATTCATTTAAAGTTTCACAAACTCTAGCCCATTGCATAAGGTATCTTGCAAGAAGGTTGTTCATAAGAGAACTTTTGATGTTCGATGTTATGAATAACATAAGGGCCATACTTTCATTATGAATGAGATGTATGTTATGAATATTAATAATAATACATTACCTCTGGGTTTAGTTTCATAATACATTTTAGAGTTTCATACACTCTAGCCCTTTGCACAATGTTTGTTGCAAAATAATTGTTCATAGAAGAACAATTGTTGTTCAGTATTATGAATAACATGAGGGCCATACTTCCATCCTCGATGGGACGTATGTTATGAATATTGATGGTAATATGGTACATCCATAACACTGACGCTAAATGTCACAAGACTAAAAGAATACCACACAAGTGTGGCGCTACATTTGGTCACATTGGAGAAACCCGCATGGAAAATTCCATTATGATGGATTTTGAAGTCGTTTGATTTTGAATCATCTGACACTTGCAACTTTCCTCCGAAAAGTGAAGTGACTGAAATACCGTTCACAGGCCATAAGGAACGAGCAAAGAACTTATTGGTGATCATACATTTTGATGTATGTAGTCAAATCAATGTTGTTGCAAGTAGTGGATTTATCTATCTTCAGAAATGACTCAAGTAGATATATGGATATTTACTTGATGATACGTAAGTCTGGATCTTTTGAAATCATTTGAAAGGTTTTCAAAATGAAGTAGAAGTTATTGTAACAAGAAAATTATGTTTCTACAATTCGATTGCAGAAAGAAATATTTGAGTTACAAGTTTAGCGAATGTCTGATGAGTTGTGAAAAGAGTTTCATAACTTACACCTCCCGGAACACCACTGTGAGTGGAAAGTCCGTGAAGATGTAATCGAACCATTTATGACATGGTAAGATCAAAGATGACATAAATAAATTTGCCATTATCCCTTTTAAAAGGTGATGCTTTAGAGACTACGGCTTTTACACTGAAAAGAGCTCCATCAGGTCTGTTGAAATGACACCATGGTATGGTACGCCCAACCATGTTATATCTTTTCTTAACATTTGGAATATGGGGCTTGTGTAAAAGGTTATAAACCTATTCCAAATCAGACAAGTGCTACTTTGTAGGTTATCCCAAGTCATTGGGTATTCCTCCCTCACTATACCGAGGCAAATAGGTTTGCCACAAAGAACGGTATGCTTTTTGAAGAAAATGGTTCTTTCAAAAAGGTGAGTGGGAGAATAGTGCAACTCGACGAGATAAACAGTATCTTCGTCATCAGGTCAAAGGAAAGAGACCTTGGAAGTAATTCCGGAGTTTCCTACTGCGACTGATACGGAAGTCTTTACAATAAAATGTATGGAATTCGGTCGAACTTGCAGCTGAACCACGTAGGCAAAGGCTCGTGCAAACCTCTCAGGTGCGCAAACGAGATATTGTTGTTAGACAACAGTATACCGACGATACACAAGGAAGCATTGGTGGGCCCTGACTCCGGAATTGGCTAAATGCCAATACAATCCGAGATAGTTTCCATATAAGTGATTCAAGATTAAAACCTTGATACACCTTTCGGAAGACTTAGAGTCTGACGAATATTTATGGAACTATAACTGATACGAATAAAAATGTTTTATCCATAAAGCTCGACTTGTTGCAATATACAAGTTCAAGGAGTTGACTACGATGAGGTTGCTTCACCGTAGCGATGCTTAAAGTCGGTTCGGGTTGAACTAGCAATTAATACATATTTCAATCATGAGATATGAAACAAGGATGACGAAAGGATTTCCATCTGATGGAAATAACACCAAGGACTTGCATGTGTTATAGTCCAAGGTATTTTGTCAGTCCAGAGGATGCTAGTAAGTATGCAAACTTCAGAGTTCCAGCAATGAACAGAAGAGAGCAAAATGGAGTTGGAATCTTCGTGTTTTGATGATATGGTTAAAAGGGTTTTGACTTCATCAATGGGTAACGAAGATGCTTGTGATTCAAGAAAGTAAGTGGGAACATAATAACATTTCTAAAAACCTTGTGTGCTTGACACATTGTTAATTGGAATTAATATTCTTGACACGAATTAGGACTTCATTTAAAAATAGTTTTTCAATGAAGTGCTTGGGCTAAATAGCCTTTATATTAGGCATGATGATCTATGGAGTTAGATTTACCTAATAGGGCTGAGCAAAGATACATATTGACAAGATGCTAAAACCTTTTAGCATTAAAAACGTCAAGGAGTGATTCTTGCCGAAGTCACATGGAAAGAGTTTTTGCAAGACTCGGTGTCCCAAAACACTGATGAGCAAAATACATGATGGAGATTCCACACACTGTTGTGTTTGGATTAATCATGTATTCCATGGTATGTAAAAACAACCAGATATGTCCAATACTCCCAAAGTTGTTGCGAGTATAGATACCAAAGTGATCAAAAGTACTGATCATAGGACAACAGTGAAAAAGGGTCATTGAGTACTATAGTAGCACTGATGACATGTTTTCTCGCAAGCGGAGATCATGAAGAGTTCATTGTAAAAGGTTACATCGATACAGTCTTCATCCATGCTCCAAGCGATTTTTCAATTTAAGTTAAGGGTTTTGTGCAATACACAATATGGTGGCACGGTAGTTGGAAATTGTTCCAAACAAGTTACTGTGGCGAATTCTATAACAGAGGCGAAGTATGTTGCCGCTTTTAAAAGCGACAAAGAAAATGTTGAATCATATAGTTCATTCATGAACTTAGTATGGTTCCAAGATGGCTTTTGTCAATGGGACACTACTGCAGGTAGTTGCTCCATAACTCAGTCTGAGGAATCCAGGTTCGACCTGTGATTCACATACATACAAAGCCAAGTCCACACAAAATATGAATTTTGTGAAAGCGTGAAAACGCGAGGATATGCAAAGATACACACGGAGCTGAAGTCGTCAGATCCGTTGGACATCAGGCTATACCACAAGCGAAGCATATTTACACCGGTGTGCCACAGGTGTAAAGTGCATTAGCATTAACTAGATTATTGACTCTAGTGCAAGTGGGAGTCTGTAGGAGATATGCCCTAGAGGCAATAATAAATGTTATTATTTATCTCCGTGTTCATAATTAGGTTTATGTTCCATGCTATAACTGCTGTGGTTCCCGAGCCCGTATATCCATGAAGGCTCTGGGGAAAACCCATGTGCACGTGTGGAATAATAAACGGTAAAATGTATTCCTAGTCATGCCTCTAAGACTAGCTCAAGTGTTGCATGATGATTATGTTTTCCCAATCATAGGCATGTCTATGCCAGCAACTTTGAGGGCACAAATGTTAGAAGAACATTTGTGTTGAATCGACCCGATTGATGTTATGCTATGAGATACATTCGTCATGAGTTAATGGTTAATAACAATGAGATAGTTTACGTTTGCATGATTCCTCAGACCATGAGAGTATCGAGTTTCTTCATGCTTGATTCATGAACTTTGGGGTTTGTTAAACGTCATCCGTAAATGGATGGCTATTACGGCGGCTTACGGGTTCATGGGAAAGTATGTCAAGTAACTTGATAGCTCAAGATTGGGATTTGCTCCTCCGACGATGGAGAGATATCTCTGGGCCCTCTCGGTGTTACGGTATCCATCATCGTCTGGCCAGACACTTTGTGATTTGATCACGGGGATGCCGGAACACGGTAACGAGAAAAGAGAGCAATACCGGTAACGAGGTAACTAGCATAGTGGACAAGTTTTTGATCCACGGGAATGCCAACATGTCTCACCTCGGGTATTTGTAACATATCGCGAAGCAACAGGAATAGCACACGGCAACTGGAGGTTCACTCGAATATTCATTCGTGTGGGTATAGGGGTCAATATGGGTGTCCACGGCTCCGATGTTGATCATTGATCGGAAGGGGTTCCAGGTCATGTCTATACTTCACCGAACCTATAGGGTCACACGCTTAAGGGTCATCTATCTGCTGAATACTAGACAGGGAGTCTGAGAGAAAATCACCGAAAAAGTTTCGGACACCGAAAAGTTTCGGACAGCGGAAAAGTTCCGCAGAGAGAGGTCACCGGATGAGTTCTGGTGAAACTGAAAAGTTGTTTCAGAGGATACCATAAAGTCAAATTGGTTTCGGCACATGCCCGATAATTCTTGGAGTTTGCCAGAATCATTCTGGAAACTTCTGGGAATTTTTTGGAAGAAAAACCGGAAATGTTTCGGAGCTGCCGGAACCGCTTCAGATGCTTTTCGCAGATGAAAATCACTAATCTGGAATTGTTCCAAAACGCGTTGAAAATTATTTTAGTGGGTACTGGAATTGTTCTAAGCCCACATAAATATTTTCAGTTCGAACGGACGCTGAAAAATGTCGTCATGAATAGTGAAAGTGCTTTTTGGGAATTTTTATGGAAAGCACCTTTTTGGAAATTCCAAAAGGGCCTTCTTGAAGGGGAAGGAGGGCATGGCACCTCATGGGGGGGTCCCCCCCCCAAGGGTGGCCGGCCAAGGAGGTGGAGCACCATGGTGCTCCACATGGCACTCCCATATGGCATATTCCCTTTTGGAAAGGGATATTCCAAGGGCACTTTGGGGTTTTTGTGTGACAATTTTACCCCTTGGCTTGCCTATATATAGGAGTGATCTTGGCAGCCATTTGCTCATCCCTTGCTCTCATACACATGCCAAGATGTTATCTGGCTGCTCTCTCCCTCCCACGAAAAGAGTTTCGTAGAGCCGAAAGGCTGTCTGGGTTCCGGCAGGAACTAGTTCTGGACGGCGAAGCCCTGCCGGATAGCTGACACCGTATGTGTGCAACTCTGTAGAGAGGTCGTAGTTTCGATCTTAGTGCCCGAGGGGCTGTTTGAGAGTGCCTCCCGAAGGGCTGTCCAAGTGGCGGTCCGAGTTCTGTGAGTCCTCCCGAAGGGCTGTCCGAGTGACCGTTCGAGTTTCGAAGGTCCTCCCGAAGGGCTGTCCGCGACATCGTCCGGGGGACTGTTCGACCGCCTCCCGAAGGGCTGTCCGAGTGACCGTTCGAGTTTCGAAGGTCCTCCCGAAGGGCTGTCCGCGACATCGTCCGGGGGACTGTTCGACCGCCTCCCGGAGGGCTGTCCGAAGGGAAGACGAGGGTATACATCCTCGCGGTTGGGAGGTTGTAAATCCTAGCTGCGGGGATCAGCACCGCCGATCGTCATCGACTTTACTTCCGCTGCGCTACGAGTCGGTAACGAAAATGATCAAACCTTGTATGCAGTCTCCATAGTGGTCCTGGGCTGGTGCGTAGGTCGGAAAATTTTCGTTTTCTGCTGCGTTACCCTACATGGGATGGTGGGACCTGTGGGATCTTGATGCACTTGCCCTGGCCGTCGAACTGCCAGCCATGGTAGAGGCACTCCAGCTTGCCATTGACGCAGCCTCTCCTCCATCCTCGCCTGCACACGATAAAGAAAAGCGGGAGTGAGCACCGCGGCTTCGACCAAATGGTCCACAGATCGCGGCAGGTTGGTGCGACGCGAGTCGCCGTACCTTGTAGGAGGTCTCGATGCGGTGCATGACGTAGAAGCCGAGGCCGCCGCCGAGGAAGGTGCCGATCATGATCCGCACGTACGCCCACCGCCGCGACCCGGGCGGC
The DNA here is from genome assembly GCA_011799875.1 of Thinopyrum elongatum. Taxonomy (NCBI): domain Eukaryota; kingdom Viridiplantae; phylum Streptophyta; class Magnoliopsida; order Poales; family Poaceae; genus Thinopyrum; species Thinopyrum elongatum. Next base: position 7,406,594 of record CM022299.1, read on the forward strand.
GCCATTGCTCACTGACCTTGCTACGCCGACGCCGCCGACGCCCGTAGAGGTGGATGGGTCGCCCGGCTCGACGGAGATGCGATGTCCGGAGCAGAGGAAGGGGAAGGGGAGGGGATCGGGAGGACGGCGACTTGAGAGGCGGCGGAAGCGGTGGAAGTGTACTGCATAGCGACGACTGATGGAGGGGGTCGGTAGAGCGGGCGAAGAGGAACTACTCGATCCGGATGGGGAGACGGTGCAGCGGGCAGAGGAGCTGCTCGATCCAGATGGGCGGCTGCGTCCCGGATCTCACGTGAGGAGGGGCTATGCGCCGCCCTGATCCCGGATCCGGCGGCCTCTAGCCTCGCCGTCGCCATCGCTGGTGGGTGCTCTGGCTGGCGCCATGGGTGGTGACTGGGTCAGAGATCGGGGAGAGGGAGAGAGAGGGAGACGGCGATGGAGGTGGCGGCAGCAGGGAGGAGCGGAGCTCTAGGGTTCGGGCAAGAGGGAGAGAGGCTAGATGAATGGATCGATGGACGGATGCTTTCTGCGGTGGGCTGGATGAATGGACCGAAGGATGGATGTTTGCCACGTCACTGATCCATGCCACAACATATTCCACCAGTCATAATCCAGCTTGTGTAATTTTGTTTTTTTCTTTTTTATTATATTTTGTACCCTCTTATTTTGGGTAAACATTCAACATATTACCCGCTTATATATTTTTTAAATGACCCAATATTTTTCACAAGTGTGTATCTTGGGACCACAAACAATGTTGATTTGAGGGGTTTTCATTTTCTTTGCACAAAAAATCATTTTTTAATTTTTAGAGTGCCAATAATCAGGTTTTTTGTGAAGAACCTACCATATATTTATTGCAAAATTGGAAAAAATCAATTTCCTAAAATAGTAGGCCATATTTAATGTACAATTGACCAAACTCTTGGGTGTTAAAAGATTCGAGCCACCACTCAAGAAAAAGGCAAATTTTACCGATTCAGCAAGAAGTGGGTCAAATTTGAACTGCAGCTGTCTCATAGTTTGCTCTTTATTTTTTCTAAAAATCATTTCTAGGTACATAAGTATCTATTTAATCAGAGAAACACCAAAAGTTTTCCAAGATTCAACAACTAGCTAGGAACGGTCATGCCCGCCGTTTTGACCGCATTTTGAAATGGGCATGAAAAATTCAAAAAAATTCAAAAAATTGGAAAACCTTCACATTGTGTCATTATATGTGACCAAGTTATCAGGAAAAATAATAAACTTGTAATACAACAATTATTTTAAAAATGTGTTCTCAGAAATGAGCTATCATGTGTGAAGATTCATGTCTTTCAAGGTAAATGGGCAATCTTATGGCCACATTCATGGCATAGTTTGTTCAAATGATCTCATATTGTGCACAAGGGTGCATCTTGGAATGGCAAACAATGTTGCCTCAGGAAGTTTTCATTTTATTTGGACGAAAAAATCATTTTCCATTTTTTGAGTGCCCAAAATGAGTTTTTTTGTGAAGGACCTACCATATAGTTGTTGCAAAATTGCATCAAACCATTTTTGGAAAATATTAGCCCATATTTAATGTACAATTGACTAAACGGTTGTGTGCTAAAAGCTTCGAGCGACCTCTCGTGATAAAGATAAATTTCCGTCGATTTAGTTGGGAGCGGGTCAAATTTGAACAACAGCTGCCTTATAGTTTGCTCTTTATTTTTCCCAAAAATCATTTCTAGGTACATAAATATCTATTGAATCAGATAAACACCAAAAGTTTTTCAATATTCAACCACTAGCTATGAACGGTCATGCCCGCCGTTTTGACCGCATTTTGAAACGGGCATACAAAATTTAAAAAAAATCAAAAAATTAGAAAACCTTCGCATTTTGTCATTATATATGACCAAGTTATCAGGAAAAATAATAAACTTATAATACGGTAATTATTTTAAAAAAGTGTTCTCAGAAATGAGCTATCATGTGTGAAGATTCATGGCTTTCAAGCCAAATGATCAATCTTATGGCTACATTCATGTCATAGTTTGTTCAAATGATCTAATATTGTGCACAAGGGTGCATATTGAAATAGCAAACAATGTTTCCTAAGGAACTTTTCATTTTCTTTGGACGAAAAATTCATTTTCCATTTTTCGAGTGCCCAAAATGAGTTTTTTTGTGTAGGACCTACCATATATTTGTTGCAAAATGGGACCAGATCATTTTTATAATATATTAGGCCATATTTAATGTACAATTGACAAAATGGTTGGTAGTCAAAAGTTTTTATACACCTCTGGTGAAAAAGACAATTTTTCGCCGATTCAGTAGGAAGCGGGTCAAATTTGAACTGCAGCTGCATCATATTTTGCTCTTTATTTTCTACAAAAATCATTTATAGATACATAAGTATCTATTTAATAAGAAATACATGGTTTGGTGGCGATACGTTGAGGTTTGGACGGTGGCCGAAGGCCCAGCTCCAGAGCGCGTAAACTCGCATGCCCGTCGCGTGGTCACCGCGTGACCGTGGCGTTGCCAAGCGTTCTGGGCGGCCTAGGCATGTCTAGTGGGTTGGGCACTCCCCCGGTAGGTGTTAGGAAGAAGAAGGCAATAGAAGAATCTCACGAGGAGACTGAACTAAGCTCAAACATGAATTAGCAGCCAAGTGTTTGATTAGAGGTAGGGAAAATGCACATGGCCAAAAGGCCTGAGGTTTGGCCAAGGATGATCATCTACTATGGACACTTTCTTGGAAAATTTATAGCTCAAATGGAGGAGCCTAGGTGTCACTTGCTTTGTAAAGTACCACACTAGACAGAAATATGAATGTTGAAACTGGACTCAAATGAATGAATGGATTGATATGAAATTTGGAGGAGGACGATAATTTGGGCATATGAAGGCACTGTAAACCATTTGGATAAATAAAAATGGTACTTCCTTCACAGTGCTCTCCACTGAACAGAAAATTGGGAAAAATATTGAGGGAAATTGGCTAGATTAAATGACCTAAAATTTGGTGGAGGGAAGTTATATAGGTAGGGTCATGTCCTGGTAAATTTTCAGTAATTATAAATTAACATAAAATATAGATGCTTCACAAACTGAAAATATTACCAGAAACAAAGATTGGATGGTGCGCTCACATGGATTGTTAGATGGGGCTCAATTTTTTTGGAGAGCAATGATTTGGGAATATAGAAGATGTGGAAAAAATTCAGCTCATTAGGATATGCCTAGATAGTACTTCCTTCACAATGGTTCTAGATGAGCAGAAACTTTGGAAATTTGCCGAGGAAGATTTACCAGGCAAATGGAGCTGAATATTGTCATGAGACAATGATTTGGATATTAAAGAATGCCCATTTTTTTGGGAATTTTGGGAATGACAGAAATATAGGCTGCTTCACAACCCAGGGCAAAAATTGACACATAGACATGACACATAGGCAAAGCTGATGAGGTGGTGCCTAGTCATAGCAATGGACCACAATTTACAAGGCTATGACCATCTATATTGGTCGTTATCAGCTAGAAAAAAGGTAGTGGATCAGAGCTGTTTGCTTTACGACCATTTCGTGTAAGGAAATTGTAGGAGATATGCCCTAGAGGCAATAATAAATGTTATTATTTATCTCCGTGTTCATAATTAGGTTTATGTTCCATGCTATAACTGCTGTGGTTCCCGAGCCCGTATATCCATAAAGGCTCTGGGGAAAACCCATGTGCACGTGTGGAATAATAAACGGTAAAATGTATTCCTAGTCATGCCTCTAAGACTAGCTCAAGTGTTGCATGATGATTATGTTTTCCCAATCATGGGCATGTCTATGCCATCAACTTTGTGGGCACAATGTTAGAAGAACATTTGTGTTGAATCGACCCGATTGGTGTTATGCTATGAGATTCATTCGTCACAAGTTAATGGTTAATAACACAGAGATGGTTAACGTTTGCATGATTCCTCAGACCATGAGAGTATCGAGTTTCTTCATGCTTGCTTCATGAACTTTGGGGTTTGTTAAACGTCATCCATAAATGGGTGGCTATTACGGCGGCTTACGGGTTCATGGGAAAGTATGTCAAGTAACTTGATAGCTCAAGATTAGGATTTGCTCCTCCGACGATGGAGAGATATCTCTGGGCCCTCTCGGTGTTACGGTATCCATCATCGTCTGGCCAGACACTTTGTGATTTGATCACGGGGATGCCGGAACACGGTAACGAGAAAAGAGAACAATACCGGTAACGAGGTAACTAGCATAGTGGACAAGTTGTTGATCCACGGGAATGCCAACATGTCTCACCTCAGGTATTTGTAACATATCGCGAAGCAACAGGAATAGCACACGGCAACTGGAGGTTCACTCGAATATTCATTCGTGTGGGTATAGGGGTCAATATGGGTGTCCACGGCTCCGATGTTGATCATTGATCGGAAGGGGTTCCGTGTCATGTCTATACTTCACCGAACCTATAGGGTCACAAGCTTAAGGGTCATCTATCTGCTGAATACTAGACAGGGAGTCTGAGAGAAAATCACCGAAAAAGTTTCGGACACCGAAAAGTTTCGGACAGCAGAAAAGTTCCGTAGAGAGAGATCACCGGATGAGTTCCGGTGAAACTGAAAATTTGTTTCAGAGGATACCATTAAGTCAAATTGGTTTCGGCACATGCTTGATAATTCTTGGAGGGTGCCAGAATCATTCTGGAAACTTCTGGGAAATTTCTGGAAGAAAAACCGGAAATGTTTCGGAGCTGCCGGAACCGCTTCAGATGCTTTTCGCAGATGAAAATCACTAATCTGGAATTGTTCCAGAACGCGTTGAAAATTATTTTAGTGGGTACTGGAATTTTTCTAAGCCCACATAAATATTTTCAGTTCGAACGGACGCTGAAAAATGTCGTCGTGAATAGTGAAAGTGCTTTTTGGATAATTTTTGGAAGCCACCTTTTAGGGCTTTTGCTAAAGGCTTCTAGAAGGTGATGTGGATGGCTGAGAACCCCCTTTGGGGGGCCCTCATGGGGGAGTGGCCGGCCACACTAGGGGCTCCACCTTGGAGCCCCTCTTGTTCCTTGGTTTCTCCTTTAGGTCCTTGTGGAAGGACTTCCCTCATATGCCTTTGGGTTTTATTGGATAACTACCCTACCCCTTGGCTTTCCTATAAATAGAGGTGGAGGGGCAGCCCTCCACACTCATCCCTTCTCACATACAAGTGCCATGCAATAATCTGGCTTCTCTCTCCCTCCCACGAAAAGAGTTTCGTAGAGCCGAAAGGCTGTCTGGGTTCCGGTGGGAACTAGTTCTGGACGGCGAAGCCCTGCCGGATAGATGACACCGTATGTGTGCAACTCTGTAGAGAGGTCGTAGTTTCGATCTTAGTGCCCGAGGGGCTGTTCGTGAGTGCCTCCTGAAGGGCTGTCCAAGTGACGGTCCGAGGTCTGTGAGTCCTCCCGAAGGGCTGTCCGAGTGACCGTTCGAGTTTCGAAGGTCCTCCCGAAGGGCTGTCCGCGACACCGTCCGGGGGACTGTTCGGCCGCCTCCCGGAGGGCTGTCCGAAGGGAAGACGAGGGTATACATCCTCGCGGTTGGGAGGTTGTAAATCCTAGCTGCGGGGATCTGCACCACCGATCGTCATCGACTCTACTTCCGCTGCGCTACGAGTCGGTAACGAAAATGATCAAACCTTGTATGCAGTCTCCATAGTGGTCCTGGGCTGGTGCGTAGGTCGGAAAATTTTTGTTTTCTGCTGCGTTACCCTACAGTGGCATCATGAGCCGTGCTATGCGTAGATGCAGGTTGCGATCTAGAATACATAGAGATGTATGGGTGTTGCACAATATAATTAGGTAGTAGATGAGTTCTATTACTGAAAATTATTTGTGCGGGTAGCAGATGAAATCTGTTACCCGATGTTCTTGTTGCTTCCCTGGAATTTGCATATTTCTGATCTTGATAACAGTATGGTGGAGTTTCAAAGTTCTGGCAATCCGCAATCCTGATTGATCAACGAAGTGCTAACAGTTCATTGAATTCCACCGTAGTTAAAAGGAAAGATGAAATTTCGCAGACAAAAGGGCAATGCAGATATGATCTGCACGGGGGTCATGCGTATGACGAAGTTTAGTATGGGGCTCGAGATTTTATTATCTCGGTTTTCATACACCCTGGAAAGTTAATCTAGCGACTTGAATTATCATACTTGATGATGGACGTTGGTAGCTTCGGTTTGTTTCGAAACCTTAGAAGCCACGTAAAACAAGTTTTTGCATGAACCGATTAGAGGCGTCTAACTTGGTTTTGCAGGAGGGTTTGCATGTGCATATGATGTGGTATAGCAGTGCTCATAATAATTTGATTATGTATGAGATGACTATATAATGTAAATTTATTGACCTGCGTGTCATGATTCGGCATGATGGCTGGAGCCATATGATTGCACTTTAATGACCTGCGTGTCAACCTTGTTGTAATGCATTATTTTATTAGCTATAAAGATAGCAATATTATCTGGTGCATCGACATGGTGGTGGCAATCTTCGCGAAGGTGAACACCGACGCGAATGCCGAAGACGAAGAAATACAAGACTTCTCCGTCAGAAAGGGCTATACCATATCATGCTATTATGAATTGCCTGAGATGTTTATCCCTTATGATGCACCCTTTTTGATTGCGCGGTAGTCGCTTTTATTAGGGTGATCTCTCACAAAAATATCAAGTAGTTAGTGTTCTCCCAAGTGTAGCACCGTCACGGCACCTAACTTTTCGGGGCATCACATGGACACATGGGTGCGAACGATTAGGGAAGTGTGAGGCGGGTGAGTTGAGACCTCGCAGCAAGATCAGTTGGTTGTCTTGACGTTCTGGAGGAGTGTCCTGAGCTCGGAACACGCCCATCGAAAGATGAACAAGAGTCACATAGAGATGTGATTGGCAAGTTGGCCTACCGATTGCAATTTTCGTCACTTGAGATGGACACATCCTTGGCGTTGAATTGTAATATGGATCTTGAATCGCTCACAATCAATTATGAGAGATATTGATTTGAGTGGGAGAGCACTGTTGAATTAACCTGTTTAATTCTCGGTGCAATTAATTTTGAACAGTGTCTAAAGTGTGATTTGCATAATAGTTGTAGAATAATGGCTCGCGTTTCCACCTTCCCTATTAAAATTGAATAGCTGTTAAATATCTGGTTAAAACTTTACGGTTGGTAACGTAATGTGAGGATTGTCCTCAAGAGTGCCGAGAAGGACTTTGTCCTATCGCATACTTTGGTATTCTCTCGCTTATGCTATGGATCATGTGACTCTCGTCCTTCGATCCAAAAGCTAGAATTCCGTTTCAGTCAAGTGCAATACATTTGCTTCCATAGACCTGAACTTCGAAAGTTTGGATAGTTATGTGATATTCATGGAATCTGAAAATCATTTTCAGAGACAGACAAAGGCTAAAAGATATAAGATATCCAAAGCAATGTTTGTTTGCAAACTATTAGTAAAGGAGTTTACTATGCATTAGACTGATAAGAGAGGGATCCAGTAGAACGCCTGTCATATGATGAAAGGTGAATAAAACAACAACTTAAAGATAATGGAAGTGTCCAAAGGGTGTTAGTGAAACTTTCACGCCTAGGAAGTCCAGGGCTAATGCCACTCTTAAGTTGGGTGCTTCTGAGAGTAGGAGAAATACTAAAAGTTAAACTGTTAGAAGTATAAAGGCAAAAAGAGAGAAGACTGGAATATCCAGCTCAAGTATGAATGTCATACAAGTTTTTGATGTAAGAACTACTATGGCCTAAAAGACTAGCCAAGAATGAGGTTTTGGTATACACAGGGAACATAGTAAAATGTTACTATACCTTCCATCGGTGTATTACCGTCTGTATTTATTTTCATAATTCATTTAGAGTTTCACAAACTCTAGCCCATTGCATAAGGTATCTTGCAAGAAGGTTGTTCATAAGAGAACTTTTGATGTTCGAAGTTATGAATAACATAAGGGCCATACTTTCATTGAGAATGAGATGTATGTTATGAATAATGATATTAATATATTACCTCTGGATTTACTTTAATAATTCATTTTAGAGTTTCATACACTCTAGCCCATTGCAAAATGTTTGTTGCAAAAGGGTTGTTCATAAAAGAACAATTGTTGTTCAGTATTATGAATAACATGAAGGGCCATGCTTCCATCCAGATGGGACGTAAATTATGAATATTGATGGTAATATGATACATCCATAACACTGACGCTAAATGTCGCAAGACTAAAAGAATACCACACAAGTGTGGCACTGCATTTGGTCACATTGGAGAAACCCGCATGGAAAATTCCATTATGATGGATTTTGAAGTCATTTGATTTTGAATCATCTGACACTTGCAACTTTTCTCCGAAAAGTGAAGTGACTAAAATACCGTTCACAGGCCATAAGGAACGAAAAAAGAACGTATTGGTGATCATGCATCATGATGTATGTAGTCCAATAAATGTTGTTGCAAGTAGTGGATTTATCTATCTTCAGAAATGACTCAAGTAGATATATGGATATTTACTTGATGAGACGTAAGTCTAGATCTTTTGAATTCAGTCAAAAGGTTTTCGACAATGAAGTAGAAGTTATTGTAACAAGAAAATTATGTTTCTACAATTGGATTGCAGAAAGGAATATTTGAGTTACAAGTTTAGCGAATGTCTGATGAGTTGTGAAAGGGGTTTCATAACTTGCACCTCCCGGAACACCACTGCAAGTGGAAAGTCCGTGAAGATGTAATCGAACCATTTATGACATGGTAAGATCAAATATGACATAAATAAATTTGCCATTATCCCTTTTAAAGTGATGCTTTAGAGACTGCGGCTTTTACACTGAAAAGAGCTCCATCAGGTCTGTTGAAATGACGCCATGGTATGGTACGCCCAACCATGTTGTATCTTTTCTTAACATTTGGAATATGGGGCTTGTGTAAAAGGTTACAAACCTATTCCAAATCAGACAAGTGCTACTTTGTAGGTTATCCCAAGTAATTGGGTATTCCTCCCTCACTATACCGAGGCAAATAAGTTTGCCACAAAGAACGGTATGCTTTTTGAAGAAAATGGTTCTTTCAAAAGGTGAGTGGGAGAATAGTGCAACTCGACGAGATAAACAGTATCTTCGTCATCAGGTCAAAGGAAAGAGACCTTGGAAGTAATTCCACAGTTTCCTACTGCGACTGATACGAAAGTCTCTACAATAAAATGTATGGACTTCGATCGAACTTGCAGCTGAACCACGTGGGCAAGGCTCGTGCAAACCTCTCAGGTGCGCAAACGAGATATTGTTGTTAGACAACAGTATACCTACGATACACAAGGAAGCGTTGATGGGCCCTGACTCCGGAATTGGCTAAATGCCAATACAATCCGAGATAGTTTCCATATAAGTGATTCAAGATTAAAACCTTGATACACCTTTCGGAAGACTTAGAGTCTGACGAATATTTATGGAACTTTAACTGATACGAATAAAAATGTTTTATCCATAAAGCTCGACTTGTTGCAATATACAAGTTCAAGGAGTTGACTACGATGAGGTTGCTTCACCGTAGCGATGCTTAAAGTCGGTTCGGGTTGAACTAGCAATTAATACATATTTCATATCATGAGATATAAAACAATGGAAGACAAAAGGATTTCCATCTGATGGAAATGAAACCAAGGACTTGCATGTGTTACAGTCCAAGGTATTTTGTCAATCCAGAGGATGCTAGTAAGGGTGCAAACTTCAGAGTTCCAGCGATGGACAGAAGAGAGCAAAGTGGAGTTGGAATCTTCATGTTTTGATGAAATGGTCAAAGGAGTTTTGACTTCATCAATGGATAACGAAGATGCTTATAATTCAAGAAAGTAAGTGGGAGCATAATAATATTTCTAAAAAACCTTGTGTGCTTGACACATTGGTAATTGGAATTAAATTTCTTGACACGAATTAGGACTTCATTTGGAAATAGTTTTTCAATGAAGTGCTTGGGCTAAATAGCCTTTATATTAGGCATGATAATCTATGGAGATAGATTTACCTGATGGGGCTGAGCAAAGATACATATTGACAAAATGCTAAAACCTTTTAGTATTAAAAACGTCAAGGAGTGATTCTTGCCGAAGTCACATGGAAAGAGTTTTTGCAAGACTTGGTGTCCCAAAACACTGATGAGCAAAATACATGATGGAGATTCCACACACTCTTATGTTTGGATTAATCATGTATTCCATGGTATGTAAAACAACCAGATATGTCCAATACTCCCAAAGTTGTTGCGAGTATAGATACCAAAGTGATCAAAAGTACTGATCATGGGACAACAGTGAAAAAGGGTCATTGAGTACTATAGTAGCACTGATGACATGTTTTCTCGCAAGCGGAGATCATGAAGAGTTTGTTGTAAAAGGTTACATCGATACAGTCTTCATCCATGCTCCAAGCGATTTTCGATTTAAGTTAAGGGTTTTGTGTAATACACAATATGGTGGCACGGCAGTTGGAAATTGTTCCAAACAAGTTAATAGGACTTCTTTTAAAATTAGTTTTTTTCAATAAGTTCTTGGGCTAATAGCCTTTATAGTAGGCATGATGATCTATTAGGTTAATTATAGCCTAATAAGGGCTGACAAAGATACATATGACCAAGATGTAAACTTTTAGCATTAAAAACGTCAAGAGTGTTCTTGCGCAGTCACATGAAAGAAGTTTTGTGCAAGACTCGTGTCCCCAAAACACTGATGACAAATACAATTGATGGAGATTCCACACACTGTTGTGTTTTGATGATCATGTACCATGGGATGTAAAAACACCAATATGTCCATCTCCCCAAGTTGTTCGAGTAAAAAACCAAGTGATCAAAAGTACTGATCATAGGACAACATTGAAAAAGGGGTCAGTGAGTACTATAGTAGCAACTTGTACATTGTTCTCGCAAGCGGAGATCAGAAGAGTTTCATTGTAAAAAGGTTACAATCGATACAGTCTTCATCCATGCTCCAGCGATTTTCATTTAATTTAAGGGTTTTGTGCAATACACAATAATGGTGGCCACGTATGTTGGAAATTGGTTCCAACCAATTCTGTGGCGAATTCTATAACAAGAGGCAAGTAGTTGCCGCTTTTAAAACGCAAAGAAATGTTAATCATAATTCATTCATGACTTTAGTATGGTTTCTCAGATGGCTTTTGTCAATGGAACACTACTGCAGGTATTGCTCCATAATCAGTCTAGGAATCCCAGGTTCGACCTGTGATTCAACATACATACAAGCCATTCCACACAAAATATTAAATTTGTGGAAAGCGTGAAACGCGGGGATTTTCAAAGATACCCACGAGCTGAGTTCGTCAGATCCGTTGGACATCAGGCTATTACCACAAGCGAGCAATTTCAACCGGTGTGCCACAGTGTAAGGCATTAGCATTACTAGATATTGACGCTAGTGCAAGTGGAGTCTGTAGGAGATATGCCCGTCAGCGGCAATATAAGGTTATTATAGTTATCTCCGTGTTCATAATTAGGTTTCTTTCCATGCCCACCAATGCTTAACTAACTCTGTGGTTTCCCGACCCGTATCTCCATGAAAGGCTCTGGGGAAACCCATGTGCACAGTGTGAATAATGAAACGTAAAATGTATTCCAGTCATGCCTCTAAGCCGAGCTCTCAAGTGTTTGCATGATATTATTTTTTTCCCAATCATAGGCTGTCTATGGCCAGCAACTTTTGAGGGCACAAAATTTTAGAAAACATTGTGTGTTGAATCTACCCGATTGATGTTATCGATGAGATACATTCCGTCATTAGTTTAATGTATAACATGATATAGTTTTTACGTTTGCATGATTCCTCAGCGCATGAAGGATTCGAGTTTTCTTCATGCTTGATTCCTGAACGTTGGGGTTTGTTAAACGTCATCCGTAATGGATTGGCTTATTACGGCGGTCTTAATCGGGTTTCCTGGAAAGAATGTAGTACGGAGAGCTCAAGATTGGGATTTGCTCCTCGACTATGGGAGAGACTATCGCTGGTGATCTCTGGTCTGGGGGGGTGGGCTGGGGGGGTGTCGGGGGTTTACTCTTGGGGCTCTGGGTTTGTCTTTTATCTTCTGTGCTTTGTTTTGTGTGATCTCTTTTGGTTTTTGTTTTTGTAGTTCTTTGCTTTTTTTTTTTGCTTTTTTCTTTTTCCTCTGTTTTTTCTTTTTTTTTTGTCTTTTCTCTTTTCTCTCTTTTTTCTTTCATCTTTGTTTTGTTGGTTTGTTTTTGTGGTCTGGCTCTGGCTGGGCTGGGGTCTCTAGGGTTCTGGGCTGGGTGGGGGGGGCGGGGGGGGGGTGGGTATCTCTGGGTCCGGTGGATCCCCCCCTCCCTGGCTGGGGGGTTTTCTCTGGGGCTTGTCACTCTTGGGTGGTGGTTGATCTCTATTGTGTGTTGTATTTGTGGGCTCTTGGATCTCTTGGTTATCTCTGTGATCTCTTTGTTTCTTTTCTTTTTTTTTTTCTCTTTTTCTTGTTTTTTTTTTTTTGCTGGGGTTCTGCTGGGGAGGGATCTCTGGGCTGGGGGGATGCTCTGGGTGGTGGCGGGGGGTTGTGGGTGTGGGTCTCTGGGTTTTGGTTGGATCCTCTGGGGTTGTGTTGGGCTTTGTTTGCTGTTCTTTTTCCTTTTTGTTTGTTGGTTTTTTTTCTTTTTTTTTGGTCTTTTGTGGGCTCTGGGGATCTCTGGGCTCTGTGTGTGGCCCTCTCTCGACACACATAAAGTGTTACGGTAATCCATCATCGCTCTGGCCAAAACTTGGATTTGAATCACGGGGATGCCGGCAACAACGGTAAACGAGAAAAGAGACAAATCAAACCGTACCATTAGTCGTGATTGCGGTGAAGATGTTACTCACTTTTACCCTCATCAGTTTCACAAGTTTTTGGATCCCGGAATGCAACATTGTCTCACCTCGGGTATTTGTAACTATCGCGAACCACAGGACTAGCACCGGCAACTGGAGGTTCATCCTCGAATATTCATTCGTGTGGGTATAGGGGCAATATGGTGTCCACGGCTCGATGGTTGATCATTGATCGATAGGGGCTTCAGGTCAAGTCTATACTCACCGAACTATATGGTCCACACGCTTAATAAGGTCATCTATCTGGCTGATACAGACAGGGTAGTCCTGAGAGAAAATCAGCCGAAAAAGTTTCGGACACCGAAATTTCGGACAGCGGAAAATTCCGCGAGAGAGGTCACCGAATGAGTTCTGGTGAAACTGAAAAGTTGTTTTTCAGAGGATCCATAAAGGTCACTTGGTTTCGGCCCATGCCCGATAATCGGAGTTTGCCAGAATCATTCTGGAACTTCTTCTGGGAATTTTTGGAAGAAAACGGAAATGTTTCGGCGCTGCCGGAACCCTGCTTCAGTGCCTTTCGCAGAGAAATCACTATCTGGAATTGTTTCCAAACGCGTTGACAATTAATTTTAGTGGTACTGGGAATTGTTTCTAAAGCCCACTCAATATTTTCAGTATCGAACGGACGCTGAAAAATGTTCGTCCTGAATATGGAAAGTGCTTTTGGAATTTTATGGAAGCACCTTTTGGAAATTCCAAAAGGGCCTTCTTGAATGGGAAGAGGGCATGGCACTCATGGGGTGGTCCCCCCCCCAAGGTGGCCGGCCAAGGAGAGTGGAGCACCATGTTGCTGCCACATGGCATCCCATGCTGTCAGATTCCCTTTTGGAAGGGATATTCCAAGGGCCACTTGGGGTTTTTGTGTGACAATTTTTAACCGCCTTGGCTTGCCTATATATAGAGTGATCTTGGCACCATTGCTCCTTCTTGTCTTCCTCTTAATACATTTTGTCCTGGGGGTTAGTGGTGGGGTGACGCTGGGATGTTGGTGGGTAGGGTAGTACGTTGGGAGCGCGTTTTTCGCCTGTGTTGGTTGCCGTTGGTGTTTGTTCCCCCCCTCCTTTGTCCTGTGAGGTGTTTCTGGATGAGGCTTCCTCGGGATGTATAGCGCGGTGGTGGTGGTTGGGCTAAAGGGATCTCTTTGCTTTTTCGGTGGCTGTGACGGGTGTGGGGTGGGGGGGGGGGGAGACTTTGTATGGTTTTGTTGTGTTGGTTTCGGTCCTGGTCCTTCGTGGTGGTGGTGTTGTAGGCGCATTTTTCTGCCTGTTCTGCTATTGGCTTAGGGTGGTGCATCGGTATTTTGGTCCTTGTTTGGCCCTTGCTCCATACTCATACAACATCCCAAGATGTTATCTGGCTGCTTCTCTGGCTGCATCTCTTCCCTCCACACGAACAGAGTTTGTCGTAGAGCCGAAAATGGACCTTTCTGGGTCCGCAGTGATACGTTCTGGACGCGCAAGCCCTGCCTGGAGATAGCCTGCACACCGTATATGTTGTGCAACTCTTGTGAGAGAGGTCGTAGTTTCGCATCTTATGCCCGGACGGCCTGTTTTGAGAGTGCCTACCTCCGAAGGGCTGATCCAAGTGCGTCCCCAGTTCTGATGATGATCCTCCCCGAAGGTCTGTCCTGGGTGACCGTTGCAGAGTTTCGAAGGTCCTCCTCCGAAGGGCTGTCCGCGCACTCGTCCGGGGAACTGTTCCACCGCCTCCCGAGGCTGTCCGGAGTGACCCGTTCGACGTTTCGAAGGTCCTCCCATAAGGCGTCCTGTCGCGACCACATCGTCCCGGGGGACTGTGTCGACCGCCCTCCCTGGGGCTGTTTGTCCGAATGGAAGACGAGGGTATACATCCTCGCGGTTGGGAAGTTTGGAAATCCTAGCTGCGGGGATCAGCAACACGCCGATCGTCTATCGACTTACTTCCGCTGCGCCTACGAGCGGTAACGAAAATCATCAACTCCTTAGTATCGCAGTCTCCATAGTGGTCCTGGGCATGGTGCCCCGTAAGGCTACGGAAAATTTCTCTTCGTTTTATGCCTGCGTTACCCTACATGGGATGGTATGCCCGTTGGGATCTATGCACTTGCCCTGGCCGTCGAACTGCCACCATGTGCCTTAGAGGCACTCCAGCTTGCATTGACGCGCAAGCCTCCTCCTCCATCCGGTCGCCTGCACACGATAAGAAAAGCGTGGAGGAGCACCGCGCTTCAGACCAAATGGTCACAGATCGCGGCAGTTTGGTGCGACGCGAGTCGCCGTACCTTGTAGGAGGTCTCGATGCGGTGCATGACGTAGAAACAGGCCGCCGCCGAGGAAGGTGCCGATCATGATCCGCCACGTACACGCCCACCCCGCGACCGGGCGCCGCCCATTGCTCCCTGACCTTGCTACGCGACGCCGCCGACACGCCCGTAGAGGTGGATGGTCGCCCCGCTCGACGGAATGCGATGTCCGGAGCAAGGAAGGGGCAAGGGGAGGGGATCGGGAGACGGCGACTTGAGAGCGGCGAAAGCGGTGGAGTGTAACTGCATCGACGACTGATGGAAGGGGTCGGTGAGCGGAGGCGAAGGGAACTACTCGATTCCTGAGATGGGAGAGGTGCACGTGGCAGAGGAGCTGCCTCATCCATTATGGGCGGCTGCGTCCCGGATCTCACGTCAGGAGGGGCTATGCGCCGCCCTGATACCCGGATTCCGGCGGCCTCTATGCCTCGCCGTCGCCATCGCTGGTGGGTGCTCTGGCTGGCGCCATGGGTGGGACTGGGTCAGAGATCGGGAGAGGGAGAGAGAGGGAGACGGCGATGGAGGTGGCGGCAGCAGGGAGGGGGACGGAGCTCTAGGGTTCGGGCAAGAGGGAGAGAGGCTAGATGAATATCGATGGACGGATGCTTCTGCGTGGGCTGATGGAATGGACGAAGGATGGAGGTTTGCCACGTCCTGATCCATGCCACAACATATTCCACCAGTCATAATCCAGCTTGTGTATTTTTGTTTTTTCTTTTTTATTATATTTGTGTACCCTCTATTTTGGGTAAACATTCAACATATTACCCGCTTATATATTTTTTAATGACCAATATTTTTCACAGTGTGTATCTTGGGACACAAACATGTTGATTTGAGGGTTTTCATTTTCTTTGCACAAAAATCATTTTTTAATTTTTCGAGTGCCATAATCAGGTTTTTTGTGAGAACCTACCATATATTTATTGCAAATGGCAAAAATCAATTTCCTAAATAGTAGCCAATATTCATGTACAATTGACCAACTCTTGGGTGTTAAAAGATTCGAGCCACCACTCAAGAAAAAGGCAAATTTTACCGATTCAGCAAGAGTGGGTCAAATTTGAACTGCAGCTGTCTCATAGTTTGCTCTTTATTTTTTCAAAATCATTTTCTAGTACATACGTATCATTTTTAATATCAAGAGAACACCAAAAGTTTTCCAAGATTCACACTAGCTAGGAACGGTCATGCCCGCCCGTTTTGACCGCATTTTTGAAATGGGCATGAAAATTCAAAAAATTCAAAAATTGGAAAAACCTTCACCTGTGTCCTTATATGTGACCAAGTTATCAGGAAAAATAATAAATTGTAATACAACAATTATTTAAAATGTGTTCTCAAATGACTATCTGTGTGAAGATTCATGTCTTTCAAAGGTAAATGGCAATCTTATGGCCACATTCATGGCATAGTTTTTCAAATGACTCATATTGTGCACAAGGGTGCATCTTGGAATGGCAACACAATGTTCTCTCAGGAAGTTTTCATTTTATTTGGACCGAAAAATCATTTTCCATTTTTTGAGTGCCCAAAATGAGTTTTTTTGTGAAGGACCTACCATATAGTTGTTGCAAAATGCATCAAACCATTTTTGGAAATATTAGCCCATATTTAATGTACAATTGACTAAACGTTTGTGTGCTAAAAGCTTCGAGCGACCTCTCGTGATAAGATAATTTCCGTCGATTTAGTTTGGGAGCGGTCAACTTTGGAACAACAGCTGCCTTAATATTTGCTCTTTATTTTTCCCAAAAATCATTTCTAGGTACATAATATCTATTGAATCAGATAAACCAAAATTTTTTCATATTCAACCACACACTAGCAGGAACGGTCATGCCCGCCGTTTTGACCGCATTTTGAAACGGCATCCAAAATTTAAAAAAATCAAAAAATTAAAAACCTTCGCATTTGTCATTATTATGACCAAGTTATCAGGAAAAATAATAAACTTATAATACGGTAATTATTTAAAAAAGGTTCTCAGAAAGAGCTATCATGTGTGAGATTCATGGCTTTCAAGCCAAATGATCAATCTTATGGCTACATTCTGCATAGTTTGTTCAAATTCTCTAATATTGTGCACAAGGGTGCATTGAAATAGCAAACAATGTTTCCTAAGGAACTTTTCATTTTCTTTGGACGAAAAATCATTTTCCATTTTTTCGAGTGCCCAAAATGAGTTTTTTTTGTTAGGACCTACCATATATTTGTTGCAAAATGGGACCCAGATCTTTTTATAATATATTAGGCCATATTTATGTACAATTGACAAAATGGTTGGTAGTCAAAAGTTTTTATACACCTCTGGTGAAAAGACAATTTTTTCGCCGATTCAGTAGGAAGCGGGTCAAATTTGAACTGCAGCTGCATCATATTTTGCTCTTTATTTTCTACAAAATCATTTATAGATACATAAGTATCTATTAATAAGAAACATGGTTTGGTGGCGATACGTTGAGTTTGACGGTGGCCGAAGGCCCAGCTCCAGAGCGCGTAAACTCGCATGCCCGTCGCGTGGTCACCGCGTGACCGTGGCTTGCCAAGCGTTCTGGGCGGCCTAGGCATGTCTAGTGGGTTGGGCACTCCCCCGTAGGTGTTAGGAAGAAAAGGCAATAGAAGAATCTCACGAGGAGACTGAACAAGCTCAAACGAATTGCATCCAAGTGTTGATTAGAGGTAGGGAAAATGCCCATGGCCAAAAGGCCTGAGGTTTGGCCAAGGAAGATCATCTACTATTGACACTTCTTGGAAAATTTATAGCTCAAATGGAGGAGCCTAGTGTCACTTGCTTTGTAAAGTACCACACTAGACAGAAATATGAATGTTGAAACTGGACTCAAATGAATGAATGGATTGATATAAATTTGGAGGAGGACGATATTTTGGGCATATGAGGCACTGTAAACCTTTGGATAAATAAAAATGGGTCACTTCCTTCACAGTGCTCTCCACTGAACAGAAAATTGGGAAAATATTGAGGGAAATGGCTAGATTAAATGACCTAAAATTTGGTGGACGGAAGTTTATAGTAGGGTCCTGTCCTGGTAAATTTTCAGTAATTATAAATTAACATAAAATATAGATGCTTCACAAACTGAAAATATTACCAGAAACAAAGATTGGATGTGCGCTCACATGGATTGTTAGATGGGGCGCAATTTTTTGGAGAGCAATGATTTTGGGAATATAAGATGTGGAAAAATTCAGCTCATTAGGATATGCCTAGATAGTACTTCCTTCACAATGGTTCTAGATGAGCAGAAACTTTGGAAATTTGCCGAGGAGAGTTACCAGGCAAATGGAGCTGAATATGTCATGAACAATGATTTGGATTTAAGATGCCCATTTTTGGGAATTTTGGGGAATGACAGAAAATGCTGCTTTCACAACCCAGGGCAAAAATTGACACATAGACATGACACATAGGCAAAGCTATGAGGTGGTGCCTAGTCATAGCAATGGACCACAATTTACAAGGCTATGACCATCTATATTGGTCGTATCAGCTAGAAAAGGTAGTGGATCAGAGCTGTTTGCTTTACACCATTTCTGTAAGAAATTGTAGGAATATGCCCTAGAGGCAATAATAAATGTTATTATTTATCTCCGTGTTCATAATTAGGTTTATGTTCCATGCTATAACTGCTGTGGTTCCCGAGCCCGTCTATATCCATAAAGGCTCTGGGAAACCCATGTGCACGTGTGGAATAAAAACGGTAAAATGTATTCCTAGTCATTGCCTCTAGACTAGCTCAATGTTGCCTGATATTATGTTTTCCCAATCATGGCATGTCTAGCTCATCAACTTTGTGGGCACAATGTTAGAAGAACATTTGTGTTGAATCGACCCATTGGTGTTATGCTATGAGATTCATTCGTCACAAGTTAATGGTTATAAACACAGAGAGGTTAAGTTGCATGATTCCTCAGACCATGAGAGTATCGAGTTTTCTTCATGCTTTGCTTCATGAACTTTGGGGTTTGTTAAACGTCATCCTAAATGGGTGGCTATTACTGACGGCTTACGGGTTCATGGAAAGTATGTCAGTAACTTGAATACTCAAGATTAGGATTTGCTCCTCCGACGATGGAGAGATATCTCTGGGCCCTCTCGTGTTTACGGTATCCTCATCGTCTGGCCAGACACTTTGTGATTTGATCACGGGGATGCCGGAACACGGTAACGAGAAAAGAGAACAATACCGGTAACGAGGTAACTAGCATAGTGGACAAGTTGTTGATCCACGGAATGCCACATGTCTCACCTCAGGTAATTTGTAACTATCGCGAAGCACAGGAATAGCACACGGCAACTGAGTGGTTCACTCGAATATTCATTTCGTGTGGGTATAAGGGTCAATATGGGTGTCCACGGCTCCGATGTTGATCATTGATCGGAAGGGGTTCCGTGTCATGTCTATACTTCACCCCGAACCTATAGGGTCACAAGCTTAAGGGTCATCTATCTGCTGAATACTGACAGGGAGTCTGAGAGAAAATCACCGAAAAAGTTTCGGACACCGAAAATGTTTCGGACAGCAGAAAAGTTTCCGTAGAGAGAGACTCACCGATGAGTTCCGGTGAAACTGAAAATTTTGTTTCAAATAACCATTAAGTCAAATTGGTTTCGGCACATGCTTGATATTCTTGGAGGTGCCAGAATCATTCTGGAAAACTTCTGGGAAATTTCTGGAAGAAAAACCGGAAATGTTTCGGAGCTGCCGGAACCGCTTCAGTGCTTTTCGCAATGAAAATCACTAATCTGGATTGTTTCCAGAACGCGTTGAAAATTATTTTAGTGGGTACTGGAAATTTTTCTAAGCCCACATAATATTTTCAGTTCGAACGGACGCTGAAAAATGTCGTCGTGATCTAGTGAAAGTGCTTTTTGGATAATTTTTGGAAGCCCCCTTTAGGGCTTTTGCTAAAGCTTCTAGAAGGTGATGTGATGGCTGAGAACCCCTTTGGGGGCCCTCATGGGGGATGGCCGGCCACACTAGGGCTCCACCTTGGAGCCCCTCTTGTTCCTTGGTTTCTCCTTTAGGTCCTTGTGGAAGGACTCCCTCATATGCCTTTGGGTTTTATTGGATAACAACCCTACCCCTTGGCTTTCCTCATAATAGAGGTGAGGGGCAGCCCCTCCACACTCATCCCTTCTCACATACAAGTGCCATCAATAATCTGGCTTCTCTCTCTCCCTCCCACGAAAAGAGTTTCGTAGAGCCGAAAGGCTGTCTGGGTTCCGGTGGGAACTAGTTCTGGAGGCGAAGCCCTGCCGATAGATGACACCGTATGTTGTGCAACTCTGTAGAGAGTCGTAGTTTCGATCTTAGTGCCAGGGGCTGTTCGTGAGTGCCTCCTGAAGGCTGTCCAAGTGACGGTCCGAGGTCTGAGTCCTCCCGAAAGGCTGTCCGAGTGACCGTTCGAGTTTTCGAAGGTCCCCCGAAGGGCTGTCCGCGACCAACCCGTCCGGGGGACTGTTCGACCGCCTCCCGGAGGGCTGTCCGAAGGGAAGACGAGGTATACATCCTCGCGTTGGGAGTTTTAAATCCTAGCTGCGGGGATCTGCACCACCGATCGTCATCGACTCTACTTCCTTCCGCTGCGCTACGAGTCGTGTAACGAAAATGATCAAACCTTGTATGCATTCTCCTAGTGGTCCTGGGCTGGTGCGTAGGTCTGAAAATTTTTGTTTCTGCTGCGTTACCCTACAGTGGCATCATGAGCCGTGCTATGCGTAGATGCAGGTTGCGATCTAGAATACATAGAGATGTATGGTGTTGCACATTATATTAGGTAGTAGATGAGTTCTATTACTGAAAATTATTTGTGCGGGTAGCAGATGAACTCTGTTACCGATGTTCTTGTTGCTTCCCGGGAATTTGCATATTTCTGATCTTGATAACAGTATGTTTGAGTTTCAAAGTTCTGGCAATCCGCGACCTGATTGATCAACGAAGTGCTAACATTTCATTGAATTCCACCGTAGTTAAAGGAAAGATGAAATTCGCAGACAAAAGGGCAATGCAGATATATCTGCACGGGGGTCATGCGATGACGAAGTTTAGTATGGGCTCGAGATTTTATTATCTCGGTTTTTCATACACCCTGGAAAGTTATCTAGCGACTTGAATTATCATACTTGATGATGGACGTTGGTAGCTTCGGTTTGTTTCGAAACCTTAGAAGCCACGTAAACAAGTTTTTGCATGATCCAATTAGAGGCGTCTAACTTGGTTTTGCAGGAGGGTTTTGCATGTGCATATGATGTGGTATGCAGTGCTCATAATAATTTGATTATGTATGAGATGACTATATAATGTAAATTTATTAACATTACCTGCGTGTCAATGATTCGCATGATGGCTGGAGCCATATGATTGCACTTTAATGACCTGCGTGTCAACCTTGTTTGTAATGCATTATTATTAGCTATAAAGAATCAGCAATATTATCTGGTGCATCGCACTGGTGGTGGCAATCTTCGCGAAGGTGAACACCGACGCGAATGCCGAGACGAAAAATCAAGACTTCTCCGTCAGAAAGGCTATACCATATCATGCTATTATAATTGCCTGAGATGTTTAATCCCTTATGATGCACCCTTTTTGATTGCGCGGTAGTCGCTTTTATTAGGGTGATCTCTTCACAAAACTATTAAGTAGTTAGTGTTCTCCCAATGTAGCACCGTCACGCACCTAAACTTTTCGGGCATCACATGGACACATGGTGTGCGAACGATTAGGGAAGTGTGAGGCGGGTGAGTTGAGACCTCGCAGCAAGATCACTTGGTTGTCTTGACGTTCTGGAGGAGCGTCCTGAGCTCGGAACCGCCCATCGAAAGATGACAAGAGTCACATAGAGATGTGATTGGCAAGTTGGCCTACCGATTGCAATTTTCGTCACTTGAGATGGACACATCCTGGGCGTTGAATGTAATATGGATCTTGAATCGCTCACATCAATTATGAGAGATATTGATTTGATGGGAGAGCACTGTTGAATTAACCTGTTTAATTCTCGGTGCAATTAATTTTGAACAGTTGTCCTAAAGTGTGATTGCATAATAGTTGTAGAATAATGGCTCACGTTTCCACCTTCCCTATTAAAATTGAATAGCTGTTAAATATCTGGTTAAAACTTTACGGTTGGTAACGTAATGTGAGGATTGTCCCAGAGTGCCGAGAAGGACTTTGTCCTATCGCATACTTTCGGTATTCTTTCGCTTATGCTATGGATCATGTGACTCTCGTCCTTCGATCCAAAGCTAGAATTCCGTTTCAGTCAGGTGCAATACATTTGCTTCCATGTAGACCCGAACTTCGAAAGTTTTGGATAGTTATGTGATATTCATGGAATCTGAAAATACATTTCAGAGACAAACAAAGGCTAAAAATATGAGATATCCAAAGCAATGTTTGTTGCAAACTAGTAGTAAAGGAGTTTCATGCATTAGACTGATAAGAGAGGGATCCATTAGAACGCCTGTCATAATGAGAAAGGTGAATAAACAACAACTTAAAGATAATGGAAGTGTCCAAGGGTGTTAGTGAAACTTTCACGCCTAGGAAGTCCAGGGCTATGCCACTCTTAAGTTGTGTGCTTCTGAGAGTAGGAGACTACTAAAAGTTAAACTGTTAAATATAAAGGCAAAAAGAGAGAAGACTGGAATATCCACTCAAGTATGAATGTCATACAATTTTTTGATGTATAGAAGGCTGGTCAAAGATATATTTCTTGGGAATTATGATTAAATTGTTACTCACTAATTCTTGGTATTGTGAGTTATCACAAATTACCCGCTCGATTGCATTCTGTTGCAACTCGATGTAAGAACTACTATGCCTGAAAGACTAGCCAAGAAGATGGGTTTTGGTATACAAAGGAACATAGTAAAATGTTACTATACCTTCCTCGGTGTATTACCGTCTGTATTTATTTTCATAATTCTTTAGAGTTTTCACAAACTCTAGCCCATTGCATAAGGTTACTTGCAGAAGGTTGTTCATAAGAGAACTTTGATGTTCGAAGTTATGAATAACATAAGGGCCATACTTTCATTGAGAATGAGATGTATGTTATGAATAATGATATTATATATTACCTCCTAAGGGTGTTAGTGAAACTTTCACGCCTAGGAAGTCCAGGGCTAATGCCACTCTTAAGTTGGGTGCTTCTGAGAGTAGGAGAAATACTAAAAGTTAAACTGTTAGAAGTATAAAGGCAAAAAGAGAGAAGACTGGAATATCCAGCTCAAGTATGAATGTCATACAAGTTTTTGATGTATAGAAGGCTGGTCAAAGATATAGTTCTTGGGAATTATGATTAAATTGTTAATCACTAATTCTTGGGTATTGTGAGTTAATCACAAATATACCCGCTCGATTGCATTCTGTTGCAACTCGATGTAAGAACTACTATGGCCTGAAAGACTAGCCAAGAATGAGGTTTTGGTATACAAAGGGAACATAGTAAAATGTTACTATACCTTCCATCGGTGTATTACCGTCTGTATTTATTTTCATAATTCATTTAGAGTTTCACAAACTCTAGCCCATTGCATAAGGTATCTTGCAAGAAGGTTGTTCATAAGAGAACTTTTGATGTTCGAAGTTATGAATAACATAAGGGCCATACTTTCATTGAGAATGAGATGTATGTTATGAATAATGATATTAATATATTACCTCTGGATTTACTTTAATAATTCATTTTAGAGTTTCATACACTCTAGCCCATTGCAAAATGTTTGTTGCAAAAGGGTTGTTCATAAAAGAACAATTGTTGTTCAGTATTATGAATAACATGAAGGGCCATGCTTCCATCCAGATGGGACGTAAATTATGAATATTGATGGTAATATGATACATCCATAACACTGACACTAAATGTCGCAAGACTAAAAGAATACCACACAAGTGTGGCACTGCATTTGGTCACATTGGAGAAACCCGCACGGAAAATTCCATTATGATGGATTTTGAAGTCATTTGATTTTGAATCATCTGACACTTGCAACTTTTCTCCGAAAAGTGAAGTGACTAAAATACCGTTCACAGGCCATAAGGAACGAACAAAGAACGTATTGGTGATCATGCATCATGATGTATGTAGTCCAATAAATGTTGTTGCAAGTAGTGGATTTATCTATCTTCAGAAATGACTCAAGTAGATATATGGATATTTACTTGATGAGACGTAAGTCTAGATCTTTTGAATTCAGTCAAAAGGTTTTCGACAATGAAGTAGAAGTTATTGTAACGAGAAAATTATGTTTCTACAATTGGATTGCAGAAAGGAATATTTGAGTTACAAGTTTAGCGAATGTCTGATGAGTTGTGAAAGGGGTTTCATAACTTGCACCTCCCGGAACACCACTGCAAGTGGAAAGTCCGTGAAGATGTAATCGAACCATTTATGACATGGTAAGATCAAATATGACATAAATAAATTTGCCATTATCCCTTTTAAAGTGATGCTTTAGAGACTGCGGCTTTTACACTGAAAAGAGCTCCATCAGGTCTGTTGAAATGACGCCATGGTATGGTACGCCCAACCATGTTGTATCTTTTCTTAACATTTGGAATATGGGGCTTGTGTAAAAGGTTACAAACCTATTCCAAATCAGACAAGTGCTACTTTGTAGGTTATCCCAAGTAATTGGGTATTCCTCCCTCACTATACCGAGGCAAATAGGTTTGCCACAAAGAACGGTATGCTTTTTGAAGAAAATGGTTCTTTCAAAAGGTAAGTGGGAGAATAGTGCAACTCGACGAGATAAACAGTATCTTCGTCATTAGGTCAAAGGAAAGAGACCTTGGAAGTAATTCCAGAGTTTCCTACTGCGACTGATATGAAAGTCTCTACAATAAAATGTATGGACTTCGATCGAACTTGCAGCTGAACCACGTGGGCAAGGCTCGTGCAAACCTCTCAGGTGCGCAAACGAGATATTGTTGTTAGACAACAGTATACCTACGATACACAAGGAAGCGTTGATGGGCCCTGACTCCGGAATTGGCTAAATGCCAATACAATCCGAGATAGTTTCCATATAAGTGATTCAAGATTAAAACCTTGATACACCTTTCGGAAGACTTAGAGTCTGACGAATATTTATGGAACTATAACTGATACGAATAAAAATGTTTTATCCATAAAGCTCGACTTGTTGCAATATACAAGTTCAAGGAGTTGACTACGATGAGGTTGCTTCACCGTAGCGATGCTTAAAGTCGGTTCGGGTTGAACTAGCAATTAATACATATTTCAATCATGAGATATGAAACAAGGATGACGAAAGGATTTCCATCTGATGGAAATAAAACCAAGGACTTGCATGTGATACAATCCAAGGTATTTTGTCAGTCAAAAGGATGCTAGTAAGTATGCAAACTTCAGAGTTCCAGCGATGGATAGAAGAGAGCAAAATGGAGTTGGAATCTTCGTGTTTTGATGATATAGTCAAAGGGGTTTTGACTTCATCAATGGGTAATGAAGATGCTTATGATTCAAGAAAGTAAGTGGGAGCATAATAATATTTCTAGAAACGTTGTGTGCTTGACACATTGTTAATTGGAAATAAATTTCTTGACACGAATTAGGACTTCATTTAAAAAATAGTTTTTTGATGAAGTGCCTGGGCTAAATAGCCTTTATATTAGGCATGATGATCTATGGAGATAGATTTACCTAATGGGGCTGAGCAAAGATACATATTGACAAAATGCTAAAACCTTTTAGCATTAAAAATGTCAAGGAGTGATTCTTGCCGAAGTCACATGGAAAGAGTTTTTGCAAGACTCGGTGTCCCAAAACACTGATGAGCAATATACATGAT
Source organism: Thinopyrum elongatum (assembly GCA_011799875.1). Taxonomy (NCBI): domain Eukaryota; kingdom Viridiplantae; phylum Streptophyta; class Magnoliopsida; order Poales; family Poaceae; genus Thinopyrum; species Thinopyrum elongatum. The sequence goes on from CM022299.1 coordinate 7,432,632, forward strand.
GGAGATTCCACACACTCTTGTGTTTGGATTAATCATGTATTCCATGGTATGTAAAACAACCAGATATGTCCAATACTCCAAAGATGTTGCAAGTATAGATACCAAAGTGATCAAAAGTACTGATCATGGGACAACATTGAAAAAGGGTCATTGAGTACTATAGTAGCACTGATGACATGTTTTCTCGCAAGCGGAGATCATGAAGAGTTTGTTGTAAAAGGTTACATCGATACAGTCTTCATCCATGCTCCAAGCGATTTTCGATTTAAGTTAAGGGTTTTGTGTAATACACAATATGGTGGCACGGCAGTTGGAAATTGTTCCAAACAAGTTACTGTGGCGAATTCTATAACAGAGGCAAAGTATGTTGCCGCTTTTAAAAGCGACAAAGAAGATGTTGAATCATATAGTTCATTCATGAACTTAGTATGGTTCCAAGATGGCTTTTGTCAATGGGACACTACTACAGGTAGTTGCTCCATAACTCAGTCTGAGGAATCCAGGTTCGACCTGTGATTCGCATACATACCAAGCCAAGTCCACACAAAATATGAATTTTGTGAAAGCGTGAAGACGCGAGGATATGCAATGATACACACGGAGCTGAAGTCGTCAGATCCGTTGGACATCAGGCTATACCACAAGCGAAGCATATTTACACCGGTGTGCCACAGGTGTAAAGTGCATTAGCATTAACTAGATTGTTGACTCTAGTGCAAGTGGGAGTCTGTAGGAGATATGCCCTAGAGGCAATAATAAATGTTATTATTTATCTCCGTGTTCATAATTAGGTTTATGTTCCATGCTATAACTGCTGTGGTTCCCGAGCCCGTATATCCATAAAGGCTCTGGGGAAAACCCATGTGCACGTGTGGAATAATAAACGGTAAAATGTATTCCTAGTCATGCCTCTAAGACTAGCTCAAGTGTTGCATGATGATTATGTTTTCCCAATCATGGGCATGTCTATGCCATCAACTTTGAGGGCACAATGTTAGAAGAACATTTGTGTTGAATCGACCCGATTGGTGTTATGCTATGAGATTCATTCGTCACAAGTTAATGGTTAATAACACAGAGATGGTTAACGTTTGCATGATTCCTCAGACCATGAGAGTATCGAGTTTCTTCATGCTTGCTTCATGAACTTTGGGGTTTGTTAAACGTCATCCGTAAATGGGTGGCTATTACGGCGGCTTACGGGTTCATGGGAAAGTATGTCAAGTAACTTGATAGCTCAAGATTGGGATTTGCTCCTCCGACGATGGAGAGATATGTCTGGGCCCTCTCGGTGTTACGGTATCCATCATCGTCTGGCCAGACACTTTGTGATTTGATCACGGGGATGCCGGAACACGGTAACGAGAAAAGAGAACAATACCGGTAACGAGGTAACTAGCATAGTGGACAAGTTGTTGATCCACGGGAATGCCAACATGTCTCACCTCAGGTATTTGTAACATATCGCGAAGCAACAGGAATAGCACACGGCAACTGGAGGTTCACTCGAATATTCATTCGTGTGGGTATAGGGGTCAATATGGGTGTCCACGGCTTCGATGTTGATCATTGATCGGAAGGGGTTCCGTGTCATGTCTATACTTCACCGAACCTATAGGGTCACACGCTTAAGGGTCATCTATCTGCTGAATACTAGACAGGGAGTCTGAGAGAAAATCACCGAAAAAGTTTCGGACACCGAAAAGTTTCGGACAGCGGAAAAGTTCCGCAGAGAGAGATCACCGGATGAGTTCCGGTGAAACTGAAAAGTTGTTTCAGAGGATACCATTAAGTCAAATTGGTTTGGGCACATGCCTGATAATTCTTGGAGGGTGCCAGAATCATTCTGGAAACTTCTGGGAATTTTCTGGAAGAAAAACCGGAAATGTTTCGGAGCTGCCGGAACCGCTTCAGATGCTTTTCGCAGATGAAAATCACTAATCTGGAATTGTTCCAGAATGCGTTGAAAATTATTTTAGTGGGTACTGGAATTGTTCTAAGCCCACATAAATCTGGCTTCTCTCTCCCTCCCACGAAAAGAGTTTCGTAGAGCCAAAAGGCTGTCTGGGTTCCGGTGGGAACTAGTTCTGGACGGCGAAGCCCTGCCGGATAGATGACACCGTATGTGTGCAACTCTGTAGAGAGGTCGTAGTTTCGATCTTAGTGCCCGAGGGGCTGTTCGTGAGTGCCTCCTGAAGGGCTGTCCAAGTGACGGTCCGAGGTCTGTGAGTCCTCCCGAAGGGCTGTCCGAGTGACCGTTCGAGTTTCGAAGGTCCTCCCGAAGGGCTGTCCGCGACACCGTCCGGGGGACTGTTCGACCGCCTCTCGGAGGGCTGTCCGAAGGGAAGACGAGGGTATACATCCTCGCGGTTGGGAGGTTGTAAATCCTAGCTGCGGGGATCTGCACCACCGATCGTCATCGACTCTACTTCCGCTGCGCTACGAGTCGTTAACGAAAATGATCAAACCTTGTATGCAGTCTCCATAGTGGTCCTGGGCTGGTGCGTAGGTCGGAAATTTTTTGTTTTCTGCTGCGTTACCCTACAGAAATTACGACCTTTCTAACCAAAATGGTCGTTATGGTTTAGGGTTTGGAGCCCCCCGAACAGCTTTTGACCAATTGGTCTCAAATGGTCGTAGATTTATGACCAATTCTTCCAAGGTCACTGACAGAAGGTCACAATTTGACATATTTCTTGTAGTGATTCCACAGCTGTAAAAGTTCTTCAACTAATGGCCTTAAGTACACATCAATGTCTTTGCCGGGTTGCTTAGGACCTTGGATGAGCACTGGCATCATAATGAACTTCCGCTTCATGCACAACCAAGGAGGAAGGTTATAGATACATAGTGTCATGGGCCAGGTGCTACGATTGCTGCTCTGCTCCCAAAAAGGATTAATGCCTTCCGCGCTTAAACCAAACCATACGTTCCTTGCGTCTCCTGCAAAGTCCCCCCACATTCTCTCGATTTTTCTCCGCTGCGACCCGTCAGCGGGTGCTCTCAACTTCCCGTCTTTCTTACGGTCCTCTTTGTGCCATCGCATCAACTTGGCATGCTCTTTGTTTCTAAACAGACGTTTCAACCGTGGTATTATAGGAGCATACCACATCACCTTGGCAGGAAGCCTCTTCCTGGGGCGCTTGCCGTCAACATCACCAGGGTCATCTCGTCTGATCTTATACCGCAATGCACCGCATACCGGGAATGCGTTCAATTCCTCGTACTCACCGCGGTAGAGGATGCAATCATTAGGGCATGCATGTGACGCCCCTGACTCAATCGTGCATTAATCATACACGCAAACATGCACGATCAAGCACAGGGACTCACGGGAAGATATCACAATACAACTCTAAACACAATTAAACAGAGAACCACAAATATTACAAACCAGGGATCGCGAGGATCCGAATACATAAGTCAGTCATACAAATAATATCTGAGTACAGACATAGTTAGGCAAGGTTTGCCTTAAGAAGGCTAGCACAAACAACGACTCTAGATCGAAAGGCGTAGGCCTCCTGCCTGGGAGCCTCTGATCCTACTCCTGGTCAGCTGGCTCGATCCAGTAGTAAGTGCCGTCTGGACCCATCTGGTAGTAAGCTCCTGCAGTGGCATTTGGCTCCTGGGCTCCATCGTCTGTTGTATCATCAAGTAGGGGAATATAGGGAAAAAGAGGAAGCAAGCAACCGTGAGTACTCATCCGAAGTACTCAGCAAGCAAGGATCTACACTACATACGCAACATTATCAAAGGGTAAAGGCTGTATATGTGGACTGGGATGCAGAAATGCCAGAATAGAGAGAAGGCCTAGTCCTATCGAAGACTAGCATCTTCAAACATCTTCACGAAGCTACCATCTTGCAGCAATAGAAAAGAGTAGAATAGCATTTTATTAAGCAAACATGTTGACGCAAAACCTGGAGATCCTTCCTCGACTCCCAGCAAGAAAGCGATCCCGAAGCTCCAATTAAGTAACAAGTATCCAGTTCAAGTAGTAGATCGGGATGCACAAACTGAGCGTCCTTTACCATAGGACCGGCTATCGATAGATTATTCTTCCCTGCAGGGGTGCACTACTGTTACCCAACATGCTCGATCAACTCTGGCTGGACACACTTGCTGGGTAATGCCCGGCCTCGGGAGATCGACATGAAGCAGCGCCCTACCTAGGCTCAGCAGAGAGGTCAGCACGCCGGACTAACCTATGTGCCCAGGGGTCTTGGGCCATCGCCCTGGGCACCCTGCGCGTTGCGTGGCTGGCCGGGGTGCAGGCGCGACACTGAACTCGTCAGTGAAGTATCCAGCCCATTCCCGGCGATCAGCCCGCACGGTGAATCATGACGTCCAAAGAGCTTTCAGGAGAAACGTACAACTCAGAGGGCCCCATAAACCATTATCCCACGTGTTGGTAGTGCGTATAGGGCACGTCGACCCACTCAGATCAAATACCCAAATCCGATAGGCTGATTTAGTAACACGCGGAGACGATCAGAGTTTCTGAAGCTCTGCCACAATATCACACTCGAGTGCCCTTCCGGCACAACCGAAAATCATAGATCCCCTGCGGGTACCCATCCGGGTCGACCCGCTTGTAACAAAGGTCAAGGTAACCGTGTGGTCATAACATCAAGGGGGAAACCCGAGGAATCACCCTCGGTGGATTCCACTCGATGAAATCATCAGGGTGAACATATGAGGCACCACCCTCGAGGTTCACACTGAGGGGTTCCATGATAGTGTCGTATCGGAACTGGAGAAGGACGAATCACCCTCGATGACCACAATCGAACAGCTACACTGCAGAGTATTCATTAGGAGTGCGTTACGAGGTATCACCCTCGGCACTCGATAGTAACTAAGCAGAGTCGTACAACTAAGGTGGTGAAGTGATGTGTCGGTCTCTGGTCCACGATCACATTGATCGAGTCATCGATGATCAAGCAGGGGCAACAAGGGTAAGGTGGTGGGGTCACTGATGGTACACTACCAACTTATACTAAGCAGTTCAACATAGGCAGGTAAGGTAACAATAAAAAGGTTACAAAAGCAGGCTATGCATCAGAATAGGGGCAAACATTAACAGTAGCAAAATCTAATGCAAGCAGGAGAAATGGAATGGGCGATATCTAGATGCTCAAGGGGGGGGGGGGGGGGGGGGGCTTGCCTGGTTGCCCTGGCAAGAAGGAGGGGTCGTAAACGGGCTGCTCGTCTGGAGCGTAGTCTTATTCAGCTGCAACGGCGTCGGTCTCGGCGTCCATCGAGAGAGAAGGAGGGGGAAGAAACAATAAATTCACGGCAAAGATGCAAACAATATGCATGACATGCCTAAATGATATGCAGAGGTGTTCTACTGCCTAACTAAATGATTTAGTTAATTTAGGAATTTATTCGGATTTATTTTATTAAAGTTGAGCACTATTCATTTATTGAAATCAGGCAAAAAGTTCCATGTTCATCTAGCTAGGGGCATTTGACAGATGAACGGACCACGTATTCAGATTCGTATCGTCGTTCTGAGCAACTTTCATGTACAAAATTTTCGATCCGAGCTACGGTTTAATTTATATGATTGTCTATAGTTTTAATCATTTTCTGGAATTATTTAATCATTTAATTCTAACATTATCCAGAACAGTGAAAGGTGACGTCAGCATGACGTATGTGTGACGTCAGCAGTCAACAGTGGCGGTTGACTAGGACAAATCTGACCAGTGGGACCCACATGTCATACTCAGGGGCTAACAGAGTTTTGATTTAAACTAAGTTTAGTTAATTAGGCGTCTGGGCCCCCTGTCGGTGTCAGATTAGGTTAATTAAGTTAGTTATGTTAATTAGGGGGGCGGTGTGCCGCATTGTCAGCGGCTGGGCCGGCCCAGTCAGCACAATTGACCAGGTCAACTGGTCAACTAGGGCCAGGTGGCCCACTGGCCAGTGGCCCTGGGCATGGGCCAAGCCAGCCACGTCAGCGCCGGCCGCCGGAGTTGTCACGGCGAGGCCATTTGCGGCGGCGTGGCTCGGGGAAGGCGTGGGTTTTGTGCACAAAGGGTCTAAGGGGCTGGGGTTGGGCACGTTCGACGCGGCTCGACGTCGCGCGTCGAACGGTGGCGGCGCGAGGGGCTATGGTGGACGGAGCTGAGCGCCACTAGCTCGCCGACGGCGAGGTGATTCGGGCGTGCGACGGAAACGGCAGAACGAGGCGCGCGCGGGCGATCTAACTAGCTAGGAACGACCTACGCGCGCGCGTGAACACAATGAAAACGAGCCCGATACCATTTGGTCATCGGAACCACGCCGGCGACAAGTTTTGCGGCGGCGCATCCGGGCATGATCGAGGCGACGGTGCTACGGGGCTTGACAGAGCACAGGGAGGGGAGCAACGGGTCCGCACGGACTTGCTGAGCACGATCTTGAGCTCGCTTGAGCTCAACGGGCAGCGATGGCACGGCCACGATCATGCCGGCGGAGGCAGAGGCACGGCAATAGCGGCGAGCGGGCTAGGGACAAATGCGGCCGCGGAAAGAAGTAATGGAGGGAGGAAGGAGCTCACCGAGCGGCTAAGAAAGGCCTGTGTGAGCTTAGGAGCAGCAGAGGTCGACGGGGACGACGGCGGGCGCCGGCGACCGAGAAGGAGGGATGTGGTCGATCCCGAGCGTGCGGTCGCACCCGAGCTCGATGACGAGGCGTAGTCGAAGCAGGGGTCCACGGCGGAGCTCCAGGACTGGTCGGAGCGGCGAACGGGCGACGGTGGCCGCGGCTATTGCGAACGGCGGCGAGGAAGGCACTCGGCCATGGTGGAGAGCGAGCGAGGGAGGGGGGGGGGAGGGGGAAGTGGGGCGAGGGAGGCGCCAGGGGGCTGCGGGGCTCGCCCTTATCCACGGTGCGGGCGTGGGCGCGCTGTCGAGCGAGGGGGAGGGGGGGCCTGGCTGCGCGCGCGTGCGCGCGCTGAGTGTTCGACAGCGAGCGGGGAGGAGCAGTGCGAGGGAGAGGACAGGCGGGGTGGGCTGGGCCGGCGCTGTAGCAAGGAGGCCAGGGTGCATAGTAGCTGTAGGGCCTTTTCTATTTCACTTTTTCTGTTTTCTTTTCTACTCTGTTTTTGCAAATTGTTTGAGCACTAAAGGGTTTTTATAAAAATATGTGAGCTAGCCCATAAATCACAGTGCAATATATCTTATCACCAAAAACTAGTTTGGGGTAAATACTATTTCATACTTATTTTGTATTAATTAACAGGTTATTAAATATTCTTTTCAGTCACTGTTGAGGTTGTTTGAGTCACTTATCCAATCTCAATAATGTTGGTTACAATTTTATAATTGCCTCTGACTTATTTTCTATTTAATGAACATTTTAGTTTCTGGTTTGAACAAATTTTATTTTCCACTTTGAATTTAATTGAAGTTTGAATTAGAAGTTTGAAATGCAATATAATGCAAATGATGATTAGGCACTGTTAACCTTGCTGACATGGCATTAACTAGGGGTGATCACTGTTGTTAATACAGGGGGTGTTACAATTCTCCTCATCTAACAAGAATTCTCATACCGAGAATTAAGAGAAAGACTGAAAGAAAGAGGGTTATTCTTCGCGAAGACGATCCTCGCGTTCCCAAGTGGCTTTATCTTCACAATGATTCGACCACTGAACTTTAAGAAATTTGATTGCTCTCTGACGAGTTCGACGCTCAGATTGATCAAGAATACAGATGGGATATTCTTGATAAGACAGATCTTCCCGCAATTCAAGCATTTTATGATCCACAACTCGAATAGGATCCTTGAAGCAGCGACGAAGTTGGGATACATGAAAGACATCATGCACTTGAGATAGGTTTGGCGGCAATTGCAACTGATATGCCACTTCTCCTCGACAGGCAAGAATGCGAAACGGGCCAATATAGCGAGGAGCTAACTTGCCCTTGATTACGAACCGATGAGTGCCTTTCAATGGAGTGACGCGAAGGTAAGCTTGCTCGCCAGGCTGATAGACCATTACCTTGTGCTTTCGGTCATAGTTGCTCTTTTGACGAGACTGAGCAGTTTTCAGATGTTCACGGACAATGCGGACTTGTTCTTCAGCTTGCTGCACAATGTCCGGTTCGACGAGTGAGCATTCCCCAGTTTCTGACCAATTCAGAGGGGTTCGACACTTTTGTCCGTATAGAACTTCAAACGGTGCCATCTTCAGACTAGCTTGATAGCTATTGTTGTAAGAGAATTCGGCATACGGGAGAGATTCCTCCCATTTCTTACCGAAGGAGATGACACAAGCTCGGAGCATATCTTCAAGCACTTGATTAACTCATTCGACTTGACCCTGAGACTAAGGGTGGAAAGAAGTGCTGAAGGACAGATGAGTTCCCATAGCTTCTTGGAAACTTTTCCAGAATCTTGAGGTAAAGCGATTGCCACGATCAGAGCTGATCTCCAATGGAACACCGTGGAGTGACACAATTCGGGAAACAAACAGGTCTACCAACTGACTAGCAGTGATTGTCTCCTTAACTGGTAGGAAGTGAGCGACCTTGGAAAGCCGGTCAATGACGACAAGGATGGCATCATTACCTTTCTGCGATTTGGGAAATCCAGTGACGAAGTCCATTTCAACATGGTCCCATTTCCATTCAGGAATAGAGATAGGTTGCAGAGTTCCAGCAGGCCTTTGATGTTCTGCTTTGATACGACGGCAAATGTCACATTCAGCAACATAGCGTGCAATGTCTTGCTTCATGTTCGACCACCAGAATCTCTAACGAATATCTTGGTAGATCTTGGTGCTACCAGGATGAATTGATAGAGGAGTGTCATGAGCTTCTTTCATAACCTCCTTAGTCATATCCAGGTTTTTCTCCTTACTTGGCACCACTAGGCGGCCTTTGAAGTATAAAGTGCCATCATCAGCAACAGTGAAGAGTGAGGGCTTTCCTTTTTCTAGATAGCGTTTAATCTTCTCGACTTCATTGTCAGCCTTCTGAAGCCATTTGATGGTGTCCACGAGATCTAGTTTAGCAACCAGGGTATTGAGAGAACCCTGCGAAACAACGTGGAGGTTCATTTTGCGGCACTCGGGAGGAGGGGGAGCGAGTGCACCGGGAGGAACAATATGGAGGTTCAGCTTTCTGAATTCTTCAACAAGCGAGGGCTGAAATTTGTGAACCTGGAGGTGGTTGCAATATGACTTCCAGCTCAAGGCATCTGCCATTACATTAGCCTTGCATGGTGTATAAGAAATACCCAGGTCAAAGTCTGCTACGGTCTCCATCCATCTCTGCTGACGAAGGTTCAGAGATGGCCGAGTGAACAAGTATTTCAGACTTTTATGATCCGTGTTGATCTCGCAACGATTACCGAGAAGGTAATGTTGCCACAACTGCAATGCATAGATGATAGCAGCTAGTTCTATATTATGTACGGGATAGTTCTCTTCATGCGGACGCAACTGTCGAGAGCCATAAGCAATCACTTTATGCTCTTGCATTAGGACACAGCCTAATTCTTCACGGGAGGTGTCACAATAGATCACAAAATCTTTGCGAGAATCTGGAGGAGCAAGTTCTGGGGCAGAGGTCAGCTTGTCTTTGAGTGTTTGAAAACTTTCCTGACATTTGTCTGTCCATTCAAACTCAACGCCTTTGTGAAGCAGATTAGTCAGGTGCTTGGCAATCTTTGAGAAATTCTCAACAAAGCGACGGCAATAACTAGCGAGTCCGAGAAAACTCCTGACTTGCTTGACATTTTTCGATGGAGTCCAGTCAAGAATGGCCTGAACTCGCTCTGGATTAACGGCAATACCGTTCTTGGAAATCACATGACCAAGATAGGTCACTTCAGATAACCAGAATTCACACTTAGAGTACTTGGCGTAAAGTTGGTGTTCTCGAAGCTTCTCCAATACAAGCCGAAGATGTTCAGCATGTTCTTCTTCATTCTTGGAATATATAAGGATATCATCCAAATAAACCACGTTGAACTTGTCGAGGTAATCCATGAAGATATAATTCATTAACCGGGAGAAGGTTGCTGGAGCATTTGTTAGGCCGAATGACATGACGGTGTATTCATAGGAGCCATAACGAGTAACGAAGGCGGTCTTCGGAATATCCTCTTCATGGACACGGATCTAGTGATAACCCAACCTCAAGTCGAGTTTAGAGAACACCGAAGATCCAGCAAGTTGATCATATAAATCGTTGATCCGGGGAAGTGGATATTTATTCTGAATGGTTGCCTGGTTGATAGGACGGTAATCTTGGACCAACCTATTCGTACCATCTTTCTTCTTGACAAAGAGGGAAGGTGGTCCCCAAGAAGAGGAACTGGGGCGGATGAAACCCATCTTAAGTGACTTGTCAATTTCTTCCTTAAGCTCGAGAAGGTGGTGCGGAGGCATCTTATAAGGACGCTTTGCAATAGGGGTAGTGCCATGCTTCAAGTCGATGACGAACTCGATAGCTCTAACCGGGGGTATTCCTGGAAGTTCTTCCGGAAAGACGTCTGGAAAATCTCGAACGATAGGAACGCTCTCGATTCCCTCCAGAGGTGAGGCGTTCAGAGCATTCAGAGCATATATCTGAGCTTCGGCCTCCCGTGTAATGCGCGCGGTATAGTTCACTATCTCGTCGGAGGGGTGAAGAAGTTGGACGACTTTTGTGGCATAATTGATCGAAGCAATGTGAGCTTTCAACCAATCCATTCCGAGTATGAGGTCTATGGTGGAAGACTTCAGGATAATGGGCGAAACAAGGAATTCCAATCCTTTAATTACAACGGGGACATTGTGTGCCATAATAGTGGTTTGACACTGGCCTCCAGGGGTGCGGATAACTACTAGCAGGTTCATCTTTCGAAATGCAACATAATGCGATAATGCAAATGCTTCTGTCATGAATGAATGCGATGCTCCTGAATCAAATAATACAGAAGCGGGTACTGAGTTAACGAGAAGGGTACCCATCAAAGTAGCAGGTTGATCCTGGACTTCTTCAATATCAATGTTGTAAGCGTGTCCACGACCATGAGCAGCAGACCCAGTGTTATAGTTGCGGGTCTGATTGTTGCCACGACCATTGCCACGGCTGGTACGAGGGAAAGCCAACTGATTCTGAGCCTGGCGGCAGTCCTTAGCAAGGTGACCTGGTTTGCGGCACTTGAAGCACAGACCATCTTCAGGACGAAGAGGAGCATTGGGCGGAACATTTTGAGCTCTTGGTTTCCTCGGAGGAGGAGGAGGTAGACGTGGTGCAGCATAGTTGTTCTTCGGCGCAGGGGCAGCTGGACGGAACACGATGTTGAGAATCCAGACTCGACGCTTCTGTGCTGAGCCCGAAGATGAGCCAACATCACGATAGCGCTTCTGCGACTCCTTATGCTTCATCTGAGCGGTCTCAACCAAGATAGTCTTGTTCACAAGAGTAGCAAAGTCGGTGAAGTCTTGAGCAGCAAGTGCTAGCTCGAGGTCTGGGTGGAGTCCATTCCAGAACTTCTCTTGTCTACGAGCATCAGTAGCGATGTCTTCTTCAGCATAGCGGGACAGGTCAAGGAATTCCCGCTGATAGGCTTCGACAAACTTGTTGCCCAGAGTGAGGTTGCGGAACTGGGTCTTCATCCGGTCCATGATTCCCTGAGGAATATACCGGGCATGAAAAGCAGCCTGGAACTCAAGCCAAGTAACAGCTGTACCAGCAGGCAGGGTACGCTTGTGTGTGTCCCACCATTGAGCAACGGGGCCCTTTAAGAAAAAGGCCGCGAAGGTGACGAAGTTGGCAGGGGCGACATTAGCAGACTCCATCTCGTGAGTGATGTCGCGGAGCCAGTCATCAGCATCCAGTGGCTTGTCAGAGTTGCGGAACTGAGTGGGGTTGAGTCGCATAAACTCTGTCAGAGTTATTGAAGCAGGGTTCTGGTTTTGGTTGTTCAGATGCGAGAACCGAGCCATAATTCCGGCCATGAACTGACGGTTGAGCTCAAATTATTGCATCATGGCGGCCATATAGTCAGGCGGTGGTGCGTGTTCAGGGCCACGACCACGACCACGACCACCTGGTCTAACCATCCTGCTAAGTTTCAACAGGGGTAGTTTAGTAAAAGCAATTGCGAGTGTTTAGTGACAAGCATGATGTAACACGACAATAATTATGCTGTGTAATAGATACTTAACAGTAGTCAATTAAGACATACATATCCATACACAGAGTTGGTTACAAACGGACAGCATAACGGCGCAAATTCAAAAGCTAGACATGCTAGGCGGCGCGCAGGCACGCGGTAAGGAAGTACACAACGAGTCATAGCAAAGGCTACATCAACGTCGGAGAAAACCACTGAAACGGGGTAACTGCAAGTGCGGACGACGAATGGCCGTCGCAGGAAAATCCTGTGCTGCATGTGCACTCTGATGCAGAATCCGGTCTCGAACTGGAAGAAGAGGTCCACGTGCAGGTGTGTGACCTCCCACAGCAGGCCAATCAATGCCAGCAGGCATCTGAGTCCTGCGCGGGTAAAGGATGTACTCCGGATGTATCTCTGCATGAACAGCTGGTAGCAACTGCGTCATAGCATCGTAGAGGCGTGCTCGAGTGGCAAACAGCTCGACGGTGAGAGCCCGAATAGTGTGATCCAGAGGCTGAGTGCACTGAATCAGAACCTGTGTGTCGTAACAACGAGGCTCGTACGGAGCACAGATAGCTGTGTAGTATTTGGTAGCATCTCCAACAGGGGCATACGGAATGTATCGGAACTCAGAGGCATCCAAGTTAGTGCTGAGCTCTCCTCGGAGACGTGCGACAGCAGAGTAGGCGGCATCATGGACTGCCATCTCAATCGTCACGCTGATACCGTGGAAAAGGTGTAGCTCAGTGTCTGAGTCATCCTGCCGATCATAGATACGAACATCAGCATGGTACTGCTCCTGGTTGAACTCACGATAATCCTCGTAAACCATGTACTCGGGGTACCAGCGGTAGCCCAGTCTTGTCAGGAGGGCGATCAGGACAGCCGGAAAACCAGGGGCATCACGAGCCCAAGTGTGAAGCAAAAGCTGCGTCACAGGGCGTGGTGGAAACAGACGATCCATCTGAAACAGGGGAAATTCAGGATTGTCAAATGACAATGAGAAGTATAACCGATCTCGGAGAGAAAGGTTAAACATAACAATGGAAAGGAAAATGATTATCAGACTAATCAGATCAATGGTAAGGAATTAAGCACAGATATCCAGCTCTCCGGGTAGACGGGATTTACGAGATCCTAAGTGTCGGCGTTAGCAAAATTCATTTAACCCGAAAGTAAGAGAGATCGGAGTCCCAGAGTATAGATAAGGAATAAAAGATCCTAATACCATCCAGTTGGCGACGTGGAATCGTAAGCCACACAGCCAAGTTAGTAAATTAGTTTTTTGATGTCTAGACTCCACTTCGGCCAAGGAATTGGAAGGGGGCTTCCTACAGGCAGTCGGCTCTGATACCAACTTGTGACGCCCCCGACTCAGTCGTGCACTAATCATACACGCAAACGTGCACGATCAAGCACAGGGACTCATGGGAAGATATCACAACACAACTTTAAACACAATTAAACGGAGAACCAGAAATATTACAGACCAGGGATCGCGAGGATCAGAATACTTAAGTCAGTCATACAAATAATATCTGAGTACAGACATAGTTAGCCAAGGTTTTCCTTAAGAAGGCTAGCACAAACAACGACTCTAGATCGAAAGGCGTAGTCCTCCTGCCTGGGAGCCTCCGATCCTACTCCTGGTCGGCTGGCTCGATCCAGTAGTAAGTGTCGTCTGGACCCATCTGGTGGTAAGCTCCTGCAGTGGCATCTGGCTCCTGGGCTTCATCGTTTGTTGTATCATCAAGTAGGGGAATATAGGGAAAAAGAGGAAGCAAGCAACCGTGAGTACTCATCCGAAGTACTCAGCAAGGAAGGATCTACACTACATATGCAACATTATCAAAGGGGAAAGGCTGTATATGTGGACTGGGTTGCAGAAATGCCAGAATAGAAAGAAGGCCTAGTCCTATCGAAGACTAGCATCTTCAAACATCTTCACGAAGCCACCATCTTGCAGCAATGGAGGAGAGTAGAATAGCATTTTATTAAGCAAACATGTTGAGGCAAAGCCTGGAGATCCTTCCTCGACTCCCTGCAAGAAAGCGACCCGAAGCTCCAATTAAGTAACAAGTATCCAGTTCAAGTAGTAGATCGGGATACACAAACTGAGCATCCTTTACCGTAGGACCGGCTATCGATAGATTATTCTTCCCTGCAGGGGTGCAGTACTGTTACCCAACACGCTCGATCAACTCTAGCCGGACACACTTGCTGGGTAATGCCCGGCCTCGGGAGATCGACACGAAGCAGCGCCCTACCTAGGCTCAGCAGAGAGGTCAGCATGCCAGACTAACCTATGCGCCCAGGGGTCTTGGGCCATCGCCCTGGGCACCCTGCGTGTTGAGTGGCTGGCCGGGGTGCAGGCGCGACACTGAACTCGTCAGTGAAGTATCCAGCCCATTCCCGGCGATCAGCCCGCAAGGTGAATCATGACGTCTGAAGAGCTTTCGGGAGAAACGTAGCAGAGGGCCCCATAAACCATTATCCCGTGGGGTGGTAGTGCATATAGGGCACGTCGACCCACTCAGATCAAATACCCAAATCCGATAGGCTGATTTAGTAACACGCGGAGACGATCAGAGTTTCTGAAGCTCCGCCACAATATCACACTCGAGTGCCCTTCCGGCACACCCGACATCATAGATCCCCTGCGGCTACCCATCTGGGTCAACCCTCCTGTAACAAAGGTCAAGGTAACCGTGTGGTCATAACATCAAGGGGAAAACCCGAGGAATCACCCTCGATGGATTCCACTCGACGAAATCATCAGGGTGAACATATGAGGCATCACCCTCGAGGTTCACACTGAGGGCTTGCACGACATAGTCGTATCGGAAGTGGAGAAGGAGGAATCACCCTCGATGACCACGATCGAACAGCTACACTGCAGAGTATTCATTAGGAGTGCGTTACGAGGTATCACCTCGGCACTAGATAGTAACTAAGCAGAGTCGTACAACTAAGGGGGTGAAGTGATGTGTTGGTCTCTGGTCGATGATCACATTGATCGAGTCGTCGATGATCAAGCAGGGGCAACAAGGGTAAGGTGGTGGGGTCACTGATGGTACACTACCAACCTATACTAAGCAGTTCAACATAGGTAGGTAAGGTAACAATAAACTGGTTACAAAAGCAGGCTATGCATCAGAATAGGAGCAAACATTAATAGTAGCAAAATCTAATGCAAGCAGGAGAAATGGAATGGGCGATATCTGGATGCTCAGGGGGGGGGGGGGGGGGCTTGCCTGGTTGCTCTGGCAAGAAGGAGGGGTTGTCAACGGGCTGCTCGTCTGGAGCGTAGTTGTACTCAGCTGCAACGGCGTCGGTCTCGGCGTCTATCGAGAGAGAAGGAGGGGAGAAGAAACAATAAATTCATGGCAAAGATGCAAACAATATGCATGACATGCCTAAATGATATGCAGAGATGTTCTACTGCCTAACTAAATGATTTAGTTAATTTAGGAATTTATTCGGATTTATTTTATTAAAGTTGAGCACTATTCATTTATTGAAATCAGGCAAAAAGTTCCATGTTCATCTAGCAAGGGGCATGTGACAGATGAACGGACCACATATTCAAATTCGTATCGTCGTTCTGAGCAACTTTCATGTACAAAGTTTTTCGATCCGAGCTACGGTTTAATTTATATGATTTTCTATAGTTTTAATCATTTTCTGGAATTATTTAATCATTTAATTCTAACATTATCCAGAACAATGTAAGGTGACATCAGCATGATGTATGTGTGATGTGAGCAGTCAACAGTGGCGGTTGACCAGGTCAAATCTGACCAGTGGGACCCACATGTCATACTCAGGGGCTAACAGAGTTTAGATTTAAACTAAGTTTACTTAATTAGGCGTCTGGGCCCACCTGTCAGTGTCAAATTAGGTTAGTTAAGTTAGTTAATTTCGTTCTGTTAATTAGGGGCGCGGTGGGCCCCATTGTCAGCGGCTGGGCCGGCCCAGTCTTCACAGTTCAACTGGGGCCAGGTGGCCCACTGGCCAGTGGCCCTGGGCGTGGGCCAGGCCAGCCATGTCAGCGCCGGCCGCAGGAGTTGTCCCGGCGAGGCCATTTGCGGCGGCGCGGCTCGGGGAAGGCGCGGGTTTCGCGCACAGAGGGTCTAAGGGGCTGGGGTTGGGCGCGTTCGACACGGTTCGACGTCGCGCGTCGAACGGTGGCGGCGCGAGGGGTTGTTGTGGACGGAGCTGAGCGCCACGAGCTCGCCGGCGGCGAGGTGATTCAGGCGTGCGACGGAAACAGCAGAACGAGGCGCGCGCGGGCGATCTAACTAGCTAGGAACGACCTACGCGCGCGCGTGAACACAATGGAAACAAGCCCGAGACCATTCGGTCATCGGAGCCACGCCGGCGACAGGTTTTGCGGCGGCGCATCCGGGCATGATCGAGGGGACGGCACTACGGGGCTTGACAGAGCACGGAGAGAGGAGCAACGGGTCCGCACGGATGTGCTGAGCACGATCCTGAGCTCGCTTGAGCTCAACGGGCAGCGATGGCACGGCCACGAGCACGCCGGCGGAGGCAGAGGCACGGCAATGGCGGCGAGCGGGCTAGGGAAAAATGCGGCCGCGGAAAGAAGTAATGGAGGGAGGGAGGAGCTCACCGAGCGGCCAAGAAAGGCCCGTGTGAGCTTAGGAGCAGCAGAGGTCGACGGGGAAGTCGGCGGGCGCCGGCGACCGAGAAGGAGGGATGAGGTCGATCCCGAGCGTGCAGTCGCACCCGAGCTCGATGACGAGGCGTAGTCGAAGCAGTGGCCCACGGCGGAGCTCCAGGACTGGTCAGAGCGGCGAACGGGCGACGGTGGCCGCGGCTACTGCGAAAGGCGGCGAGGAAGGCGGTCGGCCATGGCGAAGAGCGAGCGAGGTAGGGGGGGGGGGGGGGGGGGGGGGAGTGGGGCGAGGGAGGCGCCAGGGGGCTGCGGGGTTCGCCCTTATCCACGGCGCGGGCGCAGGCGCGCTGTCGAGCGAGGGGGAGGGGGGGCCTGGCTGCGCGCGTGCGCGCGCGCTGAGTGTTCGATAGCGAGCGGTGATAGTGGCGCACCTATAGTGCGCCATTAATGGCAAAAATAGGTGCGCCACTAACAGGCCTTTTCCTAGTAGTGAGCAGTGCGAGGGAGAGGACGGGCGGGGTGGGCTGAGCCGGCGCTGTAGCAAGCAGGCCAGGGTGCACAGTAGTTGTAGGCCCTTTTCTATTTTACTTTTTCTGTTTTCTTTTCTACTATGTTTTGCAATTTGTTTGAGCACTAAAGGATTTTTATAAAATATGTGAACTAGCCCATAAATCAAAGTGCAATATATCCTATCACCAAAAACTAGTTTGGGTAAATACTATCTCATACTTATTTTGTATTAATTAACAGGTTATTAAATATTGTTTTCAGTCACTGTTGAGGTTGTTTGATTCACTTATCCAATCTCAATAATGTTGGTTACAATTTTATAATTGCATCTGATTTATTTGTTATTTAATAAACATTTTAGTTTCTGGTTTGAACAATTTTATTTTCCACTTTGAATTTAATTGAAGTTTGAATTAGAAGTGTGAAATGCAATATGATGCAAATGATGATTAGGCACTGTTAACCTTGCTGACATGGCATTAACTAGGGGTGATCACTGTTGTTGATACAGGGGGTGTTACAATGCATGTATCTTTTGCACCTCTAATCCTAGAGGGCAAACAACCTTCTTTGTTTCGTACGTACTGTCGGGCAATTCATTATCCTTTGGAAACTTCTTCTTCAATATTTTCTGTAGCTTCCCAAATTTCTTGTCAGTTACACCATTCTCTGCCTTTCATTGTAGCAATTCCAGTGCAGTACCGAGCTTTGTGTTGCCATCTTCGCAATTTGGGTACAACCCTTTTTTGTGATCCTCTAACATGCGATCGAACTTCAACTTCTCCCTTTCACTTTCGCATCCTCTCTGTGCATCAACAATGACCCGGCGAAGATCATCATCGGGCACATCGTCGGGTTCCTCTTGATCTTCAGATTCCCCCATTGCAGCATCACCGTATTCAGGGGGCGGATAGTTGTCATCATCCTCTTCTTCTTCGTTGTCTTCCATCATAACCCCTCTTTCTCCATGCTTGGTCCAAAGATTATAGTGTGGCATGAAACCCTTCTCAAGCAGGTGGATGTGAAGGGTTTTTGAGTCAGAGTAAGACTTCGTATTCCCACAGATAGGGCATGGACAACAGATAAAACCATTCTGCTTGTTTGCCTCAGCCACTTCGAGAAAATTATGTAGACCCTTAATATACTCGGAGGTGCATCTGTCACCGTATATCCATTGCCGGTTCATCTGCGTGCAATATATATAATTAAGTGTGTCAAAAACCATTACAGAACATCATGAATAGAGAAGTGACCAAATTAATAGAAGTTCATCATCACATTAAAACCAAAGTACAGTAGTGATCAAATGTTATTACTGAAAAAATAAATACATAAAGTTCATACATAGTTCTCATTGGACAACATATAGCTCTCTAGAGCATCTAATTAAAACATACATTGAAACTATGTAAACCATTTCAATGCAACAACAAATGCGATCATAATCGCAACTAAGGTAAGAATTGATCCAACGGCATAATGATACCAAGCCTAAGTATGAATTGCATATTTTTTAATCTTTCTAATCTTCAAGCGCATTTTATCCATCTTGATCTTGTGATCATCGACAACATCCGCAACATGCAACTCCAATTCCATATTCTCCTCCTCAATTCTTTTCAATTTTTTCTTCAAGTAATCGTTTCTTTTTCAACTATATTTAACCTCTCGACAAGAGGGTCAGTTGGAATTTCCGGTTCACATACCTCCTAGATAAAAACATCTATGTCACGTTGGTCGGCATAATTGTCATAAACACTAAATAAAACAAGTAGTTGTAAAAGATAATATACCACATCCGAATCATAGACAGGACGAGGGCCGACCGGGGCGGATACCAAAACCATCGCACTATATTATAACAAACAATAATAAAATTAAGAAATTTATACAAGTATTTATCTAAATCATACAAGTAATATTTTTTTTCTTTTAGAAAGAAGATAAGAAGAAGAGGCTCACCACGGTGGTGCCGGCGACGAGATCAGCGCGAGCGATCGACGACGGTGAGGACGGGGACGGGACAGGACGGACCGGCAAACCTAGACAAATCTTGAGGAAAATGGAGGTTGGACATGGAGCTTCGAGAGTGCATAGGAGGTGAGCTAGAACAACACACACCTCCCCCACGGCCGGCCAAAAAAACAGAGCAGTGGCTCTGTTCGCGGGCAGGGGCGGGGGTATATATAGAAATATCTTTAGTCCTGGTTCGTGGCTAAAACCGGGACTAAAGGACAACATTTGGTCCCGGTTCCAGCCACCAACCTGGACTAAAGGTGTTGGGCCAGGAGCGAGGCCCGTTGGTCCTGGTTCGTGTCTGGAACAGGGACCAAAGGTGTCAGACGAACCGGGACCAATGGCCCCCGAGGCCCGGCCGGCGCCCTGGCCTCATGAACCGGGACGGATGCACCCTTTGGTCCCGGTTCGTGAGTGAACAGGGATTAATGCCCTTACGCAGGCCTCAATCAAAGCCCTGTTTTTTACTAGTGCCCATTGCGCCGATGATGCAAAGGGCGAGAGCAAGCCAAGTATTGAAACAATGCACACAAAAATATTCAGGGTTGTTATTAAAGAACTGATGGTTGAACCAAAGAAAAGTAGCAGAAATAGACATGAGTAGTAACAGCAGAAGTCACATACGTTATAGCATAGCTTGTAGTTGTTTAAAAGCAGGATATGACATTGTCCAAAAGCACAGGTAATATTCATCCTGTCATAGGACCTAATTAGAAGCTCTTAGAATGCCAGGCTATGCGTGCATAGGACCTGTGTTGCTGTTGATGGTTCATCTAAAGGAGAAGCACGATGAGAACAAGGCAGCGTTGTGTGGTGACCTTGAAACGAAAGGTGCAGATATCTCCTTCATGGATGTTTGCACGGTGGCGGAACTCTGACCAGTTTCTTGTTATGGTAGCTCTTTTGTCTATTCCTAGCATGATACGGCAATTTATGTTCAGATTACTGTTTGCGAGCTTGACCGTGAGTGTGTCACCATCTGGGCTGATGTACGTATTCAGGTTTTCGTTGGTGTAGTGGACCTGAAAATACTGGTAGGCGAGAGGAACTAATTGAGTCGATTGTAGAATGTCTTCTGAATCACACTAAAAAGGTCCAAATGTGGATAGTCATAGTAATTAGTAGTAAATAATGGCACAAGTGAAAGAAGTGTGTGTACCATGTTATATTCCGTGTTGAACATGATTTTTTTTAAATGAAAATTTTCTTTATCAGCAGTGTCATCATTTTCTTTAAGCAGTGTAAATACATATAGATAGTCTTCTGAAAATAGCAGTAGAAGGGCGGTTCTTTACATATAGAACAAGTGATCATAAACTGCTTTTGACCACGGAGATAAAAGCGAAATCTAAAGTTTATACAGTGCACCATACACTACTTTTCAGCATAGAGGCAGCAATGGAAGACCAATGACTATACATATCTTGCTCAGAGTACCCCAAAATGGCAAAGATACTGGTTTGACCGATATGAAACAAAAGGTGGCTGTTTTAGTAACCACAGAAGGATGTTGGTTAGGTCATATTGACTGAAGTTTACCAGAAACTATCTCTTGTAGTCTCCAGGCGCTGCTCGGACTTCATACCAATATAGCGTACCCTCTGTATGAATTTTTCAATGAGACAGATTCTCCAAGCAAACATACAACATAGATAAATTACATTGTCTTAGCACAGCAGGATGGATTACATACTTATACATGAACAGAGCGCAGGTCGAAAAAGAGACAGATTTTTAAGGCGAAGCTATGAACACAGAGCTTCTTATCTTATTTAACTAACACAGGAGACTAAACATGGAGACTAAACATAATGCTATAAAGAAGCAAGCCATTATGGTGAAGCTAGACATATAGAGCTTCATATGGCGCTCAGATACCTGAGCAGCCTGAACATGATGCTCATGAAGGTCACACATAATGACCGTAGTCATTGTCCATGTCTTGATGGCAATCTTCAGTAGAAGCTTCATCAGACTGCCCACTATAAACTGGATCAGGCACTTCATCGTCTGAGTATATGCCTTTTTCCTCCAGCAACTGAGATGCTGTGACTGTAGTGTTTTAAAGCGCAAGCACTGCATCGTGAATCTTGGGGATAGCCTACTTCAGATTAGAGACAGACATTGAGGTACCAGGGTCCAAGGCAACGCCAGCAAGACCATGGATTTTGTTTGATGCAGCACACACTTCATCCACATAGTCGCATGCTTCTTTAGTTATGCAAAACAAGATTTGTTTGATGGAACCAACCTGTAATTGGATGGTTAGGAGGACAGTGGTATACCCAGCTCATCAGAGTTCAAATCTTTGTGCTCGCATTTATTCCTAGATTTATTTCAGTATTTCTGTCGATATGCTTTCAGTGGTAGGAGACGTTTCCGTCGACTACGAGGCGCCTACGGTGACTTTGTAAATCTGAATATGATATGCCGGCTCAGTTTTTCGGAGGTGATCATAGGGATAGGGTGTGCATGTGTACGATCATAGGGTTGAGTGTATGCGTGCATGTTAAAAAAAACTGGACGTGACGAAGCCGTCGTTTGATTAGTTGGTGCTATATATGGTTGCGCTGCAGATCAGTTATGATTTTCTTTTTCCAGAGAGATGCAGATCAATTTTGCATGCCTAAGGTGTTGTTGACTGGACTGCGTTCCTAGTTGATTCACGGGCTATAGGCTGCCTAATGGCATCTTCAACGGCAACCCGCAAATTTTCTATCGCATTTGTCCACGGACAGGGGACCAGTCCGCGGACACGGATACAGAATGCCGCCATTCAACGGTAGCCGTATATATTTTGACCCGTATTTAAATAAACCGGATGAAATTCATGCAAACCAGCCGATATTCATAAAAAATGGATAGAAAATAGCACAAATCATAAACATAGCATGCAAATGAATTCTAATACAACAATGTAACAAATTATGTGAGATTAACTGGATGTCCGACTAGTTTTTCATGAACGGATCATGTTGTCCCACACATACTGCCCTTTCAGCTTCATCCAACAGTGTATGCACATAAATGGCCGCCCCTCTGTCCAGTGGTACACCATGGCAGCACGTGTATGCTATATATAATGCGTAGACAACATTGGGTGAATGAATCAATCTACAAGTTGAGCAAGAGTAAGTAAAACTTACGATCTCGTCCTCTGCCGCGTGCAATGGCCACGATGTCTCGGGCTGACGAACCACGTGGTAAAACTTGGTGATGCTGATCTGCATAGTGTGCCAGCGTTATGACAACAACCTCATGTTGCTTAATTGAATGATGTACATGTCGTACGGCGCAATGTGCTTTCGTGCGTGAAACTTTTCATGCACTTGGTCCAAGAAGGCCGGCCTTCTGCTCCTGCCTACAAAATCCGCGGATACGGCCAGCCAAGCATCGCACATCAACTCATCCTCCATGGTCGAGTAGCTCACCATCCTTCGTACTCTAAAAATGTCATAACATTTCAAAATAAGCTCAATGGCATTTGATCTAACACGTGCCGGGCATGGTGTCCACCATGGAGCTCGTCGACAGTGGGCGGAGTGTACCTTGGTACAAAAGGCTCTAGGGTGGACAACATCGTCGTAAAGGCGAGCGGGCGCGTCGGTGCTGGCTGCGGACGTCCGACAATGCCTCTGTGGCGGCCAGAGACGTACATCAGTGGCAGCGGAGGCGGAGGGGTGGGCGGAAGCCGAAAACCACCCCACCCCCCACCACAAAAAACACCAGAAACCAAAAACAAAAAAACAAAAAAAAAAAAACAAAAAATAACAAAACAAAAACAAAAAAAAAAACAAAAAAAACAACAAACAAAAAAAAAAAAAAAAAACAAAAACAAAACAAAGAAAACAACAAAAAACAAAACCCCCCCCCACCCCCCCCCCCCCCCCCCCCCCCCCCCCCCCCACACACACACACATGACAGACACACACACACTTATTCTCCAATTTGTGGGAGAAAATGCGTCCGGACAGCCCCGCGGATCGATACAGACCCACGTTCGATGGCTTATGCAGCACGGACAGTGCGGTTTGTGGGTCCACCTTGAAGATGCCCTAACTCTTACTCTTACTACTTCTGCGTATGTATGACTACAACCTCATTAAAGGGCTAGGAGCTCTGGCATTGCATTATAGAAGAAGAAAATTGATTCAGTTTATTAGAGAAACCGGATCGAAAACCTCACAATGTGGTCAGTTTATAAGGAAAACCAATCCCAAAACCGCACAAGCAACAAAGCCTCATCGACCATACGACACAAGACCAAAATCGCAACAAACAAACACCTAGTTTTGGAGCCGCCGCTCCAACATCCCCGGCCGCTCACGAGACATAGCGCGACACTGTTTGGGTGCGCTGTAGCCCTTGCTACACGAGATGATCATCCGCAAACCACGAACGCTGCGCCAAACATCTAGGGTCGCCGCCCCGACTTCCCGCCAGACCAACCGGATGGATGCGCTGGTTCAAAGCGGACCCACTCAAACACCATTTTGATGCGTTCGTGAACATATAAAGACCTAAATTAGCTTAGTACAGTTAGAGATGCTTGTACATAACATGCACCTGAAAATATAGAACATTCATGCGGAACACATAGGATCAAATCATTGGGTTGTACGTCACATCTGTACGTTCCTGCATAAGACGCGGAAAGAAAGAACTAATCCAAGGACCCCGTTGGCTAGTGAACATTCGCTAGGAGGAGTGGCATTTGCGAACGTTTTGATGTCATTTTTAGTTGTGTGTAAGGTGTGAGTTTCTTCAGAACAGCTTGACATTTTCTGAGATGAAGGCTGAAAACTACCATCCTCTCAACAAATGTCATGTCGCTCTGAAGAAACCATCACCCCGACACAATTAAACTGCCAGCAAAAAAATTCGACATGCCACCCGCTTCCCGTGAACATCAGCCAGATAAGATTTTCGCTAATCCAACTAATTTCTTTTAGGGAGAACTAATCCAAATAGTGGGCTGCGCAACCCGTGGTGATGCTTCAGATGCACTCATTGGTGGTACGAGCTAAGATTAGGAGCAACTAGTAAACGGGAGCGCCTGAATTTTTTGGTTTTCCTTTGTTTTTTGAGTTTTCTTACTGTGTTTTTCATTTTTTTATTTTTTTTATTTTTTTTATTTTTTTAGTTTTCATATATCGGGAGAACGGGTGTGCTGGGCTTCAGTGTGAAGCACGTGTGTCATTTTGCATGGTGTGCTTCATGCGAATTTGAGTTATGGTACCAATTATGGAATCCTTCTAGCAGGTTCCGTTCCATTTTTTCTTTTCTTCAATTATTGTTGTTTTGTGCACAATTTCTTTCTGGTTTTTCTATTTTTCATTTTCCTTTTCTTTATTCTGAACTGTGCCCAATTAAAAATTGTTCAGGCTGTCAATATATCTTCCCTGATTTTTTTTAAATCAAGTTTTAAAAATGTTTGAATTTTCAGACAACGTTCATGTTTGAAAAATATGTTTTAAAGTTTGAAAAAATATTCAATTTATGTAATGTTCATGCTATTCTAAACAATGTTCGATAATTACAAAATATCTTTACAATTTTATGAATTTTTCATGTTTTTAAATATATTAACGACCTAAAAATTGTTCACATTCTAAAAAAATCATGGTTTTGATTTTGTTTTCTTGATTTAAAAATATTATTTCTTAAAAAATCATGTTATTCAGAAAATGTTTGGAATTTTGAAAAAAAATTAAAATTGCTCACATTAAACTTTACTCAAAAGAATATTGTTTTAAAAAATTGTTGATATTTTTAAAAAGTTTTAGATTTTTAAAATGTTTGAAAACAGTTTAAAAGTATTAATGTTTTTCAGAAAATTTTCTCAAATTTTCCAAAAAATTTCATTAATTCTTTTTTGAGAAAACATATAAGATCTGACTGGAAAAACCGATAAAAGCCCCATCGAAGATGGTTTCTATAGTAGTATCTCACTACAATGGCATTTTGAATCGCTACAGTGAGCTCGCTTCAGTAGCTCGGTAATGGGCTGGCAGGAACGCTATGCGGCGGCCCTCCTATTTGACATCATGGTTGCATCAAATAGGAGTTTCCATCTCATAGTAAGCGATATCATTTGTGTTTCGAACAAGCTTGTACTTCAGGCTCTCGTGACGGGTATGGATAGTAGCGCTATATCGGCTTGTTGCTGGGCTAGTTAAGCATACCACATCAGAACTATAAATAGGCTTAGGCCCAGTTATTTTGACTGATTCTCCCGGAATCTTGACAATCAGACCTCCCCATAGATTCTCTCACAAAGCTTAATCCATTTTTTTTCAACTCTAGCCGTTAAGGTCTAAATAGACAGGATTGTTAGAAAATATGGGCTCAAGATTCTGGGAAAAACCGGGGATAGGTCCGATTCTCAAGCTTGTGAGAGAATCTGCCAAAAGAACTTGGTAAGTAATGGCTTATAAATATGCACGTAAATTCTCATAAATGTTATATACTAGTATTGTTCATAGGGTAATGAAAATTATAACAAATATTTTAAAGTATTTTCTTCTCAGGCTAAGTAATTTTTGAGATTTTGTGCTAATTTCTGGAAAAAAATTAACTTGGCCTTTAGGATTCTTCCACGAATAATTTTTTAGGGTGAAGTGAAATTCCAACATTGTGATCAAAGTATGTTCTTCTGCAACTGCAACTGCTCTATCTAATTCCTTTTGTACATGTGATCAAAATATGGTCTTCCCTTGTGTACATGTGATCAAAATATGTTCTTCTGCAACTGCTCTATCTAATTCCTTTTCAAGTTTAAGAGTAAAGTAGGCCTTGTGTACACTGTTCAAGTCCTTGCTGACGCAGCTGCGAAAAAATTCAGTTAACTTCCCTGGGCATTGGATGATATGAATTCATCTTCACCGTTTTGTCTAGTTCACTCATGGAATTGAGGCAACAATCTTTAAGGTAAGCAAAGAGAACAATAGAATCACTCACAAGCGGGCTCAGGATGCTTATAATCTCTTCGATGTTGGTACTTGCCTCTATACATGCTTAGGTGTGCGGAATGAAGCATATAAATGACCTGTATAAGCAGTTCTTTACTTCCTAAATGTGCAATCTTGCACATTGATGCTAGTGATCTGGCCTCGAAGTTGAAATAAAGATTAAATTGCCAAAAGAAAATGTTCTTGTACCATCTAAGTCAACGTGCCATGAAGATTGTGGCGATGCGGCATCACAAATTCACACACAGCACACACACGCACACGGTACAACACATTGTTAGATGAGTTTCCGAAACAGAATTGACCGGAATGACTTTTTTTTCGAAACGGAGGCAAAAGATTTGCCTCATCCATTAAATAAGAGGAGAATAGAGTTTTACAAGTGACCCACGATCACGGCATGGCGATTACTCACGTACAACAAGCAGCCCTAGTTTCTTAGCACCTGCGGTAACCCAAAGGTTGGCCTGAACAACTATGCTATTAAGGATGATTGGCGGCGGGGCACTCTTGTGCCGGAAACTCGGGCGTTTCTCTCGTTCCAAATAGACCAAGAGACAAGCATGGTGAGGGAGGCCATAGCTTGCCTGTTGGGGTTTTGCATGTCAGTTCTCTGATCCCACCATCTCACGAGTGAGTCCTCAAGCTGCCAGGTAGAGGTGTCCATGTGTGCCAGCCCAAACTTCTCAATGATCAAGCGCCACAGTCTAATAGAGAAGCGGCACTGGACGAAGAGGTGGATGCCCGTTTCTTGCTCTCTCTTGCAAAGAGGGCAGAGACCATAGTTATCCCATCCACGCCACTCCGGCCGGCCGGCGGTCCATATCCGATCTTGCAAAGCAAGCCACGCGAAGAATTTGACCTTTGGAGGAGCCCACGCTTTCCAAACCATGAAGTCCATGGGAGAGAGCGTCAAGCCAAGAAATTGAGCCCTATATGCAGTTGTCTCCGTGTATATCCCGTCCACTGCATGCTTCCAAATGATGTCATCCTCGGCACGGTCATCAAGTTGAAAGTCATTCACAAGCATCCATAAGGAGAAAAGTTCCTGAATGTGGCCACCGGAGTGGTTTGGGGTTTGATCTTTACCATCCAGGCATTCCCATGAAGGGCCTCCCGTACTATCCAATTCTTTCTTGTGGAGGCCTCATGGATCAGAGGAGCAACGTCCTTGGGCTTGCAGCCAAACAACCATGGGGAGTCCCAGAAAGGCGTTTTAGCCCCATTCCGAACGGTGATGGTGGTAGAAGCATAGAAGAAGTCCAGATCTTCAACGGTACATGGGTTTCCCTGCCCGACCCAAAGTTTGTTGGGTTCCTTCCATTCATACCATGGCCATCGTAGGCGCAAAGCTCTAGCGAATTTGTCGGTGTTGAGGACCCCAAGGCCTCTGAAAGCCTTAGGCCGACAAACCACATCCTAGTTGACCTTACATGTTGCACCGGTCGTCTTGTCAGAACCAGACCAAAGAAAGGCCCTCTCAATCTTGTTGAGATTATGCAGGGTACCTTGTGGCACAATGAGAGGCGTGATGGAGAAACCCGCTTAGGAGGTGAAAACTGATCTGACAAGGGCCGTGCGCCCAATAGTAGTGATGTTTAGACCATCCCACGTTACCAATTTACCGGCCGCCTTATCTTCTAGGTACTCAAAGTTCATCTTCCTTAGCTGCCAAACTGAGAGCGGGAGGCCCAAATATTTTATTGGGAATGAGGCACGGGATGCCGGAATGCTCCGCAGGATGCGCCTGAGAGGGAGTTGGTTGCACCTAATGGGCACGACCGAGCTCTTAAGGAAGTTGGTGCATAGCCCTGTCACCTCTCCAAATCCCTTTAGGATGGCCGAAAGGTTGTCGATATCCCTCTTAATCGGGGCCATGCAGATGACCGCGTCATCCGTGTAGAGGGAGGTTCGCATCATGGCACCCCGCCCTTGGATCTTGTGGATGATACCTTTGCGAGTTGCGAGGTCGAGGATTTGGTGGAGGGGGTCAATGGCAAGGACGAATAGCAACGGGGATATGGGGTCCCCTTGTCGAAACCCACGACCATGCTTGATGGGTGGGCCCGGGAGACCGTTGAGCAATATGCGTGAGGAAGACGTCGAGAGCAAAGCGGCAATCCAATTCCGAAATTTGCAAGGAAACTCCTTGCGTTGCAACAACTCAAGGATGTTTTCCCACTTGACCGAGTCGAAAGCTTTTTGGATGTCAAGCTTGAAGACGAGGGCGGGCGTCTTGCATTTGTGCAGCCGACGTGCAAAGTTGCGGACGTACAAGAAATTGTGATGAATACACCTCTTATTAATGAATGCACATTGGGCGTTCGAGGCGAGGGCATCCATGTGTGGGGCGAGCCGCAGAGACAGTATCTTGGCAATAATTTTGGCGATGGCGTGCACAAGGCTAATTGGCCTATAATCTGAAATGCCTTCCGCCCCGTCCATCGTGGGCAAGAGCACCACGTTGGCGGAGTTTAGCCATTGCAAGTGGCAGACCCTGGCAGCATGCCT
The DNA here is from genome assembly GCA_011799875.1 of Thinopyrum elongatum. NCBI lineage: Eukaryota > Viridiplantae > Streptophyta > Magnoliopsida > Poales > Poaceae > Thinopyrum > Thinopyrum elongatum. The sequence goes on from CM022299.1 coordinate 7,461,391, forward strand.
CCCTTGGGGACCATGGGCTTAGCAAAGGTTCAACCATGGGAAGAGAGCCCAGAGGCCCGTACGCGCAGCTATGGACCATCTTCGTGAGCAAGCCAGATGACGGCGGCTTAGATCAGATCGATCTCCTGTAAAACCATATTTTCACGAGAAAATGCTAGCTAAACCTATTTGTACACTCACATGACTGCAGAAAGCCTGATGTAATACTCTCTAATTACCATAAGTCAGCTGGTGGTTGCGTTAGGAAAATGAAAATCTTTCAAGTGTGAACACAAGTGCAAAACTGGTGATTCGAGAGTACCATAACCTGCTTTCTGAGTTCATGCAAAAGCGTGATCCGAGACGTTGAACATTGCTAGAACCTAACGTACCCCTTATAAAACAAACCAACCCACAATCGAGGAGCACAGCCATGTACTCATTGATTGAGAAGCTCTGGACCGGATCGATCATGGGGCACTCTTCTTCCTTGGCAGTGGTGGCTCTCCTCATATGCTCTTCCTTGCCAAGCTCAGCAGCGGCCCAAGGTACGAGAGTGGTTCCGGCTACGCTTTGCTTCCCATATGCATGCACACGTACTTCCAGTTTACCGGATCCTGGTTATTTGCAGGTGCTCCTCGCGGAAACCGTGTGCCGGGTGCTCCTCCATCCCCTAAGCCCCGGACGCCGAATCGGCCGGGCGAGGCACCGCTCACTCCGCCACCACCACCGCCATCCACGGAGATGTCAGAGGCGATCGTGCCGCACAGGAAGACCGCTATTCATTATTAAATACTTAATTATGTATATGAAGTGTGAACCAAGCGATGTGATGCCCGCTAGCTCGTTCTGAATTCAATATGGGATTGACATGTCTAATTTGTCTCAGTGTGTTTGCCTACGTCTCGGATCACGCTTTTGCATGAACTCAGGAAGCAGGTTATGGTACTCTCGAATCACCAGTTCTGCACTTGTGTTCACATTTGAAAGATTTTCATTTTCCTAACGCAACCACCAGCTGACTTATGGTAATTAGAGAGTATTACACCAGGCTTTCTGCAGTCATTTGAGTGTACAAATAGGTTTAGCTAGCTTTTTCTCGTGAAAATATGGTTTTACAGGAGATCGATTTGATCTAAGCCACCGTCATCTTGGCTTGCTCACGAAGATGGTCCGTAGCTGCGCGTACGGGCCTCTGGGCTCTCTTCCCATGGTTGAACCTTTGTTAAGCCCCATGGTCCCCGAGGGAGGCATGCTGCGGGACTCCCTTTAAAAGGTCACCCCCGATGTATTACACTGTCAAAGGGCACCGATTATCATTGTCTGCCGTTGATACATACAAGGTAAATATAAACACAGTACGAATATAATCACTTGCATACAATTCATAAGAAACATCCTGTAAATAGTTCACCTAAATTATCAGTTGTACATGTTTTTTTGCGCCTTTGTGAATCATTCACAGAATATGTTATTCATAAATTTCTCGAATATCCATTTCTGAGCCCGGGCTCATCTGCACCCGCACTGAAGAAAAAAGATCAAAACAAATACAAGAAAAATTAAAAAAATTCAAAATTTCTTTTTCATGGTCAATAATTTGATGCGTGAGGTCTGCTCTGATCAGCTCTCAGCAAAAAAGATAAATATGGGGTCTGTAAAAATGTTTACTGTTCATCTACTGTTGTTGAAATATTATTCTTAAAATTTGTGGAAATTTCTACTAACTTTTCGGGCCCTTTGGGCCATGTGGTGCAGCCCCTTGGTCCTAGCCGTTGGGTTTTTCACCCAAATATTATTCTTGAAATTTGTGAAACTTTCACCGGAACTTTAGGCCAATCCTCTGAAATTACTAATTGAGCAGTACTCCTTTCAAAGATCACTCCCCCTCTTCAGGTTGTGACAAGTGACGCGTTGCATGTGTGCCACTTGTCGCAACCTGGGAGCTTTTCCCTTTTTTTGTAGATCCGTTTATTTAAAAATGTAGATGATAATATACAGTACATGAATAAGTGTGGAGCCCAATCAAACCCGCGCTCGAAGAATTTGATTCGTTTGGTTGCCTACATTCGCTCTTTGCCCTACATAACATGAACTTCAAAGCACCTCTTGGCCTGCATCGCAGGAATGCTTGATTCGGCCGTTTCCAGTGAGCTAGGCTTGAGTGATGCATAAGAGCGCATGTGGATGGTTCTCGTGGAGCAGTTAAGTGTGAGCTAGTGCAGGCTAGGTGCAGCTTGTACATGAGTTTGCACGTGTTCTAATTAATCTCCATTTAATCTCTTTCACCTGACCCCTTCTAATCTATACAAAGGTGCTCCGATTAGAGATAATGTCTATATCAAAGAGATGCACATCAATGTTGTTTGTCCATTCAGATGATCGCTTGCAGTTTCGTGTACAGTCAATGCTCAATTTTGTGTAAATATTTGGAGCTCTTTTGGACGAATATCGTCAAATTCGCCCCGCATGGTCGACCGTTTGAAATTTCCTTTGACCTGTAGCTCCATCTCAATGTTTCGCACGACTTTCGTGTTGTACGTTCTCTGTTCTGATGGTTGTAGATGAGTAGATCTACATCTTTCTATTATACTGTAGCATCTGTGTGGTCTATTTTAACAAGACTTATTCTTTTTGACCTAGTCCCTTCCAATCTAGACAACAGTGCTCCGATTTGAGATAAGGTCTACACGAAAAAGATTCATAGTTTCATCGACCATGAATGCTTAATTTCGTGTTCATGTTTGGAGCTATTTTTATACAATTTCATCAAATTCATCCCGCACGGTAGACCGTTTGAAATTCCCTTTGACCAGTAGTTTCATCTAAAGGTTTCACACAACTTTCATGTTGTACCTTTTCTGTTTTAACGATGGTAGACGAGTATATGTATACTATACTAAGGTGGTCACATGGTGGTTTATGGTTTGGACGAAAGTCGGAGTGGCTTCTTTCTGTTGTACAAATTTTGCCTTATGTACATATTTTCCACGTCCTAGTGGGTCATGGGATCAAGACGCGAAGAAATGTGCTTGCCGGATTTCAGTATAATGGTTGCTAGGAGATGGGATAACACAAATTACTGTAGAGTTCTCAGAAATATTACATATGTTTTTTATTTTGAGCAAACAAATATATTACATATGTACTATTCCACCTCCCAATTCTGAAAAACTGTTTGCAACAAACATTGTTAACCTTTTTCTTGCGAGAAGGACTATAGATTATATTAAAAATAAGCAGTGGTACAACGCTACCCCAGGAAAATGGGAAATTACAAATAGCACCATGGGGAACAAATCTAGCCCCACCACTAACGCGGGATGAGGGCGTCTCGCCGTCTTCGTCGCCGCTCTCTGCCCGAGCCAACAAAACCCTTGGTTGTGTGCGCGGATTAATGACGTCGAGAAGTCACCATCCTCGGTTTAGGAGGACCAGCACGTCGGAGATAAGCTAGACTGGAACTGCGCTACTACCTGTGCAGGCTTGTTGAACGATGACGATGAAGCGCCGCCACCGATGAGAACCTGTAAATCCGGAGTCATGACGCTCCTACAAAAGCTTCATGCCCCCATGTCAACGCCAAAGTGCGCATCACCACGATGACGGGACCAGGGATAAAATCCACCTCGAGGTCAACACCGCCGCCGCACCAGCCTCGATTGGTTACCATACTTCCAGATCAGTCGACGAACGCCTCACGACAACCCACCTGAATCAAATCCGAAGAAGATTTATTCGACGCTGCCACCATCATGACCATCAAGATAGAAACGGTGGAAGGGAGAAAACCTACCCCTTACCTAACCGCGCTCCATCGACGCGACTTCGAGGTTCCCTCCCCCCTCCCCCTTCTCTCGCCGCCGGAGCGGTCGGCAGAGAGAGGAGGAACCCCTCGACTCGCTGGCGGAGGACGGTGGCAGCTGTGTCGCCTTCAGTTTCGCCTCTTTTTTTGGAGGGCGAGCTCCTTTTAGTTAAGTTGATTAGTAGAACAAACATTGTTAATCTAGATTTTAGGATCCTTTTACGACTGACTGTACCTCCGATCCAACAAGCAGAGATCTAGTCACAAGTCTTTTTTTTTTTTTGAAAAAGGAGGTTAAAACCCTCGGCCTCTGCATCAATCAATGCATACAATGATATTTATTCATTATTCAACAATGATCTGACAAGAACATACATCAAACCATCCGAAGCCACCACTCACACTTACAGCCTCGATATTGAGGTGTACTCTCACTCCCCATATCGACAGCCGTTGTCGTCTCCGATCCATCCGTATAACGTATCGGAACCTACAGCCGGATCAGCAAACCTAAAGCATACACCGCATGCAGACGTTTTAGAAGCCGCCACCATCATCGAACCGCTGACCCATCTTCAGGAAAGAGATCCGCATCATTCTTACCAGTCCGGCCATCTGTCAATGCCACCATGGCGCCCAACGGCACTACCGCTCTGCGCTTGTCCATCCAGACGCATCTGTCACCGAGACTCAGCTGCATCACGCCGCCAAGATCCGCTGTGGTTGACGCGGTAGATAGAATGCCGCTCCTCCTGCCAACCTCCACACCGTTGCCGCTGCTGGAGCTGACACGCGGAGCCGATCACCCACAGCAAGTCTCCCGCGAACACCCAAGCCTCCCAAGTGCGTGGCCTCCTGACAAGTCTGTTTCTTATATTAATATTAATATAAGACAAACTATCCTCAAGGATGGCAGTTTCGAATCATCAAATGTGTGTGGTTGTGTGATGTTTTCACCGATATTCCTTTAATTTGATGGCCACGCACTTAAAAACAAATCAGAAGACTTTGACGGGCCGCTAGGGAAAGCAAATCAGAAAACATGACCATGCAATGCATGTCGAACGTGGAGACACGTACGGAGTCAACAAACACCACTCGAGCAATCACAGCCTCACACTACCGTGGGATGACTTTGACTGTCGTACTACAGCGTGCATGCTAAGAACAAGAAGCGAACTTGCCTACCAATGATAGTACTCTCCTACGGTCCCTACAAAAGAGAAGCAGAATCTAGGGGCGGGGTATTGATCATGGCCCCTTCATCTTCTTCCCTCGCCCGCAGCATCGCCCTCCTGGCTCTGATTTGCTGTGCCTTGGCATGCTCCACGGCGGCACAAGGTATGTGCACCCGGCTTCATAGTTCATACATATTCATCTTAATTCTACTGTATTGTATTGGTTGTGTGCACACTCACGGAATGGTGGTTGATGATGTGTCTAGTTGCTCGAGGGGGAAGCCGTGTGCCGGTTCATCCTCCATCGCCGCATTTCCCGTCACCAAGGCGGCCGGGGCAGGCGCCGCTCGCTCCACCGCCGCCACCATCAACAATGAGGCCGACGGCGTTCGCGCCGCACCGGAAGACCCTGGAGATTGCTGCCGGCTAGCTCTGAATTGAAGATGATATGGACGTGTTTTGACTTGGTGTATCAATGTGTGCGGCTGCTGGTATTAATAGGCCTGGATTTCGTTTCATTTCGCCTGCCTCTGGTTCAGTATTATGCAAGGTTTTGGCTACCGAGGGGCACTTTTTTCTCGTGTGTCACCGAGAAACTCGGTTACCACGGTTACCGCGAAATTCCGAGCAAATTTTGGACGAATTTTCTTGAATCCAAACAAAATTCGTCAAAAATCCATTCAAATTCAAAATTTCGGAATTTTTCGCTTGGGAAGTTGATTTCTCGTGGGGTACTGGGAAACGCGGTAACCGCCCGGTAACCGGTTTTCTCGGGCGGTACCCAAAACCATGGTATTATGTCACAGTGCGCTGATAATAGGTCTAAAGGATGCTATCGTTCAGATGATCCTATCATCTCAAGTAATGAACACCTGATTAATGTGTAAGAGCATCTACAGCCGGGCGCCCTATACACGTCTCAAACGTCCGGGTGGGCACACAACTGAGCGTCTCAAACGAGACTTAAACGTCCGGACTGACCGGCACCCTCATATCTAGTCCAAATATGGGGAGGATATGGGGCGGTCTGGGCGCGCCCACCATGTCGACTTGGCACAGCTTGGCCCACGCCTGGCCCACAAATATCGCCGTCTGGAAAACCGTAGACTGTAGACAATCCGAACTCCACTTCAGTCCCCTCTCCGTCCACTCCACTTCCGATCCCCTCCAAACGCATCCGATGGCCGGCGACCGAAGCAGCGCTGCCTCCGGTGGGTACTCCGGCTACGACGACGACTGGTCTAGCCTGCTGCGCGAAGTAGACAACGATAATGTGGAGGAGGTCGCCCTCCGCATCGCATTGAGGCGTTCGGTCGTCAACCTAGGCGGATCCGGCAGCGGCGGATCCACTTCGTCAGTGCCCGGCGCCCGTCGACGCAGCGCCGGCGACGTCGCCGACCCTTCCTATCCGGCGTCCTATCCAGCGTCCTATCCGGCACGCAGCTCTGGCCACTCCGCTCTGCTCCTCCAGGTACGCCGCCCACCACCAGCACCCTCTGCTCCGGAGGTGGTGCCCGGCCACCGCTGGGTCCTTGTGCCCGCGCTAGGGCCATCGCGCACTCAGACGCCCGAGTCGGAGGCACGAGCAGCCCAGTGCGAACGGAAGTGGGCGAGGGAGAGGGCAGCGGCGTCCGAGTCGATGTCCGCGCGCCGTCCGCGCGCGAGCGCGTGGTCGATCCCGAGGCAGCGCTACTTGCTTCTGCCCTCCGCCGCTCGCTCACGACGATGGAGAAGGATGCGCGGCACCTCCGCCGCAAGAATGCGAAGGCGCTCCGACTCACCATCGAGTTGTCGGATCGCGAGGCAACAAAGGAGGCAGCGTCGAAGGCGAAGACGGCCCGCCATGCGAAGGAGCAGGACCGTCTGCTCCCCATGCTGTCGGGCATGAGGTGCAGCTCCTATTTGCATATGACGAACGGCTCCACCTCATGCGAAACCGCAAGCCTTTCGGCGTTAATTCGGCTGAACAGTTATTAGCTTGGATTGTCGACCATGATTAGAATAACCAAAGGTCTGCCAAATGGCATGGTTCATGAGTAGGAAAAAATACAGTCTATTTTACAACATATCTCTACTCCTAATGGAGCAGTTGGTAGGATTGCGTCCAGGTTTTTTTTCATCCCACCACTTTCGTCCTGTTTTTATTTTGACTTGTTTTTTTTCGTCCCCCCTCCCACCACCCCCTCTCACTGGTTTATTTTTGCCTCATTTCCCACACAATGGGAAAAAATCTGAACGGATCAGAACTTTCCATGTGGGGGTAAGTTATTTAGTAATGTCTTTATGCGAAAGAATCAATCACGGTGAAACTCAAAAAATCAAATCTAAATTAATTAACCTTACCATAAATCGCTTGATCACATAAATTAATCTTTTCGTACGCCACCAAAATTACAGTTAACATTACCATATGTCGCCCAATCTTATCTTATCTTACTCCTCCTAATGAAGCAGTCCGTAGTCGTTTCCTTTTGCTTAGTTTCCTTTCATCGATCGAAGGAAGCCGCCAGTAGATCAAAGGAAATCCCCCGCCGTCGAAGGAAGTCAACCCCACTCCCGAGCCCCGGCCCACCTCTCGCTTTCCCTTCCTACTCTCCCGATTCAGATCCAGATCCCTACTTCACAATCGGCTGCCTCCTCTACACCCGGCCGCCGCCGCCAGCCTGCGCGCCCGCCTCTATGGCCTCGACGACTGAGCCCCCTTCCATGCCATCCTCGCGGTTAAGCTGGCACCAGCCGCGTCGTGGAGGTCGAGTTGCCCTGCCCCTCGACTCGCCCTCACACTTGCCTGCGTCTTGGCGGGTTCGATTCCTCATCGTCCGTGTCGTCTCCGATGAGTATAGCATTGATGGGGACTCCGCGTTGTTCATCCGCCATAACGGGTTCCGGAACACCCGCGACATGTAGGAGCTCGAGGAGGGCAAGGCCAAGGAGTGTGAGACTGCGGAGCTTGACGAGGCCAAGGTGGTCCTGGAGCGGCTGCTAGTGTCGACATTGGCTAGGGTGCCGTGTGAGTTTGCATTCTTCATGGCCGGGAAGCGAGAGGAATGATGCTTGACATTTGCCTTCTTGGCTATCGTGCATCTACGACTGCTTGGTGATGACCCACAAGTATAGGGGATCTATCGTAGTCTTTTCGATAAGTAACAGTGTCGAACCCAATGAGGAGCAGAAGGAAATGACAAGCGGTTTTCAGCAAGATATTCTCTGCAAGCACTGAAATTATCGGTAACAAATAGTTTTGTGATAGGATAATTCGTAACGGGTAACAAGTAACAAAAGTAACTAAGGTGCAGCAAGGTGGCCCAATCCTTTTTGTAGCAAAGGACAAGCCTGAACGAACTCTTATATAAAGCAAAGCGCTACCGAGGACACATGGGAATTATTGTCAAGTTAGTTTTCATCATGCTCATAAGATTCGCGTTCGTTACTTTGATAATTTGATATGTGGGTGGACCGGTGCTTGGGTGCTGTCCTTACTTGGAGATGCCTCCCATTTATGATTAACCCCTCTCGCAAGCATTCACAACTACGAAAGAAGAATTAAGATAAATCTAACCATAGCATGAAACATGTGGATCCAAATCAGCCCCTAACGAAGCAACGCATAAACTAGGGTTTAAGATTCTGTCACTCTAGCAATCCATCATCTACTTATTACTTCCCAATGCCTTCCCCTAGGCCCAAATCTTGGTGAAGTGTCTTGTAGTCAACGTTCACATAACACCACTAGAGGAAAGACAACATACATCTCATCAAAATATCGAACGAATACCAAATTCACATGATTACTTATAACAAGACTTCTCCCATGTCCTCAGGAACAAACGTAACTACTCACAAAGCATATTCATGTTCATAATCAGAGGAGTATTAATTATCATTAAGGATCTGAACATATAATCTTCCACCGAATAAACCAACTAGTATCAACTACAAGGAGTAACCAACACTACTAGTAACCCACAGGTACCAATCTGAGGTTTTGAGACAAAGATCGGATACAAGAGATGAACTAGGGTTTGAGAGGAGATGGTGCTTGTGAAGATGTTGATGGAGATTGACCCCCTCTCGATGAGAGGATCGTTGGTGATGATGATGACGATGATTTTCCCATCCAGGAGAGAAGTTTCCCCGGCAGAACAGCTCCGCCGGAGCCCGAGATTGCTTCTGGCCAGGTTCCGCCTCGAGACGGCGGCGCTTCGTCCCAAAAGCTCTCTCCTAATTTTTGCCAGGTCAAAACACTTCATATAGCAGAAGATGGGCACCGGAGGCCTGCCAAGAGGCCCACAAGGCAGGGGGGCGCGCCCAGGGGGTAGGGCGTGCCCCCCACCCTTGTGGCTGCCTGGTGGGTCCCCTCTGGTGCTTTCTTCGCCCAATATTTTTTATATATTTCAAAATAATTCTCCGTAAATTTTCAGGACTTTTGAAGTTGTGCAGAATAGGTCTCTCAGATTTGCTCCTTTTCCAATCCAGAATTCCAGCTGACGGCATTCTTCCTCTTCATGTAAACCTTGTAAAATAAGAGAGAAAAGTCATAAGTATTGTACCATAATGTGTAATAACAGCCCATAATGCACTAAATATCAATATAAAAGCATGATGCAAAATGGACGTATCAACTCTCCCAAGCTTAGACCTCGCTTGTCCTCAACCGGAAACCGAAATCGATAAATATATCCACATGTTTGGAGATAGAGGTGTCGATGAAATAAAATACGGACATGAGGGCATCATGATCATCTTTAGAACAGCAACATATATTGTCATATAATTTCTTATGTCAAAGTAACAATTCGTTCACAAGGTAAAGTATGCATCAGAAATTCTATTGAAAATCAGCAAACCATCATCTCAGTCATTGAAGCAATTAAATTTGCATCTTGCGGATTCCACTATTAAGAAACCTATGGGAAGGATTAATGATGTTCTTATTGTTGCAAATAGGAATTATGTGCCTGTAGATTTCATTGTTCTTGATATAGATTGCAATCCTACAAGTCCTATTATTCTTGGTAGACCTTTCCTTAGAACGATTGGTGCAATTATTGATATGAAAGAAGGAAACATTAGATTTCAATTTCCATTAAGGAAGGGCATGGAACACTTTCCTAGAAATAAAAATTAAGTTGCCATATGAATCTATTATGAGAGCTACGTATGGATTGCATACCAAAGATGACAATACCTAGATCTATGTGTTTTTATGCCTAGCTAAGGGCGTTAAACAATAGCGCTTGTTGGGAGGCAACCCAATTTTATTTTTCAGTTTTTTGTTTTGCTACTGTTCTTGAATAAAATACACATTATTACCTCTGTAATAATTGTGTTTTGGCGTTTCTAATTAGTGTTTGTGACAAGTAAGACCTTTGGGATAGCTTACGGTGATAGTTGATTTGATCTTGCTGAAAAACAGAAACTTTTGTGAACAGAAAAACAATTCTCATTTTTAACAGATGAATGATAAAATACTGATTATTTTTGCAGAAGATTAAGATACAAATTGCCTCTGGTTTCCTAACTTTTCCGAATTTTTGGAGTTACATAAGTATTCTGGAGTTACAGATGGCTACAGACTATTCTGTTTTTGACAGATTCTATTTTCTATGTGTTTTTTGCTTATTTTGATGAATCTATGGGTAGTATCGGGGGGCATGAACCATGGAAAAGTTAGAATACATTAGATATTACACAAACTTAGATAAAGAATGAGTTCACAACAGTACCATAAGCGGTGATTTATTTTCTTATACTAACGGATCTCATGAGATTTTCTGTTGAGTTTTGTGTTGTGAAGTTTTCAAGTTTTGGGTAAGGATTTGATGGACTATGGAATAAGGAGTGGAAAGAGCCTAAGCTTGGGGATGACCAAGGCACCCCAAGGTAATATTCAAGGACAACCAAGAGACTAAGCTTGGGGATGCCCCGGAAGCTAGGCATCCCCTCTTTCGTCTTCGTCTATCGGTAACTTTACTTGAGGCTATATTTTTATTCACCACATGATATGTGTTTTGCTTGGAGCGTCTTGTATGATATGAGTCTTTACTTTTTAGTTTGCCACAATCATCCTTGCTGTACACACCTTTTGAGAGGGACACGCATGAATCGTGATTTATTAGAAGACTCTATGTGCTTCACTTATATCTTTTGAGCTAGGCAATTTTGCTCTAGTGCTTCACTTATATTTTTTTAAACACGGCGGTGGCTTTATTTTGTAGAAATTATTAAACTCTCATGCTTCACTTATATTATTTTGAGAGTCTCTTTAAACAGCATGGTAATTTGCTTTGGCTATGAATTTAGTCCTAATATGATAGACATCCAAGAGGGATATAATAAAAACATTCATATAAACTGCATTGAATGATATGAGAAGTTTGATTCCTTATGATTGTTTTGAGATATGAAGGTGGTGATATTAGAGTCATGCTAGTGAGTAATTGTGAATTGGAGAAATACTTGTGTTAAGGTTTGTGATTCCCGTAGCATGCACGTATGGTGAACCGAGGTATTTTTTGATTGTCTTCCTTATGAGCGGCGGTCGGGGACGAGCGATGGTCTTTTCCTACCAATCTATCCCCCTAGGAGCATGTGCGTAGTACTTTGTTTTGATGACTAATAGATTTTTTCAATAAGTATGTGAGTTCTTTATGACTAATGTTGAGTCCATGGATTATACGCACTCTCACCCTTCCACCATTGCTAGCCTCTTTAGTGCCGCGCAACTTTCGCCGGTACCATACACCCACCATGTACCTTCCTCAAAACAGCCACCATACCAACCAATTATGGCATTTCCATAGCCATTCCGAGATATATTGCCATGCAACTTTCCACCGTTCCATTTTATTATGACACGCTCCATCATTGTCATATTGCTTTGCATGATCGTAAGAAAGCTAGCATGATGTTTATATGGCTTGTCCGTTTTTTGATGTCATTTGCTACGCTAGATCATTGCACATCTCGGTACACCACTGGAGGCATTCATCTAGACTCATATTTTGTTCTAAGTATCGAGTTGTAATTCTTGAGTTGTAAGTAAATAAAAGTGTGATGATCATCATTATTAGAGCATTGTCCCAAGTGAGGAAAGGATGATGGAGACTATGATTCCCCCACAAGTCGGGATGAGACTCCGGACGAAAAATAAAAAGAGAAAAAAACAAAAAAGGAAAAAAAGAGGCCAAAGAAGCCCACAAAAAAATGAGAGAAAAAGAGAGAAGGGGCAATGTTACTATCCTTTTTCCACTTGTGCTTCAAAGTAGCACCATGATCTTCATGATAGGGAGTCTCCTATGTTGTCACTTTCATATACTAGTGGGAATTTTTCATTACAGAACTTGGCTTGTATATTCCAACGATGGGCTTCCTCAAATTGCCCTAGGTCTTCATGAGCAATCAAGTTGGATGCATACCCACTTAGTTTTCTTTTGAGCTTTCACAAACTTATAGCTCTAGTGCATCCGTTGCATGGCAATCCCTACTCACTCACATTGATATCTATTGATGGGCATCTCCATAGCCCGTTGATACGCCTAGTTGATGTGAGACTATCTCCCTCTTTTTGTCTTCTCCCCAACCACCATATTCTATTCCACCTATAGTGCTATGTCCATGGCTCACGCTCATGTATTGCGTAAAAGTTGAAAAGGTTTGAGAACATCAAAAGTATGAAACAATTGCTTGGCTTGTCATCGGGGTTGTGCATGATTTAAATACTTTGTGTGATGAATATGGAGCATAGCCAGACTATAGGATTTTGTAGGGATAAGCTTTCTTTGGCCATGTTATTTTGAGAAGACATAATTGCCTTGTTAGTATGCTTGAAGTATTATTGTTTTTATGTCAATATTAAACTTTTGTTTTGAATCCTTTGGATCTGAACATTCATGGCACAATAAAGAAAAATTATATGGATAAATATGTTAGGTAGCATTCCACATCAAAAGTTCTGTTTTTATCATTTACCTACTCGAGGACGAGCAGAAATTAAGCTTGGGGATGCTTGATACGTCTCCAACGTATCTATAATTTTTTATTGTTCCATGCAATTATATTATCTGTTTTGGATGTTTTATATGCATTAATATGCTATTTTATATTATTTTTGGGACTAACTTATTAACCTAGAGCCCAGTGCCAGTTTGTTTTTTTTTCTTGTTTTTGAGCTTCGCAGAAAAGGAATACCAAACGGAGTCCAAATGGAATATAACTTTCCGATGATTTTTCTTGGACCAGAAGACACCTAGGAGACTTGGAGTGCAAGTCAGAAGAGCCACAACACGGCCGCAAGGGTGGAGGGCACGCCCATGGGGGTAGGGCGCGGCCCCCTACCTTGTGGCCCCCTCGGTGACCCCCTGACCTAGATCTTCCTCCTATATATTCAAATATATTCCCAAACCACCAGAAGCATCCATGGAAACACTTTTCCACCGCCGCAACTTTCTGTTCCCGTGAGATCCCATATTGGGGCCTTTTCTGGCATCCTACCGGAGGGGGATTCGATCACGGAGGGCTTCTACATCAACTCTATTGCCCTTCCGATGAAGCGTGAGTAGCTTACCTTAGACCTACTTGTCAATAGCTAGTAGCTAGATGGCTTCTTCACTCTCTTTGATTCTCAATACCATGTTCTCCTCGATGTTCTTGGAGATCTATCCGATGTAATCTTCTTTTGCGGTGTGTTTGTCGAGATTCCGATGAATTATGGATTTATGATCAGCTTATCTATGAATATTATTTGTATCTTCTCTAAATTCTTTTATGCATGATTTGATAACTTTGTAATTCTCTTCGAACTATCGGTTTAGTTTGGCCAACTAGATTGGTTTTTCTTGCAATGGGAGAAGTGCTTATCTTTGGGTTCAATCTTGCGGTGTCCTCTCCCAGTGACAGTAGGGGCAGCGAGGCACGTATTGTATTGTTGCCATCGAGGATAAAAAGATGGGGTTTACATCATATTGCTTGAGTTTATTCCTCTATATCATGTCATCTTACTTAAAGCGTTACTCTGTTCTTCATGAACTTAATACTCTAGATGCAGGCAGGAGTCGGTCGATGTGTGGAGTAATAGTAGTAGATGCAGGCAGGAGTCGGTCTATTTGACACGGACGTGATGCCTATATTTCATAATCATTGCCTCGAATATCGTCATAACTTTGCGCTTTTCTATCAATTGCTCGACAGTAATTTGTTAACCCACCATATTATTTGCTATCTTGAGAGAAGCCTCTAGTGAAACCTATGGCCCCCGGGTCTATTTTCCATCATATAAGTTTCCGATCTACTATTTTGCAATCTTTTACTTTCTGATCTATAAACCAAAAAACCCCCAAAAATATTTACTTTATCTTTTGTTTAGTTTTATCTATCTCTATCAGATCTCACTTTTGTAAGTGACCGTGAAGGGATTGAAACCCTTTATCGCGTTGGCTGCAAGTGTTTGATTGTTTGTGCAGGTATTGGTAATTTGTGCGTTGTCTCCTACTGGATTGATACCTTGGTTCTCTAACTGAGGGAAATACTTATCTCTACTTTGCTGCATCATCCTTTCCTCTTCAAGGAAAAAACCAACGCAAGCTCAAGAAGTAGCACTCTTGTATAAAGGTAGAAGGTAAAAGTAAAAGATAGGCCCTTCGCAGAGGGAAGCAGAGGTTGTCATGCGCTTTTATGGTTGGATGCACAAAATCTTAATGCAAAAGAACGTCGCTTTATATTGCCGCTTGTGATAAAGAACTTTATTATGCAGTCCATCGCTTTTATTTCTTCCATATCACAAGTTCGTATAAAGCTTATTTTCTTCAAACTAATAGATCATACATATTTAGAGAGCAATTTTTATTGCTTGCACTGATGACAACTTACTTGAAGGACCTTACTCAATCCATAGGTAGGTATGGTGGACTCTCATGGCAAAATTTGTTTAAGGGATGTTTGGATGCACAAGTAGTATCTCTACTTGGTGCAAAAGATTTAGCTAGCAAAAGGGGGAAGGCAAGCTCAACATGTTGGAGGATCCATGACAATATAACTTCTATTTGGAGGTAAGAAAACATAACCCATTATGTTGTCTTCCTTGTCCAACATCAAGTTTTTAGCATGTCATATTTTAATGAGTGCTCACAATCACAAAAGATGTCCAAGATAATATATTTATATGTGAAACCTCTCTTTCTTTATCACTTCCTATTAATTGCAACAATGACCAAAACTATGTTTGTCAACTCTCAACAAATTTTATTCATCATACTCTTTATATGTGAAGTCATCACTCTCCATAAGATCATTATATGATCTTCTTATTTCTTTTTATTTCTTTCTTTTTCTCATGATCAAAGAAAGAAAGCAAAGCCCTCAATTCAGAACTACTCTTTATTATATAACTCACGGACTCGATTACATAGATGGATCTCAAAGCAAAACTCAAAACTATATCATGCTAGGAACTTTTACTCTACTAGATCAAGATATAACCAAAAGGATCGACTAAGAAAAATGATAAAGGTAAAAATGTGATGGTGATACGATACCGGGGCACCTCCCCCAAGCTTGGCACAAGCCAAGGGGAGTGCCCATACCCATGTATTTAGATCTCTTTCTTCGGAGGTGGTGATGATGGAATTGTTGGTGATGAAATTTTATTCTCTTTCCTCAGCTTACGATTGAGGGTGAGATTTTCCTCCCTCAGGTCATCGACCTCCTGTTCCAGTGTTAATATCTTTTTGCATAATTCTTGCTTGTTCTCGTGCAAAAGACGGAAAGGGATAAACTCGATCTTAGGTTTCTTTGTCTTATTAGGGAGACTGCACTTTTTGAACTCCACGTGCATGTCCCCAGGTTGGGGTAATGGGGCTTCATCTTCATCTGAGCTTGTCTCCTCCTTTCCCTTTGGAATATAGTCTTCTTCTTCTTCCGTGGTCCAACCATAATGCTCCACATCCCCATAAGCCTTTGGGTTTGTGATATAGTCAGCTATATAGCTCTCTCCCTCCGAATCTTGGGACGACATATTCTTAGACCTGCCTGACAAAACAACACGAAACAAGAACAGAGAGTTTCGTCATGCTACGGTGGTCAAAACCTTCAGGAGATTATATAATGAATTTTTACCGACCAAAAGTAGTGTTCCATAAGAAAACAGAGTCCGACGGGCACACGAGGTGGCCACAAGGCACAGGGGCGCGCCAAGGGGGGTAGGGCCCGCCCCCCTGTCTTACCGCCTCCTCGTGCACTCTTCGGACTACTTTTAATTTTACTAATTTTTTAAATATTCCAAAATGGAGAAAAATTGCCATTGGAAATGTTTTGCAGTCGGTTTACTTACCGTACCACATACCTATTATTTTTCAGAGTCTGAAACGTTCTGGAAAGTCTCCCTTATGTACTCCTCCGGTGTTGTGGTATTAATTATATTGGTCTCAACATTTATGGGAGTACCTGAGATATAATGTTTGATTCTTTGACCGTTTACCACCTTCGGATTAGTGCCTTCGGCGTTGTTGATTTTGATGGCACCGGAATGATAGACCTCCTCGATAATGTAAGGACCTTCCGATTTAGAGAGAAGCTTTCCTACAAAAAATCTTAATCGAGAGTTGTATAGCAAGACATAGTCACCTATATTAAACTCACGCTTTTGTATTCTTTTGTCATGCCATCTTTTAACCTCTTCTTTAAATAACTTGGCATTTTCATAGGCTTGGGTTCTCCATTCATCAAGTGAGCTAATGTCAAATAACCTCTTTTCACCGGCAAGTTTGAAATCATAATTGAGCTCTTTAATTGCCCAATAAGCCTTATGTTCTAGTTCAAGATCTAAGTGACATGCTTTTCCACAAACCATTTTATACGGAGACATACCCATAGGGTTCTTATAAGCATTTCTATAAGCCCATAATGCATCATCAAGTTTCTTAGACCAATTCTTTCTGGATCTATTAACAGTCTTTTGCAAGATCAATTTAATTTCTCTATTGCTCAATTCTACTTGACCGCTAGACTGAGGATGATAAGGAGATGCAATTCTGTGGTTGACATCATATTTAGAAAGCTCCATGAATAAAGTGTGAACCACCATCAGCCATCAAATATCTAGGGACTCCAAACCTCGGAAATATAACTTCTTTAAGCATTTTAAAAGAAGTGTTATGATCAGCACTACTAGTTGGAATAGCTTCTACACACTTAGTAACGTAATCAACAGCAACTAGAATATGTGTATACCCATTAGAGGAAGAAAAAGGTCCCATATAATCAAAGCCCCAAACATCAAATGGTTCAATAACGAGTGAATAATTCATAGGCATTTCCTGACATCTGCTAATATTGCCAATTCTTTGACATTCATCTCAAGGCAAGACATACTTACGAGCTTCCATGAAGAGAGTAGGCCAATAAAAATCAGATTGTAATACCTTGTGTGCAGTTCTATCTCCAGCATGGTGTCCTCCGTAGGCCTCGGAGTGACACTTACGTAGAATCTGTTCCTGTTCATGCTCTGGTACACAATGTCAAATAACACCATCTACTCCTTCTTTATAAAGGTGTGGGTCATCCCAAAAGTAATGTCTTAAATCATAGAAAAACTTTTTCTTTTGCTGGTATGTGAAACTAGGTGGTATAAATTTAGCAACAATGTAATTAGCATAATCAGCATACCATGGAGCATTACGAGAAGCATTTATGACAGCTAATTGTTCATCACGAAAACTGTCATCAATAGGTAGTGGGTCATCAAGAACATTCTCCAACCTTGACAAGTTATCTGCTACAGGGTTTTCAGCACCCTTTCTATCAATAATATGCAAATCAAATTCTTGCAGCAAGAGAACCCGTCTAATAAGTCTAGGTTTAGCATCTTTCTTTTCCATTAGATATTTAATAGCAGCATGATCAGTGTGAACAGTTATTTGGAATCAACAATATAAGATCTGAACTTATCACAAGCAAAAACAACTGTTAAAAATTCTTTTTCAGTAGTAGCATAATTTCTCTGGGCACTTCTAGAGTTCTACTAGCATAATGAATAACATTCAATTTCTTATCAACTCATTGCCCTAAAACAGCACCAACAGCATAATCACTAGCATCACACATAATTTCAAAGGGTAGGTTCCAATCAGGTGGTTGAACAATAGGTGCAGAAATCAAGGCTTTCTTAAGTATTTCAAAGGTTTCTACACAATCATCATAAAAAACAAATGGAATGTCTTTTCGCATTAGTGAGAGGCCTAGAAATTTTAGAGAAGTCTTTAATAAATCTCCTATAGAAACCAGCATGACCAAGGAAACTCCTTATACCTTTGATATCTGTAGGACACGGCATCTTTTCAATAGCATCTACTTTAGATTTATCAACTTCAATACCTCTTTTAGAAATTTTATGCCCCAAGACAATACCTTCATTAACCATAAAGTGGCACTTTTCACAATTCAAGACAAGATTAGTTTCTTCACATCTTTGTAAAACTCGATGAAGGTTGCTTAAGCAATCATCAAAAGAAGTTCCGTAAATGGAGAAATCATCCATGAAAACCTCAACAATCTTTTCACAAAAGTCAGAGAATATAGCAGTCATACATCTTTGAAAGGTAGCAGGTGCATTGCATAAACCAAAAGGCATACATCTATAAGCAAATGTACCGAAAGGGCAAGTAAAAGTGGTTTATTCTTGATCCTCCTTTGACACAGGTATTTGAGAAAAACCAGAATAACCATCTAGAAAGCAAAAGTGTGTATATTTTGACAATCTTTCTAGCATTTGATCAATAAAAGGTAGAGGGTAATGATTTTTTCTAGTAGCTTTGTTTAATTTTCTAAAATCAATTACCATTCTATAACCTGTAACAATCCTTTGTGGAATCAATTCATTCTTATCATTAGGAACAACAGTAATACCTCCCTTCTTAGGGACACAGTGAACATGACTTACCCACCTACTATCAGCAATAGGATAAATTATACCTGCCTCCAGAAGCTTTAGTATTTCATTTCTTACCAATTCTTTTATTTTTGGATTCAACCGTTGTTGGTGATCACCAACTGGTTTAGCATCAGGCTCCATATTAATTTTATGCTGACATAGAGTGGGACTAATGCCCTTAAGATCATCCAGAGTATATCCAATAGCAGCACGGTGCTTCTTCAGAGTTTTCAATAATTTATTTTCTTCATGCTTTGAAAGGTTAGCACTAATAATAACAGGATATATCTTCTTTTCATCAAGATAAGCATATTTCAAAGTATCGGGTAATTGCTTAAGCTCAAACACGGTATCACCCTTGGGTGGAGGAGGATCCCCAAGAATCTCAACAGGCAAGTTGTGTTTCAAAACATGCATTTGGTTAAAGAATATTTCGTCTAATTCCTTCCTTCCATTCATAAACATATCATTTTCATGGTCTAGCAAATATTGTTCTAAAGGATCAGTAGGAGGCACAGCAATAGAAGCAAGACCAATAATTTCATCCTTAGTAGGCAATTCTTTATCATGAGGTTGTCTACGAAATTTAGAGAAATTAAAATCATGAGACACATCCCCAAAACTGACAGTAATAATTTCTTTCTCACAATCTATCTTAGCATTAACAATGTTTAAGAAAGGTCTACCAAATATAATGAGGCAAAAATCATCTTATGGGGAACCAAGAACAAGAAAACAGTAGGGTATTTTATTTCCCCACACAAGACTTCAACATCTTGAACAATCCCAATTGGTGATATAGTATCTCTATTGGCAAGCTTAATAGTAACATCAATATCTTCTATTTCAGTAGGTGCAATATCATTCATAATTTCTTGATATAAAGTAAAGGGAATTGCACTCACACTAGCACCCATATCACATAAGCCATGATAACAATGATCTCCTATTTTAACAGAAACAACAGGCATGCCAACAACAGGTCTATCTTTATCTTTATCATCGGGTTTGGCAATTCTAGCAGCTTCATCACAGAAATAAATAACTTGCACATCAATATTATGGACCAAGAGATCTTTAACCATAGCAATACTAGGTTCAATTTTAATTTGTTCATGGGGTGTAGGTGTTCTAGTACAGCTCTTACAAACCACTGTTGAAGCTTTAGCATGATCCTTTATCCTAACAGGGAAAGGTGGTTTCTCAATATAATCAGTAGGAACAATAGGATCAACATTATAAGTAATGGTTTCTTCTTCAACTTTAATAGGTTCTACTACATTCACTTCAATGGGAGGATGATATTTAAACCACTTCTCCTTAGGGAGGTCCATATGAGTAGAAAATGATTCACAGAAGGAAGCTACTATCTCAGAGTCAAGTCCATATTTAGTGCTAAATTCATGAAAAGCATCAGTATCCATAAAAGATTTAACACAATCAAACTTAAGGTTTATACCTGACTCCTTACCTTTGTCGAGTTCCCAATCTTCAGAGTTGCGTTTAATTCTTTCAAACAAATCCCATTTGAATTCAATAGTCTTCTTCATAAAAGAATCAGTACAAGAAGTATCGAGCATGGATTGATCATTACGAGAAAGCCGAGCATAAAAATTCTGAATAATAATTTCTCTTGAGAGGTCATGATTGGGGCATGAATATAACATTGACTTAAGCCTCCCCCAAGCTTGAGCGATACTTTCTCCTTCACGAGGCCCAAAATTATAAATATAATTCCGATCATGATGAACTAGATGCATAGGATAAAACTTCTGATGAAATTCCAATTTCAATCGATTGTAGTTCCAAGTCCCAATATCATCGCATAGCCTATACCATGTCAATGCCTTCTCCTTCAAAGACAAAGGGAAAACCTTCTTCTTGACTTCATCCTCGGGCAAACCTGCAAGATTAAATAATCCACAAACTTCATCCACATAGATTAGGTGCATATCAGGATGTAACATTCCGTCTCTATCATACGCGAAGGAATTTCATAATAAATATTTTTAGTAGGTGCAGTAGGTTGAGGAGCAACTCTTTGTTCTTCTGGTCGGGGTGAAGATACCCCGAACAAGCTCCTCAAAGGATTATTTTCCATAGTAACAAGTGACAGTAAATTTCAGCACACTATATAAATGTTTCCTTACCAAAGGTGCTTCACTCCCAGGCAACGGCGCGAGAAAAGAGTCTTGATGACCCACAAGTATAGGGGATCTATCGTAGTCCTTTCGATAAGTAAGAGTGTCGAACCCAACGAGGAGCAGAAGGAAATGACAAGCAGTTTTCGGCAAGGTATTCTCTGCAAGCACTGAAATTATCGGTAACAGATAGTTTTGTGATAGGATAATTCGTAATGGGTACCAAGTAAAAAAAGTAACTACGGTGCAGCAAGGTGGCCCAATCCTTTTTGTAGCAAAGGACAAGCCTGGACAAACTCTTATATAAAGCAAAGCGCTCCCGAGGACACATGGGAATTATTGTCGAGTTAGTTTTCATCATGCTCATATGATTCGCGTTCGTTACTTTGATAATTTAATATATGGGTGGACCGGTGCTTGGGTGCTGTCCTTAATTGGACAAGCCTCCAACTTATGATTAACCCCTCTCGCAAGCATCCACAACTACAAAAGAAGAATTAAGATAAATCTAACCATAGCATGAAACGTGTGGATCCAAATAAGCCCCTTATGAAGCAACGCATAAACTAAGGTTGAAGCTTCTGTCACTCTAGCAACCCATCATCTACTTATTACTTCCCAATGCCTTCCCCTAGGGCCAAATCATGGTGACATGTCATGTATTCGATGTGCACATAACACCACTAGAGGAAAGACAACATACATCTCATCAAAATATCGAACGAAAACCAAATTCACATGATTACTTATAACAAGACTTCTCCCATGTCCTCAGGAACAAACGTAACTACTCACAAAGCATATTCATGTTCATAATCAGAGGAGTGTTAATTATCATTAAGGATCTGAACATATGATCTTCCACTAAATAAACAAACTAGGATCAACTACAAGGAGTAATCAACACTACTAGCAACCCACAGGTACCAATCTGAGGTTTTGAGACAAAGATCGGATACAAGAGATGAACTAGGGTTTGAGAGGAGATGGTGCTAGTGAAGATGTTGATGGAGATTGACACCCTCTCATTGAGAGGATCGTTGGTGATGATGATGACGATGATTTCCCCCTCCAGGAGAGAAGTTTCCCTGGCAGAACAGCTCCGCCAGAGCCCTAGATTGCTTCGGCCCAGTTTCCGCCTCGAGACGGCAGCACTTCGTCCCAAAAGCTCTCTCCTGATTTTTTTTCTAGGTCAAAACCCTTCATATAGCAGAAGATGGGCACTGGAGGCCTGCCAGGTGGCCCACAAGGTATGGGCGTGCCCAGGGGGGTAGGGCGCGCCCCCACCCTTGTGGCTACCTCGTGGGTCCCCTCTGGTGCTTTCTTCGCCCAATATTTTTTATATATTCCAAAATAATTCTCCGTAAATTTTCAGGAATTTTGGAGTTGTGCATAATAGGTCTCTCAGATTTTCTCCTTTTCTAGTCCAGAATTCCACCTGCCGGCATTCTTGCTCTTCATGTAAACCTTGTAAAATAAGAGAGAAAAGGCATAAGTATTGTACCATAATGTGTAATAACAGCCCATAATGCACTAAATATCAATATAAAAGCATGATGCAAAATGGACGTATCACTTGGGCATACAGCAGCGCCTTGGGCATGTGCGGGTGGAGGCAATGGTTGAGGATGTCATTTACAATGCACAACGAGGTCAGCAACATCGGTTACCTGCATCTCGTGTACCATTTTAAGATGCAATAGAGGAAGATAAGGATTTCTTCCCTTCGGTATGTGCACAATGCCATCTACCTAGGCAAATTCTCCACTGGTCAGATTGGTATTTTTCTTGTTAACTAGATACCCACTACAAGGCTTTATAGTTTTAGCACTTGGTAGATGCATTTGACGGATCATGGATGGCTGATGGTATTGTGTTGTGAGTTTTTTCTTCATGTGGTTTAGCATTCCACTTCTTATGTTACTGTACCAACAACAACTGAGTCTCTCTCAATTTGCCATGAAGATACTTACTTTAACCAATGCGTCCGCCACCATCTTCAAATAAGTGCATACTTCGATTCTATTGGTACACTAAGTTTTAGGCATTTGTTGATTTTGCGCCACCTGTATATATTAGGATTTGCTATTATGTATCTTTTCTCCGCAGAGGTAACATCCCGAAAAAATAGAAGCTGAAGGCGAATTCTACAATGTTAACATGGAAGGTAAGTTATGAAAGTATGTTATCAGTGCAAAAAACTGATTAGAGTCGATTTCTATAATGATGTTAATGAATATGAGGAATGAAATTTATGGAACTATGCTATTTTATATTAGGGACATATTGTCAAGAAACCAAGTACACAAAATGGAAAAAGTTTACTTGAAACATCTTGTGTCCGCCGCATTGTCATAAGTGGGACACCTATACAACATAATTTGAAGGTACCAACTATCTGAAATATTAATACCTCGTACACAGATGCTCCTGTATGATTTGTCCTCTTACTACAAATGCAAGCAAACTTGTCTATTATTGATATTCCGAGAACATGATAGCTTCAGAAAAATAGAGTCAGCTATCATTCAAGGAAATGACAATAATGCCACCAATTGACAAAAGAACATAGGATTATAGTGTGGGCACCCACAATTTCTCATCTATTTTTTCGATAATTGAAAATATTTACTTCATTTATATTTATTGTGCACAAGAGAAGGGCATCAATTAAGTTTCTTGTTCAGGGGGCGAAGTCAAAGGTATGTAGTGACTCAACTAGATAGGAACACCAATTGATTGTGATTTTCCTTGGTGTGCGTGAAAATAAATGCAGTAGCCCTCATATAATAAATGAGTGCAAAACTTAATCTATTCTACAATTTTTTGATTGGATATAAAGTTAAACGTAATGCAGGAGTCCAACTAATTCTAAAGAGAGTGGAATGGGTGTGTACAGATCACAAAAGTATGAGTGCCAAGCATGTATGATGTATGCCAGTGTGCTGAATACATTTCATATCATGTGCGCACAGGAAAAAATTACTCGAATGATACTTTTTCCCAGAGCTATCTGGAGGAGAAGATCCTTACCATCTTGCATGTTTCTTCATCAAAAATATTAATTTAGTTATACCGCATTGCCCATTGGTAAATTTATTTAAATTTGTAAGGTGGTATATTCAAACCTCGCTTTTGTTGGGTTAGATTATGTTCACGAAACCAATCTTGAGATTTTATGATTCAACATGTTTAGGTCTGATAAGTTTTTTGTGATGTGTTAGGGCAAGAGGACAACATTAAGCATGTGAGAGATTTACCTCAGCGGGGTGCTGTACTGAGAAAAATAGGAAAAGCACAACGAGTTACAGAGGGGTCTAGCTTAAAATAACACAAGTTAATGCCTAATTGAAAAGTAAATCTCTTCAGCAATGTCTCGACAATCTTTGTTATATTGATGTTGAACCATCACAATATGTTTGCCCCCGTTGCATCACATGGGCAATTAACTATGGTTTCAGGTGCACGGACATTGCAATAATCATTTCTCAATGGTTCAATGTTTTCACTAAAGTACAAGGTCCGAGCCTACTGGATAGGGAAAATAATTCATAGTGACCGAGATCGATATGGCTTTAGTCGTCGTAAGAGAAGGGATTCTATCTGCAATGTACACATGGATGCATGCCACAAGTTTTTTTTCACACTGAATTGTTTATTTTGTTCTTTAAGCATTATTATGCAAGGGATATTACTTATTAATGGTTCAGTAACAACTTGAAACAGGAGAGAAGGGGATCATAATTCGCTTTGTTACTGACCACATGCATGCAACATGTTTAATTTTTGACCTGGGTGTGTCTCATATTTGGGCAGTAGCATATGTCAAATTATCCTATGATTCAATCCAATTGGTTGTGAGAACTGATTAGTAGTGTTATTCAGGTAGAATTGTGTATAGGGCAATCAGTGCTGTGGATAGGAAACATGGACATTTTATCAGGCTTATAAGATTCACTATCTGCTTACAAACAGTTATCACCTATTAGATGCACCCCATCGGCTTCTGTCATACACTCATACGGGATTTTCAATGTAATTGTTGCTTTTACTTTCGCATGCATGATTTTTTCTCTACGCACAGGTTCCTGTTCAACGTAGCTTGAATTATCTTGACATGCTTTGCTACTGCTGTCACTTTATTGTTCATTCATTGCCACTGTTCTTGACCTGATCCTGTCGCATTGTTCCTTGACGCTATCGGACACGGACATGGATGATCTCCATGTTTTGTATTGAGCTGAAGTAGTGATGGAACTATACCCTTTTTAGGTTCTGAAGCCACACCTTCTTACAGAGTTAGTCATACTTGTCACTTGTGTGAGCATAAGAAATCTTGATAGCATGTTGCTTCTGCTCAGTATGCATGGTGCATAAATTTGATTGCCTGTTGCAGATGCTGCGTAGTGTGCTTCATTCTTGGTAGTTGCACATGCTATAAATTTGGAGCTTTTGTTGCTGGTATTTGGAGTACTAGGACGCTAGGAGAGTTGCCAAGCTATTGACGTGTCATCATGGATAGGTTAGTGAACTAATGTAACATATGTATAGTTTTGACTAGGATTTTACATATGTATAGTTCATCAGCCTTGAAAGAACAAGGATCCGAATGATTTTACATCTCTACTCCTAATGGAGCAGTTGGTAGGATTACGTCCAGGTTTTTTTTCGTCCCACCACTTTCGTCCCTTTTTTTATCGACTGGTTTTTTTTTTCGTCCCACCTCCCACCACCCTACGCTAAAAAACCTGTACGCCACCCCTCCTCTCGATCCACCCCCTCCTGTTGCAACCTCTCTCTTTCCTCGTCTCGCGCTCCACCACCGCCGCCCGATCTCCCGCTCCACCGCCACCGACCCATCTCCCGCTCCACCGCCGAGAGGTCATCGAGGAGCCAGCATCGATATCCGAGAGGAGCCGCCCATCGCCAACGCCGAGATCCCATGCCTCTCTATAGATCCCTCTCGCTCTCCTCTTTACCCATCCACCTAGATCGAAAGGCAAAACCCGCCGCCCCTTTATCTCTGCTGGTGCTCGAAGGAAGATGAGGGCGGCTCCTCCCGGCGATTCCCCGTGGTCCTCAGCGGCAGTGACGGCTAGGTCAGTCCTATTTCTTTGGCTCACCCAATTTGCCCGGGCCGGCGAGCTAGGGTTAGGGTTACCAGCTCGATGCCGCCGCCCCGTCATGTTGCAGGTGTTGCTATTACCCGCCGCCGGCCCCGTGTGCTCATGGCCGGCCAGTACTGATGTTGTTGTTTGTGGCTGGCCCCCCTTTGTGTTCGTGCTGCTGCTGCTTACTGTGCTCCTGTGTGGTGCTTGTGCAGCTGCAGCGAAAAGATAAGGGGGTGATGTGCTTTCAACATGTAAGTAATGCTAGAGTGTGTATTTGCTCTACTTCCGATATTGCATTCGAGGAAGACCATGATCTCCTACTAAGTGATTACCATATGCTTCATTCTTCTGAATCATATTGAAGAGGTTTTTTTTTACTTTCAGTTCCACTGTATGTAGGGTATTCTTTTGGTCCATGTCCTACGGTGTGAATTTTGGCTGCTTCCATGAACAGTTCATTCCCTGTCATGCAATCTTCTGATTCGGAAAGATTTCCTGTCCATTAAGGTAATTCAATCTGCCATTGATCAGTAATTCTTGCTATGTGCATGAAAACAACATGGACGTGCTACTCCTTTTTCCAATCACAATACTTACGTGTTGTAAATTGTATAAATTTTTAATATGCTACTGAATAATGCGTACAAAGACTCGAAATTATAGTGCGCCTGACAGTCTTGCACCATGCTGCCAAAATGTTTGTGAATATGCTTACAGTTCAGTTTGACTCACCTGTTTAATGCTTCGAGTATTCAGTTGTTGCTTCTTGATAGAAACCATGAGCCGGTTCAAATACAAGAATTACCTGGATAACATTATATTGCAGCACCATGAGAATTGTTACAGATTCTTCATTGATGGTATTAAACTTCAGAGACACCAAAATCACTACGTACAACCCCCCTTGACTTCAGTTGCTCTCCTGGTCTGTTCTCCTACTCTCACGTCTCCCCCTCGCAGGACGACGGTACACTGGTCCACCTGACCACAACCGCTAGGGTGTGATGCAGTAATTTATTCATTACGTGGTTTTTATCTGATCTTGAATTATCTTTCTGACCAACATTGAGGTTAAATTTAACATTTCGTTTGTCGATACACGGATAGAGTTTCAAAATCATCTAACCAAGATAATGCATGACCGATCTTAGTTGTGAAACTTTTTTTATGAATTATTTGGTGTCTTTGACTTGTCCCTACAAGTATGATGCAATATTGTGAGTGGCAACCTCAGCTAGTAGGATAAGCTGTATGAGCATAAGAAGCCATTCTGTGATACGTGTGATGGAGAATTTGCCAATTATATATATGGAAGGTAATCAAAATTCTGTTTATATGGAGCCTACCACTGGTAGCTGTAAATTAGATTTAATAATAATCAGTATCCTTGATAGCTTTGTTTCCTTGTAGGATATCCTACCGATTTGATCTATTTTTGGCTAGAGCACATGGTATCAAACCAGAGGTAATCAATTTTCTATGTTCACCTCATTAGCTATAAGGAATTTATTACCTTTGTTTTATTTGTAGGATACCCAAACTAATGGTAACGTTTTTTATGGCTTTGAAATTCTGTACAAGGTATTCTCATGTCTAAATACTAGAACTTTTTGTTCATTGCTAAATCATTCATGAGGGGTTCATGTAGTGCTTTCGCTGGAGACACTAGACCATCTGATGTTCATGTAGACAATTTCAATTCAAACTTTCAAAGTGATTGTTTTCTTTTTGTGTGTCCACACAGTTGTTTGGTTGCATTGAATATAAAATTTGCTGTGAATTTGCACCAGATACACCTTTTTTCATGTCTTAGTCTATATGAATTATCAACTTTATATCCCGCAAAAAAATTTACCCACTTTATAATAACTCCCATGTTAATTAAAAGGAAAAAAGATATGAACCATCTACACTGTATAAGTTAAGTTGTTCTAAAATTTTAAAAAGAAAAATTTGATTACAAGGAACTCTAATTTTTCTGCAGTGTTGTATTTATACTGTCCAAGTGTTGTTGTGCGTTACTTGTATCATGTTGACTTACTCCTTGATTAATAGGGTTGTGGATACAAAGTATTGTCAGAGTGTTCATAGTCCCTCTACTAGTTTTTGTAGAAGAAAATTTATAACTCCAAAAATGTAGGTTTGTCTCAAACTACTACAAAATCAGAGACAACCAACCAAAGGAAGCAAACTTTGTTGATACGGGATCTTATTGTGTCTTCTACTGATTACCGTAATGATTAACTAATATAACATACTCAAAGATTGCCTTTTGGGTTCTTCAGATTCCCAGCTGTGAAAAGAGGTCAATGCATCTAAATACATTTTTCTTTCTCCCATACAAGTCTGGCCTCATTCTAGAAATACCAATGCTCCCATATGTAGAACTTATTTTGATTTTTCTTATAGAAAGACTTTACGAGACTTTTTGTTTTTTTCAGTGTGCTATAATTGGCTATCTCTTCAACTGTATAATTTTTTACGACTATACACATATAGGTAGGTTAGAACTTTAACTGATTTATTATTTTATAAATTAAACTTTGACTGATCATAACTATGAATAATGCTCATAATAGAAGCACGGATGTTTTCTTATGTAGTGAATTAACTAGGAATATATTTTCTTTTAGTTTCCATTGTTGTGTGATTTTCCCACACTCAGCCAATGTACTAAATGATGCTCATATGTTTATTTGAGAAAATAATTTCACAGAAGATAAGTAAAAGGTATCTAAATTTAATGCACAGAGAAGCAAAACTAGCATAGAGAGTTGACAATTCTATTTTTCACTACTTATGTTATCCTCATTGGACTTTAAGCCATAATCATTGGTTGTTGTTGTGTGTCTGCCTGCCTGGCAAGGTTTCACCTCTATATCTTACCTACAGATGACTTATTTGGAACCCGAGAAACAATTATCACTACTAGGGATAAGCCTAGCAGTAGTGCGGGTATTTGGTGTATCAGTAGCGCGGGTAACCGCGCTACTGATACGGCGCTACAGCTAACATGTAGCAGTAGCGCGTGTTGGCCCACGCTACTGCTATACATGGGTAGCAGTAGCGAGCTTTGGAGCAACGCGCTACTGCTAATAGCTGCAGTGCTTTTAATTAAGCCACGCTACTGGTAAGAGCTCGCTGCTGCTAACTTTATTCCCCTCGCTACTGCTAGTTTTATTAGTTTTTTTTTTGCATATTTGTTTTGTATTTGAACAGGCTTTATACAATAATCTTTAGCATATCATACACATACAAATGTAATCATAGCATATACATACAAATAGTCTCATCAAATCATGTCATCATCATAATCATCATCCAACACAAAGTGGTCTCTCGTCATCATCTCAAAAATAGCGATACAAGTCGCGAATACTTGCAACTACATCATCATCCATCTAAACAATGATATACGCGAGAAGAGCTATCACTATGAGTGAGAGCGGAACTATGCAGTACATGAGGCGGCGGTTATGAGTCCTCTCTCGTGCTAGCGTGAACCTCAAGTAACTAGCTTCTGCTTCTTGTCTGCTTTTGAAGCCTTTATGGCTGGCACCCGAGACCCCCTCCACTTGCGCCTGACACTCGGGCCACTCGTCGTACACTCTCGGAACCTTCCCTTTCTACACGACATAGCACTGCTTCTTTGCCATCAAGAATCTAGGTACCTGTTAGAGATGCATTTTCATCAAGAGAATGTACAATCATATGCAACAAAATATACTTGAGCAACACGAAAAAGAAAGGGTTAGCAACTAGATGCAACATATAGTAAACATACAAATAATCAACGCAGTTTCATCGTACGCAAACTAATTAACTAGAGGTACGCAGGTCATCGTACCCAAACTAACAAAGTAGCGTTACGCAAGTTCGACAGGGACCGTGGACATCACAAAGTTTCATCGCTACAGAAACTATACAAGTTCAACCAACACATATAATCATCATCGGCATTGGAAATCACTAGAAGTTCCATCCTTCCATATCATCGAGGATGGATCCTAGCTTCTTGAACGGCATGAGGCCCTGACGTTGCATGCCTATGCGAGGTCGGACGTCAGCTCGCGATATAGGGCCATGGTGGAACATCCCCTTCTCTTCGACGACTTCTTTCATGATGATCGTCGCAATGTCCCTCTGGATGCGAAAGAAGTCATCTCTAAGTTTATAATCCGCTTCTCCATGAGATTCTACCCACTTGCAGATATGATCATCATTTCTGCTTGTCATGCGAAGCTTTTGGTGATCCGTTCTGAACTCCATCATGAGATGGAGGAGGTAGAATCCATCGTTCTTGCTTGGTTTTGGGACATGGATGCAGCAGAAGTTAGTTTTATGCGAGAAACCCGTCTTCTGGTTCCTTTGTTTCCTGATCTGCAGGTGGCCACCCCTCATGCTAAATCCTTGGAGAGCATCATCTAGAATATTCATTACGTGGGTGTAGTCCTTCTTCTCGTAGTTTCTGGTAGGGTCGAAATACACGGCGTGGGAGACTCGCGGGTAAAGAACGATAAGGACGGCGCGCCCGTTGCTGCGGGAAAAAAAACACCTCAAATTATTCTCCATATGAGCGAGAAGGAATGATTGAAATGTATGAAAGTGTTGTCCGGCACTAACTTACTTTGAATGATAAGGCAGGAGGAGAATTTCCTGGTCCTTATTCTGTACCATGAAGTTTTTGAGGTACTCCCTAGCAGTTTTACGCTCAAAGTCGCCGAGACTCAAGAAGGACTCGTGCATGTAGTATGGATCTGCCACACAGATTTGCGAGACTTCTTCTCTCTTCATGACGGAGCTCATATGTAGCGCAAAAAGGCGGACGATTGTACAATCAAGCCGCCTTGTCAGAAACACCTCGAAGATATGCTCAAACCGCAGGAAGAACACTTCCGCGGGCGGTGTGTCGACGTAGCACTTCCCCTCAGGCACACGAGCCGCGTATGTCGGATATCCTGGATCCTTCGAGCCAGTAGGCTTTTCTCAGTCGACAGCACATGGTCGTGCTGTAGGGTAACGCAGCAGAAAACAAAAATTTTCCGCCCTACGCACCAGCCCAGGACCACTATGGAGACTGCATACAAGGTTTGATCATTTTCGTTACCGACTCGTAGCGCAGCGGAAGTAGAGTCGATGACGATCGTTGGTGCAGATCCCCGCAGCTAGGATTTACAACCTCCCAACCGCGAGGATGTATACCCTCATCCGCCACCCGGACAGCCCTCCGGGAGGCGGTCGGACAGTCCCCCGGACGGTGTCGCGGACAGCCCTTCGGGAGGACTCACAGAACTCGGACCGTCGCTTGGACAGCCCTTCGGGAGGCACTCACGAACAGCCCCACGGGCACTAAGATCGAAACTACGACCTCTCTACAGAGTTGCACACATACGGTGTCATCTATCCGGCAGGGCTTCGCCGTCCAGAACTAGTTCCTGCCGGAACCCAGACAGCCTTTCGGCTCTACGAAACTCTTTTCGTGGGAGGGAGAGAGAAGCCAGATAACATCTTGGCATGTGCATGAGAGCAAGGGATGAAGGATATGGCAGCCCCAACTCCTCCTTTTATAGGCCAAGGCAAGGGGTGGGGTGGGATGTTGAAATACCAAAATACCCAAGCTTCATGTCACACATGAAAGGGCATAATGGTAACACAAGGGGGGCACCAAGGGGACACCACCATGGCAGCCCTTGGGCCGGCCCACATCTTGTCTCCCCATGGGGGGGGCCCCCCCAACAAGCCACCAACATGTCTCCATGAAACATGCATGCTCCCTAGACAAAAAGCCACCAAACATGCAACCCCCGATTCGTGGGATCTTGTCCCCTCGCGCTGAGACAAGATGTTTTCCGCGAAACTTTTTCTGAAAAATTCCAGAAGGTCCCAGAACATTTCCGGCACCCTCTAAAATTATTCTGGGCATGATCCGAAACATTTTCGGTGCGGTGGTTTTCATCAGCGGAAAGCATTAACAGCGGTTACGGCAGTTTCGGAACATTTCCGGTTTTTCTCTCCGAAAATTCCCAGAAGTTCCCAGACCAATTCTGGCATCCTCTGAAAATTTCCAGGCGGTGCCGAAACACTTTTTGACCAAATAATATATTCCGAAACAACTTTTCGGTTTTACCGAAACTCTTTCGGTGTTCTCTCTCTCGGAACTCTTCCGTTGTCTCCGAAACATTTTCGGTGACTTTCTCTCAGACTCCCTGTCTAGCGTTCAACAGATAGATGACCCTTAAGCGTGTGACCCTATAGGTTCGGTGAAGTATAGACATGACCGGAACACTTTCCGATCAATGATCAGCATCGGAGCCGTGGACACCCATATTGACCCCTATACCCACACGAATGAATATTCGAGTGAACCTCCAGTTGCCGTGTGCTATTCCTGTTGCTTCGCGATATGTTACAAATACCCGAGGTGAGACATGTTGGCATTCCCGTGGATCAACAACTTGTCCACTATGCTAGTTACCTCGTTACCGGTATTGTTCTCTTTTCTCGTTACCGTGTTCCGGCATCCCCGTGATCAAATCACAAAGTGTCTGGCCAGACGATGATGGATACCGTAACACCGAGAGGGCCTAGAGATATCTCTCCATCGTTGGAGGACCAAATCCCAATCTTGAGCTATCAAGTTACTTGACATACTTTCCCATGAACCCGTAAGCCGCCGTAATAGCCATCCAGTTACGGATGACGTTTAACAAACCCCAAAGTTCATGAATCAAGCATGAAGAAACTCGATACTCTCATGGTCTGAGGAATTATGCAAACGTTAACCATCTCTGTGTTATTAACCATTAACTTGTGACGAATGAATCTCATAGCATAACATCAATCGGGTCGATTCAACACAAATGTTCTTCCAAAATTGTGCCCTCAAAGTTGCTGGCATAGACATGCCCATGATTGGGAAAACATAATCATCATGCAACACTTGAGCTACTCTTAGAGGCATGACTAGGAATACATTTTACCGTTTATTATTCCACACGTGCACATGGGTTTTCCCCAGAGCCTTTATGGATATACGGGCTCGGGAACCACAGCAGTTATAGCATGGAACATAAACATAATGATGAGCATGGAGATAAATAATAGCATTTATTATTGCCTCTAGGGCATATCTCCTACAGACTCCCACTTGCACTAGAGTCAATAATCTAGTTAATGCTAATGCACTTTACACCTGTGGCACACCGGTGTAAATATGCTTCACATGTGGTATAGCCTGATGTCCAACGGATCTGACGACTTCAGCTCCGTGTGTATCTTTGCGTATCCTTGCGTTTTTACGCTTTCACAAAATTCATATTTTGTGTGGACTTGGCTTTGTATGTATGTGAATCACAGGTCGAACCTGGATTCCTCAGACTGAGTTATGGAGCAACTACCTGCAGTAGTGTCCCATTGACAAAAGCCATCTTGGAACCATACCAAGTTCATGAATGAACTATATGATTCAACATTTTCTTTGTCGCTTCAAAAGCGGTAACATACTTAGCCTCTATTATAGAATTCGCCACAGTAATTTGTTTGGAAACCTTTTCCAACTAACTGTGCCACCACATTGTGTGTTACACAAAACCCTTAACTTAAATCGAAAATCGCTTCGAGCATGGCTGAAGACTGTATCGATGTAACCTTTTACAACGAACTCTTCATGATCTCCGGTTGCGAGAAAACATGTCATCAGTGCTACTATAGTACTCAATGACCCTTTTTCACTGTTGTCCCATGATCAGTACTTTTGATCACTTTGGTATCTATACTCGCAACAACTTTGGGAGTATTGGACATATCTGGTTGTTTTTACATACCATGGAATACATGATTAATCCAAACACAAGAGTGTATGGAATCTCCATCATGTATTTTGCTCATCAGTGTTTTGGGACACCGAGTCTTGCAAAAACTCTTTCCATGTGACTTCGGCAAGAATCACTCCTTGACATTTTTAATGCTAAAAGGTTTTAGCATCTTGTCAATATGTATCTTTGCTCAGCCCTATTAGGTAAATCTATCTCCATAGATCATCATGCCTAATATAAAGGCTATTTAGCCCAAGCACTTCATTGAAAAACTATTTCCAAATGAAGTCCTAATTCGTGTCAAGAAATTTAATTCCAATTACCCATGTGTCAAGCACACAAGGTTTTTAGAAATATTATTATGCTCCCACTTACTTTCTTGAATTATAAGCATCTTCGTTATCCATTGATGAAGTCAAAACTCCTTTGACCATTTCATCAAAACATGAAGATTCCAACTCCACTTTGCTCTCTTCTGTCCATCGCTGGAACTCTGAAGTTTGCACCCTTACTAGCATCCTCTGGATTGACAAAATACCTTGGACTGTAACACATGCAAGTCCTTGGTTTCATTTCCATCAGATGGAAATCCTTTTGTCTTCCATTGTTTTATATCTCATGATATGAAATATGTATTAATTGCTAGTTCAACCCGAACCGACTTTAAGCATCGCTACGGTGAAGCAACCTCATCGTAGTCAACTCCTTGAACTTGTATATTGCAACAAGTCGAGCTTTATGGATAAAACATTTTTATTCGTATCAGTTATAGTTCCATAAATATTCGTCAGACTCTAAGTCTTCCGAAAGGTGTATCAAGGTTTTAATCTTGAATCACTTATATGGAAACTATCTCGGATTGTATTGGCATTTAGCCAATTCCGGAGTCAGGGCCCATCAACGCTTCCTTGTGTATCGTAGGTATACTGTTGTCTAACAACAATATCTCGTTTGCGCACCTGAGAGGTTTGCACGAGCCTTGCCCACGTGGTTCAGCTGCAAGTTCGATCGAAGTCCATACATCTTATTGTAGAGACTTTCGTATCAGTCGCAGTAGGAAGCTCTGGAATTACTTCCAAGGTCTCTTTCCTTTGACCTGATGACGAAGATACTGTTTATCTCGTCGAGTTGCATTATTCTCCCACTCACCTTTTGAAAGAACCATTTTCTTCAAAAAGCATACCGTTCTTTGTGGCAAACCTATTTGCCTCGGTATAGTGAGGGAGGAATACCCAATTACTTGGGATAACCTACAAAATAGCACTTGTCTGATTTGGAATAGGTTTGTAACCTTTTACACAAGCCCCATATTCCAAATGTTAAGAAAAGATACAACATGGTTGGGCGTACCATACCATGGCGTCATTTCAACAGACCTGATGGAGCTCTTTTCAGTGTAAAAGCCGCAGTCTCTAAAGCATCACTTTAAAAGGGATAATGGCAAATTTATTTATGTCATATTTGATCTTACCATGTCATAAATGGTTCGATTACATCTTCACGGACTTTCCACTTGCAGTGGTGTTCCGGGAGGTGCAAGTTATGAAACCCCTTTCACAACTCATCAGACATTCGCTAAACTTGTAACTCAAATATTCCTTTTTGCAATCCAATTGTAGAAACATAATTTTCTTGTTACAATAACTTCTACTTCATTGTCGAAAACCTTTTGACTGAATTCAAAAGATCTAGACTTACGTCTCATCATGTAAATATCCATATATCAACTTGAGTCATTTCTGAAGATAGATAAATCCACTACTTGCAACAACATTTATTGGACTACATACATCATGATGCATGATCACCAATACGTTCTTTGTTCGTTCCTTATGGCCTGTGAACGGTATTTTGGTCACTTCACTTTTCGGAGAAAAGTTGCAAGTGTCAAATGATTCAAAATCAAATGACTTCAAAATCCATCATAATGGAATTTTCCATGCGGGTTTCTCCAATGTGACCAAATGCAGTGCCACACTTGTGTGGTATTCTTTTAGTCTTGCGACATTTAGCGTCAGTGTTATGGATGTATCATATTACCATCAATATTCATAATTTACGTCCCATCTGGATGGAAGCATGGCCCTTCATGTTATTCATAATAC
This sequence comes from Thinopyrum elongatum, assembly GCA_011799875.1. Lineage (NCBI taxonomy): Eukaryota > Viridiplantae > Streptophyta > Magnoliopsida > Poales > Poaceae > Thinopyrum > Thinopyrum elongatum. Next base: position 7,497,448 of record CM022299.1, read on the forward strand.
TGAACAACAATTGTTCTTTTATGAACAACCCTTTTGCAACAAACATTTTGCAATGGGCTAGAGTGTATGAAACTCTAAAATGAATTATTAAAGTAAATCCAGAGGTAATATATTAATATCATTATTCATAACATACATCTCATTCTCAATGAAAGTATGGCCCTTATGTTATTCATAACTTCGAACATCAAAAGTTCTCTTATGAACAACCTTCTTGCAAGATACCTTATGCAATGGGCTAGAGTTTGTGAAACTCTAAATGAATTATGAAAATAAATACAGATGGTAATACACCGATGGAAGGTATAGTAACATTTTACTATGTTCCCTGTGTATACCAAAACCTCATTCTTGGCTAGTCTTTCAGGCCATAGTAGTTCTTACATTGAGTTGCAACAAAATGCAATCGAGCGGGTATATTTGTGATTAACTCACAATACCCAAGAATTAGTGATTAACAATTTAATCATAATTCCCAAGAACTATATCTTTGACCAGCCTTCTATACATCAAAAACTTGTATGACATTCATACTTGAGCTGGATATTCCAGTCTTCTCTCTTTTTGCCTTTATACTTCTAACAGTTTAACTTTTAGTATTTCTCCTACTCTCAGAAGCACCCAACTTAAGAGTGGCATTAGCCCTGGACTTCCTAGGCGTGAAAGTTTCACTAACACCCTTCGGACACTTCCATTATCTTTAAGTTGTTGTTTTATTCACCTTTCATCATATGACAGGCGTTCTACTGGATCCCTCTCTTATCAGTCTAATGCATAGTAAACTCCTTTACTAATAGTTTGCAAACAAACATTGCTTTGGATATCTCATATCTTTTAGCCTTTGTCTGTCTCTGAAAATGATTTTCAGATTCCATGAATATCACATAACTATCCAAACTTTCGAAGTTCAGGTCTATGGAAGCAAATGTATTGCACTTGACTGAAACGGAATTCTAGCTTTTGGATCGAAGGACGAGAGTCACATGATCCATAGCATAAGCGAGAGAATACCAAAGTATGCGATAGGACAAAGTCCTTCTTGGCACTCTTGAGGACAATCCTCATATTACGTTACCAACCGTAAAGTTTTAACCAGATATTTAACAGCTATTCAATTTTAATAGGGAAGGTGGAAACGCGAGCCATTATTCTACAACTATTATGCAAATCACACTTTAGACACTGTTCAAAATTAATTGCACCGAGAATTAAACAGGTTAATTCAACAGTGCTCTCCCACTCAAATCAATATCTCTCATAATTGATTGTGAGCGATTCAAGATCCATATTACAATTCAACGCCAAGGATGTGTCCATCTCAAGTGACGAAAATTGCAATCGGTAGGCCAACTTGCCAATCACATCTCTATGTGACTCTTGTTCATCTTTCGATGGGCGTGTTCCGAGCTCAGGACGCTCCTCCAGAACGTCAAGACAACCAAGTGATCTTGCTGCGAGGTCTCAACTCACCCTCCTCACACTTCCCTAATCGTTCGCACCCATGTGTCCATGTGATGCCCCGAAAAGTTAGGTGCCGTGACGGTGCTACACTTGGGAGAACACTAACTACTTGATATTTTTGTGAGAGATCACCCTAATAAAAGCGACTACCGCGTAATCAAAAAGGGTGCATCATAAGGGATAAACATCTCAGGCAATTCATAATAGCATGATATGGTATAGCCCTTTCTGACGGAGAAGTCTTGTATTTCTTCGTCTTCGGCATTCGCGTCGGTGTTCACCTTCGCGAAGATTGCCACCACCATGTCGATGCACCAGATAATATTGCTATCTTTATAGCTAATAAAATAATGCATTACAACAAGGTTGACACGCAGGTCATTAAAGTGCAATCATATGGCTCCAGCCATCATGCCGAATCATGACACGCAGGTCATGTTAATAAATTTACATTATATAGTCATCTCATACATAATCAAATTATTATGAGCACTGCTATACCACATCATATGCACATGCAAACCCTCCTGCAAAACCAAGTTAGACGCCTCTAATTGGATCATGCAAAAACTTGTTTTACGTGGCTTCTAAGGTTTCGAAACAAACCGAAGCTACCAACGTCCATCATCAAGTATGATAATTCAAGTCGCTAGATTAACAATGCGGGGTGTATGAAACATGAGATAATAAAATCTCGAGCCCCATACTGAACTTCGTCATACGCATGACCCCCGTGCAGATCATATCTGCATTGCCCTTTCGTCTGCGAAACATCCATCTTTCTTTAACTAAAGTGGAACCCAAAGAACTGTTAGCACTTCGTTGAACTGTCAATCAGCATACTCAGGAGCAGCATGAAAGGATTGCGGATTGCCAGAACTTTGTGAGATTCCACAATGCTGTCAAGATCAGGACTACGCAAATTCAAGGGAAGCAACAAGAACATCGGGTAACAGATTTCATCTGCTACCCGCACAAATAATTTTCAGTAATAGAACTCATCTACTACCTAATTATATTGTGCAACACCCATACATCTCTATGTATTCTAGATCGCAACCTGCATCTACGCATAGCACGGCTCATGATGCCATTGTAGGGTAACGCAGCAGAAAACAAAAATTTTCCGCCCTACGCACCAGCCCAGGACCACTATGGAGACTGCATACAAGGTTTGATCATTTTCGTTACCGACTCGTAGCGCAGCGGAAGTAGAGTCGATGACGATCGTTGGTGCAGATCCCCGCAGCTAGGATTTACAACCTCCCAACCGCGAGGATGTATACCCTCATCCGCCACCCGGACAGCCCTCCGGGAGGCGGTCGGACAGTCCCCCGGACGGTGTCGCGGACAGCCCTTCGGGAGGACTCACAGAACTCGGACCGTCACTTGGACAGCCCTTCGGGAGGCACTCACGAACAGCCCCACGGGCACTAAGATCGAAACTACGACCTCTCTACAGAGTTGCACACATACGGTGTCATCTATCCGGCAGGGCTTCGCCGTCCAGAACTAGTTCCTGCCGGAACCCAGACAGCCTTTCGGCTCTACGAAACTCTTTTCGTGGGAGGGAGAGAGAAGCCAGATAACATCTTGGCATGTGTATGAGAGCAAGGGATGAAGGATATGGCAGCCCCAACTCCTCCTTTTATAGGCCAAGGCAAGGGGTGGGGTGGGATGTTGAAATACCAAAATACCCAAGCTTCATGTCACACATGAAAGGGCATAATGGTAACACAAGGGGGGCACCAAGGGGACACCACCATGGCAGCCCTTGGGCCGGCCCACATCTTGTCTCCCCATGGGGGGGGCCCCCCCAACAAGCCACCAACATGTCTCCATGAAACATGCATGCTCCCTAGACAAAAAGCCACCAAACATGCAACCCCCGATTCGTGGGATCTTGTCCCCTCGTGCTGAGACAAGATGTTTTCCGCGAAACTTTTTCTGAAAAATTCCAGAAGGTCCCAGAACATTTCCGGCACCCTCTAAAATTATTCTGGGCATGATCCGAAACATTTTCGGTGCGGTGGTTTTCATCAGCGGAAAGCATTAACAGCGGTTACGGCAGTTCTGGAACATTTCCGGTTTTTCTCTCCGAAAATTCCCAGAAGTTCCCAGACCAATTCTGGCATCCTCTGAAAATTTCCAGGCGGTGCCGAAACCCTTTTTGACCAAATAATATATTCCGAAACAACTTTTCGGTTTTACCGAAACTCTTTCGGTGTTCTCTCTCTCGGAACTCTTCCGTTGTCTCCGAAACATTTTCGGTGACTTTCTCTCAGACTCCCTGTCTAGCGTTCAACAGATAGATGACCCTTAAGCGTGTGACCCTATAGGTTCGGTGAAGTATAGACATGACCGGAACACTTTCCGATCAATGATCAGCATCGGAGCCGTGGACACCCATATTGACCCCTATACCCACACGAATGAATATTCGAGTGAACCTCCAGTTGCCGTGTGCTATTCCTGTTGCTTCGCGATATGTTACAAATACCCGAGGTGAGACATGTTGGCATTCCCGTGAATCAACAACTTGTCCACTATGCTAGTTACCTCGTTACCGGTATTGTTCTCTTTTCTCGTTACCGTGTTCCGGCATCCCCGTGATCAAATCACAAAGTGTCTGGCCAGACGATGATGGATACCGTAACACCGAGAGGGCCCAGAGATATCTCTCCATCGTTGGAGGAGCAAATCCCAATCTTGAGCTATCAAGTTACTTGACATACTTTCCCATGAACCCGTAAGCCGCCGTAATAGCCATCCAGTTACGGATGACGTTTAACAAACCCCAAAGTTCATGAATCAAGCATGAAGAAACTCGATACTCTCATGGTCTGAGGAATTATGCAAACGTTAACCATCTCTGTGTTATTAACCATTAACTTGTGACGAATGAATCTCATAGCATAACATCAATCGGGTCGATTCAACACAAATGTTCTTCTAACATTGTGGCCTCAAAGTTGCTGGCATAGACATGCCCATGATTGGGAAAACATAATCATCATGCAACACTTGAGCTAGTCTTAGAGGCATGACTAGGAATACATTTTACCGTTTATTATTCCACACGTGCACATGGGTTTTCCCCAGAGCCTTTATGGATATACGGGCTCGGGAACCACAGCAGTTATAGCATGGAACATAAACATAATAATGAGCATGGAGATAAATAATAACATTTATTATTGCCTCTAGGGCATATCTCCTACACGTGCAGTCTCCTGAGATCCCCTGATATTGCCTCCAGCGGTTTCGGCGGTAGCATCGGCTCGCCCGTGACATGGAACCTGGCCGCACCTTTGACAGGTACATGCTCTTTAAAATCCGCCGTCTAGCTGCTATGTGCTCTTGCTTGTTTGTAGGCAGCAGAGCCTCTCTTCCCCGGTCTCTTCCTCTCCTTTTTCTTCGGCTGACCTTCCAGACCCTTCCTTAACCCCTGCCCCAGTGTTGTCGGGCTAAGCACTGTACGACCCTCGGCTAGTTGAGCCTGTGTTGAGGCGGCATCTTCAGGCGTGTCCTGTGAGGATTGCATGAAGAGAGACTTCTTGCAATCCCTGCTAGGACGTTCCTGCCCGAGAAGATCATCCATGTCCTCATCAGCATGCTGATAGACTTAGTTGTCATATGACTGACTCATCATATCTAAGTCACCGTCATAGGCGCCTGTATTGAGGACCGAAGAGGGTCCTCGTCCATCTCATCATGCATACTTTGTTCTACGGGGGCGATTACATCAGCCACTATTGGACCCTCTTCATCACGTCGTCCGCCGCTCTCACCCGTCACTACAGGCGCTGGTAATTGCGTAGGCGGGGTGGTGGTGTTCATACCTGCTTGTTGATGTGTGGTTATTGGTGTGCTCTCGGCCGGCTCCGGACGAAGAAGATTCTTCGGCCATAGCAGCACCCAACCCTTGTAGTTTCCAATCCGTGGTGGGGTCTTGTCGTCCTCTCCCCCTAGCCGTACTGGAGGAGGCAAATCCTCGTGCCCCAATTTCACACTCGACAAGGTAGCCCTTAAGTGCCCACCGGGCATCGGCTGGCCGTGGAACATGAGTTCCAAGGGCTTCGTTATCACCGCCTTTCCCACGTCCACCTTCTGGCCTTTGATCAAGTAGAGTACGGTGCACGGGGTTTCATCGGCCTGCAAAAACATGTCCGCGGCGTAAAACATCCGAAAGGCAACAAAAATGGAATATTCTAGATATATGTTGGTGCGACATGTAATTACCGTGAGGGCGTTGAGCTCAGCCAAAGACGAAGGCCGTCCTAGCACGCTAAAGACTGAGGACGGGCTGCTATGAGCGGGTGCGGGTGCTGGTGCGGGAGCAGGCGCGGTTGCGTGAGCAGGTGATGGTGCGGTGGTGTTGTTCACCGAGTTGCTCCCGACGAAACCAGGCATGAAGAAATCCTCTACCGTCTTGTCTGGATTTTCCTTCGTCCAGTTGATGATAGCCGGGATCAAGTTAGTAGCGAAATCATTTCTGCAGGCATGTACAACTGCATCGACTGTCTGCTGTAGCAACTCATTTTTCTCCTCGGCTGCTTTTTTCGCGTCCTCAGCTGCTTTTTTCTCGAACGCAAGCATCACCTTCTCGTCGATGTCCACCTGACTAAACTTCTTTTTCTGCATCTTGGCCTCCGGGCCCTCGTTGTAATAGACCTTCCACGTGGCGCCGTCTCCAGCACCGTGCACACATCCGTATTGCGGCCGCTAGTCCAAACGGAGTCCCTTAAGTTCGTTCAAGGCCCGGTTGAGAGGGGTGTCCCACTTGGGCCTCATCGACGAAGACTGGCTTTCGGCTGCAAGCTGGTGTTGCTTCTCCTACAGAAGGATCATGAACCGTTTACGAATGTGTAGTCGACTTGATCAGAAGCAAAATGTAAGGTGGTAAAAGAATAATTACCAGTATTCTAATCAATTTCCTCATGATCGGGTCCGTGTAAAAAACCTTCTTTTCCTTGTCCCACTTGTAGCGGGCCCTGATGAAGTCACGCTCCAAGGGGTTTGTGAACTTCACGAAGGGGTCTGGGAGACCGTGGCTTCATGTTCCGCGTCCTCCTTATCCCATATGGGCCTTTTGCCAAGGTAGCCACGGCTTTCAAGGCGTTGGTTCCCCGTGTTCCTTTGCTGAAGGCTCTTGAATTTCATAGCCTTAGCCTTGGCTGCCTCGGTAGCGCAAGTGTCCTTGAACTTTTGGAACTCCTCTTCCGTAAGTGTCTGATTTTCCTCCAGAATCTTGGACAGGGGTTCCTCAGCAGCAATAGCTCGTTTCACCCTCCCATTCCAGGAGGCCAAATCATTGCTGAACATGCCCATGGCGTGATTGTTAATCTTTTTCATCTTCGGATCATCCCACGATTGTTCTATGCTATCATCCCGGTCGGGGAACTTGAATCTCTTGTGCAACTTCGTCAGGAGCAACTGCCTCAAATCTTCTTTACTCCTTAAGTCATCGTCGTTGATGCTCGCGCATTCCCGTGGGATGCATCCTACTTGGTTCCCATAGCACTTGCGAGGTTCTTCCGGCTCTAATGGCTCAAACTTGCCAGGGGCCATCTTTGTGATCACCAGTCGTCCGATGCCGAGTTTGTTAGCTTTTCGTATCCTCTGCTTCTTCCTTTCGGTAGCGGCTTCGGCGCCGGTACCTTCCCCGCCGGTCTCGGCGCCGCCATCGGTGCCGGCGCCGTCGGTGTCGATGTCGGCGTCAGTACCATCATCGAGGCCACCCTGCAAACCTTGACTATGCTTAGCAGACAAAAAGTCGAGGTACTGTTGTTCACCCTCATAATGCATCTCGTCTGCATCTTGGTCAAAAGGCCCGGTTTCTTCGTTGTTCGACATGTTTCCTATGATTAAGTCTCCTCTTTAATTCTAAAACTATAATAAAATGAGACATGACAAAAAAAAGGTCTATGGTTTGCTGGAATGCCGTTTCCCAGCAAATCCCGGCACTCGATATGCCTACTTTCTAACACAAGTCATGCCAAAATTCACGGGAAATTTCGGCATGACCTTTGCTAAAAAGTGGACATATTGAGCGCCTGAAATTCACCGGAACGGAAATGAATCAACATTCCGGCTAAACATAGGCCACTCGAATCATTTACCCAGCACATAATCATCACTTTCCAAATATGACATGCCCAAAACATCACATGTCCAAATATGAAATGTCCAAATTCCAAATATGACATGTCCAAATCACATGTCCACATATCACATGTCCACTTCAAATTTGCATATAAAAGGAAGGAAAATATAGAACTTGAAGAAAATTGCAAGAAGTCATTTTTCGTCACAATATTTGAAACTAAATTCAGCCTACCTAAATTTGAAACTAATTTTTTTTGGTTTTAACTAGGGTCATACTAATTCTTTTTTTTAAATAGCAACAACTGCTTAAACTAAAAAATTTAAATAGCAACAGTTGCTTTAACTAATCTGTCCTAGGGTTCATACTAATTCTAATTAACTAACTAGCACTATAAAATTTAAATAGCAACAATTGCTTAAACTAAAAAAATGCAAGAAACGTATATAATCAATTCTGTTTTGTCTTTTAACTACACCTAAAACACCTAACCCTAAATTTCTGTCCTAATTTGAAACCTATATAAATTTCTGTCCAAATTTCAAAACCTAGCTAAATTTATGTCCTAATTTGAAACCTAGGGTTCATACTAACTAGGGTTAATCCTAACTAGGGTTCATACTAACTAGGGTTCAAATTGCACCTAGGGTTCATAATATAGCCTAACTAACCTAGGGTTCAAATGATAGAGAGCAGAGAGAGAGAAAACGGGAGGGGAGAGGAGGGCTTACAGCGGGGAGGTGGTTGTCGGGGGAGACAGCGGCGGGGAGGTGGAGGAGGAAGGGATGAGGCTGGTGTGGCTTTGGCTGTCGGGGGAGACGGTGGCGCGGCGGCGACGAGGCGCGGCGGCGACGAGGCTGGCACACCAGAGGCGAGGCGGCGATGCGGCGAGTGCTCTGGCGATGCTCGAGGGGAGGGGCTCCGGCGATGCTTGATGTCAGGGGATCCGGCGGCGAGGGCGGGGGCGGGGGCGAGGGGAGAGCCTCCGGCGGTGAGGCCACAGAGAGAGAGGGCCGGTTGGGATTTGGGGGAGGTAGCAGAGGAGAGGGAAGCCCGCGCGTGGGGGGTTATGTCAAAGTAGCAGTAGCGCTCTTCCAAAAACGCGCTATAGCTAAGGTAGCAGTAGCGCGTTTCAAGAAAAAGCGCTACTGCTAACACCAGTAGCTATAGCGATTTTCTTGAACAGGCGCATCTGCTATTGTTTTCATTTTTCCTTTTTCTTTTCTTTTCCAGTTTGTTTCTTCTATTTTATTTTCCTTTAATTTCTTTTCCTTTTCTTTTCTTCTTTTTCTTTTCTTTTCCTTTTTTTTCTTTTTCTTCTTTTCTTTTCCTTTTCTTTTCTTCTTTTCCTTTTCTTTTCTTTTCCCTTTTTCCCCGAGAGCCGGAACAAAGGAAGGGTGATACAATGTATATAACTAAGGCGATATATATTGCATCATTTGACCCATAACAGTTAAGTGTGCTATACAAAATAGGAACATATATATATTACATCATTTGACCCATAACGGTTAACTGTGCATACAAAATAGGAACATATATATTACATCATTTGACCGATAACGGTTTCTCAGCGTCGACGTTTTCGTTTTTGAGTGATCTTCTTTCCCTTCTTCTTCGTTGACGAATAATTGAGCCCCTCATTGTGACTTTTCCTTTTCCATGGAGTATGATCTTTCTTAGGTAATGTAGTATTGATTCTTCTTTTGACGTATACTTCATCGTCATCATCATCTTCCCTCATCGGGTTTCCCTACTGGTCGTAGTCTTCCTCGTTGGCGACTCCATCCATTCCAATGATGTTCCTTTTGCCTCTCTGTAACACCCCAAAAATATTTCTTTTTGGACTTCCAAAACCTTTCCCTCAATTTTTTTTTTATTATTCTTGCCATTATCCTCTTCATAGTTCTTTTACTCATAAAATTATTTTCAATTTTTATTGGGATTTCAAATTTTCTTTAGTGGTTCTATTTTGAAAGGTTTAAAATTATTTGGATAATTAATTTGGAGGTTTTCAAACTGTTTCATTTAGAAAGTTTATGGGAGTGATTTAAATTTTTCAAAAGGGAATGGCTCTTTTCACTTCTCTCTAACCTTTCTAAAATCCATTCAACAATTTTCTTCCTCTCCAAACTTATCCCACAAGTCACTTACATCATCTAGGACAGTATCCAACTCTCTCCTACCCCACAAAAATATTTTTCACAATTCAAATAAATTCCAAGGTTGGAATTCATATTATCCATCATTCCTATGGTTTACAAAGGAACCACCATTTCTACAAGGATCCTATCTCCACCAAAATTTTCTTAGCAAATATATGGAACCCACAACCCATTTCTCCAAAAACATGGGGTGCCACAGTTCAAAAATTCCAAATTCCACTCAATTCAAATTTGGACCAGATTCAATATTTCTGATCCAAGCATATTTTTAATTGCCCCAAACTTTGCCAGGCCCTCTCATATGCATCAACACATCACCACAAAAATTGCCACAAATTCTAAAAATCCCTAGCATTCTCTGCCATAGGATTATGTGAGCACATGTGCACTGTTCATAACTGAATAAAATTCAGTTGACTGAACTTCGTCAGGCAACAGAGGGAAACAGTGCCGTGCGCTCCTCATCTTCCTTCTCCTGCACGGCGTCGCCATAGTTCATCAATACCCCGATCCCTCCTGGCCCACTCCGCAGCCTCTCCTCGCCAGTGAGCTGGGGACTAGCCGGTGTAACCACCACCGAGCTCATCCACGGCGGGCCGAACAGAGCCGGCCCGACTACCGGCCACCATCACTGCCTTCAACGCTCTCTCCACCTACCAGCTCCACGCGTCGCCCCTCTCTGCGCCATCACCGCACCGCCCAAGCCCTGGACCCCTCCTGGCAATCGCCGGAGTTTGTCCTCGCCGCCGCACCCATACGGGACTCGTCCCGTGGATGAGGCCGAAGCGCTCGACCTCGATCACGCTGGCGTCTCCAGAAGACTCCACCGCCCTCATTAACCCCTCACCGTCCCTGACCACCGCCCAAACCTACCTCGCTGACCACCGTAACTCCGGCGTGATCCGAACCTCGCCGGACCGCCTCGGATCGCCTATAAAAGGCCCTCCCGAGCTCCATTCTCTTCACCCATCGCCTCTACCACCTCCCAATCGCCCTCCCACGCACTCACCTGACCTCGGGGAGGTCTTCTTCTTCCCCTCCGGCCACCGCTCCGCCGCCTTTGTCTCCGATCGGTTCGACGCCGCTACGCCACCACCGTCACTCAAATCTTCCCAATAGCCATCTTATCCACCAAATCATCAATCCCACGCTCCAATTTCGTTACCCGAGCCCTCTCCGGCGAGCTCCAAAACCACCCAAGCCACCGTCCGCCGCCGTCGACCTCGCCAGCGTTCAGGTGCTCTCCGGTGACCACCACCACCTCCCTCCGACGCGGCACTCCGCCCTGGTCATGTTCCGACCATCACCAGCTGCTGGAACCCCAGCGATCACCGCCGGCGATCGATGTCTCCCCTCTGTTTCCGCGCGCGTTCGAATTTTCGAACCTGACGGGTGGACCCCACCCCGCGCTTTTCTTTTTTCTTTTTCTCTGTCTTAAATGAAGGCGTAATCTCTGCTTTTACGCCTCCCACGCTGGAAAGCGTATTCCTGCCCGAAGCGTTTTCTTCATAAGCGCTCAGGGACTGGATTTTTACAGAAACAACCTTGGTTTTCAAAGTTTAATAACTTTTAAACCACAACTCCGTTTGAGTTGAACTTTTCTTTTGAAATTGTTATTTTTCTCTCTAGTTATTTTTAGTATTTATTTAAAAATGTTTTGAGACAACTTTTTGTGCTGTTACCAAATTTTTTAACTTGAGTTGAATTTGAATTTTCAGAAAAAGAAGAGGGAAACTTTGCCGATAATTTTGAAGGGTTTTCTCCTGACTACTTTGGACAAGGCAAGCATTATTGAACTTGGATACCATGTTGCCACGGGTCCTTCGGCAAGGAAGGTGGGGCTGAGTAAGTTGTTAACCCCTGTCCAGGTACACACCGTACAGAGGCCCACGATGAGGGTTTCCAGGGCCTTGGACTAAATCCTGTCATCGGGTCAGGGGTCATGGGTGTCACCGGTTGTTGCCGAGAGGCGGTCCCCCCTTGGAATCCGCGCGTATTAATAGTGATCCCATGCTACTCGAGATTGTTGTCTCCCTGACTTAGAGTTTTTCTGGAACGATGCCTTGGGTGATTCCTGGCATCCGGACGTTTAATCTGGTGTGTGCGGGTCAGGTGTGTTTTCAACCCAAAAACCATGATGGGAATTAGCCAGTACCCCCGGTGCTGACTAAAGGAATCCCGACACGTGGGTAGAGAGTACACCCTCTGCAGAGTTAAACCTATTCGAATAGCCGTGTCCTCGGTCAAAGGGCGTAGCTGGGTGGGTCAAGTGTCGGTCCCGGTGTCGGTCTCTGGAGGAAAATAATTAATTTGAGCATGAACTATTTTGCAGAATATTATTGTCATCACTAATACTGTCCTGGTTATTTTGAATAATATTATTGTGATTATTTTCTTAGTTATGCAAATTATTGAGGACCAACCGTTTCTCTTATTTTATATTTCCTGAGTGTCTCAGGGGCTGGCTAGACTACCTCGGGCACTCAATTTTTTCTTTTCAAGACCTTTTTGTGGCGTCCCTCGAGTTAACAGGCAGTTTATCACACCACTACTCTTGTGGATACCCGATAGGCATTTCTCTTCAAATCCGACCGTGGCGTCACTTTGACTCCCGATTGGCATTTCTTTTCAAGACCTTTCGTGGTGTCGCTTGAGATTCTGGGTTATTACCCGACTCTCTTTTAGACACCCGATAGGCTTTTCTCTTATATTTCTGGATGTCACTTGGGCTGGTTAGACTACCTGTGGCATTCACTTGCTTTTATTTTCAATAATACTGTTATGGCTAACATGTTCTATTAACTTCCACATCATTTTAAAATTATATCATGACCAAGATTATAGTCAGCATGAGCATGTTATCATGATCCTACATGAGCATATGCATTCATTGTTTCTTTTGTTCATAATGTTTGCGAGTACATTCCAATGTACTCACTGGCTTGTCCCTGGCTATTTACTTGGCCAGACTTGGAGGAGGACGAGCCTGTGGAGGAGGATTGCGCTAGCGAGCCCGACGCTTAGAGGAGTCCCAGTCAGTCAACCTGTGAGATAGGAGTCTACCACATGTATCATCCGCCGAGCTTCCGCTACACCAATAAAATAGTCAAGCCTCACATTGACGCTTGGTTTTATATTATTGTATCAAAGATGTATCACCACCTCACCACTGTCATTTTCCGCCACTGCCATATATTGGCGAGCTTGTAATAATGTTGTTGAGCTCTCAGACACAACCTTGTGTAATATTACATTGTACTGGTTATCTGTATCAAGGGAGTTCACTAGTTGTGTTGATCTTGGGGCTGGTGTGACTTAGGGCTTTTCTGTGATTTATTCCAGAAAGGGGCCCGACACTCTCCTCATGACAACACGGCTGGGATTGATCGGGTCGGTTATGAAGAAGCATTGTGTCACGTGCTTAGTGTGTACCCATGGCTAGTTTTTTGCGATGGCGTTCATGGTAGCGCTCTTGGTGTCAGGTATAGTCATGGTAGTGAAATACCGGTTTTCTCTTTCGACATTCTTAGCCCATCTGACACGAAACATCATCGCGTTGTGCAGTCCAGAGTAGTCAAGCTCCCAGATCTACTTGACACTTCTGTAAAATCTCTCAGTTGCGCCGTTGTCACTGCCGGTCATGCATTCCATCGTCACCCCTGAGTTCTGAAAATCACTGTCCATATCTTTGGCCTCCGTGTAGAACGTGTATCCATTGATATCGTATGCCTGATAGGTGACGAGCTTGGGCGAGGGGCCATGTGCTAAGGCGTATATGAGCAATCCGTCCTTAGAGCCCTCTTCTGGGGGATTAGCAATAATATGCTCTTTGAACCAATGCAGGAAAGTGGAGTTGTGCTCTCTAGTAACTTCGGCGTCCGTCTTGCATACCCCCCCGGTCACGATACTTCTTTCCGATAGTTTCTTTGTGCAGTGTCACGATAGGATCTACCTGGTCTAGGTGTTGTAGCACTACCAAGTTTGCTCTGTCAAAGTTTTTGCGTCGATCTGAGTAGGCCACATGCAGTTCCCTGTGACCGTTGGGGTGACCTTCTCCTTCGAGCCTCCCAATGTGCTTCTTAATGGGCAAACCAAAACCAGGCGGCCCGTCTGCGCCATATAGAAAATACTCGCAGAAAGAGATGCACTCTTGTGTCAGATAGCACTGGACGATGCTTCCATCCGGACGGGACATGTTACGAACAAATCCTTTGATGATCCCATTCATCCTCTCAAACGGCATCATGTTGTGCAGGAATGACGGCCCCAGGTCTATTATGTCGTCCACAATATGGACACACAGATGCACCATGACGTCAAAGAATGCGGGTGGGAAGTACATCTCAAGCTCATTTAGTATCACAACGATCTCTTCCTGTAGCCTTCGGAGCTGCTTCACACTGATCGACTTCCGAGAGATGACGTCGAAAAAGTTGCAGAGACCAATAAGCATGTCATGGACGGGCTTGTCCATTATCCCTCTAAGGGCAACAGGTAGTATCTGCGTCATCATCACATGACAGCCATGGGACTTCATCCCGCTGAACCTTTTCTTCTTCGTGTCTAGAAATCGGCTTATCTTCCACAGTAACCAGAACTAACTTTGATTCCGCTAAGGCACATGAAGAATTGATCGATCTCAGCCGGACTTAAGGTGAAGCAAGAAGGGGGGGCAATAATCCTCTTCCTTTACTTTTCTGCCCTTCTTCTCCCGCGCCTCTGTCTTCGTCTCTATCTCCTCTGACTTTTTACGGGGCGGCATGTGCAGATCTTCCCTGATTTTCAAATTTTGCAAGTCTTTTCTTGCCTTCGGCCCATCCTTGGTCTTATCCGGCATGTTCATCAGTGTTGCTAGAAAGCTCTCAAGGACATTCTTACAGATATGCATTTGATCAAGGCAATGAGGCGTGTCGAGTTTGTGCCACTACTCCAAGTCCCACAAAATAGACCTCGTCTTCCATACCTTCAGCAGCGGCTCCTGCGCCTTTTTCATCTTCTTTCCTGGCATGGGGCACTGTTCCCAGTTTTTCAACAGCTCATCAATTTTGGCGCCGCTCCGCTTACGTGGAGGTCCTCAATGCTCAGCCTCACCATTGAATAGATCTCCACGGTTTTTCCACGGGTCGTCCTTCTCAAGCCATCTTCGATGCCCCATGTACACGATTTTCCCAGACCCGCCATCTTTCCTTGACGTTAGCTGCTGAGACATCGTATCATCCATGCACCACGTGCATCCACAATATCCATGGCACACCAGGCCTGCGACATATCCGTAACCGAGATAGTCGTGCACCGTCGTGATCAGTGCGGCTCTCATATAGAAATACTCGCCTTTGCTGGCATCCCATGTCTTGGCCGGTGTTTTCCATAACGTGTCTAACTCCTCTTGAAGTAGCCCCAGATACAGATTAGTATTATTTCCCGGTTGTTTCGGCCCTTGAATCAGCATGCTCATGTGTATGTACTTCGACTTCATGCACAACCAGGGGGGAGGTTGTACATCCATAAAAACATGGGCCATGTGCTATGGTTGGTGTTCTGGTTGCCAAACGGATTCATGCCATTGGTACACGCGCTGAGCACGATGTTCCTGGCATCACATGCGAAATACCGATATTCACCCTTGAACGCTCTCCACTGGCTTCCATCCACAAGGTGTCTCAGCTTCGGATCATCTCCATCGTCGGGCTTTGTCCTCTCCGCGTGCCAATGCATGAGCTTTGCTTCCTTGGGATCTACAAAATAACATTGCAGACGGGGGTTGATCGGTAAGTACCATACAACTTTCTGGGGAGATTTCTTCCCGGCCTTCTTGTATCGAGAAGCATTGCACACCGGACAGCTGGTTTTTTCCGCGTGCTCCTTCCGATAAATTATGCAATCGTTGATGCATGCATGGTATCTAACGTGCGGTAGATCAAGAGGGCACACAATCTTCTTGGCCTCATCCACACTAGTAGGACATAGATTCCCCGCGGGAAGAACATCTTTTAGGTACTTGAGAAGCTCATCGAGGTTAGTGTCGGTCCATTTGTTTTTAGCCTTCGTCTTCAGGAGTTCGAGCATGAAACTCAAGCGGGTCACCTCGGGATCGCAACCATCATACAATGGAGTGTTCGAGTCTACCACCAGTTGCTGCAGCTGGGCCTCCTCTCTAGAAGCAGCTCTGTCAGTGCTCGTCTGCTTGCGAAGCAGTGCTTGAACATGAGGGTCCCGCACGATTGAACTTAGTACCGACGAAGTCTGCGGCGTGGAGTCCATGTTTTCTCCGCCGCCATGTCCGGCCCCTTCTCCGCCGCCATGTCCGGCCTCTTGCCCGCCGCCATGTGCGGATCCTTCTCCGCCGCCATTAACGATCATCTCTTCGTCTTGCCCCGTGTCGTCATTGCCTTCCCCGTCGGCGTCCTCAACTTCATCATCCTCCTCATCTTCAATTATCCACCGAGTATAGCCATCCATGAAACCAGTCATGAGTAGGTGCGCCATCACACGACCATCGTCATAGGGGTCGAGCCAAACTCCTCCTTTGCATTTTCGACACGGACATAAAATCTCTGTCAGGTTATTTTCTTTCATGTCCTGCACCGCCGACCGCAACCACCTGTCTACCACCGTTACACTGACCATCATGAACGCCTGCACGGTAATAATAAACAAATTGATTTTAAAAATGCATGCATGCATCAAAGTCATACAAAAATTCGGCATGACCTTCCCTAAAAATAGGACATATAGAGTTTGCCCGGAATTCGCCGAAACGGAAATAAATCAACATTTCGGCAAAACATAGGCAACTCACAAGCACAATTCGGCGGCAACTCATGCCACACACACAATTTCCATCATATCGTCTGATTATGTCATATCGCACACATACACATATTTCCATTCTTGCAAAAGCATAACTTTTAATAACCTATCTCGAGATCGAGCACGGTGATAATGACATATCGATAGGTGTCACCACACTCACCTATGGAATGATCAAAAGTGGACAAAGCTCTTCTTGACAAGGCTAGATCTAGTTAGGGAGGTACATAGGTCACATCACTAAATGCTAGATCTACCTAGCTAGCTAGTTTGGGAGGAGACAAGTTCAACTAGTGGAGGGGGAAGGAAAAAAAGAAAGGAGATGCATTAATGGAGGTGGTGTAGTTAGCTAGAAGTAATAAAGAGAGAGAAAGATAGGTAGAACAAGGAGAGTAATGGGGGGGAGGAGTAGTGAGGAAGAAGCAAAGTGAGGGAGAGAGGAGGTGGGAGCTAGGGGAAAGTGAAGGAAGAGAGGATGAGGGCGGGGGGAGGAAAAAGGTGGTATGGGTGCGGTTTAGAAGTAGCGTTGGGCGCAAAACGCGCTGCTGCTAATAAGATAGCAGTAGCGCGCTTCTGGCAGAGGTGCTACTACTAAGCGGGGCCCGTCATGTGGCCAGGTTCAAAATTAGCAGTAGCGACCTGCAAAAAAAGGGCGCTACTACTATTTCATTAGCAGTAGCGCGGTTTACGTGGGCGCGCTACTGCTAAACCTAGCGTGGCGGGAACGGTCGGTCAATTTTAGTAGTAGCATGGTTCTACCGAGACGCGCTACTGCCAAGTTGGTAGTAGTAGCACCTGTTCACAGCCCGCGCTACTACTAATTAGCAGTAGCGCCCCTTCTTGTCCAACGCTACTGCTAAGATTCTGTGTATAAGGTTTTCCCTAGTAGTGTATTCTACATGTTAGAGTATTCTCATATCTTCGAACTCATAAAACTAGCGCAGATAATGAAATAATGCCAGGTAATTGCCCGTGGTTTCAAGGTTGCGCAAAGGAGTGGAGGCATGGTTCAAGGTCATCTTCTGGCACTGGTTTGCCAGCTAGCTCCCCGACGACATCCGCGCCCCATAGGTCAACCATGATTCTTGGATTTTTTTTTGTTCTACTGTTATTCCCAAAGAAAGATCGTAGTTTTGTTTTGGACGGTCAAAGAATTATTCAGTTGCTGAACTACTTCTTATCTGAATTTTTAGGTGTTTAGGTGCACACGTCATAGGTGAACTGCATCTTTGTATCTAAATTGCTGACGTCAAGAGCTGAGAATATTTGAAACATCTAAATTGCTTAACTCAATACTATAATAGAAAATACTATAACTGAAATAATAACAAAACACCAAGATAAACTAGGCACTTGAGCCATACTGACATAGACCCACGATGAATGAGATGTGAGACAAGTCTTGATACAAGTGAACCTAGAGCCACCCATTGAGTATATGACTTCTTCCATCTCCTTTTGTTTTGTTTTCCAGGGTGGATATTCCACCATGCATTGTATTTGACAATGTTTAACCAAGCTGATTCATATCATTACATATCTTTTGGTTTTCTTCCAGTTTATTAGGCATGGACCCTGACACAAATTCTAAAGCTTCAATAATTTGGGTAGTCTAATACTTCATGTATAGCTTGATGTTGTATCAGGTGTAATATTTTGTTGTTGCTTGATGTTGTATCAGGACAAGCTAGGGTCTAAAAGGAACAAGCGGTCGACACTTGGAGAAGAGGGGAGCATAAAATCTAGAAGGTACTAAACATGTGTATGAATTAGCACCAGTCAGTGAATGGTGTGGCACATTGAGTCAGAGAACAATACTTGCTTGACTGATATGAAAAAAAATGTTTTTTCTTGATTAGATTAAGTCTAAACTTATCTTCAACATGTGCACCATAGCCCTCGACCGTCGCCGGAAACAATGACAGTGGATGGATGGTTGTAGGGGACAACGTCGGGAGGAGATGCAATGGGAGAGAGTGGTGGGTGAGAGAGAAAAAGGGTGACGGTGATATGATGTAAGGGGGCCAATGATTGGAACTGTGCGTGGGCAATAGACACTGGATTTGTATTCGAATAAAATTTCTGAACATATTGTTTTTGTGTTGTATATTGTTTTGGTCAACATGATGATCTAGGAACTGTGCCTGCCCCATTTACCCGTCTAGAGCGAGTAGTTATCTTTTCCTCTTGCGTTTGTTAATTCAAGGATTCCCTTCAATATACACACGTTATACTTATTTCTCCAAACACAACAACGTAGCTACTCCATTGAATAACTTATGATGTGTTATCATCCATCGTTATAAATAACACATAGGAATTCTTATTCATCACTAGTCTGTATCAACATGTGTTGTGTTCTCTTTCAGAGAAGTGAACCCTGAAATCCCTCCTCATTCTGAACAATGACAATTCCGAGGATGACAGTACAAACTTGATACAGCTTGACAGACTTGGAGAAAAAAATGGGCGTATTTGGAGCCGGATGGAAACATGGGCAGAATTGGAGCAGGGTGACGACGGAGCAGACTGGTGTCGCAATGACGAAAAGAGCTGAAGTCGAAGAAGAGATGGACCGACGATGATGCAACCTTGTTGTGTGATTCTTGTATGTATATTTGAGGTCCGTAGAAAAAGAAGTATTAGTGAGATAAAGTGACATAGATGCATCTTAGGTGGAGATGGAAGCAAATCCCACAGACAAACATCATGTTCATATGCCCCATTTTCTTATTATTTGTACTAAGGTGAGGTGCCTTCTATCTCATCATTTATTGATCATGTTCCACGTTGCACGGCATACGTAGTAGAGCGAGACAACAAAACAACGACATAGAAGCCACATGCAGAGTCAATGTACAATAGATTGAGAGGATGGTTGATGTATGGACAAAGAGGGCGAGGGAGAACAAGTTCAACAGAAAAGAGAGGCTAGAGGGGTGCATGGCATTTGTTGGAATAGAGAGAAGATACTTGCGTTTGTGTTGTGGTTGAATATTTTGTGCAATGTCTTCGTTCGGAGAGAGTAATATAAGCATTGTTTACAAATTAATTTGTTGGCCCGTGGCAACGCACGGGCAATCTACTTGTTCTAATAGGATGCGAGCCAGCACAGACCAATTATACCATGGAGCGTCAGAATGGGCAATACTTGATCCTCTCAGCAAGGGCAAATCTTTTAGGCTAGGATTATTACCAACACCGGAACAATCATGTAGTATAATTCTAACCATAGAAAAGAGTTGTTCTTAATCTGTAAAGTGAAAATATATGATTAAAGAAATAATATCCAAGTGCTTAGCCTTAGAGAAGATTTTTGATAGTGATTACACATGCATGCTTGAAAACTGAAAATCAGTTACTATTCTTGCAGCTTTTTCAAACCAGAAACACATTAGATCGTCAATAATTGATAGCATTTATCCTCAAACCATAAACACATCAGCGAGCTTTACATCCCGGGAGCCACTAGGCAACAGACTACAGAATTTTGCTACTTATCAGACCAGTCTGTGGCTATCCGATTAGAAGCACCAACGTCGTTCGATTCGCTACCAAAACTCCCCCGCTCGAGTCAGTTTGCATGCATGGTTTTGCATTAATTACGATTATATTACTTCCTAACTTCTTCCCCAAATCTAGGGATGGTTAACTAAAGAGATATTTTATCCAATCGTGAGGACCATTGCTTCCTATAAACAGGTTCGTTGCTTCCTTATTTGATTCCAATCGTGAGGTCCATTTTTTGCTTCCTAAACAGGATCGTTGCTTCACAAAAATTTCTTTGCTTCGTACAAACTAGGATCGTCGCTTCCTAAAATTTTCTTTGCTTCGTAAGAAATTTGCAGTCGTAGCTTCACAAATTTTCTGTTTTTTCGTACAAACTATAATCGTTGCTTCCTAAAAATTTCTTTGTTTCGTAAGAAGTCTCCAGTCATGAGGATTATTTTTGTTTTGGACTGTCTTTTTATTTGTTTTGATCAAATTTCTTCCAGTTTGCACGAAAACTGTAGATTGCTTCGGTCTTATTAAATTGTTTGAGACTATTTCATGTTAGAAGTTGTGTCTAGTGTATTTTGTTTGTCCAAACAAAATATGTTTCATGCGACCAGAGAAATGTTTTAGGTATATCGGTGACGTGCTTCCAAAATTTTTTGTTGGTATCAAACATTGCGTAAAAAAGGTTAGAACTTGTTTCCGGAGAAAATAAAATTTGGTTCAAAGCATTTTCGAATTTGCTTCCATAGAAGTTGCTTTAAACAACAGGAATTAATCATAGGGTAGGTTTTTTGTCATCTGGACACAATAATTCAGAAGCATCACTCTCTTCTTTCCACCGACTAGAGAATTGCTTCCAGCCACATATCAATTTGTTTGCATCAAAAGAGAAGAATACTTTGCCCTATGAAAATTACATAAGCTTCGAAGGAATTACAGAGTTGTCCACGACGAACACATTGCTAATGACAATTCTTTTTTCAACAAAAAAGAAGAAGCATACTACATTATTTCCGCGCTTGCCTGACAGCATCGTATCATGGAAGAGCTCCACATATACTGCTAGTTTGTCGCCAACAAGGAATCCGCCCTACAAATGGTGGCATCTCATCCCGGTCGTAATGCTCTAGACATCATTATAATATCCTTGACATGTGCCCAAAACTGAGAAGCACGACTACAATTTTACGCTGCAAAAATGTACATATAAAACATCAATCAAGCATAGTGTAGTAGAGTCGGGAGTAGTTGAAACAAAATAATTCAGTAAAAGAAGCACACACTTGTAATTGGTGAAGTAAATTTTTACTAGCACAGAAGCATATTTGAGAAATATAAGAACGTAGGAAACGGTAGAAGCAAAGTTCTAGTACCATAGAAGCGTTTGTGGGAAATAAAAGTGAAGCAGTTGAAGCAAAAATTCCACATAGAAGCATATGTAATGTGGTTCAAGCCATAGACCCATATGAGCGAAATAAAAGTGAAACATAGAAATGAGAAAAAAACTGGTAAAAAACTATTATTGAAGCAGGGCAATGTAAGCAAGAATAACATGTAAGCACCGATCTACTAAATTGGATAATGAGAAAACAGATAATAAGATGGAAATATTGAAGCAAATTTACTAGAACTCAAAAACACATTGGGCACATTATGGGAGAATTGCATGTTTCTAGGGGGATAACAGTGACAATAAAGTTAGGGAGAAGAGAAAATGAAACGTTATGGAAGCAATTCAGTTGGCACAAGATGCAGTCGATATGTGTTTCAGAAGACCCTTTTTTTGTGTCATCATATAGTAATATAAACTGGTTAATGTTGAATAATGAAGCAATGCATGGCCATATTTTGGAAGCAATGCATGGTTCTATCCAGATCAAGAAAAATGAAACATATGCCTGCTCCCTCACACGAAATGAAGCAAACTCTCTCTCTCTCTCTCTGAAAGAAGCGTATGCATTACAATGAAGAAACACAAATGGTTAAGAAGCATGAAGAACATGGTACAGTTATATATATACTCTCAGTTGGAACTTGGAAGCATGTATATAAGAAAATAAAATCCTAAAAGATATTGCCCCCAAAATTGGGAAGCACATGTGCTTCATGTACGTGTCAAATTCAGAGATAACAGTCGATGGCTGAGTCATACAGTACACAATGGATTGTCCAAATTCGGGGCAACCAAAAGGGACTATATAACCATATATATGCACACATATAGCGAACAACACTTAGAACATACAAATAAATTAGAGAGGAGTATATCAAGATTTCTTGGACACAATACCTAGGTTTGATGAGGATGGTTCCTGCAGATGATGGTGGTCAAGGGGGTGAATCTTAAGTTATGGCTCCGTTCCTCAACCAGGAGGACCCTCTGCCCCGGTGAACTGGAAGCCGTGTGCCATGAAGGTACTCTATAAGTCTAGATGCTCGGGGCGGCAAGGGGGTTGTGAGCTCATTCCTTGTGTGCATCGTGTAGAAGGGGCGCGGCCACCGGATGGGACGGCGCACCGGCCCTGTTAATCTCATGGTCCAATGGGGGATGGCTGAATCATGGCGCATGGATTCGTGGTGAGAACTCAGGGATGGAGGTGATTTGGGAGCAGGCGAGGGAGATGGGAACGAGGGACGCAGGGGGTGGGTTTGGGGCTGGTGCAATTATTACGGGAGTGATTATGGGTGAATACATGGGAACAAAATCGCCCAGATTTGGAAACACATCTACGGGATTTGGAATCAATTTCAGCCGTGAGATGAAAGCTGCATCGACGTCTCTTGACTAGTCTGAAGATTTGCTCCTATCAGATTACTGTTAGGAAGCGTTTCCCTTACATCCCATGCCCCAAGGAGGAGTATGCATGAGAGTGTAAACTGAGGGTGTAGTCAAGTTAAGCATTCAGCTGAACAAACACCAAAAACCCTGAGGAACCTGTAACCTGTAATGTATCAACCATTTGAGGGAACGACAAACATACCTTTAAAAATCAAGAAATATATCATTTGATTATGGGCTATACTATTACATATCTGAAGGGAATATGCACGAAAGAGAAAATAGATAGGTCAAGGAGATGATTAGGAGTATGAAAACATGTGGCATTTATAAATGCATATTTACTCAGCATGGGTGGATTTTTGAAAACAAAAACGAAACAACAATACCAGCAGCAATAATAATTTCATTAAGGAATTTTATGAAGACAGAACATATACTGGTCTGTTATGCAGAAATGTGAATGATAAGGCAATTGCATGGAGTGAACATTTTGGTGGTCGTGTCACCTTTATACGGTGCAAATAATTAATAAAAACCTCAAATTCCCAAAGGAAAAGTCTGCACATCATTATGTAAATCAAATGCAAATATACAATTTTCCATCAATTTTGTTAATATATGGATTTATTTGAAAGCCACCAATTGATTAACATGTAACTCATATTCTAAAAGAATTATTCACAGTAGTACTTTGAATTGACAACCGGTGATGGAGTAAACAAAATCAATCAAAAGTATTAGGAGCATTGTAATAACTGGAGAAGCAGAAATAGATATTCAATAACCAAAAGGGTGGAAGCATACCGAGCTAGATATGGCAGATAAGATAGTAGAATTTTGCTCTCATCGAACTCTAGTAAAATCATGTAATCAAAATAGAGGCCCATGGAATATACTATGCTTTTGCATGAACAATTATGTTCTAGAACTGTGAATTACAAACTACCATTATTCTTGACAAAATATTGGTTTCGTGTCTGGCCTCGCTTTGATGTGCACTGAACTTATTTACACAGAAGAGGCAAATCATGAAGCATCTACAGTGAGTGAAAGGAATTAAGAAACCCTAGAAATTGTTGCATCAAATCAATTAAACTTTATAAGGCTAGCAAGTAAATTAGTGTATAAAATTACCCTACTACATAAGCGTAGCCAGCGCTGAATGCTAAATCCAGTTTGTACTTGTAATGTCCATGCGTAAGAAACAATGAAGGGCAGAGAATTCCCTAGAGGAGTAAATGTATGCTTAGTTCGAATGGAGAAATAAAATAATAAAGTAATCAGAACAGTTAGAGCTCATTGCCTCCTTCTTTTGGGTGCAATGCATGTGATTGTCAACAGGAGACTCGGGACTACCTGCAGTGGAAAGAAGATCCCTCGGCTATGAACCCTATAATAGAACAAGGAGAATGTCAGTCACACATTTTTATAAGTTAGTATTAGATCGGTCTCATGTCATCACAGTGGAATAATACTGCTAGGCAAAAACACACCTGAAAGTAAACAACAAAATCAGTATACAAACTCAGTCGGTGACTATACTATATCTAATCTAACAAAGTAATGCTGATATATCTGTATACAAACTCAGTCGGTGACTATACTATGTTTCTGAAGAAAAAAAGTGCGTAGTAAAATTTGACTTAGGAAAATTCTAGAACTTCAATTATTTAGAAATGGAGGGAACAAAAAAAAATACGACATTTCTATGCCAAAAAAGAAAGAACTGTAGTATGTCACATGAGTAAAATGTTATCGAGTGCGAGACTTAAATGAAATGAGCCTATTATTTCTAGTTGTCTAACAAATGGCAAAAGATATAGTATATACTACGCCACATGAGTTAAAGTATCTTTGATAGGCATTTACAGCTTTCTTGTAAGCAGTGGTATATGTCTCTTCTATGCTTCGTGTTACACAATCCTGTTTCGACTAACAAGCATTTTAGACCCACATGTGTCATGGGCTGGCTTCACGGGCGTCTCAGCCCACCAACTTGGCCCAACCGAAGAGCAAAACAACTTATGAGATGCCTTAGGCCCATTCCCCTCCAAAGTACTAGCCTGATAGAAGTCATGCTCCGCCTCCACCCACAATCAATGTGAGACTAAACCAATAAATCTCTCCCTCACACATCGGTCACCATGAACCCACTAGCACCAGTGTTCTAACCCCCAACCTTGACTGATCATCCGTGAGTCCACCGAGATTTATTTCCAGGCATGTGTCCTCTGATAGTATTGGTTACACATTTTTCAGGTCAGGTAACTAGCTATTTCGACCGACATGTGCCATGGGCTCACTTCACGACTGTCTCAGCCCACCAAACAGGCCCAACCAAGGAACAACTTCAACATTAAATAATATTGTCTACTCAACTTATCAAAAATACGAAGGTTTTTGGTCTTCCCAGTGAAATTTCAAACAATGAAGACTGGCGTACAGAACATGCATAAAAGTGCTAATTCCGACCAGTGTTGGTAAGAAAATCTGTAAGCGTGTGGCTAGGTCTCAATCGACTGAGAGTTAACCAGGTGTCGGAAAGAAAAAAAAATAACTGAAAAGAAATTTTTTGCACGGATCTTAATGTAGATCTCACCATTACTAGCATCGACTGAGACATAACCAGGTATTGCAAGACTGAATCAGAGGATATACTGTATAATGTGACCACAAGGAATGTTTATGAGGAAAATCTAGAGCTGTCGGTCGAAGGCGTGCACTGAATCCAAACACTGCACATAGTACACGTACTACACGAGCATGCATGCATAGTTGACCAAGGGACGACTTGGACCATTAAAGCACTAGCATGCACGCATGCTCAGTTCCATCCTAGCCGCCAAGAAGAAGAGAACTTGCCTACTAGTCACTTATTTTCTTTCAGTACGTACCAGTGTTACAGCTGCCCTATAAATGACGCAGAACCGAGAAGCTCAAGAGTGACCGATCATGGAGCCTCCCTCTTCTTCTCCCGTGGCACTCGCACGGGCCTTGGCAGTGCTGGTTCTCATATGCTCTTCCATGGCGGCTCAAGGTAAGCAGCTACTCTCCGCTCAATTGTTTCAACTCTTTTCTCCTCACGAAGGAAGCAGCAATATTAATCCAAGGCCCGGCTGGCCGGCTTACTTGCATGTAGCTGACCCGGGCCCATCGGCCGGAACACGTCTGCCACAAAGCCCTCCGTCGCCGGTTGCCCCGGGCGGCCCCGGTATGTTTATGAAGTGCGCAGACTGCCGCTCCGACGGCAACCCGCCGGCGCCAGCGGCACTTGCGCCCCACCGCAAGTCCAGCCCTGCAGGCCTTCCGGGACGTCGACAGTGTGTTGTTTGCGCGTGAAGGAAAACCGATATATAAACCATGCGACGAACTCGCTGGAGAGCTTCGTTGCTGGCTCTGGTTGTAGTTTTAGTTTTTGAAGTGACAGTCATTTCCTCTCTGTTCCCACGTGTTTTTCGTCCTTTTGCTTAGTCTCAGCGTGTGCTACCTGGTTGCTCTTATAACTGTGTTAGCCGAGAATGTAAACTTTCGTGTCGTCAGGTTTTCGTCCCATAATGAAAATACGGGTTACTGTGTTGCAGGGATGTGGGCTAAATTGCTATTGGCGGGCCATTATTTAAGCCAGTCAGTGTTATTTGAAACACCGTTGACGGGTACGGAATTTAGTGCGTAGGTGTTGATGCTCATTAGCGGGCTAAATTTCTCCACCGGCATGCATCATTTTCGGACCTTCGGTGGTGAGTGGTGACTCCTTTTTGCTGGTCAAATCATTTGCAAGGGTCGTCGCTGATGGGTGCTTTCTTCAAAGTCATCTACCGACACATATAGATGCCACTGCATTATAGCCATTGCAGAAGTGCAGCCGATCCAACAAGGACGGCAGCCATGTTCATGCGTTCAGAGCCAACCCACCGTCGGATATCCATGAAAATTACGGAATCTCGCCAGGATATATGCAGGTGATGGTCCGCCCAGCGGTACAGAGCTGCAATGTGCAGCTGCAGGTGCACAGACACCGGTGGTGGAACAGAAGGTTCTGTCATAAATAGAAGGAGAAACTATTGACAATGTGTTGCTAGCTAAGGTTTGCTTAGATTTATAATGTTTTCCCGCGATCCAATCCTCTACGTTTCAAGGAAAAAAATACAAATTGATGTTAATAGGGAATTCGGAGTTAACATTGCCATCCTAAATTATATACATACGAAATGCTATCTGGCGACCGTTTGCTGGGAGAGGGTGACAGTTCGAACGTTTTTCTCGCAGTTTAAGTTGTGTTGGGGGTGGCAGTAACTACATCAGTTATTTTATTCCGGTCTCGTGATTGGCCTGGCCAGACTCGGTCTTTGCGAAACCGTACTTTGGAGTCAAGTTTTGTGAACTAGTCCAGTTCATTTCATAACTTGATGAACTAAAGGTAGTCCACGTGTCATACTTCTGTATGCAATTCGTCTTAAAAAAATTGAGCAACCTGCAACTTAAACATGGACGACGACAGAGTGAGACACCAAGCAGAAAGCTTTATGCTAAAATAAAATTCGGAGAACTTCGATCGGAAGTAACGAAGCACAATCTCGGCAGAATTTTGAGAATAAAAATTTATCGGAATTGTACAGTATAATTCTGACATAGATTTTTTTTTTCTCATGATAATCTAGAGTTGTCGGTGGAAGGAATAATGTCCCACCTTGAAAATGCCATGCAAGTGGAGAGACACGGCATCCATACAGCGCACTCTGGCCGACATATATTCACATAGGACTACACGAGCATGTAGTACAATTGCCAGCGTCACAACTTTGACCAATGTGGCAGTAGCATGCAGTCGCCAGGAAGAAGAAGAGAACTTGCCAACCAGCTGGTCTTATCTTCTCACTGTTTCTGTTACCCCATAAATGGCGCAGAAGTGAGAAGGCTCAAGAGCGATAAGAGCATGGAGCGTTCATCTTCTTCTTCTTCATTGGCACTCACACGCCGTGTGGCAATGGTGGCTCTGATCGTGTGCTGTTTCTTGCAATGCTCGGCCTCAGCTGCAACCCAAGGTAACTAGCAACTCCGCACTCTCCTACACTATTTCTCCAGTAACATTCCTAGGCCGGCAGTCTATTATGTGCATGCAGTTGCCGATCATTGATGATCGATATGTACGTGAATGCAGTGCCTCTATCTCGCAAAAAAAAAAAGAATGCAGTGGCTCTGCACGGAAACCATCAAAGGCAAAGCCCTCCATCACCGATTGCCCAGATCGGCAACAATCCGGGCGGAGGGTTGCCCAGACCCAGACTGCGTGATTCCATCGCTCCCCCGGTGATGTTGGGACTTACACCCCACCGAAAGACCATGGAGACCGTCGAAGCGGTAAACCCTTTCGGATGAAGCATGTAAAATGGTACAGCTGCAATAACCATTGCAATGCTGCTGCAAGGGAAAGTAAACTGAGCTTTTCAATGTGACCTCGAAGAAATATTAGGTGGTTATATTAAAAAATAAATCATTGATTTGCTCGTGCAGCGCGATTATCCTTTTTTTTAATCAACGCAAAAGGCTTGCCATTTTCATTGAATAAGAAGAAGGTGTCTTAGAGTCTTGACCAAAGGCCGAGTTACAAGCATCACTCTCGCGGCATTACATTACACAAATATTTGGCCCCAGTGAGGCACTACAACGATGCTTCCTCTTTAATATAAGCAACAGTGACACCCACCGGAATCGCGGTGTTGTGGAACGCACGTGCATTTCACTCCTTCCAGATTTCCCAAGAGATAAGTAACATAAGAGAAACAAGCGCCCTTCGAGATTGCGACCTCCGGAAGCATTGATGGGCCACCACTCCTTGACAGAAGCCATGCCTCCCCAACCTGTAGGGTGGACATCATGTAAGCTGAGCCACGACTTAATCATTTCCCTAACTCAGACAGTGTAGCTACATTGCAAAAGAAGGTGGGCCACTGATTTGATATTAGTGCATAGGGGGCAAAGATTACAGTTTGGCCATCTCTGACCCTCAAGCCTGCCAGCCAGCCAAATTCTATTGCTCATGATCAGCCAGGAAAAAAAATGCATTTGGGTGGAGCCCAATACTTCCACACCAACAGTGACATGTCCATGTCCATGAGTCCAAGAAAATGGGCACTATAAGCTGACGCCGCCGAGTATTGTGCGTCATTGGTGAGCTTCCAAGAGATAGTATCAGAAAAAATGCGGCTTAGGTGAACATGAGAAAGCATCCCCCAAAGGCGACGAACTCAGATATATAAAAGTTGTTGCGCAAGGCCTTTTGGACGGCGCAGTTTTTTTTTAGAGAGCACGCAAATATTTGGCGCGATGTCTCTGGGTCTCAAACCATTCAGCCAAGCAGCATCACAGAATGAGGCCTGAGGTCTGTTCCCAACAGAGACCTTGGTGGCAGTCGCCAAAATAACTTTATCCTTATCACAGCAAGGGTTCCCAAAAGTGACCCAAGGCTTGACCGGCTCCATCCAAGCAGCCCACAACCAGCCGATGCGAAGGGCAGCAGAAAATTTCGCTAAATTGAGGATGCCCAGACCACCATGAACCTTTGATTTGCACACTTTCTCCTTATTGATCTTACATTTTCCATCAATGACCTTGTTGCAGCACTGCGCAATTAGCCTGATCTGACTTGGTTTGTGCCAAATGATCCTGCGAGTATCAAGTCCATGAACTAGCCCATTAATTACATTTCATAATTTCATGACCTAGAGAGAAAATCAGTATGCCAAGTTTGTATACCTTCACAGCAACTACACTTTAAATTTATCTAGCCAACTAGCAACGAAAATATGGGTGTCCTTCCAATTGAAATTTCGCGCACAATGCTTTGAAATAAACTGGAACTTGTAGAACTTTGAATCAATATTGTAATCCAGATCCACCGCAAAAAAAGTTATTGTAATCCAAACATTAGGCGTTAGCTGACTGATTTCCTTGAGAAATCAGTTAGCTCGTCGACCATCCTTTCCCCAAGTGCAGAGCTGTTGGGTTGATGCACGGAACATCTTCTTGTATACACCCCACGCAACA
This sequence comes from Thinopyrum elongatum, assembly GCA_011799875.1. Lineage (NCBI taxonomy): Eukaryota > Viridiplantae > Streptophyta > Magnoliopsida > Poales > Poaceae > Thinopyrum > Thinopyrum elongatum. The sequence continues at coordinate 7,527,314 of CM022299.1, forward strand.
AAGATTTCGCACACCTCACTCCCACCAATCTCACTGCCATACCTCGCATAGCACATTTCTTCGCTAACTGCGGCCCTCTCTCTCTTCTCGCAGCAATGTGCACCATCACTTGCAGTATTGGCATGCCAGCCCTCATGGGATCCACATCGCCGCTCCCAGCCGCCTCGCGGCAACATACGGCACCAGCAGGCCTATTGCACGAGCGAATGTCTCCCTAGAAGCACCGACGAGATTTCAACATATGGTTTCTAGGGTGATGGCTTACGCAAATTCCCACAGACTTCTATAAAGCTCTAGCGCAACAGAAACACATGTAAAAAATGCTTCGCCCTGGTCGCACATGCAAGCCCCTGGCAGCATCCCTCACGCCACCGCCTACCTCCCTCCCTTCCTTTTCCTCTCCTAGCCACCGTCGGGCAAACCGCGTGGCGGTGGCGGCGGGCGGGCCTCTTCCGCCCTCTCCCGTTTCGTCTGGGTGGCGCGGGATGCACCTGCTGGCGAGGCTGCGACTCACAACGGCGTTGTTGCCGTTCGATGCAGTGAGGCTGCTACTGGTGCCCACGGTGATGGCGTGCGGCTACGATGTAGGCGCGACTAGGCGGTGGCGGATCTTCGTGGCGGGTCTCTCGTGGTTCGTTTCCCTAACTCTACATTTCGTGCCTGCGTTGCAGACTGATGGGTTGATGTTCCTGTGTCCGTGGTGTGGGTGGAGCTCTTGCTCATGATGGTTTTGACCGGTGGACTGTGGTCTCCCCGTCATAGCCCACCAGAGGGGGTAGGAAGGGACTTGTCGGATCTGGCCATGCCGTGGTAGTGGTGATCTGACGTCTGTGGGCCATGGCTGTGTGGCATTGTGTACAGATGTGTTATGGTCTTCTTACCTCCATCCCAATCCAGATGGCATTGGATTGGGGTGGTCGGTGTGGACGGATACACGTCCTGACTTGCTCACAGTCATGGGTACAGGTAGGGTTGGACCAAAAGCTCGTAGCATGCGAGGTTAACGGGCACTTGATAGTTTGGCTCATTAAGCTCGTGCCTCGCTTCTTAATGAACAGAGTCAATCATCGATTTCAGTTCGTTAAAATTAACCAGCTTAATGAACAAGCTAATGAGTTTCACGAGTAGCTCGTTAAGCTCGCTAGTAACAATAGAACACATTTTCATCTGACTTGACAAAATTTGCGTAGCACCTCAGTCCCATCTATTCAATTTAATCTACATAGGAGACAAGAAACTAGTGCATTTCCATTTTCAGTCACCATCTTCCTTCTTAAAATCCACATCTACACACTCATCCTCTAGACCGTAACACATCAGAATCTGTTAACGAGCGCTCGCGAGCGCTCACGAGCTTAACGAGCTTCAAACGAACCGAGACGAGCATGGTTTTCTACTCGTTAATCTTAACGAGCTTAACGAGTCGAGCCTTAACGAGAACGAGCTTAACGAGCCAAGCAACTCTTCCACCCCTAGGGACAAGTTCGTCTGGGGTGAAATGAAGGTGCGTTTGCACCTGTTCCTTCAGTGGACGGTGCCCGACGGCTAGGTGTTGGGGCTCATGCATGTTGATGCTGGGCGGTGTGTCCCCACAGTGATGGCGTCTCCTTTTGGCTACGTGGGTAGAAATGGGAGGGTGGCGGGTGATCATGGTGCCATCGTGGCTTCTGTGGTGGCGGCTCCCTGGTCTGGTTTTTGAGGTCTCGTTCTGGCAATGCAGTCCTTCCCTTGGGTTTGGTTGGGTCCGGTGGTGCCGCAAGTAACATTGGGGAGGATCCGAGCGAAAGCTCCATGCTTTGGTGCCAATGACGGTGATGCATGCGGGTGTCACTTACCTCTTGGGGCGTCGTTATGGTTTCCGTCTCCGTGTCAGTGTTTCCTACGCACCTTCTTCCTGTGACATGAGACTGCGGCAACCATCTTTCTCTTTGGCTTAGAAAACGGCAGCAAGCCAGCCTTCGACTCTCGAATCACCAGAAGGCGCTTGTGTTCATACCCAAAGTATATTCTTTTAACGGTTGGTAGTACCTCCGATCCAGCACTGTTGGCCGGGCTGGACGTGCAAACGATCAAGCAGCTTGATCAGTTCTAGCCGTACAAGCTTGCACGCGTAGCTAGCTTGGCATGCACTAGCCAGCCACACGCACGTACACATGCGTGTAATTTGGTGGCCACGCGCTTGGGAGATTGAATGAGAAACTTTGACCGGTCGCTCGGGAAGGCAAATGAGAAAACATTAACATGCAATGCATGTGGAACCGGAGACACGTACGGAGTCGACACAAAGCACTTGAACAGTCACAGCCGCGCGCATACTACGGTGGGATGACTTTGACTGCTGTACTCCAGCATGCGTGCTTAGAACAGGAAGGGAACTTGCCTTCCAGTGATCTGCGCACCTATCGTCCCTTTAAAAACGACGTGGAATCGAGAAGCAGCTGGGAGGACAGGGTACTCATCATGGCGCCTGCTACTTCTTCTTCTTCTTCTTCTTCCATTGCATGCCGCATCGCCCTCCTGGCTATCATATGCTCTGCCTTGGCATGCTCCGCGGCGGCACAAGGTACGCCCGATCGAGCCGGCCGAGAGATGCTGCTCATACATGCGTTGCATCTTTAATTCAACGGAACTGGCTCTGTGCACTTTCGAAATGGTGGCTAATGATGATCTTATATACTAATGTATGCATGTGACATGTGTAGTTGCTCAGGGCGGAAAGCCGTGTGCCAGTTCTCCCTCCATCGTCACAGTTCCCGTCGCCGAGGAAGCCGGGGCAGGCACCGCTCACTCCACCGCCGCCGTCATGGCCGAAGAAGACGAGGGCGTTCGCACCACACCGGAAGACACTACAGGTTGCTGGTAGCTAGCTCTGAATTGAAGATCATATCGACTTGTTTGGTCTTGGTGTATCAATGTGAGCGGCTGCTGGTTTTAATAAGGCCTGGATGTAATTTTTACTTCTTGCGTTCATTGTACTACCTTATGAGTTAATGAATAGATCAGAGGATTTTCCCCAAAAAGAACATGCGTGTACGTACCAGGTCTTAGCTGTACTCCCTTGATTCTAAAATAATTGAATGCGTGAGCATCGCTTACGCATCCAGTCACTCGAGTAAGCACATCACCAACGCGCGTTCCTAAAATGCATATAGTATTGTCCGACCACAATGATACCCAAGCCGGTCATCCAAGCTCGCCGTAAATGTCCGGCAACAAGACAGACACAAATTTAGACAAAAATCATGCAAATTTGACGGAATTAATTTATGTTCAGACATAATTTACGTAGATCGAACAATATTTGATCCGCTGTACTAATAAAAACCTAACAAAAATGCTAAACTAGCTTGTAGCGGATGGTGACCTCATACGCTCGGCCAGGCTGGCCGGCCGCACCTCCGTCACCGTTCTTGCTATCATCATCGTCGTTGGCTGAACTCTGGAAGGGTGCGGGGGCGCAACAGCCCTGCTCAGCCACCTTCTAGAACTTGCGGACGAACCGCTTCGCTTCCTCCTGCGATGTGCATAGGACCATAGTGGCCAACTCCCATCTTTGCTGGGGAGTCCCGTGCGGCCGCCGTCGGTGGCATCGGTCTTAGTCCAACTCCAACGCTAGATCCCATCCTGTCCGCCCGCGTTCGTTTAGGCCCAAACGAACACATGATCCGGCTCAACGCGCAACCCCATCCTCAAAACTTGTCCGTTTAGGGTCCGACTCGACCCATTCCAGGCGCATACTTGGGCCAGCTTTGCGGTCGCGCGGACAACGAACGGATGGGGCACGCGTCCTCTCCGCGTCCGCGTCCGCGTCGGGCCCGCATATCGGTGGTCCAACTACCTCCCACCGCTCGCAGTCAATGCGCACGGGTGGTTCGGCCTGCAAGTCAGCCACACAGACGCCCCCGGCCGCGTCCTTTCCTATGGGCAAGCCGTGGACTCCAGTCGCCGTCCCCATCCACTTCCCCACCACTGTCCCACCATTGCCTCCCCCATCGGAGACACCGAAACCCTATCCACCGTCGACCTCGCTCCCCCGCCGGCAAGAAGACCAATCACGACCATGAGACGGGCTCGTCTTCAGGTAGCACGGCTAGCCACTCGACGTCTCCGGCTCCGTTCTCCATCTCCCCTCCGGCGGCCGTGCCACGCTTCAGGCCCTACGTCGGCGTCGAGGTGTGCCACCGGTACTGGGAGACAGGCACTCCGCTGCAGTAGTCAGATTCCCACCTCCCCAATGGGTGGCATCTGAGCCCGGATCAGGTGCCCATTCCCCCGTGCCGGCGACAGGCTGCGCCCGCTTGCAGGAGATCGCACATCGCCGCGCCACGATCCCGCGCGAGCTCCTCGCTGACCGCAGGTACGCCATGGACTCACCACTGTGGGACACCTGGTTTCAAGATGAGCACGACATGCGCCGCGCCACCTTTTTTGCCGGTCGAGGGAGCCCGCCCCGCGTGTCCCACAGTGCGCGCGCGCCGAGCCCGCCAAGCGTATGCGGGCGCACGTGGATCCGTGGCCTGACGCCGACGTCGTCTCCCTCCCCATCGCGCCACCACCGCAACCTCCCGCCATGACGGCCGAGGGGGAGGAACGGCTCCTGCAGGCCGTCATGGAGGACTCCGAGAGGGAGTACAGGTGCCAGCAGGAGGAGGAGTGGCAGGGCCTGCAGTTCATGCTTGAGCTCTCGGCCTACGGGGACGTCTACGTCCCGGAGCTCAAGGTGGAGCCCGCGGAGGAGTGTGCACTAGCGCCGCGGTCGCCACCTCCAGAGCCAACGGCCCGGCCTCCACCGCCGCCTGCACAGTACGCCCCTGACCCAATCTGGGGGCCGCCGCCACACCTCTTGACGCCCCCACCCTACATCGACCTCACGAGCGACGACAAGGATGGTGGTGCCTGAAGACGGCCGCGGCGACGGCGAGGTCTTCTGCGGCGCGTGGGGCGGCCGCTTATCTTTTGCTTTCTTTTTTTTCGTTTAATGTTAATTAAACTAAGTGCTGTGGTTGGGCCATGAGGATGAAGGACTTTTAAATATGTTTTTAAGGCTTCTAGCTATGTTAAAATGCCTTATTTTGCTTTTGCGTGTGTTTTTTTCCTTTGTCCACCGTGGACAAGTTGCGGTTGGGACCGCGCATTGGGCGCCTCGAGGCCAGCCCGTCCCGACGCGGACAACCGCCTCCCCATTCCCACCCCCAAACGGATGAAATCCAGACAAAACGGACGTCCGTTTGGGGTCGTGCGTTGGAGTTGCCCTCACCGATGGGTCCGCGGAGAGAAGTACTCTGGCGGGGGTATTAGAGTTAACCTTGTTGCTAAGTCTCATGTTTTTTTGTTAGTCATGCATTTAGTCCAAGCTGTGGCAGGTTGTGTACGTCAAGTTGTGATCACGTACGCGGTGCAAAGCTGGTCGATAGAGTGAGTTAGTTAGTTCAGAGGAGGCCAGTAGAGAATGGATGCATGTGCGGGCGTCCATCAGGTTAGTAGCATGCACGTATTTGTATTTCCGTTGCATGGACGTGTTGTATAGCCGATAGTGGCTTAGATGTGGACCGAGTAATTAGGAGGTAAGCGTGACACCGGCTGAATCGTGTGGCCGTGTCAAAGAGGTTGTTACTCGTGGCCATGCTACCGGCTAGTGGAGAGAAAATAGCGGATCAGGCAGTACGTAGCACGTGTGTGTCTCTATTAAAAGACTTTGTAATCAGCTGCGGGCGAGTTGAGTGTGTGTTGAGAAGAAACAGAGAAAAGGCACAAGTGTGTGCGGTGCTGCAAAATTCCCTGTGCGCTCTTCTTCTACCTCAATCTCTTATGTGTGTTCTTCCTTCTTCCTCCTGGGGCTGCTCCAACAGGGGATTTTTTGTCCAAAAGGACCCCCTAGCCAATAGAATTGACAAAAAAGACTACCTACAGATGAGATTGTCAAAAAGGACCCCCTCAGCCGTGGCGGCAGGCGCGGCAGGCGACACGTGGCACCTGCCGCCACGGCTGGAGGCGGCGAGCCCTGCCGCCACGCCAGGAGGCGGCCTCCTGTGTAGAACGTGTTTTCTACAGCGCCGGGAGCCGGGACGGAACGGGCCAGACCAGGTGGGCCCTGAAGCCACCGTACGAGGCGGCCAGCGTTGCGGCTGCCGCTCCATGGGCGACAGCTCCAACTGCGCGCGGGCTGAGGCGTGGGCCAGGCCACCACTGCAGGAGGCGGCAGCACGGCGTGCCGAGCGGCGCTGATGCCCACGCGCGCAGATCAAGTTGTTTCCTTTGGCGGGAATCTGGCTGTTTGCTTTGGCGGAAATCCGCTCCATTTCTTTTCTTATGACCACTGATTCGTATGCCCATGGGAATCACTCACTCCTCTGGCTTTTGTTTTAGCGGACGCGACCGCATCAGTCACTCAGCGCTGCTTTTGCTTCAGAGGACGCGACCGCATCAGTCACTCAGCGCTGCTTTTGCTTCAGTCTATTGCCGCAGCCGACGCGATAACACTCAGGCATACACTGGTTGCACTGTTTTGGATCACGTGTATTTTCCGCCTAAAATTTCGTCTGTTCGCGCCTATTTTCTTGCCATCATTTGTCGTCTGAGCCTATAAAACGAGACACTGAGGCTCATGAGGCAAAGAGACAGAGAAAGAAAAAAAGGACTCGTGAGGCCAAGGTAGCAGAAGAAGCTCGCGATGGAAAAGGAAAATATGCACGCTGGACTCAGTAGATACCTGTGGTAGTATTCTAAATTTCGCGATCGTTTGTATTTTAATTTTGGCAGTTTAATGCAGCTATATTTCACGAGTTAAATGTAGCTTTATTTCAATAGTACCGTGTCATAATTTTAAAAAATAGTATTGGAATAAAATGTGGCATTTTCCTGCCGCCATTTTCTTTCCCGCCATAAATTATTTCCGTCGTTTTCGCTCCCGCCATTTTTTCCTTCTTTCCTTCTCCCCCCATCCGAAAACACTTCAATAATACAAACTGCTTATCGAACGTCGTGGGCCAACTACAACATCAAATTAAGATAGAACATAATGCCCTACAATAAGACAGTACAAACTAATAATGCAAGTGCATCTTAATTAAACGGTAGAACTGAACTTAAAAACAAAAAATACAGCTTAGAAACTACATGAAGGCATCATCGTCATCCTCCGTCGATGCAGAACTCTTGCCTTTCGAGGATGAAGAACTCTTGCCCTTCGACGATGCAGAACTCTTGCCCTTTGACGATGGGGTAGTCCTGGCCTTGGTGCTGGGCATGAATATATCGTCTTTGTCCTCGCTATCGGCAGTCCATAAAAAAGTATGTTTTGCTGCAAACCTCATGTGTGATTCACTCTTATGATGTATCTTCTTCCATCTTCCATGCAACCCGAGAAGTTCTTTCCGTATCTCCTCAAAGGTCCTAGAAGGCCACCCACACCTAGATATTGCGTGACTCAGCTCATTCATGAGGGTGTCACTACTGATGAGTTCATCCCATGGAACTATTGTATTGTCTCTCTTGAAATTGGCGGCTAAACACAGAAGACATTCGGACATACTAGGGTGCAAATTACGATCAAAAGGATAACCAGACAACTTGACGAGACTAGGAGACTACACTGAAGTGCGTACCCACCTTAGTGTGCAGGGGGTTTTATAGGTTCAGAAGAAAAGAATAGGCGGGAACTCAGAAGCGGGAAATTATGGCGGGAGATATAGGCGGGAAAGGGCGATGCGAGGTATACGTGGGAACTTAGAAGTGGGAAAGTATGGCGGGAGATATAGGCGGGAAACATTGTTGCCGACTGGTCCAGTAGTGGCAGGTGCCACGCGGGAACCGAGGGGGTCTTTTTGTCATTCTGGTCCAGAGGTGATCCGATACAACACACTGCTGATGCTGCATTTATTTCTCTAATTTAATGTTAGAATTCAGGTGCATTTTTATTTCAGCATACATAGATGTTTGTTACATAAATCGGAAAGTCTAATACTGACATAGGTAGATACCATGGGTCGCACACGTAGATAGATGAATCACCCTAGTCGACGACGGCCACCTGATCTTTCCTTAGGACCGGAAAGGGACAAGCGATTAGGTGGTCGAGTTACACGAAGATCGCGGCCGTACTCCACTTTGGCTTCCCGTGTCTGGGACTCCTGCGTAGGTGGTGGAGTCTGGAATCCTTGTTGCGAACCTGATGCGTAATTGTAGGCGTATGGTTGTGACTCCTCGGGGATAAAAGATGGGCCAATAACGTCCCCTCCGAAGAAGTCTGAAACTAATGCTGTAACCGTGTCGCCATGATCCTGTGATGCTCTCCGGATGCGTGTGTTGAGGCCACGTTGGGTGTCCTCATCGTCCCATGTACGATGAGGTATGTCCTGCACATAGAAACAATGTAAACAAACTGTTAGAGGATAATATATAATATCACTGTAAATGCATTAAAATGTAAACATGACTACCTGATCAGATCCCTCGCCTGTGTTGTCTGGCCATTGTACGTGGTACTGATTTATCTCTGGGACACGAGTCTCCTCGGGCATGGAGATCCCTCGCGTGGAGAGATACGGCTGAGATCCCTCACCTTGGGTGTACGCGCCATATCCTGTGTACGCTTATGGGTTCGGGGAAAGAGTCTGCTCGGGCATCGAATCCAAGCTCGTGCCATGGTCCTGTGATGTCTGCCCCTGACGAAGCTGCACCGAAGAAGAGCGATGCAATGGCAGAGATGAGTCACGTCGTGGCAATGTCGTTGTAGTACTCGGAGCCTCCCCCCACTGCCCATGGCTCGTACGCGCCTCGCTCGGTCTGGACGACGGCGCCGCACTCGGTCTGGCTGACCTCGCTACCGGCATGTTGTACGCTCCAGTGACAACGTCGTCGCCTCTACCGCATCTAAACTTTGTTGCCACGTATTATTGAAGACGTTTGTGGAATGACTTGCGAGCTGGGTCTGGGCCTACATGCTTTCCGCCGCCATCTGCCCTACTTCGTTGCAAGTTTCAAGCTGAACAATATTTGGTTGTTATTTGGTTGAAATGATTGTGAAATGAAGGACCTGAAAAAGTTACTAGTGATTACCAGCTGGTCACGATAGTAAGCTGCATGCAGATCAATCTGTCTCTGCATCTGCTTCTCTTGTGTGAGATGTGTTGGTACCGTAGCTTGTTGACTGGCCCGGCTAGTATGCGTGCCGATGCAGTATCACTGCTTGTACGCTTGAGCTGTACTTCCATCGTACGGTCTGCAAAATTAAATAATTACATCAACCATTGTGATGAAAGCAATGTAGGAGATATGCGCTAGAGGCAATAATAAATGTTATTGATTATCTCCCTGTTCATAATTAGGTTTATGTTACATGCTATAACTGCTATGGTTCTCGAGTCTACAATAACCACGAGGCTCGGAGGAAGACTCATATGCACGTGTGGAATAATAAACGGTAAAATGTATTCCTAGTCTGGCCTCTGAGACTAGCTCAAGTGTTGCATGATGGTTCTGTTTTCCTGATCATGGGCATGACTATGCCGGCAACTTTGAGGGCACAATGTTAGAAGAACATTTGTGTTGAATCGACCCGAATTGATGTTATGCTATGGCATACTTTCGTCACAAGTTAATGGTTAATAACACAGAGATGGTTAACGTTTGCATGATTCCTTAGACCATGAGAGTATCGAGTTTCTTCATGCTTGCTTCATGAACTTTGGGGTTTGTTAAACATCATCTGTAAATGGGTGGCTATTACGACGGCTTACGGGTTCATGGAAAAGTATGTCAAGTAACTTGATAGCTCAAGATTGGGATTTGCTCCTCCGACGATGGAGAGATATCTCTGGGCCCTCTCGGTGTTACGGTATCCATCATCGTCTGGCCAGACACTTTGTGATTTGATCACGGCGATGCCGGAACACGGGAACGAGAAAAGAGAACAAATACCGGTAACGAGGTAACTGGCATACTGGACAAGTTGTTGACCCACGGGGATGCCATCATGTCTCACCTCAGGTATTTGTAACATATCGCGAAGCAACAGGAATAGCACACGGCAACTGCAGGTTCACTCGAATATTCATTCGTGTGGGTATAGGGGTCAATATGGTTGTCCACGGCTCCGATGTTGATCATTGATCGGAAGGGGTTCCGTGTCATGTCTATATTTCACCGAACCTATAGGGTCACACGCTTAAGGGTCATCTATCTGCTGAATACTAGATAGGGAGTCTGAGAGAAAATCGCCGAAAAAGTTTCGGACACCGAAAAAGTTTCGGACAGGGGAAAAGTTCCGCAGAGAGAACACGGGATGAGTTTCGGTGAAACTGAAAAGTTTTTTCGGGGTATTCCATTAAGTCAAATTGGTTTCGGCACATGCCTGATAATTCTTGGAGGGTGCCAGAATCATTCTGGAAACTTCTGGGAATTTTCTGAGATGAAACCCGGAAATGTTCCGGAGCTGCCGGAACCGCTTCAGATGCTTTTCGCAGATGAAATCACTAAACTGGAATTGTTCCAGAACGCGTTGAAAATTATTATGGTGGGTACTGGAAATGTTCTAAGACCACATAAATATTTTCAGTTCGAACGGACGCTGAAAAATGTCATCGTGAATAGTGAAAGTTCTTTTTGGGTTACTTTATGGAAAACCATTATTTTGGGCTTTGTCCCAAGATTTTTTGGGGGGTGACATGGATGGATGAGGCTCCCTTGGGGGGGCCCCTCCTAGGTGTGGCCGGCCACATGGGGGCTCCTCCTTGGAGCCCCCTCTTGTGCCTTGGTTTCACATTTGGGTCCTTGTGGAAGGACTTCATTCATGTGCTTTTGGGTTTTCTTGTAAAACCGCCCTACCCCTTGGGATTTCCGATAAATAGAGGTGGAGGGGCAGCCCTCCACACTCACTCCTTCTCACATACAAGTGCCATTGCATGATCTGGCTTCTCTCTCCCCCCCCGCAAAATAGTTTTGCAGAGCCGAAAGGCTGTCTGGGTTCCGGTGGGAACTAGTTCTGGACGGCGAAGCCCTGCCGGATAGATGACACCGTATGTGTGCAACTCTGTAGAGAGGTCGTAGTTTCGATCTTAGTGCCCGAGGGGCTGTTCGTGAGTGCCTCCCGAAGGGCTGTCCAAGTGACGGTCCAAGTTCTGTGAGTCCTCCCGAAGGGCTGTCCGAGTGACCGTTCGAGTTTCGAAGGTACTCCCGAAGGGCTGTCCGCGACACCGTCTTGGGGACTGTTCGACCGCCTCCCGGAGGGCTGTCCGAAGGGAAGACGAGGGTATACATCCTCGCGGTTGGGAGGTTGTAAATCCTAGCTGCGGGGATCTGCACCGCCGATCGTCATCGACTCTACTTCCGCTGCGCTACGAGTCGATAACGAAAATGATCAAACCTTGTATGCAGTCTCCATAGTGGTCCTGGGCTGGTGCGTAGGTCGGAAATTTTTTGTTTTCTGCTGCGTTACCCTATAGTGGCATCAAGAGCCGTGCTATGCGTAGATGCAGGTTGCGATCTAGAATACATAGTGATGTATGGGTGTTGCACAATATAATTAGGTAGTAGATGAGTTCTATTACTGAAAATTATTTGTGCGGGTAGCAGATGAAATCTGTTACCCGAGGTTCTTGTTGCTTCCCTGGAATTTGCATATTTCTGATCTTGATAACAGCATGGTGGAGTTTCAATGTTCTGGCAATCCGCGATCCTGATTGATCAACGAAGTGCTAACAGTTCATTGAATTCCACTGTAGTTAAAAGGAAAGATGAAATTTCGCAGACGAAAGGGCAATGCAGATATGATCTGCACGGGGGTCATGCGTATGACGAAGTTTAGTATGGGGCTCGAGATTTTATTATCTCCGTTTTCATACACCCTGGAAAGTTAATCTAGCGACTTGAATTATCATACTTGATGATGGACGTTGGTAGCTTCGGTTTGTTTCAAAACCTTAGAAGCCACGAAAAACAAGTTTTTGCATGAACCGATTAGAGGCGTCTAACTTGGTTTTGCAGGAGGGTTTGCATGTGCATATGATGTGGTATAGCAGTGCTCATAATAATTTGATTATGTATGAGATGTCTATATGATGTAAATTGATTAAACATGACCTGCGTGTCATGATTTGGCATGATGGCTGGAGCCATATGATTGCACTTTAAATGACCTGCGAGTCAACCTTGTGTAATGCATTATTTTATCAGCTATAGAGATAGCAATATTATCTGGTGCATCGACAAGGTGGGGGCAATCTTCGCGAAGGTGAACACCGACGCGAATGCCGAAGACGAAGAAATACAAGACTTCTCCGTCAGAAAGGGCTATACCATATCATGCTATTATGAATTGCCTGAGATGTTTATCCCTTATGATGCACCCTTCTTGATTGCGGTAGTCGCTTTTATTAGGGTGATCTCTCACAAAAATATCAAGTAGTTAGTGTTCTCCCAAGTGTAGCACCGTCACGGCACCTAACTTTTTGGGGTATCACATGCTACCATGGGTACGAACGATTAGGGATGTGTGAGGCGGGTGAGTTGAGACATCGCAGCGAGATCACTTGGTTGTCTTGAAGTTCAGGCATGAAAGTCATGAGCTCGAAACACATGCATCGAAAGATGAACAAGAGTCACATAGAGATGTGATTGGCAAGTTTGCCTACCGATTGAGATTTTCATCATCAGTGATGCTACCATCAATGGCGTTGAATTGAAATGCGGATCTTGAATCACTCACAATCAATTATGAGAGATATTGATTTGAATGGGAGCGCACTGTAGAATTATCTTGTTTAATTCTCAGTGCAATTAATTTTGAACACTGTCTAAGTGTTATATGCATAATAGTTGTAGAATAATGGCTCGTGTTTCCACCTTCCCTATTAATATTGAATAGCTGTCAAATATCTGGTTAAAACTTTACGGTTGTAACGTAATGTGAGGATTTTCCTCAAAAGTGCTGAGAAGGACTTTGTCCTATCGCATACTTTTGGTATCCTCTCGCTTATGCTATGGATCATGTGACTCACGTCCTTCGACCCAAAAGCTAGAATTCCGTTTTCAGTCAAGTGCAATATGTTTACTTCCATGAGACCCGAACTTCAAAAGTTTGGATAGTTATGTGATATTCATGGAATCTGAAAATCATTTTCGGAGACAGACAAAGGCTAAAAGATATGAGATATCCAAAGCAATGTTTGTTAGCAAACTATTAGTAAAGGAGTTTACTACGCATTAGACTGATAAGAGAGGGATCCAGAAGAACGCCTGTCATATGATGAAAGGTGAAGAAAACAACAACTTAAAGAGAAAGGAAGTGTCCGAAGGGTGTTAGTGAAACTTTCACGCCTAGGAAGTCCGGGGCTAACGCCACTCTTAAGTTGGGTGCTTCTTCGGGAAGTAGGAGAAATACTAAAAGTTAAACTGTTAGAAGTATAAAGGCAAAAAGAAAGAAGACTGGAATATCCAGCTCATGTATGAATGTTATACAAGTTTTTGATGTATAGAAGGCTGGTCAAAGATATAGTTCTTGGGAATTATGATTAAATTGTTAATCACTAATTCTTGGGTATTGTGAGTTAATCACAAAGATAACCGCTCGATTGCTTTCTGTTGCAACTCGATGTAAGAACTACTATGGCCTGAAAGACTAGCCAGGAATGAGGTTTAGGTATACACAGGGAACATAGTAAATGTTACTATACCTTCCATCGGTGTATTACTGTCTATATTTATTTTCATAATTCATTTAGAGTTTTAAACTCTAGCCCATTGCATAAGGTATCTTGCAAGAAGGTTGTTCATAAGAGAACTTTTTATGTTCGAAGTTATGAATAACATAAGGGCCATACTTTCCTTGAGAATGAGATGTATGTTATGAATAATGATATTAATATATTACCTCTGGATTTACTTTCATAATTCATTTTAGAGTTTTACACTCTAGCCCCTTGCACAATGTTGTTGCAAAAGGGTTGTTCATAAAAGAACAATTGTTGTTCAGTGTTATGAATAACATTTAGAGCCATGCTTCCATCCAGATGGGATGTATGTTATGAATATTGATGGTAATATGATACATCTATAACACTGACGCTAAATGTCGCAAGACTAAAAGAATACCACACAAGTGTGGCACTGCATTTGGTCACATTGGAGAATCCCGCATGGAAAACTCCATTATGATGGATTTTGAAGTCGTTTAATTTTGAATCATCTGACACTTGCAAATTTCCTCCGAAAAGTGAAGTGACTGAAATACCGTTCACAGGCCATAAGGAATGAGCAACAAACTTATTGGTGATCATACATTTTGATGTGTGTAGTTCAATAAATGTGGTTGTAAGTAGTGGATTTATCTATCTTCAGAAATGACTCAAGGAGATATATGGATATTTACTTGATGAGACGAAAGTCTGGATCTTTTGAAATCATTCGAAAGGTTTTCAAATATGAAGTAGAAGTTATTGTAACAAGAAAATTATGTTTCTACAATTCGATTGCAGAAAGGAATATTTGAGTTACAAGTTTAGCGAATGTCTGATGAGTTGTGAAAGGGGTTTCATAACATGCACCTCCCGGAGCACCACTGCAAGTGGAAAGTCTGTGAAGATGTAATCGAACCATTTATGACATGGTAAGATCAAAGATGACATAAATAAATTTGCCATTATCCCTTTTAAAGTGATGCTTTAAAGATTGCGGCTTTTACACTGAAAAGAGCTCCATCAGGTCTGTTGAAATGACACCATGGTATGGTACGCCCAACCATGTTATATCTTTTCTTAACATTTGGAATATGGGGCTTGTGTAAAAGGTTACAAACCTATTCCAAATCAGACAAGTGCTACTTTGTAGGTCATCCCAAGCAATTAGGTATTCCTCCCTCACTATACCGAGGCAAATAGGTTTGCCACAAAGAACGGTATGCTTTTTGAAGAAAATGGTTCTTTTAAAAAGGTGAGTGGGAGAATAATGCAACTCGACGAGATAACCAGTATCTCCGTCATCAGGTCAATGGAAAGAGACCTTGGAAGTAATTCCAGTGTTTCCTACTGCGACTGATACGGAAGTCTCTACAATAAAATGTATGGACTTCGGTCAAACTTGCAGCTAAACCACGTAGGCAAGGCTCGTGCAAACCTCTCAGGTGTGCAGACGAGATATTGTTGTCAGACAACAGTATACCTACGATACACAAGGAAGCGTTGATGGGCCCTGACTCCGGAATTGGCTAAATGCCAATAGAACCCGAGTTAGTTTCCATATAAGTGATTCAAGATTAAAACCTTGATACACCTTTCGGAAGACTTAGAGTCTAACAAATTTTATGGAACTAAAAACTGATACGGGTAAAAATGTTTTATCCATAAAGCTCGACTTGTTGCAATATACAAGTTCAAGGAGTTGACTACGATGAGGTTGTTTCACCGTAGCGATGCTTAAAGTCGGTTCGGGTTGAACTAGCAATTAATACATATTTCAAATCATGAGATATGAAACAAAGGATGACAAAAGGATTTCCATCTGATGGAAATAAAACCAAGGACTTGCATGTGTTACAGTCCAAGGTATTTTGTCAGTCCAGAGGATGCTAGTAAGTATGCAAACTTCAGAGTTCCAGCGATGGACAGAAGAGAGCAAAATGGAGTCGGAATCTTCGTGTTTTGATGAAATAGTCAAAGGGGTTTGACTTCATCAATGGGTAACGAAGATGCTTATGATTTAAGAAAGTAAGTGGGAGCATAATAAAATTTCTAAAAAACGTTGTGTGCTTGACACATTGTTAACTGGAAATAAATTTCTTGACACGAATTAGGACTTCATTTGAAAATAGTTTTTCGATGAAGTGCTTGGGCTAAATAGCCTTTATATTAGGCATGATGATCTATGGAGATAGATTTACCTAATGGGGCTGAGCAAAGATACATATTGACAAGATGCTAAAACCTTTTAGCATTAAAAACGTCAAGGAGTGATTCTTGCCGAAGTCACATGGAAAGAGTTTTTGCAAGACTCGGTGTCCCAAAACACTGATGAGCAAAATAGATGATGGAGATTCCACACACTCTTGTGTTTGGATTAATCATGTATTCCATGGTATGTAAAAACAATCAGATATGTCCAATACTCCCAAAGTTGTTGCGAGTATAGATACCAAAGTGATCAAAAGTTCTGATCATGGGACAACAGTGAAAAAAGGTCATTGAGTACTATAGTAGCACCGATGACATGTTTTCTCGCAAGCGGAGATCATGAAGAGTTCGTTGTAAAAGGTTACATCGATACAGTCTTCATCCATGCTCCAAGCGATTTTCGATTTAAATTGAGGGTTTTGTGTAACACACAATATGGTGGCACGGTAGTTGGAAATTGTTCCAAACAAGTTACTGTGGCGAATTCTATAACAGAGGAGAAGTATGTTGCCGCTTTTAAAAGCGACAAACAAGATGTTGAATCATATAGTTCTTTCATGAACTTAGTATGGTTCCAAGAAGGCTTTGGTCAATGGGACACTACTGCAGGTAGTTGCTCCATAACTCAGTCTGAGCAATCCAGGTTCGACCTGTGATTCACATACATACGAAGCCAAGTCCACACAAAATATGAATTTTGTGAAAGCGTGAAAACGCGAGGATACGCAAAGATACACACGGAGCTGAAGTCGTCAGATACGTTGGACATCAAGCTATACCACATGCGAAGCATATTTACACCGGTGTGCCACAGGTGTAAAGTGCATTAGCATTAACTAGATTATTGACTCTAGTGCAAGTGGGAGTCTGTAGGAGATATGCCCTAGAGGAAATAATAAATGTTATTGATTATCTCCCTGTTCATAATTAGGTTTATGTTCCATGCTATAACTGCTATGGTTCTCGAGTCTACAATAACCACGAGGCTCGGAGGAAGACTCATATGCACGTGTGGAATAATAAACGGTAAAATGTATTCCTAGTCTGGCCTCTGAGACTAGCTCAAGTGTTGCATGATGGTTCTGTTTTCCTGATCATGGGCATGACTATGCCGGCAACTTTGAGGGCACAATGTTAGAAGAACATTTGTGTTGAATCGACCCGAATTGATGTTATGCTATGGGATACTTTCGTCACAAGTTAATGGTTAATAACACAGAGATGGTTAACGTTTGCATGATTCCTTAGACCATGAGAGTATCGAGTTTCTTCATGCTTGCTTCATGAACTTTGGGGTTTGTTAAACGTCATCCGTAAATGGGTGGCTATTACGGCGGCTTACGGGTTCATGGAAAAGTATGTCAAGTAACTTGATAGCTCAAGATTGGGATTTGCTCCTCCGACAATGGAGAGATATCTCTGGGCCCTCTCGGTGTTACGGTATCCATCATCGTCTGGCTAGACACTTTGTGATTTGATCACGGGGATGCCGGAACACGGGAACGAGAAAAGAGAACAAATACCGGTAACGAGGTAACTGGCATAGTGGACAAGTTGTTGACCCACGGGGATGCCATCATGTCTCACCTCAGGTATTTGTAACATATCGCGAAGCAACAGGAATAGCACACGGCAACTGCAGGTTCACTCGAATATTCATTCGTGTGGGTATAGGGGTCAATATGGGTGTCCACGGCTCCGATGTTGATCATTGATCGGTAGGGGTTCCGTTTCATGTCTATACTTCACCGAACCTATAGGGTCACACGCTTAAGGGTCATCTATCTGCTGAATACTAGACAGGGAGTCTGAGAGAAAATCGCCGAAAAAGTTTCGGACACCGAAAAAGTTTCGGACAGCGGAAAAGTTCCGCAGAGAGAACACCGGATGAGTTTCTGTGAAACTGAAAAGTTGTTTCGGGGTATTCCATTAAGTCAAATTGGTTTCGGCACATGCCTGATAATTCTTGGAGGGTGCCAGAATCATTCTGGAAACTTCTGGGAATTTTCTGAGATGAAACCCGGAAATGTTCCGGAGCTGCCGGAACCGCTTCAGATGCTTTTCGCAGATGAAATCACTAAACTGGAATTGTTCCAGAACACGTTGAAAATTATTATGGTGGGTACTAGAAATGTTCTAAGACCACATAAATATTTTCAGTTCGAACGGACGCTGAAAAATGTCATCGTGAATCGTGAAAGTGCTTTTTGGGTTACTTTATGGAAAACCATTATTTTGGGCTTTGTCCCAAGATTTTTTGGGGGGTGACATGGATGGATGTGGCTCCCTTGGGGGGGCCCCTCCTAGGTGTGGCCGGGCACATGGAGGCTCCTCCTTGGAGCCCCCTCTTGTGCCTTGGTTTCACATTTGGGTCCTTGTGGAAGGACTTCATTCATGTGCTTTTGGGTTTTCTTGTAAAACCGCCCTACCCCTTGGGATTTCCTATAAATAGAGGTGGAGGGGCAGCCCTCCACACTCACTCCTTCTCACATACAAGTGCCATTGCATGATCTGGCTTCTCTCTCCCTCCCCGCAAAATAGTTTTGCAGAGCCGAAAGGCTGTCTGGGTTCCGGTGGGAACTAGTTCTGGACGGTGAAGCCCTGCCGGATAGATGACACCGTATGTGTGCAACTCTGTAGAGAGGTCGTAGTTTCGATCTTAGTGCCCGAGGGGCTTTTCGTGAGTGCCTCCCGAAGGGCTGTCCAAGTGACGGTCCAAGTTCTGTGAGTCCTCCCGAAGGGCTGTCCGAGTGACCGTTCGAGTTTCGAAGGTCCTCCCGAAGGGCTGTCCGCGACACCGTCCGGGGGACTGTTCGACCGCCTCCCGGAGGGCTGTCCGAAGGGAAGACGAGGGTATACATCCTCGCGGTTGGGAGGTTGTAAATCCTAGCTGCGGGGATCTGCACCGCCGATCGTCATCGACTCTACTTCCACTGCGCTACGAGTCGGTAACGAAAATGATCAAACCTTGTATGCAGTCTCCATAGTGGTCCTGGGCTGGTGCGTAGGTCGGAAAATTTTTGTTTTCTGCTGCGTTACCCTACAAGCAAAGCATCTCCACGCATCGTATGATCATCGTAATAAAATAATGTAAATAAAATGTACCTAAGTCGATGCACTATATCTGCTAGCCATATTTGGAGACCATTGTTTCCGTGCCTTTGTGCACCTGCTGGCCATAGTTACACTGTTGCCCTCTCTACAGTCGTATGGGTATATGGGATTTAGTACACGAGGTCGTCCTACAGGGAGGTATTCCGAGGACCACAACTGTAGAAAATCGTAGGCGACACAAAGTAACGAAATTTTTTGTGCGAAAGAAGTTTTTTGTGTGGCATCACACAAGCCTCTATATGTATGACATAGCATGGCAGAACCGAAGCGGTATTTTGGCTGCTCGGGTAAAGATTCATCTACCATATTCTCTATAATGTAGATGAGACTAGGGAGAACTACGTCCCCGTGTCAATTTGGAAACAGAGTCCCGAGGGGCCACAAAAAAGACGCAAACAGATGTATTTTTTTCATCTCAGAATCAGCGTAGCTAGATAAAATATGAAAGTTATCATGAAGCCAGGCGGGTGGGATGCCTCGAGGGCCACCAGAACGTTGTGATTCTGGCATTGTCATCCCAAGATGGACTGATATATTTAATGTCCAAGATGGAGACACTCGTGGAGAAACTAACGGCTCACCTCTAATTGGTAGAGCAGTGATCATAGAAACATCTTTCAGTGTAGGTGCAAGCTCCCCAAAACGAAAATGAAAGGTGTGGGTTTCAGGTCTCCTCCGGTCAACGAGGGATGTCAAAAGGGATGGGTCTGAACGTAATTGGTCTTCGCATGATGTGAACCTAGCAAAACCATGTAGTCCATAAGCGTCAAGGTGAGGAATGAAAGAATTGTGTATTAACCATATTTTCTTTACGGTTCGAAGTCTGAAAGTCCGATATTCATGATTATTATTTGGGTTCAAAAATAGGTGGCAACGGTGGCCAGCGTCATGGGGCCCCTGCAAAAGCACTGGCACTTCAGCCATAACCTGCACACAAACATACAAATAAAAATAAACATCTGAAGACACAAATGCAAATGCAAATAAAAATTAACTTTAAAAATACAAAGAGATACAATTTACATTAATTATCTGAAGTTAACATCACGAGTACAATAATACAAAGAGATTCAATTTAAATATAAGTAGACATAGCGAGTACAGATATAAGTAGACATAGCGAGTACAGATATATCAACATCATGCGGTGTTGTTGGCTCGATACGGGCATTCCCTATGTGAATGTCCAGGACACCTGCAAACGCTGCATCGCCTTGGTTCTCCCATCTGGCTATGGTCCATGTCATTGCGATGACGCCTAGACTGACGTCGTCCCTTGGCGGTTCTCATCAAGTCGGCGTTCGGAACCCATTTCGGCCCATCTAGCCACAGCATTTTATAATTCATATCAATGCCCCAGGCCCAGAACTCATCGTTCCAAGTGTTGTACAGATTGTACATGTTGAAGTACGGCGATATGTATGGCTCGACACTCATTTTTTGATCTGCAGCCGCCCGGAGCACATGACTGCAAGGGTAGCCCTCAAGCTTAGGCTTGTTACAAGTGCACTCACAGGACGTTGGGCCGAGGGTGACAACTTGCTTTTTTTATCCTTTGTGGTGACCCTTTACGTACTTGGCTCGCACATTGACCTCCCACTTATTCCTAAGTGTGTCCACTTTCCTGCAGCCATGGCTTTGGGATTTCTTTGCTTTCTCGTCCAGATGTCTTTGCATCTTCTCGGACCATGGCTTATTCAATTCAACTTTTGCATTGGCGACAGTGACCCTGTCTGCAAAGTATGACAGGGTCCGGTTCCAAGTTTCTTCAATTAGGGTTGTGATAGGCAGGGCTCACACCCCTTTAAGAACACCATTGTACACCTCTGACATGTTGCTGGTCATTATTCTATACCAAGCCCCGGTGTCGTGAGCCTGCGCCCACTTGTACAAGTCAGGGCAATTCTCGTGGATCCACTGGCTGAAATTTATGGGTGTCCTACGACCCCTCCGGTCTTCTCTCTGCGGCAAGGCCGCGTGCTCGATCTCACCATTGATACCTGCCCAGATCGCATTCATTTTGGTTTCAGTTTTCTGCATGCACATCCTCTTGAATAACTTGAACCAATCCTTGTTATTGAATTTGGAGTAAAAGTTTGCTGCCAAATGCCTCATGCACCACCTTCCTTCTAGATCCGGCCACCCCCACTCTTCTGATGACTCCTTAATTATGTTGAGAGGCTTAATAATCCAGTGTTGCGATCAGAGATGATGCAAACACCTTCACGCTCTTTCACGACACCCATCTTCACGCAGCTCAGGAACCACAACCGGCTATCTTTATTCTCGCTCTCGACCAGTGCATATGCAATAGGAAGTGTAGGAGATATGCCCTAGAGGCAATAATAAATGTTATTATTTATCTCCCTGTTCATAATTAGGTTTATGTTCCATGCTATAACTGCTATGGTTCTCGAGTCTACAAATAAAATGAGGCTTGGAGGAAGACTCATATGCACGTGTGGAATAATAAACGGTAAAATGTATTCCTAGCCTAGCCTCTAAGACTAGCTCAAGTGTTGCATGATGGTCCTGATTTCCTGATCATGGGCATGTCTATGCCAACAACTTTGAGGGCACAATGTTAGAAGAACATTTGTGTTGAATCGACCCGATTGATGTTATGCTATGAGATACTTTCATCACAAGTTAATGGTTAATAACATAGAGATGGTTAACGTTTGCATGATTCCTTTGACCATGAGAGTATCGAGTTTCTTCATGCTTGCTTCATGAACTTTGGGGTTTGTTAAACGTCATCTGTAAATGGGTGGCTATTACGGCGGCTTACGGGTTCATGGAAAAGTATGTCAAGTAACTTGATAGCTCAAGATTGGGATTTGCTGGTCCCACATTGGAGAGATATCTCTGGGCCCTCTCGGTGTTATGGTATCCATCATCGTCTGGCCAGACACTTTGTTATTTGATCACGGGGATGCCGGAACACGATAACGGGAAAAGAGAACAAATACCGGTAACGAGGTAACTGGCATAGTGGACAAGTTGTTGACCCACGGGGATTCCATCATGTCTCACCTCGGGTATTTGTAACATATCGCGAAGCAACAAGAATAGCACATGGCAACTGGAGGTTCACTCGAATATTCATTCGTGTGGGTATAGGGGTCAATATGGGTGTCCACGGCTCCGATGTTGATCATTGATCGGGAAGGGTTCCGTGTCATGTCTATACTTCACCGAACCTATAGGGTCACATGCTTAAGGGTCATTTATCTGCTGAATACTAGACAGGGAGTCTGAGAGAAAATCACCGAAAAAGTTTCGGACAGCGGAAAAGTTCCGCAGAGAGAGGTCATCGGATGAGTTCCGGTGATACTAAAAAGTTGTTTCAGAGGATACCATAAAGTCAAATTGGTTTCGGCACACGCCTGATAATTCTTGGAGGGTGCCAGAATCATTCTGGAAACTTCTGGGAATTTTCCGGAAGAAAAACCGGAAATGTTCCGGAGCTGCCGGAAGCGCTTCAGATGCTTTTCGCAGATGAAAATCACTAATCCGGAATTGTTCTGGAACGCGTCGAAAATTAGTTTAGTGGGTACTGGAAATGTTCTAAGCCCACATAAATATTTTCAGTTCAAACGGACGCTGAAAAATATCGTCGTGAATAGTGAAAGTGCTTTTTGGATTACTTTTTGGAAAGCCATTATTTTGGGCTTTGTCCCAAGAGATTTTGGGGTGACATGGATGGATGAGAGCCCCCTTGGGGGGGCCCTCTAGGGGTGTGGCCGGCCACATGTGGAGCTCCACTTGTCCTTTGGCTTCCCCCTTTTACCCTTGGAAAGTGTTTCCTTCATAGGTATTTTTGGTATTTTTGAAATACCCATCCTACC
Source organism: Thinopyrum elongatum (assembly GCA_011799875.1). Lineage (NCBI taxonomy): Eukaryota > Viridiplantae > Streptophyta > Magnoliopsida > Poales > Poaceae > Thinopyrum > Thinopyrum elongatum. Next base: position 7,550,160 of record CM022299.1, read on the forward strand.
CCTTGGTTTTCCTATATAAGGAGGTGAGGGGGCTGCCCAAAACACTCATCCCTTCTCACATACAAGTGCCATGCATGATCTGGCTTCTCTCTCCCTCCCACGAAAAGAGTTTCGTAGAGCCGAAAGGCTGTCTGGGTTCCGGTGGGAACTAGTTCTGGACGGTGAAGCCCTGCCGGATAGATGACACGTTATGTGTGCAACCCCGTAGAGAGGTCGTAGTTTCGATCTTTGTGCCCATGGGGCTGTTTTGAGAGTGCCTCCCGACGGGCTGTCCAAGTGACGGTCCGAGTTCTGTGAGTCCTCCCGAAGGGCTGTCCGAGTGACCGTCCGAGTTTTGAGGGTCCTCCCGGAGGGCTGTTCGGGGGGCAGATGAGGAAGTACATCCTCGCGGTTGGCAGGTTGTAAATCCTAGCTGCGGGGATCTGCACCGCTGATCGTCATCGATTCTACTTCCGCTGCGCTACGAGTCGGTAACGAAAAGATCAAAACCTTGTATGCAGTCTTCATAGTGGTCCTGGGCTGGTGCGTAGGTTGGGAAATTTTTGTTTTCTGCTGCGTTACCCTACAGTGGCATCATGAGCCGTGCTATGCGTAGATGCAGGTTGCGATCTAGAAGACATGAAGATGTATGGGTGTTGCACAATATAATTAGGTAGTAGATGAGTTCTATTACTGAAAATTATTTGTGCGGGTAGCAGATGAAATCTGTTACCCGATGTTCTTGTTGCATCCCTGGAATTTGCATATTTCTGATCTTGATAACAGCATGGTGGAGTTTCAATGTTCTGGCAATCCGCGATCCTGATTGATCAACGAAGTGCTACCAGTTCATTGAATTCCACCGTAGTTAAAAAGAAAGATAAAATTTCGCAGACGAAAGGGTAATGCAGATATGATCAGCACGGGGGTCATGCGTATGACGAAGTTCAGTATGGGGCTCTAGATTTTATTATCTCGTGTTTCATACACCCCGCGAAGTTAATCTAGCGACTTGAATTATCATACTTGATGATGGACGGTGGTAGCTTCGGTTTGTTTTGAAACCTTAGAAGCCACGTAAAACAAGTTTTTGCTGAACCGATTAGAGGCGTCTAACTTGGTTTTGCAGGAGGGTTTGCATGTGCATATGATGTGGTATAGCAGTGCTCATAATAATTTGATTATGTATGAGATGACTATATGATGTAAATTAATTAACATGACCTGCGTGTCATGATTCGGCATGATGGCTGGAGCCATATGATTGCACTTTAATGACCTGTGTGTCAACCTTATGTAATGCACTTATTTTATTAGCTATAGAGATAGCTATATTATCTGGTGCATCGACAAGGTGGTGGCAATCTTCGCGAAGGTGAACACCGACGCGAATGCCGAAGACAAAAAAATACAAGACTTCTCCGTCAGAAAGGGCTATACCATATCATGCTATTATGAATTGCCTGAGATGTTTATCCCTTATGATGCACCCTTCTTGATTGCGCGGTTGTCGCTTTTTATTAGGGTGATCTCTCACAAAAATATTGAGTAGTTAGTGTTCCCCCAAGTGTAGCACCGTCACGCACCTATCTCTTCAGGGTGTCACATGCTACCATGGGCACGAACGATTAGAGAAGTGTGAGGCGGGTGAGTTGAGACCTCGCAGCAAGATCACTTGGTTGTCTTGACGTTCAGGCATGAAAGTCATGAGCTCGGAACACACACATCGAAAGATGAACAAGAGTCACATGGAGATGTGATTGGCAAGTTGGCCTACCGGTTGAGATTTTTGTCATCTATGATGCTACCATCGTGGCAAACAATCAAAACTCGGGTCTTGAATCATTCACAATCAATTATGAGAGATATTGGTTTGAGTGGGAGCGCACTTTAGAATTAACTTGTTTAATTCTCTGTGTAATTAATTTTGAACACTATCTAAGTGTGATTTGCATAATAGTTGTAGAATAATGGCTCGCGTTTCCACCTTCCCTATTAAAATGGAATAGATGTTAAATATCTGGTTAAAACTTTACAGTTGGTAACGTAATGTGAGGATTGTCCTCAAGAGTGCCGAGAAGGACTTTGTCCTATCGCATGCTTTTGGTATTCTCTCACTTATGCTATGGATCATGTGACTCTCGTCCTTCGATCCAAAAGCGAGAATTCGATTTCAGTCAACTGCAATATGTTTGCTTCCATGAGACCCAAACATCGAAAGTTTGGATAGTTATGTGATATTCATGGAATCTGAAAATCATTTTCAGAGATAGACAAAGGCTCAAAGATACGAGATATCCAAAGCAATGTTTGTTTGTAAACTGTTAGTAAAGGAGTTTACTATGCATTAGACTGATAAGAGAGGGATCCAGAAGAACGCCTGTCATATGATGAAAGGTGAATAAAACAACAACTTAAAGAGAAAGGAAGTGTCCGAAGTGTGTTAGTAAAACTTTCACGCCTAGGAAGTCCGGGGCTAACGCCACTCTTAAGTTGGGTGCTTCTTCTGAGTGTAGGAGAAATACTAAAAGTTAAACTGTTAGAAGTATCAAGGCAATAAGAAAGAAGACTGGAATATCCAGCTCATGTATGAATGTCATACAAGTTTTTGATGTATAGAAGGCTGGTCAAAGATATAGTTCTTGGGAATTATGGTTAAACATGTTAATCACTAATTCTTGGATATTGTGAGTTAATCACAAAGAAACCTGCTCGATTGCATTCTGTTGCAACTCGATGTAAGAACTACTATGGCCTGAAAGACTAGCCCGGAATGGTGTTTAGGTATACACAGGGAACATAGTAAATGTTTCTATACCTTCCATCGGTGTATTACCGTCTGTATTTATTTTCATAATTCATTTAGAGTTTCACAAACTCTAGCCCATTGCATAAGGTATCTTGCAAGAAGGTTGTTCATAACAGAACTTTTTATGTTCGATGTTATGAATAACATAAGGGCCATACTTTCATTGAGAATGAGATATATGTTATGAATAATGATAATAATATATTACCTCTGGATTTACTTTCCTAATTCATTTTAGAGTTTTACACTCTAGCCCATTGCACAATGTTTGTTGCAAAAGAGTTGTTCATAAAAACAACAATTGTTTTTCAGTATTATGAATAACATGAAGGGCCATGCTTCCATCCAAGATGGGATGTATGTTATGAATATTGATGGTAATATGATACATCCATAACACTGACGCTAAATGTCGCAAGACTAAAAGAATACCACACAAGTGTGGCACTGCATTTGGTCACATTGGAGAAACCCGCATGGAAAATTCCATTATGATGGATTTTGAAGTCGTTTGATTTTGAATCATCTGACATTTGCAACTTTTCTCCGAAAAGTGAAGTGACTAAAATACCGTTCACAGGCCATAAGGAACGAGCAAAGAACGTATTGGTGATCATGCATCATGATGTATGTTGTCCAATGAATGTTGTTGCAAGTAGTGGATTTATCTATCTTTAGAAATGACTCAAGTAGATATATGGATATTTACTTGATGAGACGTAAATCTAGATCTTTTGAATTCATTCAAATGGTTTTCAAGAATGAAGTAGAAGTTATTGTAACAAGAAAATTATGTTTCTACAATTAGATTGCAGAAAGGAATATTTGAGTTAAAAGTTTAGCGGATGTCTGATAAGTTGTGAAAGGGGTTTCATAACTTGCACCTCCCGGAACACCACTGCAAGTCGAAAGTACGTGAAGATGTAATCGAACCATTTATGACATGGTAAGATCAAAGATGACATAAATAAATTTGCCATTATCCCTTTTAAAGAGTGATGCTTTAGAGACTGCGGCTTTTACACTGAAAAGAGCTCCATCGGGTCTGTTGAAATGACACCATGGTATGGTACGCTCAACCATGTTATATCTTTTCTTAACATTTGGAATATGGTGCTTGTCTAAAAGGTTACAAACTATTCCAAATCAGACAAGTGCTACTTTGTAGGTTATCCAAAGTCATTGGGTATTCCTCCCTCACTATACCGAGGCAAATAGGTTTGCCACAAAGAACGGTATGCTTTTTGAAGAAAGTGAATCTTTCAAAAAGGTGAGCGGGAGAATAGTGCAACTCGATGAGATAAACAGTATCTTCGTCATCAGGTCAAAGGAAAGGAACCTTGGAAGTGATTCCGGAGTTTCCTACTGATACTGATACGGAAGTCTCTACAATAAAATGTATGGACTTCGGTCGAACATGCAACTGAACCACGTAGGCAAGGCTCGTGCAAACCTCCCAGGTGCGCAAACGAGATATTGTTGTTAGACAACAGTATACCTACGATACACAAGGAAGCGTTGATGGGCCCTGACTCCGGAATTGGCTAAATGCCAATACAATCCGAGATAGTTTCCATATAAATGTTTCCAGATTAAAATCTTGATACACCTTTCGGAAGACTTAGAGTCTAACGAGTATTTATGGAACTAAAAACTGATACGGATAAAAATGTTTTATCCATAAAGCTCGACTTGTTGAAATAACAAGTTCAAGGAGTTGATTACGATGAGGTTGTTTCACCGTAGCGGTGCTTAAAGTAGATTCGGGTTGAACTAGCAATTAATACATACTTCAGTCATGAGATATGAAACATGGATGACAATAGGATTTCCATATGATGGAAATGAAACCAAGGACTTGCATGTGTTACAGTCCAAGGTATTTTGTCATTCCAGAGGATGCTAGTAAGTATGCAAACTTCAGAGTTCCAGCAATGGACAGAAGACAGCAAAATGGAGATGGAATCTTCGTGTTTTGATGAAATGGTCAAAGGGGTTTGACTTCATCCATGGGTAACGAAGATGCTTATGATTCAAGAAAGTAAGTGGGAGCATATTAAAATTTCTAAAAACGTTTTGTGCTTGACACATTATTAATTGGAAATAAATTTCTTGACACGAATTAGGACTTCATTTGAAAATAGTTTTTCGATGAAGTGCTTGGGCTAAATAGCCTTTATATTAGGCATGATGATCTATGGAGATAGATTTACCTAATGGAGCTGAGCAAAGGTACATATTGACAAAATGCTAAAACCTTTTAGCATTAAAAAAGTCAAGGAGTGATTCTTGCCGAAGTCACGTGGAAAGAATTTTTGCAAGACCTGATGTCCCAAAACACTGATGAGCAAAATACATGATGGAGATTCCACACACTCTTGTGTTTGGATTAATCATGTATTCCATGGTATGTAACACAACCAGATATGTCCAATACTCCCAAAGTTGTTGCGAGTATAGATACCAAAGTGATCAAAAGTACTGATCATGGGACAACAGTGAAAAAGGGTCATTGAGTACTATAGTCGCACTGATGACATGTTTTCTCGCAAGAGGAGATCATGAAGAGTTCGTTGTAAAAGCTTACATCGACACAGTCTTCATCCATGCTCCAAGCGATTTTCGATTTAATTTAAGAGTTTTGTGCAATACACAATATGGTGTCATGGTAGTTGGAAATTGTTCCAAACAAGTTACTGTGGCGAATTCTATAACAGAGGCGAAGTATGTTGCCGCTTTTAAAAGCGACAAAGAAGATATTGAATCATATTGTTCATTCATGAACTTAGTATGGTTCCAAGAAGACTTTTGTCAATGGGACACTACTGCAGGTAGTTGATCCATAACTCAGTCTTAGGTATCCAGGTTCGACCTGTGATTCACATACATACAAAGCCAAGTCCACACAAAATATGAATTTTGTGAAAGCATGAAAACGCGAGGATATGCAAAGATACACATGGAGCTGAAGTCGTCAGATCCGTTGGACATCAGGCTATACCACAAGCGAAGCATATTGACACCGGTGTGCCACAGGTGTGAAGTGCATTAGCATTAACTAGATTATTGACTCTAGTGCAAGTGGGAGTCTGTAGGAGATATGCCCTAGAGGCAATAATAAATGTTATTATTTATATCCCTGTTCATAATTAGGTTTATGTTCCATGCTATAACTGCTATGGTTCTCGAGTCTACAAATAAAACGAGGCTTGGAGGAAGACTCATTTGCACGTGTGGAATAATAAACGGTAAAATGTATTCCTATTCTAGCCTCTAAGACTAGCTCAAGTGTTGCATGATGGTCCTATTTTCCTGATCATGGGCATGTGTATGCCAGCAACTTTGAGGGCACAATGTTAGAAGAACATTTGTGTTGAATCGACCCGATTGATGTTATGCTATGAGATACTTTCGTCACAAGTTAATGGTTAATAACACAGAGATGGTTAACGTTTGCATGATTCCTTAGACCTTGAGAGTATCGAGTTTCTTCATGCTTGCTTCATGAACTTTGGGGTTTGTTAAACATCATCCGTAAATGGGTGGCTATTACGACGGCTTACGAGTTCATGGAAAAGTATGTCAAGTAACTTGATAGCTAAAGATTGGGATTTGCTCCTCCGACGTTGAAGAGATATCTCTGGGCCCTCTCGGTGTTACGGTATCCATCATCGTCTGGCCAGACACTTTGTGATTTGATCACGGGGATGCCGGAACACGGTAACGAGAAAAGAGAACAAATACCGGTAACGAGGTAACTGGCATAGTGGACAAGTTGTTGACCCATGGTGATGCCATCATGTCTCACCTCTGGTATTTGTAACATATCGCGAAGCAATAGGAATAGCACACGGCAGTTGGAGGTTCACTCGAATATTCATTCGTGTGGGTATAGGGGTCAATATGGGTGTCCACGGCTCCGATGTTGATCATTGATCGGAAAGGGTTCCGTGTCATTTCTATACTTCACCAAACCTATAGGGTCACACGCTTAAGGGTCATCTATCTGCTGAATACTAGACAGGGAGTCTAAGAGAAAATCACCGAAAAAGTTTCGGACAGCGGAAAAGTTCCGCAGAGAGAGGTTACCGGATGAGTTCCGGTGATACTGAAAAGTTGTTTCAGAGGATACCATAAAGTCAAATTGGTTTTGGCACACGCCTGATAATTCTTGGAGGGTGCCAGAATCATTCTGGAAACTTCTGGGAATTTTCCGGATGAAAAACCGGAAATGTTCCGGAGCTGCCGGAACCGCTTCAGATGCTTTTCGCAGATGAAAATCACTAATCCGGAATTGTTCTGGAACACGTTGAAAATTATTTTAGTGGGTACTGGAAATGTTCTAAGCCCACATAAATATTTTCAGTTCGAACGGACGCTGAAAAATGTCGTCGTGAATAGTGAAAGTGCTTTTTGGATTACTTTTTGGAAAGCCATTATTTTGGGCTTTGTCCCAAGATATTTTGGGGTGACATGGATGGATGAGAGCCCCCTTGGGGGGGCCCTCTAGGGGTGTGGCCGGCCACATGTGGAGCTCCTCCTTGGAGCTCCACCTGTCCTTTGGCTTCCCCCTTTTACCCTTGGAAAGTGTTTCCTTCATGGGTATTTTTGGTATTTTTGAAATACCCATCCTACCCCTTGGTTTTCCTATATAAGGAGGTGAGGGGGCTGCCCAAAACACTCATCCCTTCTCACATACAAGTGCCATGCATGATCTGGCTTCTCTCTCCCTCCCACGAAAAGAGTTTCGTAGAGCCGAAAGACTGTCTAGGTTCCGGTGGGAACTAGTTCTGGATGGCGAAGCCCTGCCGGATAGATGACACCGTATGTGTGCAACCCCGTAGAGAGGTCGTAGTTTCGATCTTTGTGCCCTTGGGGCTGTTTTGAGAGTGCCTCCCGAAGGGCTGTCCAAGTGACGGTCCGAGTTCTGTGAGTCCTCCCGAAGGGCTGTCCGAGTGACCGTCCGAGTTTTGAGGGTCCTCCCGAAGAGCTGTCCGGGGGGCAGATAAGGGAGTACATCCTCGCGGTCGGCAGGTTATAAATCCTAACTGCGGGGATCTGCACCGCCGATCGTCATCAACTCAACTTCCGCTGCGCTACGAGTCGGTAATGAAAAGATCAAAACCTTGTATGCAGTCTTCATAGTGGTCCTGGGCTGGTGCGTAGGTCGGGAAATTTTTTTTTCTGCTGCTTTACCCTACAGGAAGAAGCTGATTATTTGCATCTGCTGCAATCGCCACCAATAGTGTGCCCTTGTACTTTGTAGTGAGAAACGTACCATCAACTAATAATACCGGGCGACAGTGCCTGAAGGCTTGTATAGCCTGGGCGAATGCCCAGAATAAGCTGTCCAGGATTAGCTCACCCAGGTTCATTGGGTTTGGACGTTCTCTCCGCCAAACTTGAGTCCTCCTATTAGCACTTGCTATGTGATGAAGCATTCTGGGGGCATAAGAATAGGCCTCCTCATAGGTTCCATACAAGTTCTGGAATATCTTTTCCTTCGCATGCCTAGCCTTACTGTAGCTGACAGGGAAGCCAATTTGATGTTCTGCAGCTTTTTGCAAAGCCCTAATACTAATGTTGAGACTTTCCTGCATAATCGTTTCCATCTTCTGTGCCACATATCTTGCAGTCACATTGCAATGATTTGAAAGAGTCCCAGTTTGCTCACAGCTATGCTCCACTATTTTTGTGATATGCCATGACTGACAAACCCCAGGCTTCAGCCTAGCGAGAGCTCTTCCGCGGCAACCATTCGCGGAGTGGATGCATATGACCTTCTACTTTTTTTTATCAGACTGCTTCACTCTATGCTGGCGGTGGAGGGCGATTGCCTAGCTATCTATTGCCTGGTAAGCAGACTTCTTGTGTGGGAAAAACTGCCCAACCTCCAGACTCCCCCTTCTAGGCCAGAAACAGAATGAAATTCATTGGTGATGCTCATATCCTGTAAAAATCCAGGTTGCAATGCCGCCGCGACCGCCCTCTGAGGAGGAACATCTTCTTCTTCGCTTGAGTTCGAAGACGCGGAAGAATGATCGTCATCATCTAGCGCCTCCGGCAATCCCTCCACATGTTCGCTCATGTCAACGGCCGCAGACCAATATCCTGTGTCATACACAGGCTGGCCGCCCCGTCGGTTCCGATGGGCCAACGCTAGGGGCTGATGTGATGGCCAACTCAACCTCACCACCCCTGCTACTGCATCCGGCAACATCAGTGGCTGAAATGAACTCCACATACACCATCGGCTGACTAAACATTGAGTTATTGGGATTGCTTGCAAACCTCATGTACGACCCCCACGACTGATCACCTGTGACAGGCCGCAGACCCCAACGGGCAATTGTCCCATCATTTCCTCCGTCAACGACGAAGGCCTCCATTGTCAATTTTTTCCCCTGCATCCCTGGGCCAAACACCTCTCGGATGAACCTTCTGACTGCTGCGTAACCCACGTTCACCATGTCTCTCACTACAACTGTAGTCGACCCGCACAAGGACACATCCACCCCGAAAGGACCGTCGCGTAAGACGTCCCCATAGTACACTAACAAATTTTCCATAGTACCTAACCAACATGCATATTTACAATTCAAATAATTAGTAACTGAACATTTAGTAGTAGTACGATGACAACATTTACATATCATACGACTAAAATAATAACCGTATTTTCATTACAAATATTCGGTTTGTTTTTAGAATCATTTGCTTAGACTTTAAGGTGTTGTTTGGTTAACGAGTATTTAGATATCTATTTTTTCTCAAACTCGTCTAGCAGCGTAACAATCTAAAACTCTGCTTGCTTTTCTCTAACTACCCCAAAAATATCCTAAATTGGTTCTCGTAACATGCAAAAACTGAGCTTTTGGAAAAACGACTATTAGTAAAAATGGTTTTCTACAAAAATTGTCTTACAAGAGGTTTTGACAAAACCGAGGGTAATTACTCGCTATCCAAACAACCACTAAACATAATAGTACGATAATAACATTTTAATATCATACGAGTAAAACATTTAATATCTTCCGGTTTTATATAATTTTTTCATATCATAAGATAATAATCATTTATTTACAAATAATAATATTCACAGTGGCATGCACATTATTCACAACAGTACATCAATATAAAAAATATTAACAAAATTACGGCGTCATTTATACCTCAGCTCCAATATGGATGTGCTTGCGAATGCAATTAAGCGTCAAAATAGTTCGAATAAATATCCGTCACCAGTATTATATGAACGGAGTCAACCTATTATCACACGAACATCAATATTACACATGGATTTTTCTTTCTGCTATCAAAAGTATGAAAATAACACTTGCATGTATGTGGTCATCACCTAAAAAGGGACAGCGAAGATGGAAACACAATTTCTTCAATCACGTCATCTCCTCCTTGTTTGCTACTAAGATGAATTATTTTACCTAATTACATACATCATTAAGTACATTAGCACGTAATCTTAACATAGAAAATTGAGATTATTGCGACATAACAAAGTAGACCTACGGTTTCCTAACTATAGACTTATTAATAAACATACCACATGAAATAACATACCACATGCAATGAACAATTACAGTACCAATTTTTTCTTAATTACCGTATTAAGATCTTCTCGCATGCCAATACTAATGGATGCATCTAACATTGATACAATATCTTCAATCTACTCTTCTCAAAAAAATAGTATAAATGCTACATCTATCGTCTGAAGTTATTTCTAACCTCTAAGCACTAACATCTCATAGCTAATGATGAGCTAAAAGACTAACTAATTACCACCGTGCATGCACAAAAAAATCAATGTTTTGCAAAGCTCATACCTTGATCTTCAACTTCGTAGTTCACTTCACTAGGCAAATCCTACTCCTGAAGCTCTAAATGAGTCCAAAAAGTGATGAAATAATGCCTAACAAAACAGAGAACACATAGTTATCAACTAAACAAAAAGAGTAAAAACATCATGCATGCGAACGAAACCAACAAAAATGGATAGATCTTACCTTCGTCTATCTTTTCTTCAACTTCAGCATATTCAAAATCCAACTCTAAATCGCCCTAAATCACGAGTGAAAGTGCCTAGTGAGTTTTTCTTTCTCTCTGTTCTTACACACTCAGAGAGTAGAAGAGGAGGCCAGAGACAGTGTGCTTGCGCACGGAGCAGAAGCATACTATATAAAAGGAAGAGGATCCGTGTAGTGTCGGCACAACAGGTTCCCGCAGCCTCGGATTCCCGCAGCGAGTGAGTGATTCCCGCAGTGCCGTCGCATCCGCTGAGGTAAAAGAAGCAAAAGCCGGAGTGTTTCCCGGGCAGCAGCAGGGCATCAGCGTCGTCACAGCATCGGATTCCCGCCCGTGAAAATCAGCGTCATCCGCGCGTGGGAATCAGCGCCGTCTGCAACAGGGACGCTGTCACGCGTGCAGCTGCAACAGCGAGGCCGCCTACTGCAGTGGCGGCGTGGCCCACCTGCTGGGCCCGCGTGCAGCAGGACCTGTCGGCCTGGGAGCGGCAGGACCAGAGGTGGCCGCCTCTTGCGGTGGCGGCAGGGCCCGCCTGCCCTGGCCGTTCCGTCCCAGCTCGAGCCACTCCAAAAAACTCGTTTTACCTGGACGGCCGCCTCCTGGCGTGGCGGCAGGTGTCACGTGTCACCTGCCGCGCTTGCCGCCATGGCTGAGGGGGTCCTTTTTGACAATCTCATCTGTAGGTAGTCTTTTTTGTCAATTCTGTTGGCTAGGGGGTCCTTTTTGGACAAAAAATGCCAACAGGGGGGAGGGGTGCTGCAGGGCCAAGAAAGCAACTGTCGCGGATTGTGCGAAGAGACGGCAAGGCATAGCGCTCCTAGTGGGACATACTGAATTAACTACGGTACTCAGTAGATCTGGTGGGATCTCCTATATTCATTCTGCTGGAATACACAGAATAAAAAATCCATCGTCCACTGTTCAAACATTGACTACGGTACACAGCTGAGCTTGTACGCGCGAATTCGCAATGCCATCTGACGTCTCTGCGGTATCAGCTAGATTTACAGTGAATGAGATCAATCTATTTTCCAGCTAGCTAAGTTTTAGCGAAACCGAAACACTTTCGGCGAGAGAATTCGACTGGAGAAACATGTATATGGTAATTAATCCGACAATGTTTGTGCCGACGAGTTTCATGATTGGGATAGCCGATAATGTTGACTTCGCTGGTCCATACAAGACAGAAGAGGACCATCTTTTCCCTCATTACATGTTGCTGTCACGAGTCAAGACTGCTGACCCAATGGCAGACTTTGACCCTTACGCGTCTACACAGATCTCAAAGAGCAAGAATATCGCAAGCAATCCTCAGTGCAGTTAGAGGGCGCGTCGATCGGTACTCGTAGTGCTACCGTTCCCTATAAAACAAGTCATGCAGAAAGAGAAGGGTCATGGAGCGTTCTACTTCTCCTTTTTCCATGGTACGCAGTGTTGCGATCCTTGCTCTCATATGCTGTTCCTTGTCATGCCCGGCAGCGGCCCCAGGTAATTAACTACTCGCTTCTAGATCACCTTGTAATCACATGCTCTTCTTCTACAGCCATGTTTTCTTTGTTATGTCGTGTGCATGCAATATTTTTATCAGGGATGCTGATTGTCATGTTCATGGATGCAGTTGCCCTTGACGGTGGCCGAGAACAAGGGATTCCTCCACCGCCGGTGGCCGGGACCCCGGTGAAAATTCCAAGTCCTGGATTCCTTCCTCCGCCACCGCCGCCTGGGAGCCCGGTGAACACGCCATGTCCTTCAACCCCTATTCATGCGACGCCATTGCCACCCGTGTACGGGAACCCGGTGACTCCAAGTCCTTCAGTACCTATTCCGCCGCCGCCCATTCTGGTGCCCGGAAACCAGCTGGTGACTTCGATTCCTTCAGTCCCTAGTCCTCTGCTGCCGCCAGTGCTAGTGCCGGGGAGCACGCCATGTTATTCAATCCCTATTCATGCGCCGCCAGTGCCAGAGATGTCGGCACCGACACCACACCGCAAGACACTGCAGCATGTTGTTAAGAACATCCGTTAATTACGCATGAAACATTGTCGCTCCTATAGTTATTGTGTGTTATCAGTTACTACCTCCGTGCTGTTTATTGGCCCCCTTAGTATTTTGTGTCAAACTTTGACCATAGATTTAACTAAGAAAAATAATAATGCGTGTCACCGAAAATTATATCTTTAGATTCGTATTTGAACATAGTTTCTAGTGATATGATTTTTGGTTACATGCATTAACAATTTGTTAGTTAAATCTAGAGTCAAAATTTAGCACAAAATGGGAAAGGGACCAATAAACCAGGACGGAGGTAGTACGTATGATCAATGATGGTGCTAGTTAATTGAGGTAATAAATATGACATTGCGTCGTTGTAATCTTAAATTCTGGTGTGATTCACATTTTTGTTAAATATATGGCATCCGAGTAAGTCCAGTCCAAAAGTGTTTCACATACATTGTAAGTTTTATTGTTTCTAGAATGTAAACCGATAACACCCTTACATTTGGTTTTCGTTAGTTTTAGTTGTTTTTTACATCTATTTATTTATGTGTTTGTTTCAACAAGATTAACGTGGCAATGCGTGGGGTATCATCTAGTTATCATGGGAGCCTCTGATAACTCTACTCCTAATGGAGCAGTTGATAAGATTGCGTCCAGGTTTTTTTTAGTCCCATCACTTTTGTCCGGTTTTTTTTTACTGCTTTTTTTTCGTCCCCTACCCCACCCCACCGACGCACGCAGCCAAAAAAAACACCCGAAAAAAAAAACTCCCATCGATCCCCTCGAGACGGACGCAGACCAGGTGACTTGCCTCTTGCAAGTCACGCTGTAACTGGCGCCTCTATATCAATCACCCAAACGAGATTCAATGGACAGGATTGAGCCAAACCAAAAATATCGTCAGGACTTGAGAGTTGGTTTTGCCTGCTTCCGCACGTTGTGCCCACGCACTAGCGCGTGCAGCTTCACAAGCCCTTGAGAGCTGCACGCCTCTTCTGGTCCGGTGAACCACCTCGGCCGCCGCCTGCGTCGCAACGCGGACCACGGCAGCCTCGGTCGTCAGTCCGTCAGTGCTGACCGGCATGTGGCTGATCGGCCCGTACAGTCACGAAAATATGACACGCCTCAAATGGGACTTAAACGTCCTAGCTGTGTTGACACCAGCTTTTGGCATGGAATGAAATGCAATTAAGATGGTCTCAAATGGACAAGCGATCTACATGAAAAAGTTCCGTATTGTCGACATCAACATGTTTGAAGTTTGGGCCATCGCCATCCGATCTCATCTCGAAAGCCGAAGTTGTGTTCAAAATACTGAGATTTTGTATCCAGAGCACTGTTCGGCCAATTACGCCTCAAGGGAGTGCAGCCCTGTCATGGGGCAAAAGTGGCGCGCCCCATCAGACACGGTGTCTGATGGGTAGCGCGATTAACAGTCTGTTTTGCGCTAGCGATTCGGCCCTGAAGATGGCCTTGAATCAAAAGTTGTTCGTCTCGTCTCAACACGAAAGTTGTTCGTCTCGTTGAAATGGTCAAATTTGCTTTTTGGCTCATCTTCATCCGAGGTCGTTTGTGGCCTGTGGGACCTAAAAACCGAACTGATGTTCCAGACATATCTAAATCTGAGTTCGGTTAATTTTGGAAAGATTTGGACGTGATTTGGAGTCCTTTTCTTGTACAGGAAGTCCATCTGCCTCTTATATACCTAAGGGGTGACGGCCGATTGAACAACACACAATCGCAAAAACCATCTACTTTTTACCCTAGTTTTACATCTCTCCCTGGTTCTTTCTCTCTTGTTCTTCGTGTTGAAGGGCAGCGATCCTCGAGGCTCTAGGGGCGGACGAACCAACCTAGGGCAGCCCATAGCCGCCGCGCGTCCAGACGAGGTCCCTCCCAGGCACGTGGGGTTTTGGGTCCTGAAAATCACCCGCCGGATTGCTTGCGTACCGCGCTTCCGGACGGGTCTCCTTCGAGGTGAGCTGCGGTGCATCACCCTCGGCTTTGGAGATTCACGGTGACGTGTTCGTGTGCGAACGAGCTGACCAGCAACCCTCATGTTCAGTTTAAACATGGAGCGGATATGGGGGCACCCGGGCGAAATCCGGCTATTTAAGGCCGGCCGGCGTCCCCCTACCCTAGCCCTTCCGCCTCCTCCCTCTCTGCGCCGCAACCCGAGCCCATCCGCCTCCTCTTCCCTGCTCTCCCCACGCTCTCTGGCATCGATGGTTCGGCAGAAGATCATCACGTACGCTATGCTCACGCCGGGACGCCGTAGGCACATCGTGGAGGAGATCCGGGCAAGAAGCGCCGCCCGCATCGCTATCGGGCTGCCTCTAGACTCGCCGGAGCAGGAGGAGGAGGAGGAGCAGCAGCCAGAGGAGGAGAGAGAGCAGCTTCCGGAGGAGAAGAGAGAGCAGCTGCCGAAGCCGATGGAGGTGATGGATCCGGAGGAGGAAGAGGCGGAGCAGCCTGCTCCGAGGTTCAATATATATGGAGGACGCGGAGGTAGAGGAGGAGGCCGGAGGCGTCGGAGCAGCCGGAGCTGCAACTGCCGCCCATGTACCCGGAGCCGGGCACGGAGATAGTCGACATCCCGACGAGGAGTAGCTTACGTGATCTACGTAGTATGTAGGTTTTTTTTTCTTTGCATGCTATTGTATGGATTTAAGCATTCTAGTATGAGGTGTTCGTATGTAGTTGTGCAAATTTGAGGAGTGATATTTGTCATATGCGACTGTAAATATTCTTACACAGACTAAACGATACAGGACACTAGTACACAGACTAAACGAGGATCCAGGATAAAACGAGGATCAAGCTACTACAATGACGCATATCTCTTAAAACTCACTCGTTGCGCGCAAAAAGCGAACTTCTCACTTTGTGTCGTATGCTTGAAAACGGCTATGTCCCTATTCAGAAGAACACTACAGGTAGGATTTGTTTGGCATTAACTCAATCATGTCCGTTGAATATCATTTGGGTGGCTGATATAGGGCGCCAGTTACAGCGTGACTTGCAAGAGGCAAGTCACCTGTGATCTCGGTCCCCACGAGACACAACGCTCCTCTCCCGAACGAGGTCCCGATCCGTTCCTCCCACTCTCCCCAGGATATGCAGCCGCCACCGCCGCCGATCTGCCGATCTGGGCAGCGCAGCCGCCGCCGCCGCAGCCGATCTGCCTATCCGGGCTGACGCGGCCGTCGTGGATCACGAGAACGCCGGCGCCGCCGGCGCCTCGGATAGGTCGCCCATCACCACCACGATGGCACCTCACTGCTGCCGCTCGGCATGGATGGCCGCACCAAGACATGGATAAGCTCTCGTGATCCCCACCCCATCCCTCTCATCCCCTGAATCCGTATCCTCCTTCCCGTCTTGATTCCGCCCACGATCTGATCCGGAAGCTACCCACGATCCGATCCCCTGGTTTCTTATCCGGTCATCCCCTCTCGTCTCTCGTCTAGCAACCCCCATCTTCGGTGTGGCGACATTGCTGACGTCGGCGCAACCTCCTGCAATTCTAGGCTCGGCCTTCCTCGACTCCATGCGCTGCTGACAAGGTGGTCTTCGTCCGGAGGTGGTCTGCTCGTGCTCTCCTGTTCCTCCTGAAACGGCGAGGGGTAGTGCCGGTCGTGGCTCAGCAGGATAGCATAAGCTTGCCCTTGTTCTTTTGTGTTTGAATCAGATTTGCTGGTTCTCAGTTTTACATGCACATATCAATCTTTCTTCTGTATGCAGGTTACACAGCTGATGATGTTTACGGCGAGGCGCAGGAACAAGCAGAGGCCGAGGAAGTGCGGGCACGCGCTGCTGACCTTGGCAGGTGTAGGAACCGCGCGAGGAAGGTTCAGCGCGCTGCACAAGTCGGGCCATGCCCGGAGCGCCGCGCCAACGCATGTGTGCGTGGTCGGTGGGTTGGCCAAGATCTGCATTCTGCGACTTCGTCTTCACCATGGACACAAGCAAGGACTGATTGGTGGGTCTTGGTACCGGTGCCGAGCATCGGTGGACCGACGTGGTCGAGCTCGCGGTTAATCGACCAGGACGAGACATGCATCTTGGAGCTAGCGCAGAGGGGGAAAGAAGCAGGTTGGTCTGGCCCGGCCTCGCAAATGAATTGGTATGTCCAGTTATTCCCATGAAGGTCACATGCCTAACTTCGTGCTAGACATTGCTAACTCAGCCACTTGATGTTAAACTCTGTATGTGTAACTAGACCTAGCTAACTCAATGATTCGATGTGTTAAATTAAAGTACCAATCAGGCATGTTCACCCCTTTGCACGTGTGTGCTCTTGCATTGCTTACTAGTTCTTGTTGTATATGATGGTCCATTGTCAGCTATACAACTTTTGAATTCTGTCAAGTTCAGTTCAGATTTGATTTTTTTTCACCTCTTTTTGCATGGACAATGTGTCTGGTGTTTAAATGATGGCTACTTGAAATTCATAGGCTTTGTGAGGTCACAAAGGATTCCATTTTGACTCTTTTATTCAGTTTGGTTCAAAGCTGTTAGCTGCTACACCTACACGTGGAAAACTTACACTTGGCATTCTAAAATTAAGCAGCAACCTTTATTGCCGGTCATTTAAAAGTTCAGTGACAAGACTACTGCTGACACAGAGTTCTACCTCTCTGACTGAAAGAGGAACGTTCGCGCAAAGAAAACACACACATGGCAGGAACATGACTACTCTCGCCCTTCCAAGTTTCTGATCGATCGAACTCTTCGGTGACCAGAAAATGAGAAAAGGGCAGGCCGTCGATGTACAGACCACAGGTGCTCGGACGCACGGCCGGCATCATGGTCGTCATAACTCATAACCCATGAGGGGGTGACGAAGCAAGAAAGGAAGGTTAGTTGACTCTCCTCTAATTCTTTTTTTTTTGTTAAGAAACTCTCCTCTCCGATTCTGATTGTCTTAGTTAGTCCTTGGAAATCTCCCAACATTAGATTAATTTATGCATTAAAATCTATAAAGAGTACAATAGTAGAAACTATAGTCATAGAAACTAATTAGAATATTTCAGATTCATTCATGTAGACATGAAGAGGAAGAGAACCGAATCTATTCGTAAATTTTACAAGCTAATAGATTCAGTCTGTCAATGTCCATGCCAACATGATAGTAATGCAAGTACGAACAATGTGGAAAGTATTTCATTAGAAGTAATGTTATTTTCCTTTCTTTACCACGCACCTTCAAATATTATGAAGCTAATCTCAAATAACATTACAGTGGCCTGAATGATTCAGTACTGGAATTACATAATGGGCTTTCAGGCTTGCAGACATTTTTCATGTAAAATTGTTATTCTTGCTAAAATTGACATAGTAATCCTGCGCGCACTTGAACATTTTTGCATAGATCTATTATGATAGCTACGTCGAAACTCAATATTGTATAACATGTTTTTTTGTATGAGTGATATCAGCTATCTGAGTCAGATAATTTTCTCTTAAGTGCTTAACCTGATGACTTTGTAAACTTGCAAGCCACAAATTTCATTCTGTTAGGAAGTGAAAGACCTTCTCATTTTCTATGATAGTTCTACCTCTCTGACTGAAACAGGAACTTTCGCGCAAAGAAAACACACACAGGGCAGGAACATGACTACTCTTGCCCTTCCAAGTTTCTGATCGATCGAACTCTTCGGTGACCAGAAAGTGAAAAAAGGGCAGGCCGTCGATGTACAGACCACAGGTGCTCGGACGCATGGCCGGCATCATGGTCGTCATAACTCATAACCCATGAGGGGGTGGCTAAGCAAGAAAGGAAGGTTAGTTGACTCTCCTCTAATTCTTTTTTTTGTTGAGAAACTCTCCTCGCCGATTCTGATTGTCTTAGTTAGTCCTTGGAAATCTCCCAACAATAGATTAATTTATGCATTAAAAACTATAAAGAGTACAATAGTAGAAACTATAGTCATAGAAACTAATTAGAATATTTCAGATTCATCCATGTAGACATGAAGAGGAAGAGAACCGAATCTATTCATAAATTTTACAAGCTAATTGATTCAGTCTGTCAATGTCCATGCCAACATGATGGTAATGCAAGTAGGAACAACGTGGAAAGTTTTTCATTGGAAGTAATGTTATTTTCCTTTCTTTACCACACACCTTCAAATATTATGAAGCTAATATCAAATAACATTACAGGGGTCTGAACGATTCATTACTGGAATTACATAATGGACTTTCAGGCTTGCAGGCATTTTTCATGTAAAATTGTTATTCTTGCTAAAATTGTCATAGTAATCCTGCGCGCATCTGAACATTTTTGCATAGATCTATTATGATAGCTATGTCGAAACTCAACATTGTATAACATGTTTTTTTTTGGTATGAGTGATATCAGCTTTCTGAGTCAGATAATTTTATCGCAAGTGCTTAACCTGATGACTTTGTAAACTTGCAAGCCACAAATTTCATTCTGTAAGGAAGTGAAAGACCTTCTCATTTTCTATGATGTTTCTCAGTCCTAAGTATTTTCTTAGTCCAAATTGGAGTTAATTACTTTGTTTACACTCATTTTGCCGTGTCGGTTCACCAATGGTGATAGTAGAGTTGCAGTGATGGTGTCAACCGTGATGTTACTGCAGTGGCTGCAGGTGATTGTAGCTCAGTCTGAGACCAAGCGACACCATCCTGCATATTTTCAGGGTTTTTTCCGTGCCAAGTATTGAAACTTTGTAAGAGCCAAATTTACTTATGTTCATTTGTATAGATTTGGAGCATAAATATTCAAAGTTGATTGGTTATGTAAAGCAGTAGGAGCACAAGCTATAAAACAATACTTCACTCTTTAACACATGTACTTATGACATTGATTATTTGGTACATCTTTAAATTACATGATGGTACATAGGGACGGATAACACTCATATACACAAATAGATTTGCTGAAAATTACTCCTAATTAAAATAATTTGAAGGTTTATTAGTTTTCCTGTAGATCTGTACTCCTGGATATATTATAACTAGGTTAGATTATCTGACCTTATGTGCTTGTAATTTGAAGGAAGTCCTAGTGACTGCAATAGGGATTTCCTTAATTAGATATTTTGCTAAAACACATTAGATGGACAAAATCAGAATGATCCTTCTAAATTTTGTTGTATAGTTAAGTTATTGTTTGTCAGATTCACTAGACATGCTCTAGATATACTGCTTCTGTCACTTCGATTAATTAGCGGCATACATATTGAGTTAAACCGAATAATCAGCTTCATCAGCTGATTTTGCTTTCTTGTTTTAGTGGCAGGAAAGTACATTCACTGCTCACACTCTTACTGGTTGTTTCTTCAAAATTACATAAAGTGATTAGCTGGGGAAGCTCGCTTCCTCTTCCACATGTGTGCGGTCTGCACTTTGATGTACGCCCGTGAAAATGACGAATGTGAGAAGGTTCACTAATTTTGTATGAATTGCAGTATCATTGCCCTTGTTTGCTCTTGTGTTTATATGATTGGAGAGTTTCTGGCTGATGAGTTTTGTACGGTCGACGCGACTAGACAACCTTATTGAGCCTTATAAGGTCCGACGGCGGTGATCGGATAACTCTAGCAAGCGCTGAGCATTCATTTATCAGGAACAACAAGGTATTTATTTTCCTCAAACTCACTTTGTTATGCTCCTGTATATTAACTCATTGTCGTAATCTTTTTACGCCCGTGCTTACTGTTAAAAGAATGGGCCACTTCACAACCATTCGCATATTGGTGGCCATATAAGGCTCTGAGGCTCTGATCAAGTTCCCGTAAAAAAAGGCTCTGAGCAATTTTTACGGTCGTGTCATTCACAATTTATCCCGCATGTGATTCATCCTGATATTTGATGATTGTATGTGTTTGCACTTAGGCTTTCTCTTCAGTTGGTGGTCAAATAGGAGCTTTCTTGTCATAGTTTATAGATAATTTGAGCACACATATCTCTTTGAGACTTACATGAGTTGCTTTGAAGGCTATTCACGCCGATCCAATATATATTGCGGAGACTACACAAAGTTAGATCGGAGGAAGGCTCACACTTTGGGGTAGAAATTGGTATGTGCAGCATGTTATTGTTTCCCTTTCTCCTTTTTTCTGTCAAAATTGGAATATCATGTGGTGTGGCCTCACAATGTGTCATTCTAGAAGCTATATGCAAACAATTTGGCAATCTGATGTGTTTTATTCTTTTAACTTATCAAGTTTCTGTGTATGTTTTCTGTGCCATTTAAATTGTCCTTAACATGAAATCTCTTCCTGTAGGTCAAAGATAAATCTCAAATATTGTAATTTTTCAAAAGTAGACAACATCATAGATTCTACTAAATATGGAGACACTTGTCGAGATGGGCTAGATTAGGAAAAGATGCTAGCTAGATGGGGGGATATGAATAATGGACATGACCAAGATCTTCATGCCACAACAGGTTGACATGGAGTGGAGAGGAGCCGAGGTATGTGTGGGGTGGAGAGACACTGGAAGAACAATGAGGAAGATATTTGGCGGGGAAAAAAGGAAGAAATCAGCTAGACACATAACATCCAGCAGTATAAATATATTACTAGAGCTGGTAGCTATGTTGTTCCCTCTTAACCTTGTTATATGTTGAATTAGTTCTATATATGTAGAGTTTGGTTTTAGCACGATGTATGATCTAGCTAAGTCTTATGTAACAAGACATGTGGAGTAGTAGAAATCCTTAAGAGCATTAACAACATAGTGTGAGGAGCATTAAGAAGATGTGTGGAACAACCTTTGCTCTTTTTACATGCTTATTGCAACTCTAAAATAATACCCAGTACCTATGTTTCAAATTTAGAATTACACCAAGTGCACAATTGGACAATTTGTATTAGATGATGCCTAACCCACTAGCTTACATTGTTGTTTTAATATTGGGAAATGAAGGAACTTTGCCATGAGTTATGTTGATTGCAGTCCTCAAACGGAAATATTTGTTCGACATCAACTAATTTGACTGCATGTTACCCTATAAAATGACGGTTGCATCCATCCTAAAAGATGGTCACAGTGGATTGATTTTTCATCTTATGATTATTTGGCATTTCTGGGATTGTCCCATTTACATAGGGGAGCCTGTGCTGTCCAGTCGGTTGAATTTTGGGGAGCCTGCTGGGCACCCGTTCGATGTCCGAGCACACCCGGACGTATGAGAGAAATGAGCTTCGATGTTAAAGATGACCTTAATAATTTGTTTGTTTCATTTATATGCATTGTAGCCCGTTGCAACGCACAGACATTCTACTAGTATTCCTAGATCATGTCAACCTCCGAAACATTATCATTTGAAATGTCCGTGTGGCCTTGCATTTATGATGCTTGGAATTAACACACAAAAAAATACCTGGTTTGAGAGAGACAAGTGTTGACATTGACTGGCGCGCCCCACGTCCAACTTAGCGGTCAAACAAAACATAGTTGACATTTGGAGCCATGCCAACGCTAAAATGCGGGCCAGACCTATGATAAACGGGGTCAAAATCAAGCAATTGTGTCTTTTTTTTTATATTCTGCGCAATACTGATAGATTTTTGCGAAAAAAATTAAGTGGTCATTTTTTTCAACCCTAACCACAGTTTTGGTGAAAAGCGCTGGCTTCTAGTCACTGCACAGTCGCCGCCATCGCATCACCTGGCATCACATCGGCAAGCAATTCGGCATCACAACACTAGCCGCCCCACCCGTAGCACTCCTCGGTCGCCCGTCGCACCATCACCTGATAGTTTCACAACTTCATCGCCTGTGTAGAGCGCGGGTTCCCTTCAACCAAATCGCAGAAACAAACCATGGCCTAGCATAACATGTAGACTTGTCTAGCAGCGGTGAAACCTACGGCAACGGTGATGCCTCGAAGCATCGGCCCTGCCCGCGGCACAAGCCACAACGCTCATACACATCTCTCGTGGGTCGGTAGTGCCCTGTGCAGTGCCCAGCCATTGTCCTTGTAGCGTGTGGCATGCTACTTGCAGAACCCCGGCGAAGACCAGAAGGACCCCCAGCACTCACTACCAAAGCGCCCTCACGACCTTCCCATGCAGCATCCCCAGGGGCCCGGCTCGCACCATGTGAGAGATGTTGCGGATGCTTGTAGTAGCAGCTGCGGTGTGGCTACTTGCAATACATGGTGGCCCGACTACAATATTTTGCTTACAGCAAATCTCGGCGGTGGTGACTGGGGGCGTGCTCGCAGCTGTGGTCATCGCTATTTTTTTATCATCTGTGCTCTTTGGTTGATGACAGAGATAGGCAGGAGGACAGAGATGCGACCTAGAAGACACGGGAGCATATGGCAGACAGTCGAGACGGTTAATCCTTACGTATAATCAGCCGTCCCTAATCTCCGAGCAAGCGACTCCGACTTCTCCGAAGGCAAATGTCGACCCAACCCGCACCGTATAGGCTATGTGAAACACAAGAAGCCCCGCGCCAAACTCAGTCACCCGCGCCAAGGACAACACAGCTGCGACTCTGAAAGATAGCTCCGAAGGAGAACTATGCAAGGTTGGTGACGCGGAAGACCGCCGATGCTAGAAACACAAGGAACCAATGGAGGAGTAGCATATTTGCGTTCTAGCTCATCATTATGAATGACTTCAGCAAATTCATTTAGACAATCTAAGTCCTCTCGAGAAGTTTCATCGAGGATTTGGGTGTCATAAGATTCATTACTAGAACTATTTTTATTAGTAGAGATCATACAATTTTGGTGTAGAAAATTACTGTGCAGAGCGGAAGGTTTCAACGGGTGATCATTCCGTTCTTCCTCCTCTTTACTGCAATTTTATTTTTCTAAAAACATGTGATCCAATTCTTCCATCGGATGCTCTTCTACTTCATTTTCATCTTCTTCACTACTCGAAAGTGATTCCACACAATTTTTATGTCCGGCCTTGGCCTAAGACTTCTTTTATCAACTTGCTGGGTGGTCATCAAAAAAAGTTGTAAAACAATAGTGCAAAATCTATCGCATCTCATGACACACTTTTAAGTTGAGGTGCCATTATCCCCTTGGAGGTGGAATACACCCTGAGTTAGCACCTTCATTCTACCTGCAGTTAGTACGAATTCCCAAACCTCCTTGCTAGCATTGCATTTAGGATTATTATTGAAAGAAGCTATTAAGCGGTGGGGCTCGGCCTTACACTGAAAATTTAGGTGCGCGGATCCACAATGATCACAAATTTTTGGATACGAATTACATAATGTGAATGCATATTCAAGCACATGATCAAGCGTTCTTGTGTCTTCGTATATCTGAGAGCTAAGTATGGTAAATTCATTCTTTTATTTTCTTCCATTGTAGGTTTCATCTGTTCATTGAGAAATCTTGGAAGCACAAAGAGTATTCTAACAAATCACGAATAAGTGCGTGTCCCTCTCAAAAGGTGTGTGCAGCAAAGGTGATTGTGCCAAACTAAAAAGCAAACAAAGCGAAGACTCATATAATACACGACCCTCCAAGCAAAACTCATATCGTGTGATGAATAAAAATATAGCTCTAAGTAATTTACCGATGGTTGGTAGACAAAAGAGGGGATGCCACCCGGGGCATCCCCGAGATTAGACGCTTGGGTCTCGTTGAATGTTACCTTGGGGTGCCTTGGGCATCCCAAAGCTTAGGTTCTTGCTACTCCTTATTCCTTCGTCCCTCGCGATCTCTCTTCAAACTTGAAAACTTCAGCACACAAAACTCAAAAGAAAACTCGTGGGATTCGTTAGTATAACAAGCAAATCATAAAATTAGGTACTGTTGTAAACCCATTCATATTTTATTATTGCATAATACCAACTTTATTCTAACTTCACCGTGACTTATACCCCGATATACAACGAAAACTAGCAAACTATACAACGAAAACAGAATCCGTCAAAAACAGAACAGTCTGTAATGATCTGGACGAACACAATACTTCTGTAACTCCAAAAATTCTGAAACATTAGGACAGCATGGGCAATTTGTATATCAATCGTGAGTAAAAATTGCAGAATTTTATCACGTTTCAGTGAATTTAAACAATTTTATCACATGGCCAAAGTTTCTGTTTTTCACAGAATCAAATCAACTATCAACCAAATCATACCAAATTCTTTACTTGGCACAAACACTAATTTAAACACAAAACACAATCGTAACAGTAGCATAATTGTGTGGACACTCAAAAGAAGAAAAGAAAAAGAAAAAATAAACATAACCATTGGGTTGCCTCTGAACAAGCGCTATTGTTTTACGCCCCTAGCTAGGCGTAATGCATAGTTTCAAGTGTTGGCATCCTTAGTTTTCACCATCTTAGTAGGACTTTTACCAAAAGGTTCTTTAGGTTTCCCACTATTCTCAGGAAATGAAGCAATTTTAATATCTAAAGCAGCTAGCCGCTTATTGCAAAGGGTAATCAAGGTATTCATGCGATTGAGGTTTCCACTAATAGCTTTGAGAGCTTCATTAGACTTATCTAACTCAATTAAATTTTTCTGCATATCACCTAGGTCTTCCAAGATTTGGATTCCCTCTTAGGTGTAGTTGAATCCCTTTTGGAGGGGTGGAATTCCCAATAGATCCTCTATTATTTCATAGGTAGTATTAGCATCACTCTCAATAAAATTCCCTTTAGCGGAAAAATCCAAGAGTTGTCTATGGGGCATAGTTATTCCTATGTATTAATTGCGAAGAAAAAAATTTATGTCCCCCTTTATAGTGAAAACACAATAAGATTTCATTATCCTATACCAAGCATCGTTCAAATTTTCTCCATGTTTCTGTTTAAAGTAAAGAACTTCAAAGTCCGGAGACAAAGGAGGGATAGTAATACTAATCATAGTGATAAAGCAGACAAGCAAACGAAAAATGTTTTTGGGTTTTTTGTTAACTTATTTTAGAAGTGGTGGAGATGAAAACGAGAGGCAAATGGCAAATAAAAGTAAGAGCAAGTAGATGATTGTTTATGCGAAGGTACTTGATAGGTTTTGGTGATGTCTCCCCGGCAACGGTGCCAGAAATTTTTCCTGCTACTTGTGAGCTGCGTTGGGATTTCCTAGAAGAGCAGAGGATGATGCAGTACAGTAGAGATAAGTATTTCCCTCAGTTCAGAACCAAGATTATCAATCCAGTAGGAGAACCACGCAAAACCGCGTTAACAACACCTACACACTCAAAAGAAAATACTAGCACCCAAAGCGATCGAGGGGGTTGTCATTCCCCTCGGCACTTATTGGCAAGGCTCAAATCTCGTAGTGATAGATAGATAAAATAAAATAACTGTAATAAAATTGCAGCAAGGTATTTTTGGATTTTATAAATGATCAAAGTAGACCCGGGGGGCATAGTTTACCCTAGAAGCTTCTCTATCGAACAAAAAGCATATGGTGGTAAACAAATTATTGTTGGGCAATTCATAGAAAAAGCGCATAGTTATGTGATACGTCCATTTTGCATCATGTTTTCCTAATGATATTTATAATGTTTTTAATCATTATAACACATCCTAGAAGGGGTTGGGGTCCTACATGAAACTCTTCACGAAATCCATTCAAAGAAACTAGATGGAATTATTTTCAAAGTGGATTTCGAAAAAGCGTATGACAAGCTCAAATGGCCCTTCCTCCAACAAGCTTTACGTATGAAGGGGTTCATTGAAGACTGGCTTAAACAGGTGGATTCCTTTATTCAGAAAGGCAGTGTTGGGATTAAGGTGAAGATGACACAGATCATTATTTCTAGACACATAAGGGATTAAGACAGGGAGACTCGATGTCTCCCATTCTGTTTAACATAATAAGGGATATGTTGACAGTCGTTATCGGTTGGGCTAAAGAAAATGGTCTAGTAGATGGACTGGTTCCACATCTTGTGGATGGGGGAGTGTCCATACTAGAATACGCTGATGACACAATTATATTCATGGAACGCGATATTGCAAAAGCTAGCAATATGAAGCTAGTGCTTTGCTTATTTGAACAATTGTTGGGACTCAAAATTAATTTAAAAAAAACAGAATTGTTCTGTTTTGGGAGAGCCAAAGAGGAACAAGATGCATATAAACAACTGTTCGGTTGTGAAATGGGTTCACTACTGTTTAGTTACCTAGGGATCTCGATTCACCATCGACGATTGTCAAATAAGGAGTTGAAGTGCATTGAAGATAGATTCGAAAAAAGGCTAAGCTGCTGGAAGGACAAGCTTATGTCTTCTGGAGGTCGACTAGTGCTGATAAACTCGGTGCTAACGAGTCTGCCGATATTCCTCCTAGCTTTCTTTAAAGTACCGGTAGGGGTACGGAAAAGATTAGACTTCTATTGATCTCGATTTTTCTGGCAATGTGATGAGGTTAAGATGAAATACAGATTGGCAAGATGGCATATTATTTACAGACCCAAAGACCAAGGCGGGTTAGGGATCAAGAACTTAGAAGGTAAGAATAAATGCCTCCTCTCCAAATGGTTATTTAGATTATCCACCGAGACTGAGGGTACATGGATTCAAATTATGCGGAATAAGTATTTCCAATCTAAGACTTTGGCCCAGGTTACCGCTAGGTCAAATGACTTGCCGTTCTGGCAAGGGTTGATTAGGATGAAAGTCTTTTTTTTTCAGAGGGTGAAATTTATCGTTGGTAACGGTAACACGCCTAGATTCTGGAAAGATGCATGGTTAGGGGACACGCCTCTGGCTTTACAATATCCCACTCTATATAATATTGTACAATATAAGGAAGATTATGTTGCTACAGTATTACAGTCGGCCCCCTTAATATCCAATTCAGGAGGTCTCTGGTGGGGGAACATTGGAACTCACGGTTGCACTTGGTCCACAGGTTGATGGAGGTTCAACTCTCTGACCAGGCAGAAACCATTCACTGGAAATTATCTATGACTGGTAGCTTTTCAGTGAAATCTATGTATTTGGATCTAATTGACTGTGGGACAATTCCGAGATCCCTTCATATCTAGAAGAATAAAGTTCCTCTTAGAATTAAAATCTCCATGTGGTTCTTCCTCAAGGGAGTGATCTTGACGAAAGATGATTTGGTAAAACGATGGTGGGTAGGTACCTCCAGATGTTGTTTTTGTGACCATGATGAAACTATACAACATCTCTTTCTCGAGTGCCCATTGGCAAAACTACTATGTTGCATGGTACGTATAGCTTTCAACGTTAGCCCTCCAACTTGCATTAACACGTTATTTGTAACGTGGCTAAATGGAGTGGAACCAAATATAGCGATTCATATTCGGATAGGAATATGTGCACTACTTTGGGTTATATGGAACAACATAAATGTTATAATCTTTAACCGGAATAACTTTATTAACTTTTTGCAGCTTATCTGCAGAAGCACGGCTTGGATCCGTATGTTGTCATTACTCACTCTTGCGGACTTCGGGGAGCTTTTGGTTTCTGGGTGCAATCGTTGGGAGACGGTAGCACGGGTTATTTTCAACCGATTTGGATGGTGAGTTAATAATAGGCTAGGTGTATAGGCATCATAGCCTGTTGCATCTTTTATTTTCGCCGGCTATGGCATCTTTTATTTTCCTTTTTAGTAAGCTCCGTTGTGAGCCAGATTTGGACCTCAGACTTTGTTCCGCACTTTATTTAATAATATGATTGCATGCATCATTCTGATATAGAGGCCGGGGGCTATCAGAAAAAGAAACCACTAATACATTCTTGTCAAGCTGGGTTTGTCGTCAAGCTGGGTTTTCCAAGGTGGCCTTGTCGACGGATATCTACATCGTTAGACTTTGACCATGAACTAGTCTACACGGTCGAGTCTCCAAGACTAAGAACAGAGCGCCACCATCCCGAGTGTAGTGTATTACTACTGCCGTTCCTATTGGAATTAACCACGTCGTCCAGTACGCGGAAAGTAATCGGCGTATGGGTCTGTGCCAACAGTTCCCTACATATATGTATTATAGTATAATATAATGCACAAAGATAACAACTTATCCAACGTACTGAAAAGCGGGCCACAGTACTCGCAGCCGTGGCAGCCAGGCTGGGAGCACCCGAGTCATCGGCCGGAGCCCCCGACCGCCGCCGCCACTTACACCACACCGTAAGAGTACGACCCTGCGGCTGGCTATATAAGGCCCCTCACAGACCAAGCAGGCTGAAAATCACAGTGCATTCAGTGATATGTAAATCCAGAGGATTAACTACTGAGATGTTCCTATCATATTCATTATGGAAGTCATGAATAAAACTGTACACGTTGTTATGTTTCTTTGAATATTTTTGAGCTTTTGATTGTTTTTTGAGATAGCTACCCGCTTATTCCAAGCGGTATGTTCGTATGAATAAACTCTCAGCTATATGGGATAACAAGTGTGTGGTCGACTTGTCCGTGCATTGTGAAATTCTGGAGTGTCTACATATTACCTTGTATAATGAGTCGGACACACGGTAGAGATTAGGAAAGTACCGAGTTTGTTTTTCGGGTGCCCTTTGCCGAATGAATCACACACGAAAGCCATCCCCTTGCGAAAGCTGATGTATTACTTGTTATGATTAATCTCGTTGCTTTGTTGTTTCCTGGTTTTTCTGTCACGTTGGATATGTTGGGTCTGTAGGAGTGCACGTTGCAGGGTGTTGCATGTGCCTTAGATTTTCAGTTTATAATTTGCTTGTTGCAAATAAAATAGGGCCTGTCACGTGTGTATGTGCACGCACAGGATTAGTTTGAGTCGTAGTTGTCCTGGTCAGCTTCCGAGCGATCTTCCGTGGGATGGCACGGGCAAATAGGATCGAGCGGAAACTTAGCGATGGAATAGGCCACGATCTGTTGTACGTGCTGCCTAAGAGAATAAGGAAAGAGGAAACAGAAAAGACGCAAAGTGCGCGTCGCCAAAACCTCCTGTTCGTCTCCTGTGTGTTCGCGTGCGTGAGTGTTCTTCGAGTCCACGAGATCGCGTGCGTTTGATTGATCCAGGGGCTAAATTCCCTGACAATTGGCATCAGAGCCTCGGTTTAAGGGAGGCGATCTTGCGGCGGCGAGAGTGGTGAAGAGTGGCGGCGGTGTTCAGAGGCGATGGCGGGCGATGAGACACAGAAGGAGGTGCTGGCGGCGGGGAAGTACCAGCCGCCGGGGAAGCGCACGGGCGACAGCTCCTCGGAGGAAGGCGCCATGGTCGTCCGGAGCGCGGCAAGGATCCCCAATGTCCCCATGCAGTACCCGCAGCTCACGGAATCGAATTACCATCTCTGGGCAGCCAAGATGAAGATCATCATGCGTCCATTGGGCGTGTGGTCGGCGGTTGAGGGCGATGCCGAGTACGACGAGGAACGAGATATGGGCGCGATGGCAGCGATCTCCCAGTCCGTTCCTGATGATGTGATGATGGCACTCGTCGAGTACAAGACGGCGAAAGAGGCTTGGGCTGCGATTCGCACGATGCGGATCGGCGAGGCGCGCGTGACAGAGGCGCGCATAAATCAGCTGATGCGGAAGTTTGACCGCATGCTGATGGATGACGGCGAGACGATTTCCGCATTCTCTCGCCGGCTGAATGCACTTGTCAGCGAGATCCGTGCCCTAGGAGAGGATCTCCAGGAGAAGACGGTCGTCAAGCGGCTGTTTGCTGCTGTTCCTGATCGTTTCTCGCAGATCATCGGGACGATCGAGCAGTGGGGTGACATGAAGACCATGTCTGTGGCTGAGGCAGTTGGCCGGTTGCACGCGTTCGAGGATAATGAGATCGGGTGCCGTGGTGATCGCGGCGACAAGAATGAGCAGCTGATGCTTGTGACCAAGGTGTTGGAGAACCTGCTCGGCAAGCAGAAGCTGAGTGGTGAGGGTTCTAGCAGCAGCGGCAGCGGCGCCGGCGGACGCGGTGGCCGTGGGCGAGGGCAGTCCGGACGCGGCGGTGGACGCGGTGGGCGCGGAGAGCGTGGTGAGCACTCTGAGAACAAGCCCAAGAAGCACCGAAAGTTCGACAAGAGCAAGGTACGGTGTTTCAATTGTGATGAACTTGGTCACTTCAGGTCTGAATGTCCAGAACCAAAGAAAGAGAAGCTGAATCTTGCCCAAGAAGATGATGTTGGGCCAGGCCTGCTGATGATGGAGACACTTGAACTTGTGCAATCTGTAGAGGCAAGTGGTGAGATTGTTTTGCTGAATGAGGAGAAAGTAGTGCCTAAGTTGTCAGGTAGTCAAAACACTTGTTGGTACTTAGACACCGGAGCTAGCAATCACATGACAGGCTGCTCTGAAAAATTCACTGAGTTGGACCGCACCGTATCAGGAAAGGTGAGGTTTGGAGATGGCTCCACTGTTGAAATTTGTGGGAGAGGTTGTGTACTGATGAAGTGTCTCTCAGGTGGCCATCGTTTGCTGACAGATGTGTACTTTATACCTCGTTTGAGAAGCAATATCATCAGCTTGGGGCAGCTAGATGAGAATGGCTGCAAGTATGCTGCTGAAAATGGTGTGTTGCAAGTCTGGGATCAAGAAAGGAATTTGATCGCTCGTGTACTGCGGACTAGAAGCCGTATGTATGTATTGGACATTGAGGATGCTGAGCCGGTATGCCTGATGACATGTCGTAGCGAGCCTTGGCTGTGGCACAAGCGTTACGGACATGTGAACTTCAGAACACTTGGTCGTCTCTCTCACTCAGGTATGGTGGAGGGAATGCCACACACTGAGCATGTTGATCAGGTGTGTGACTGCTGCATGTTGTCCAAGCAACGTCGTTTGCCATTCCCATCAGCAGCAAGCTATCGAGCAACCAAGCCATTGCAGCTCGTCCATGGGGATCTCTGCGGCCCCATAAGCCCTGCCACGCACGGCGGTAAAAAGTATTTCCTGCTGTTGGTCGATGACATGTCGCGTTACATGTGGATTGTGCTTCTGAAGAGCAAAGATGAAGCGCTCCAGGCAGTAAAAAAATTTCAGGCAGCAGCTGAGCTTGAATCCGGGCACAAGTTGAAGGTTTTGAGGACAGATAGAGGGGGAGAGTTCACCTCAAATCAGTTTGCACACTACTGTGATCAGCTGGGACTTAATCACCACTTGACGGCGCCGTATTCCCCTCAGCAAAATGGCATTGTCGAGAGGCGAAACCAAACTGTAGTTGGTACGGCCAGAAGCTTGTTGAAGAGCATGTCAGTCCCAGGCAAGTTTTGGGGAGAGGCAGTATCTACAGCAGTATATTTGTTGAACCGAGCTGAGACTAAAAGTGTAAATGGCAAGACCCCATACGAAGCTTGGCATGGAAAGAAACCATATGTCGAGCACCTGCGAACATTTGGTTGTGTGGCACATGTCAAGAAGGTGGGCAAGCACCTGTCAAAGCTCGATGACCGCAGCTCGCCCATGGTGTTCATCGGATATGAAGCACCATCCAAGGCATATAGGATGTATGATCCGGTTGGAAAGAAGCTGCACATCACTCGAGATGTCGTGTTTGAAGAAGAAAGGAAATGGGAGTGGGGCCAAGGTGAGTCCCAGGAGCAGTACATCACTCCCAGCTTCGTATTTGAAGTTGCACAACCAGCAGCGGTCAGCGGAGAACCAACAGGTGCAGCAACTCCTATGCCATCCAGAACTGCTGCCACTGCAGAAGAAAATGTTGCCACGGCAGCGTCTCAGACCCCCAAAACGCCTGCCACGGCACCCATTCCTACAGCAACGCCCCACTCAGCTGCGACTCCCAGAACGCCTGCCACGGCAGGGTCTACTTCATCGTGGAGTATGCCGGTTGGGCCACAAGGAAAACGCTTGCTTGAGGAGTTGTATGATGAGACCGATGAGGTAGAGACGCAGTACTCAAACTTGTGTTTGCTCGGAATGGAGGAACCTGCAAATTTTCATGAGGCGAAGAAAGAGAGCAGTTGGCAGCAGGCTATGCAGGAGGAGATGAACTCCATTGAGGAAAATGGCACATGGGTGTTGACTGATTTGCCAAAGGGGCACAAGGCCATTGGATTGAAGTGGGTCTATAAAGTGAAGAAGGACTCTGAAGGTGCTGTGGTGAAGCACAAAGCACGACTTGTTGCGAAAGGATATGTTCAGCGACAAGGTATTGACTTTGATGAAGTGTTTGCGCCGGTAGCTCGCATTGAGACCGTGCGTTTGCTTGTGGCCTTGGCAGCTCAGAGAGGGTGGGAAGTTCATCATATGGATGTGAAGTCGGCCTTTCTAAATGGAGATTTGGAAGAGACCGTATATGTTGAGCAACCTTCTGGTTTTGTCAAGAAAGGAAGTGAAAGCAAAGTTCTGAAGCTTAACAAGGCATTGTATGGTCTGCATCAAGCACCCCGGGCATGGAATGCTAAATTGGACAAGACATTGGCAGATTTGGGTTTTGAAAAATGTCCATATGAGCATGCTGTGTACAAGAGGAAGAAGGATGGTGCAAGTCTGCTCGTGGGAGTGTACGTGGATGACTTGATCATCACCGGGGACAACACAACGGAGATAGAAAACTTCAAGAACCAGATGAAGAATATGTTCAGCATGAGTGACTTGGGCCTACTCAGTTACTATCTTGGAATTGAAGTGAAGCAAACCCGACAAGGCATCTCGTTGTGTCAATCAGCTTATGCAGCAAAAATTCTGGACAAGTGTGGCATGGGAGATTGCAAAGCAACTCAAACTCCTATGGAGCAACGACTGAAATTGAGGAAAGTAAGTGACTCTCCACTAGTTAATTCAACTTCCTATCGAAGCATAGTGGGAAGCTTGAGATACCTAGTGCACACTCGTCCGGATATATGTTATGCTGTTGGGTATGTCAGCCGGTACATGGAGCAGCCGTCTGAAGAACACATGACAGCGGTAAGACATATTTTGAGGTATGTGCGAGGCACTCTGAATCATGGGTGTTTTTATAAGAGAGAGGAGAGGAACCAGCTGAAGTTTGTTGGGTTCAGTGATAGTGATCATGCGGGTGACATCAATGACAGAAAGAGTACCTCGGGTGCCATCTTCTACATTGGTTCAAACCCAATCAGCTGGGTGTCACATAAGCAAAAAATTGTGGCCATCTCCTCATGTGAAGCTGAGTATATCGCAGCAGCATCCGCAGCATGTCAGGGCATATGGCTGGGGCATTTACATGCTGATTTACTTGGCGAAGATTCAGTTCAAGTTGTGCTCAAGGTGGACAACCAATCTGCGATCTCGTTGAGTAAGAATCCTGTCCACCATGATAGAAGTAAACACATAGATCTTCGCTATCATTTCATACGGGATTGTGTTGAATCTGGCAAGATCAATGTTGAGCATGTGAGAACTGAGGACCAGTTGGCTGACATCCTCACAAAGTCTCTTGGGAGACTGAAGTTTCAGGAGATGAAGGAGAAGATTGGGATGAAGGCGCTGGATGATGGGCAACGAGCTTAAGGGAGAGAATGTTATGATTAATCTCGTTGCTTTGTTGTTTCCTGGTTTTTCTGTCACGTTGGATATGTTGGGTTTGTAGGAGTGCACGTTGCAGGGTGTTGCATGTGCCTTAGATTTCCAGTTTATAGTTTGCTTGTTGCAAATAAAATAGGGCCTGTCACGTGTGTATGTGCACGCACAGGATTAGTTTGAGTCGTAGTTGTCCTGGTCAGCTTCCGAGCGATCTTCCGTGGGATGGCACGGGCAAATAGGATCGAGCGGAAACTTAGCGATGGAATAGGCCACGATCTGTTGTACGTGCTGCCTAAGAGAATAAGGAAAGAGGAAACAGAAAAGACGCAAAGTGCGCGTCGCCAAAACCTCCTGTTCGTCTCCTGTGTGTTCGCGTGCGTGAGTGTTCTTCGAGTCCACGAGATCGCGTGCGTTTGATTGATCCAGGGGCTAAATTCCCTGACATTACTTAGCGAACTAAGAAGAAGAACATGTCAACAAAAACTTTCCGGTGAGTTAAATCCATGAAAACTTCATACAATGAGAAATCAACGAAAACAAAATGGTAGATTGATGGTGTGCCAATAGGTACAAGTGAGGCATAGGGAACAAGGATCAAAGAGGACCCATTGTCACATCGCTGATGTAAGTGGTGTTGGGGGGCATGACAGAGAATACTAGCTGTGCTACAGTGACATTTAGAGATGGAAACATAATAGATCTGCAGGAAACTACTTTAGGCATATTAGCAAAAATGGAAATTATATAATTGGAGGCGAAAGTCTATATTTCTCCTCAAATCAAGGGTTCGATTTTATTGGTACTCCTTGACTTTATTTGGGAGGTACCGTAAAACAATGTAGGCCTGTGGTACATATTTGAGGCAAAATAATCCATGTAACAATCTCTCTCGTCCCTCAAACCCTTCGACACTGTCGTTACCCTTCGCTCCGGTGAAACTCCTACCCACCTTTTTCTGGAAAAGGAGGATAACCCCCAGGGCCATGCATTGATGGATGCACAAAAGAATATATTATTAATTAGTTATTGAACAATGTCTGTCGAGCAAAGCCAATCAGTAATGCCTAATATAATCAGCTCGCAGAAAGAAAAGAATGTCTCCTACTTAAAAAATATGTATGGTTTTGTGGTCACTCATCCTTACGTATTATGGCCGTATGCATCGTTCTGATGCAGACACCGGTGGTTAACCTCCTTTTTGAGAAAAAAAAAACTCATCCTTAAGTATGTTCCTCTCTCTCTCTCTCTCTCTCTCTCTCAATTTTCCTTCCATCTCTGGTTTTTTCCACCGGTTTCCTAGGGAACCACTAAACTGGCCCACCTCCTATTTACTTGCCATATAAAGTTCTGTTAGAGAGTGAATTTTCAGCGCCCGGGAGCCTAGACACCCACTTATCAGCACCGTTGGTCCAGATTCCAGCGCCTAGAGATGTGTGCCGTGTACTGTAGCGAACATCTGGTTAGTAGTCGTTCTGTTTGTTAATCGCGGAGTCTGATCGGTTAGTATGTCACTGTTCCTTGTAGGTTGATTCCCTCCTAGTAACCAAGATGTGGGTGGATATGACATGTCAGCCGTACTAAAGAAAATGTGCAAACGTGTCGGCATATGAAGAAGAAGAAGAAGACGATGGCTCCCCTAGAATCTCTTCGGATGCTATCAGCTCCGTTCACCCAATAAAGCTGACACAATAGACCAAACTGAAAGACCACGTGGCGACTGGGAATATCTTGTTATGCTGGTGGGCGCATGCACTCTCTATATGTTGTCACTTCAACCATCTCGTGTGCCGCGTAGACCTACTGCCACACCGATTTCTGCATGCTGCCTCCTTCTCCCGTCGCTTGTCTGCTTAACAAAAGCTGCCTAATTACTCTGAACCTGCAAAACCTCTGCAGATGTACAGAGGCTTGCACGAATCTTACAACCGTTGGACGAACAGGATAACCAGGTGCCTAGACTCCCGGGTGCTGTCACACCTTTCCAAATTCTGTTTTTTTTCATAACCAAACAAGTACTTAGTACTTACCAGACAAGTTCTCACCAAACAAAATATGTGTGAGACAACCGAATTAATATGGGTAAATAAATCAATGGCTAGCCTCTTGAATATTTAAGCCATGTTGCAACACACAGGCAATTATCTAGCAATAAAAGAGGCCAGCTTCTAAAAATAACTTGTGTTTATCATCGCTGAAGCGGAAGCTTCGAGCAGACTCCCTCAATAAGAGCACGCCTGACCTAGTCGAAGGTTTGATCATGATTTTCATCATCAGACCATGGATACTCGTTTTTTGGAACCAACACTATCAAGAACCACTCCACTAGATAGAGCCTTCTTGCTAGCCAGATCCATCCACCGAGAGAGCGAAAGGCCCGCCCTCACCGCAAGAGTAAAATGCCGGAAGTAGGTTCCTGACATCGCTGCCACGCCTTCAAACACTGTCACACCATCTTTGATCCCCGTCGCCGGAATGGTGGTGGGAGTGGGAGAGGTGCATTGGACGTGGGGATCGTTGCTCCAATTTTCTCATCCATGCCAAGATGTGCATGAGCACCGCCATCTTTTGTCCTGAATGTTCCAACCATATCAATATGTGCAAGGGCCACCTCTATCGGACAAACGTTGTCTTCCCGCATGAGACTTGCCATCAGAGATCACTCCATGCTGCGGGGGAGAACCAACACGTGTTACCACTGTTGGCCGAAGCTTTCAACAGCATCCTCCTATTGCGACAATGGGAGTGAGGGAGGACGAGGATCTGGGCGGCACCACCCCCCCCCCCCCCCCCCTTCCTCCGGCCCTTGAGGACCAAGCGAACCGGTCTTGTCCCTCATGTGTCTCAACCTCCTACCCTCCACCTCGCCTTCCTTGGTGGTGCCACCGATAGAGGGTAGGTCCCTGGCCTACGCCAGACCGGCTGCTAGCTAGATAGAGAGAGGCTTGAATGGATAGGAAACATGAGAATGCATGACAAAAAACATATCCTTTTTTCAGAAAAAAACATTTCTTCTTTATTTTGTTTTTGTGGTGCTTTACGATGGTGCAGACAAGCTAGAAAATTCGTTTCTGTGCTGCTTTAATGTGGTGCCGACAAGCTGTATAGTGTTGACTCCTTTGGTCTATACAAGACGAAAGAGGAAGATTTTTCCAATCGAGCTTGCCACTAATTCGTTTTTTCTCAGGCTGAATTTCCCAAGGTGCCCCTGTTGACAGGAGGGCAGGCGTTGACCATTACATCAGAGCGCGTCTACACGAGTCTCCAAGACCAAGAATGTATGGCCTAGCAATCGTCGGTGTAGTAGCGTAGCAGCACCGCTGTGATCCCTATAAAACAATGCATGCACTAAGTGAAAAAAATCGGACGGGGGAAGGATCATGGCGCGTTCTACTTCTCCTTCTCCTTCCTTGCTACGCAGAGCTGCGATCCTTGCTCTCATATGCTGCTCCTTGTCATGCTCGGCTGCGTCTGGAGGTAATTCATTCACTAAACTTCTCGCATCTCCATCAGCTAGTAATTAATCCCACACGTACGGCGGCATCACGGATGCACCTTCTAGGTTATTTATATCTGGGGTGATGATTGATGCCTCATCGTCATACAGATGCTCTTGATGGATACCGTAGGCCAAGGCGTCCTCCCGCGCCGAAGCCCCTGCAACCTCACACTCCTCACACTCCAACTCCAGCTCCAGTTCCATCTCGGCCACCGCCGACGCCGGTGCCTGGGAGGCCGGTGACTCCAGCTCCCACACCATGTCCTGTGGTCCCTGTGCCTCCGCCGCCACCGCCAACGCCCCTGCCCAAATACCCGGTGACTCCAACTCCAGTAGTGATTCGTTCGGTCCCTATTTGTCCGCCACCACCACCGCCGCCAGTGCAGGAGACGCCGGCACTTGCGCCGCACCGCAAGACTCAAGAGCACGCTACTGAGAACGTGCTTAATTAAGCATGGAAGTACGAAACACTGCCACTCTGTAAAAGGAATAAGAGAGAATTGGTGTAATGGATGTTGTATTGCTTGAGCCTCATGGGCATATATATATAAGAGTACATGAACTTCTTGTAGTTCAATACAAGGTTGAAGGAATAGAGAGAGAATTGGTGTAATGAATGTTGTATTGCTTGAGCCTCATGGGTATATATATAGGAGTACATGAACTTCTTGTACTACAAGACAAGCTAGAAGAAATCCTATTCTATCCTATACTTTCTAAATAATCAAGATACTCAACATCCCCCGCGGTCACAACGGTAGCGACGCAGACGGTGAGACTGGAGAAGAATCGAAAGGTAAGCCGACAGATATACTCCCATAGTTGTAAGGGTCGATGCATCACGGCTGTCGTGGTTGGAGTGGAAACCGACGAGGTTGCTCAAGCAAACCGTTAGCCCTTGTGCCGATGTCGATATAGCCGAGAGCATAGGGTGGTGTAGGCATGGTCGAGGTATCCGATGTCGAGTCAGGGTGGCCAGTGTCGAGGTAGTCACAGCGGAGCCGTGGCGTAAGGAGGCGCCGAGTTAGTCATGAGCGCAGTGGTGTCAAGGTAGTGGTGCACCGGAAAGAAGAAGATGT
Source organism: Thinopyrum elongatum (assembly GCA_011799875.1). Lineage (NCBI taxonomy): Eukaryota > Viridiplantae > Streptophyta > Magnoliopsida > Poales > Poaceae > Thinopyrum > Thinopyrum elongatum. The sequence continues at coordinate 7,588,941 of CM022299.1, forward strand.
TGACAAGGCGTCGCGCCGGCTTTGCCAAACCCGGGGACACATCGTGGACAAAGGCACACGTCGGTGTTGTCAGCAACGGGCTTGCGTAGACGAACGAAGTCGATGTTGACTATGCGCCGCTGCAGGCTTGTTAGGCCTAGGAACACGTTGTGGACGAAGGCACACGTCTGTGTTGCCAGCACCGGTCATGCGTAGACTGAGAACTGCACGAGTTGTATGCCATTCCGAGGGGGCTAGCAGAGAAGGACTCGACGATGGTTGCGGCTCCAATCGGCGTGCGACCGATGTTGCCCGCGGTTCTCGGAGTCGATGAAGTGGTCCGGGAAGATGAATACGACAATGGCGGTGAGCTAGTGCTGGACGAAGACAAAGAGGTGGAGTGGCGGCGCGGCTCGGTGAGCGAGCGGCAGTGACACGAGGAAGAAGAGCAGTCACGGCGGCCTGAGGAGGAGGCGGCAGCGGCTAGGTTAGGAGCATGGCGGCGGTGCTCGAAGTAGGCGAGGATGAACCCGATAATATGACAAAGACTGGCGCGGACGGTGGCGTTCCCACGCCTTGGGAGGCGGCGCGACACATACCTTGTAGAAGTCGACGCGTGGGATGGTGCAGCGACCCGACGGGGCGACGCAGCGGCAGCGCGAGAGTCGGTGCATCACGGAGACGGCCTGGGATGACGGCGTGGGCCACGTGCCACGGCGCTAGGGCCCGAAGAGGCGACGCAGCGGTAGCGCACGGGTTGGTGCAGTCGCAGGGACGGCCTCGGGGCGGCTGTGGACCACGGGTCGCTGCGCTACGGCCCGAATGGGCGACGCAGCAGCAGCGCGCTGGTCGGTGCAACTGCGGGAACGACCTTAGGACGGCGGCGTGGACCACGTGCCGCGGCTCTGTGGCCCGAAGGGAAGACACAGCGGCGGCGCATAGGTCCTTGCAGCCACGGGGAGAACCACAGGACGGCACTGCGGCTTGATGGGACGACGCACCGGCAGCCCATTGCTTAATCGATGAAGATGCCCGCTGTACTTGAAGACGATCTTCAGGGAACCAGTGAAAGGGCACGCAGACAGTTGGTCATACCAAAGAGGCGACAGGTGAGGTCGAGAAGAGCGGACCAGATGTGGTAGGAGCGGGACACGCTGTGTGCACGAAACCTGAACCGGACGTCGTGCATGCGTGCAAATATAAAGTATAAACTCGCACGGGATGCAATGACGTGCAATCAAGACATGCACGTGATGCCACATGCCATATGTGATAAGCAATTCAAACTAATCCAAAAGACATGCACGTGATGCTCAAGTGTGCAGGGCATGACGTGGACCGATGGGTCAACTCGGGCGCCCAGCAATTCCACGTGAGTGCCCACGCCGACGCGCCTGCGGACGATGCGAGCAGAGGCCGCACCTGATGGCTGCCAAGCTTCGGTCAGTGGTGATATAGTAGATAGAGGCCCCATGTCGCGACAAGCCGCACGGAGAACAGGCTGGTGTAGTTGCTGTCAGGTCGGAGTAAAGGCGCGTTGTAGACAATGGACGGGCGATGGGCGATGCAACCCGATCTTAGATCATTATGCCAAAAAAAATAACACCAATTAATAGATCGGTAAGAGAGAGAAAATCCCAATCAATAGATTGGGAAAAAGACTCTCTAGGACAACTGATAAACACGATCGGCTGACGAACCCTAGGTACGGACGACACAGTCCTCAGTGACGACCATGGAGATCGACCGTCCCGGGGCCGTTGCTGTGCGAAAGCGGCGGCGGCGGCGACGGCTAGGGTTTGGATCAAGATTATGCTGATACCATGTAGAAGGACTAGAGAGAGAATTGCTCTAATGAATGTTGTGTTGCTTGAGTCTCATGAGCATATATGTACGTATGAGTTACATGGTTATTTTGGAGTACAAGGCAAGATAGAATAAATCATATGCTATCCTATGCTTTCTAAATAATCACGATACTCAACACACTCGTATATATTTTCTATGTTATGTACAATTGATGATGGTACTAATTACGTGAGGTAATATAATAAATAATATGATATCAGCGTACTTACGAGCAGTTTAGACTTAATTTTTTGGGTGTGCTGATCATGAATCTTCAGAGTATCCGAAGCTTCATTTCGTCTACCTGTGTTGTGAACTTGTGATGTGCATGCATGTTGACTATTTTTGTTGTTCTTCTTGTTGAACTTGTATTTTCATGTTCCTGAACCTAACACAGAGATATAGAGAGGTAATACTTCCATGACCATTGGAGCAGCATAAACCTCAAAAAGAACTTCAGATGAAGTGGAAAAACATGGAGCATGGTTGGTTTGGTACCAAAAAATGGGATGCCAACATTTGGTACTGTTAATTGGTTGGTCACAAATCTATCTTGCCAGTCTCACCTTAAGTTGTTAATTTTTGTCAAGTCTTGGCTTGCCAAAAATTGGTAACAACCAAATCACTGCTCTTCACCTGCATCCAGGCCGCAAAATCAGAAGCCATGTGCCATACTCTAGGTACTTCTAACTGCTCCTGTAAAAACAGGATCGGTCCCCCGCGTCGTTCCTGCAGGAGCGACTCGGGCGGCGACAACCATTGATGTAGCCGGCCCACCCTCCTGCATCTCCTCTCCCTCGTCGCCGCTGGAGGTGGCTGTCGGCTCGCCGCAGAGCCACCGGTGAAGGTGGCGGCGAGGATCTGGGCTCCGGAATCAGAAGCGGGGCGGTGAAAAAATCGCTACTCTTCACCCGCATTCAGGGCCGAGACGGCAAAATCAGAAGCCCTGTGCCAAACTCTGATAGGGGCCTGCCTCACTAGAAAATTCATCAAGCAGTGTCTAGACTTCACCATCGAACACTAGATGTCTAGACCAATTGATGCAGGTACATATACAAAAGACTTAAAAAACAAAACTAAAAGAATACATGTCAAACATTCAGCAAAATGCTAGCAGAGGATGAAGTGGATAGACCTTCAGTGTATATACAAGCTACCGGACCCGAACTCTACAAGTCTACCCCTACCTGCTCTCTTATCCAGCACTTTGAATGTGAGGTATGCTCTGCCGAAAACAAAATCACCGGCCATCGAACCAATCACAATTCAAAACAGTGCACGGGAAAAGGTCTATCAGAAATCCACTAGGGGAGAAATAGTGGGAGGAATGGCAACTCACAAGTTCAGAAAGAGGAGGGGTACGAACTGGTCGAACTCCTGGGCGATGGACGCTGGCAAGTGCGAGGCACTGACTCGGTACGACACAGTGACCGATCATGCGGCCGATGGAGCTCGTCAGTGACCCTAAGTCACCTGACGTTACGTCAGCCAATCTGAGGCTTAGAGCATCCCTGTCATCCGGTACGGACAGGCGACCCAGTGAACGGGCAAGGTACGCACACGGTCCAGTGTCTGGCGATGGATGAGGTCTCCAGTGGTCGAGTAGCCTGTATCTAGCGCTATTTAACCGAAGGCAGATGCTAGGCGCCGGTCGCCGGTCGCCGCGCCGCCGCCCCCCTCAAACCGTTAGATTAGTCGATTTTATGCTTTTCATGCTTGTTGTAGCCTGGCGGCTACCCTCGGATAGAACCTACTAGAACAAAACTAAAAAATAAAAAGAACTATTTTTGCGATTTTGAGGTTTTTCTTTTTTTTAGAACAAATGATTAGCATCACAGGTGATAGAACAATGATCTATTTGTCAATCTAATCACCTCTCTTAAGTTAATGAACTATGTCTAGAAGTATCGATAGCTCCTAGGTTTAGATGAAGTGCAAGTGAGACACGATATAGACACAAGTGTGCGGCTCCCAGGTGCCTAATTAAAAAGAGAGATACTCACTTAAGGCGAGAAAATCGACACTAAGCTACTTTTATTTGAATGAGGTTCGTATTGAAAAACGTTACCGGGCACTTGTGTGAAGTTCCTCAAGTTGAAGTAACCAAGCGGATTGTGCGGGTCTTTATACGGTTGGCACCATACTGTACAGATCACAACATAAGATCCAAGCCACCGCGAAAATAACTCAGAAAATAAAAATATCGTTTCATATACCCAACCGATAAAATGAAATAAAAGAAAAAATAATTGCTACAGATAATTATTGCTATGGAGCTTCCAAGGTAATTAATAGAAATTAGGAAGCAAATGATCGGTATGAAAATTACGCCGGCGACCTCAGACGTCGAAAATGAATCAATTGGAGGGTTTTATTTACTGGTACAAGGGGCGGTACGACCGAGAGCCGTCATACTAGACGTCGTTGATCGTTCTGTTGGTCAAAGCCCAGCGCCGCCCTTCGGTATGAGCGCGGGTACGAGCGCAATCACTCATACCGCACACCGTCTTGAAAAAGTGGACTTTCTGTTTGTCGGGGCTGACTTTGCATACGAGCGCGGGTACGAGCGTGTCCGCTCGGACCGTACACCCTCTATCACTCTGGAGAGGTGCTCCTTCGTGTCCGGCAGGTAGTACGACTGTGGGTATGAGCGCAAGCGCTCGAACCGCAAGCCGTCTTTCGCTCTGGATCTTCTGTTCCTTGCGACCACGAGCTGGTAAGAACAGGGCTACGACCGGGGGCGGTCATACCATAAGCCCTTTTCTCTTCTCGAACTGCAGAACTTCATGAAATATTTTGTGCTCCCTCCTCATGTTAGACACATAGCAAATTTGCAATAAAAGTAAGAGAGCGTATACAATAAATTTTACCAACGAAGATATTTCAAAACCAACTCTAATAACAACTAATAAAAATAAAAATAAAAGTGCAAATGCAATATGAATGCAATTAGACACAAAGACGCAAAGCTACGAAAGGCACCAACGGACTTCCGGGTACCTCCCTAGCCATGCTTTCTTTATAGGTATATAGCTAGGATTCGGTGCTCCGTTAGGTCATCCACCCGGATCCCAAGGGATTTCAACCCCGAGTGTATGTCTCACCTCGGGGTTTCGAAACACCTCATAGCAAAGTACTGTCGGAGTCGTATTCGCTTACGGTGCATCAGCATCATATCTGGAAATTCATACTCACTCCTTGGCGAGCACCGATGCATCAAGCTGGGTGACCATTTCTCCTGATTTTTTTTTGCAATGAGAGGGTTACAGAGTTGTATATGTTTAAATTTGTAGCATGGCTACCATTGTCAGTGAACACCTCATGATATTCAATTGAAGACTGTGATTCACCCCTTTCCGTTAAAATTCCATGCACCATGTTAGAAACACAAGGAACCAATGGAAGAATAGCAGATTTACCAATGGAAGAATAGCAGATTTGCGTTCTAGCTCATCATTATGAATGACTTCAGTAAATTCATTTAGACAATCAAAGTCCACTCGAGAAGTTTCATCGAGGATTTAGGCATCATAAGATTCATTACTAGAACTATTTTTACGAAAATCCTACACTTACGGATAATAACTAACGAAGGGGACGTACGGGATTACGTGTTCGCCCACCAATCTCCCTCCTATGGTTTCAACCGTGGGGCTCCTGATTTCCAATCAGCTGATGCCATGTCAGCCTATAGGTTCTAATCCGTGACATTGAATCCGCAAGTGTAGCATCTCTCCTATTTTTATTAGAAGAGATCATACAATTTTGGAGTAGAAAATTACTATGCAGAGCGGAAGGGTTCGACGGGTGATCATTCTGTTCTTCCTCCTCTTTACTACATTTTTCTTTTTCTAAACACATCTGATCAAATTCTTCCATCGGATGCTCTTCTACTTCATCTATATCTTCTTCACTTCTCGAAAGTGATTCCACACAATTTTTATGTCCGGCCTTGGCATAAGACTTCTTTTATCCACTTGCTGGGTGGTCATCAAAAAAAGTTTTAAAACAATAGTGCAAAATCTATTGCATCTCACAACACACTTTTAAGTTGAGGTGCCGTTATCCCTTGGAGGTGGAATACACCTTGAGTTAGCACCTTCATTGTACCTGCAGTGAGTACGAATTCCCAGACCTCCTTGCTAGCATTGCATTTAGGATTATTATTGAAAGAAGGTATTAAGCGGTGGGGCTCGGCCTTACACTGAAAATTTAGTTTAGCGGATCCACAATGATCACAAGTTTTTGGATACGAATTACATAATGTGAATGCATATTCAAGCACATGATCAAGCAGTTCTTGTGTCTTCGTATCTCTAGTTGCTAAGTATGGTAGATTCATGCCTTTATTTTCTTTTATTGCAGGTTTCATCTATTCATTGAGAAATCTTGAAAGATATGATTAGTAGTTTTTAAATAATTTTTGGGTAAATAGCAACAGACAAAATAAACTATGTGTGAGCGGGTAAGTAATAACCAAGCGCTATACTCCCCGACAACGACGTTAAACGATGCGTGATCTTCTGCAAGTGCACAGGACTATTGTAGCACTTTCATAATAAGTAAGTGTCGAACCAACAGAGAGCGGAAAGGAAGGAATTACAAACTCCACAAATATGTTGTCACTGAAAGATCGAGGATGTCGCCTGGGGGGGGGGGGGGATAGGTGCTTTAAAAATTACGATTAGGCTTGAACAAATGTGGAATAAACCTAGCGGTTAATTTGTCAAGCACAAAACCTACAACAACTAGGCTTACCTATGTGCACCAACAACTTATGCTAAGCAAGATAAACAACTAAGTGATAGCAAGATATATGACAAGAAACAATATGGCTATCACAAAGTAAAGTGCATAAGTAAAGGGCTCGGGTAAGAGATTACCGAGGCACGCGGAGAAGACGATGTATCCCGAAATTCACACCCTTGCGGATGCTAATCTCCGTTTGGAGCGGTGTGGAGGCACAATGCTCCCCAAGAAGCCACTAGGGCCACCGTAATCTCCTCACGCCCTCGCATAATGCAGGATGCCGTGATTCCACTAAGGGACCCTTGAGGGCGGTCACCGAACCCATACAAATGGCAACCCTTGGGGGCGGTCACCGAATCCGTACACTTTGGCAACCCTTGGGGGCGGTCACCGGAACCCGTCAAATTGCTCGGGGTGATCTCCACAACCTAATTGGAGACCCCGACGCTTGCCCGGAGCTTTACACCACAATGATTGAGCTTCGAACACCACCAACCGTCTAGGGCGCCCAAGCACCCAAGAAGAACAAGCTCAAGGGTCCCAAGCACCCAAGAGTAATAAGCTTCTCAACTTGTAACTTCCACGTATCACCATGGAGAACTCAAACCGATGCACCAAATGCAATAGCAAGGGCACATGGAGTGCCCAAGTCCTTCTCTCCCAAATCCCACCAAAGCAACTAATGCTAGGGAGGGAAATGAGAGGAAGAACGAAGAAGAGAACACGAAGAACTCCAAGATCTAGATCCAAAGGGTTCCCCTCACATAGAGGAGAAAGTGATTGGTGGAAATGTAGATCTAGATCTCGTCTCTCTTTTCCCCCAAAAACTAGCAAGAATCCATGGAGGGGTTGAGAGATAGCAAGCTCGAAGATGGTCAACAATGGGGGAAGAACACGAGCTCAAAGGATAAGGTTCATTGGGGAAGAAGACCCCCTTTTATAGGTGGGGACAAAATCCAACCGTTATCCCCTCACTCAGCCCGCGCGACGCTGTACTACCGCACACGGCCGCGGTACTACCGCACAGGGTTGCGGTACTACCGCTGCAGGGTGCGGTACTACCGCTTGCACGGTAGTGACCAGATGAGGGCCTGTTGCACAGTGCAACGAGCGGTAGAACCGCCGGAGCGGTACTACCGCGCGCACCTACGGTACTACCGTAAGGCAGGTATCAACTGGCACTGGAAATGCACGGAAGTAAAAAATTACTTCCGCTGAGGTTGGAGCGGTGCAAAAATCCGGCACGGTACTACCGCTCACAGGGAGCGGTACTACCGCGTAGGGCGGATGTAAAAAATTACATCCGCACCTACTCCCGCATGCTTCAGCGTCAGGGCTGAAGGCAGCGGTACTACCGCTCACCAGGAGCGGTACTACCGCTGGCCCCTGTGGTACTGCCGCTCCCTTGAGCAGTACTACCGCACGCCACAGAGGCTTTAGCACTTGGCTGCCTTCATATCGCAGCGAAAGACAACAGAAGGATACAATAAAACCAGAACTGCCATAACTTCTGCAAATGAGCTCCGAAATGAGCAAACTCAAGCTTGTTGGATAGATAACGACAAATACTATCCAATAGCAAAGGCAGGGGAGGTATGCCTAAGATATAGAGGAATGAAACCTCCAACAGAGAAGAACCGGCATAACCTCCAACATCGAAAACATCGTAGAAGATGCATGTGAACTCCGTTTTCGATGAACTCGAGCTTGTCATGAAAATGACCATAACCTTCAAATCTCACAAGGAGAAGAACCGAACAAGAACCAATAAAGATGATGCAAGGATGCAATGGTTTGAGCTCTCTACGAACGATGCGATCAAGCTACTCATCAAGAGCCCCCTTGATAGTACGGCAATCGATCCTATAACCCGGTCTCCCAACTACCACCATGAGACCGGTAAAATAGAAAACCTATCAAGGGCAAACCTTTGCCTTGCACAAAGTCCACTTGAGCTAGATGATGACGATCTTGACTTCCTCAAGTTGGACCACCTTTCTTGATTGCGTTGGCTCGGTGAAGACTAGTAGATTCTCCACCATACTCCACTATGGGTGAGCCACTCTTCGGCACATCTTCACAAGTCCATTGACACAACAATGGACGGCAAGCTTCAAGCACTTGATCTCTTCGTGATGCTCCACTTGAACTTGCACACTGCAATCTTGATGACAATCACCACTTGATGTCATCCTCCATGGGTTGTATAATATCTTCCTCTTGACTCAAGTCCATGGAAACATACCTAACCCCACATAAACTCTCACGTAGACCATGGGTTAGTACACAAAGCGTAATGGACAATGCTTACCATACATGGGATCACTTGATCCCTCTCGGTACATCTTCTACACATTGTGTGTTGATCAACTTGAATCATTCCAACGCTCTTCATTTGGATGATGTCTTGAAGGTAAACATGAATGATCACACACTCTTCTTCTTCAAGACATGCTTGAAATAAGCTCAACACTCACATGACCAATCTTTGGATAATTCCTTAATAGCACCTTGGTCATCACAAACTCTCCTTGAAACCAACAAATGGACTCCAAGAAAAGCCTATGGACAAACCCTTCAAATATAACTCAAGGCAACCATTAGTCCATAGATATTGTCATCAATTACCAAAAACAAACATGGGGGCACCGCATGTTCTTTCAGTCACTTTCGCAGTTACATAGTTACACAAACCGCCATTAGGAAATAGTCTACTTTAGTTGGTTGCTAGGAGGAAAAACTAATATAGAGTATCGACTAAACTAATAAAGGACAGAAAATTAAAGGGGACTAAACGAAAGGAAGCTGTGCTTGAGTTGTAAACGTTCAAGAGGGATCCAGAGTCATGACCATATGTATTGTGCTGACAACACATGCTAGAGATGGTTCTATGTTCGTATCACTAATTCTACTTGATATGATCTCGCGTGGGCAGAGCCAATAAAGTACGCGTCCCTGCTCCGGTTACCACGTACACTTGTGCCACCACCATGTGTTCTCACTTAGGTTACCACAACGATGATTAAGGATTTCCCATGAACACAACATAAAGTTGTAGGGGTCTCCGTTACTACCTATTGCAATGATCAAGGACGAAGAGAGTTAGGCCCTGTCACTACCTACCTTGTCAACCAGCCTTGAAACCAATATTAATTCCCTCAAGTACACAAGGGGCTAATGCTGCACGAGCGCTCCTTACAACACCATGAGACAATCAACACAATAAAAAGGATGATCTAATCATGCAAAGGTTCATCCAAATTCTCGAGAGCAAGTACAACTACTCAAACATAAAAGAAGGGAGAGACAAGTTAATAGCTGGCACAGAGCCGGTGGAGGAGAGGAGCATGGTGGCGGCCTATGAGCCAATAAAATCCACCCTTTTTCGAAAAAAAACTACATCTGGTATTTTATTCCTGTGCCATGATTAGCGTGGTCAGATTCGGTTTGTGCCAAACTGTACTTGCGAGCAAAGTTCATGAACTTCTCCATTTCATTGTACAACTTGATGAATTAAAGGTAGTCCACGTGTCAAGCTTATGTATGCAATTCCTCTTAAAAAATTTGAGCAACCTACAGCTTAAACATTGCACGAAAATAAAATTCGGAGAACTTTCGATCGAAACTAACGAAGCGCTAATTCGGCCAAATTTCAAGAAGAAAAATGTGAATGGAATTGAACTGTATAATTCGGATATAAATGCATTTTTTACCAGGCAAAATCTAGAGTTGTTGGTGGAAGTAATAATTTCCCACGTTGAAAATGCCATGCAGGTGGAGACACGGCATCCATACAGCGCACTCTGGCCGACATATATTCACATAGGACTACACGATCATTTACTACACTGTTGCCTGCGTGGCAACTTTGACCATTTGTGGCAGTAGCATGCAGTCGACAAGAAGAACAAGGGAACTTGCCAACCGGCTGGTCTCTTCTTTTCCCACGAGTAATACCACTGTTTCTGTTACCCTATAAATGACGCAGAACTGAGAAGGCTCAGGAGCGGCCAGAGCATGGAGCGTTCTTCTTCTTCTTCATTGGCACTCACACGCCGTGTGGCAATGGTGGCTCTGATCCTGTGCTGTTTCTTGGCATGCTCGGTGGCGGCCCAAGGTAATTAGCAACTGATCCGCTGTCTCCTACACGGTTTCTCCTCAGTAGAAAGTAGTAACATTTCTAGGCCCCACGGTCTTAATTATGTGCATCTAGTGGCGGATGCGTTGATGACCGACATGATGTACATGAATGCAGTGGCTCTGCACAGAAACCATCAAGGACTAAGCCCTCCGCCGGCTGTTGTCAAGATGGGCAACAATCCGGGTGGAGGGTTGCCGAGTCCAAGACTGCACTGGTGGGAGATTATCACATGATACCACCATTCAAGTGCTACCATGATACTAGTTTGAAAAATCCAATTTTAGATGTGTCAATTTTTTTTGAAAAACTTTGTGAATGTTCATCACATGTGTGTCTACAACACCTAAAAAATTCAGATCAAAATACGAAATACACAAAGAAAAATCCAACATAAACAGTGTCAACAAAGTCAAAAGGATGAATAGTGTCAAAAACGACACTATTCACATCTAGATTTGTCTTTTTTGTTTCTCTTTGTGTATTTCACATTTTGATCTGAATTTTTTAGGGGATGTAGACATATATGTGATGAACATTCACAATATTTTTTTGAAATTTTTTGACACATCTAAAATTGGATTTTTCAAACTGGTATCATGGTAGCACTTGAATGGTGGTATCATGTGATATTCTCCCCTGCGCTGGTCTGGCACTCCGCCGGTGAAGTCGGGACTTACACCCCACCGAAACACCATGCAGACCGTCGACCCTTTCGCATGAAGCATGCGTGTAAAATTGAATGTAATAGTTGGTCTTCGTAGGATATCCAATGACAGAGCTTTTCAATGTGACTTTGAAGAAATATTATTTGGTTACTTCAAAAAAAAATATTCGCTGATTTGCTCGTGCAGCGCGATTAGCCTCATCTAACTTGGTTTCTGCCAGAATGAAACCTGCGAGTGTCAAGTTTATGAACTAGTCCATTACATTTTCTGATTTCATGAACAAACGAGAAAATCAGTATGCCAAGTTTTATACCTTTAGTGCAACTACACTTTAAATCCACAATAGCTGCACCTCAGTCGCCTGCAAACAGTATTTGGGTCAATTGATTTTGGACGAATGAAGCAATAGCCGCCGAAAGGAAGGAAGGAACGGCCGTCGGCTCACCGGAGATCTCAGGGTGGCAGGCGACCACGGTATCTATCTTTGGGTGGTAGGAAACCCCAGTATCTATCTTGGTGGTGTTAGGGGGTTGCAGATTCGCCGAAAAATCAAGAGGTTCGTCGGAGTTAGAGGGATGGCCAGGGGCGGCGCCAGCACGGAGATGGGGAGAGGTTAAGAGGAGGGCGGGGCGACGAGGCTGGCACAGGAGCGTCGTCAGCAGGCGGCCCGGCCGGTGGTAGTAGGCAGCGCGATGAAGAAATCGAGTGTGTGATCTGTTTTCAAGGAGGACAACGATTGGAGGAAGAAGACGTGACCAGAACTGTTTGTTTGTTATCCAATGGCTCAAGTTGATCGTGGCAAATCGACTAACTAATCCCCTTTAAATTTATCTAGCCAGCTAGCAACGAAAATATGAACGTCCTTTCCAGCGAAATATCGCTCGCAATGCTTTTAAATAAATTGGAACTTGTAGAACTTTCAATCCAAATTGTAATCCAGAGGCTAAGCGTTAACCGAATGATTTCGTGGAGAAATAAATTAGCTTGACGGCCATACTTTTTCCGATCGCAGAGCCGTTGGATTGATGCACGGGACGCCATCCTCATTGACTACACCCCACGCAACAGAGATTCCCCGCGTCCGACTCCCACCGATCTCGCTGCCACACCTCGTGCAGCCCCCCGCCTTCGCTAACTGCGCCCCGCAGCAATGCGCACCGTCACTCGTAGCATTGTCATGCCGGCCTAGCTCGTTGGCCCCACAATACCAGTCCCAGCTCCCTCGCAGCACCATTCCGCACAAATTGCAGTAGCCACTGTTGCCCTAGAAGCACCGACGATATTTCAGTATAACGGTTGCTAGGGTGATGGCTTATACGGATTCCCGTATAGAGTTCTCATAAATATTAAATATGTCCTTTTTAGTGAACAGAAATGTTTCATATGTATTATTCCAACTTCCAGTCTTCCATATCTAAATAACTAGCCCCTACTATTTCAGAAAGAAAAAACTAGCCCCTACTAACCTATTTCTCTCAACAAGCAAGCATGACACTTCATCAAACAACATGCATGAGAAAAGACTACCTCAACATGCAATCATTCATAGGAAAAGGTCCACCTAACCATTCAAACATGGATGAGATAGTTGATAAATATTTTACAACAATACAATAACCAAACACAATAAAACATATGTATTTTGCTTTTTAGGTACATATTATTTCTCTGAATATACATATTCCATACAATCAAATACCATTCAAATATTTGCAATATATTTCCGCAACAACTGTAGGATATCATCTAATTGTGGAAAAAAAATACAACAAAACTTTCATTATTTCCTCTACTGGCCAACTCCTTCCGGAGTGTGTGCTATTATAATTTTGGGCAATATTGTTAACCTGCCCTTTAGGTTTCTACCAATTGAAATGACAACATATTATTGTTCTGCCCTGGTACACTAGGTAGTCAACCTTCTATATTCTGCAAATGTGGCACCCAATGATATCCTACGGTACTAGAATTTCCTACGCACCTTCCCCGTGTGACATGACAGTATTAGACTGCAGCAAGCCAGCTTTTGCCCTCTTGAATCACCAGAAGAGGTTGTGTTCATACTCAATGCACTAGTAGAAAACGGCCCATTTGTCCCGGTTCTAGAGGCCCATTAGCCCCGGTTCTGGAACCGGGACTAAAGGGTCGGGACTAAAGCCCAAAACCTTTAGTCCTGGTTCACTTACGAACTGGGACAGAAGGGGCTCCACGTGGCCGCTGCGGGGTGCCCAGGCAGGAGGACCTTTAGTCCCGGTTGGTATTACCAACCGGGACCAAAGGGCATCCACGCATGAGCATCTGGAAGGAGCTAGGGTTTTTGTTTTTTATTTTTTGAACCGGGGGGGGGGGGGGGGGGGTTAGGGGGTTTTGGAGGGTTAATTTAGGGATTTCATATTGTGTTAGCTTGCTAATAGAGAGAAGTGTCCTCTCTTTCTCCGTGCTTGGTCGACGCTAGCTACTATATGTATAGAGAGAACTCGACACACTAGCTAGTAAGCAAATGAAGGAACCATTAATTACACAAGATCGTCAAGAACATATACAGAGAGGAGTGACCTCTCTTTCTTCGAGAGATTGGTCGAACAACAAGTTTTCGTATATCTATCCGACGCTACTAGCTACATATATACAATATAAGATCTCTTACAATCCCTAGCTAAAATCTCATGTCTATATCAATTTCGAGATGGTATTCTCCGGCTTTATGTATGACGTGGTCAAGAAAGAATCCCGCCAATTCCTCTTGAATTGCTTGTATGCGATCATGTGGTAGGAGTTCATCCCGCATCTGCCACATCTAATTTAAAGAAGGGGGTCAATACATATATATATGAATGAAACTCAACACAAATGATGGTAATAAAATAAAATTGTCAAGATTATTGCTTACGCACTTCATATTGTTTATCAGACTAGCCCCGCTTAGAGTCCGTCGCGTTGTAGATGAACTCGCAAACGTAGTATCCACATAAATCATTCCCGGCTTCCTGCCACAAGCACTTTACGAGAAATAGAGTTCAATCGAACTGATAATCAAGCATGATAAATGGTATTGATGAAAATAGAATCAATGGGAGATGCGCGGAACTAGGTAGTAGTACTTACTTTCGGGTGTGTAAATCGCAGCTCCCTCGGCAGTCTCGGAACAATTGCGGTGAACTCTTTCCAAACCCTGCCAGACAAAGAAAATAATTACTTGATCAAAGCATGATAAATGATATCAGAAAATGAACAAAGTTGCCGATATGGTGCGATAATGATCGTTTGAACTTACTTCTGGAGCATTTCAGTCATGTCCGCATAGTCCTGGGGATCATTTCGTCTCGAGTCTAAGACGGTTACTACTCCCCGGTCAATCTTAATCTCTAGCAGAATAAAGTGAAAACTGCGCACGCATGCATAACTCATCAATTACATTACTATAACCTCGAGTAATAAGGGAAACCGAATATGCACAAGACAGTAACACTCACTTGAAGTTGTAAGGAAAGAGTATTTTATCTTTGTTTTGATTTTTAAGCAACGATTTTAGCAAGTTGTCCTCGGTATCTGTGACTCTATTTTTAACCGTCCATTCATGTATGATATTTGGGTTAATGAACCCAATGTCATAGATTTGTACTTTTCTGCATTCGACGATCTTCAGTCTACATAATATTGTGAGGATAATTATATATACATGCAATGAAAGAGCTGAGCTATATATAGAGACTTAATTACAGAAGTTGTACTTACAGACAGTAGCAAGTCATGAGTGTTTTGTCGAGGGCCTTTTGATTGTATAACTATAATAACTCGTCAAATTCAACAGACAACAGATCCATTCCAACGAGGTCGTGCTCCTATTTAATTCTCAGTGTCAAAGTATCCTTGCCAGACTCCCTGCAGGTTTTCATGTACCATTCATGGAATCTCCGCATCATCGTTGTTAGAGGAGGATGACCACGTTTGACGAGAGGCTTCCCGTACTGGTATCTGAATTCGTCCACCTCCATTGTATCAAACTCTACATCATCGCTCAGGTAATCAGCAGGATTTGTACCGGGCACCATCCCCAGATGATTAGCGACGATATCGCTAGACACCTTGAGCAGGGGGCATGATTGGTTCGCCTGTTCGCCGAGATGGGGAATTTTTTCCCACTTCTTCGTTCTGCTAACCTTGCATGACTGCAAGTACTTCCTGACCGCTCCACTTGCTTATATGTCCTTTCAATAGTGCGCTCATAGTTGGATTGCGGCGGAGGCGGTGGTGGTCGCTTCAGGGCATCGATAGTGCGCTTCACTTTCACCGGATCTATCGTTTCCTTCGGAGGTGGAGGTTTCCGTGCAAAATGTTCATGCACTTCGGCAGCACTGATTTTCGCGTTTTCCTCATCTGTCCTCTCATATGGTAACTTTTTCAGAGGCTTGAGAGATGGACTGTATCTGAATTGCTTCTCGCCTCTGCTTGTACTGCTAGCCGCCGGAGCGGTGGTGGCTCTCTTCCGCCGTTGCTGACGAGGCGGAGGAGGAAGCGGAGTGCCCTCACGTATCAGAGGAGGCGGAGAAGGAGGCGGAGTGCCCTGATCACTCGCCGGAGGAGGAGGAGGAGGAGGCGGAGTGCCCTGACTTGCCAGAGGAGGAGAAGGAGGAGGAGGCGTCATGTTTGGAAGCTTGATGTACTCCTTCCACCATAGACATGTACCCCTCAAAGCATTAACCAGCTGATTCTCCCCTTCACCTATAGGGTGGTCAAGCTTCAGCTCCTCAAATCCCTCCATTATTTTATCCACCGTCACAACAGCATAGCAATGTGGAATCAGACCGCAGTGAAAAGTTCCCTCGGGTTGAGGAGGTGCAACAGAGCCGACAGCCGCCTTCAAAGTCAGGTTCTGTCATTTCGTCATAAGCTCGCAATGTTGAGCCTCCGTGATAGTATCCACGGGGTAGCGAGGAGCCGTGGAATCAGGCTGAACGAGCTCCGTGGAAGCCACGCTGCTTCTCCGCTGAGATGGCGGGGTAGCTTCTGGGGTAGCTTCATGCCGCTGAGATGGTTGGCCGGCAGCTGCAAGTTCCTCTAGCTTTACTAGTCTTGCATTGAGCTTTTGCATTTCGCTCAGCTCCACTTTCCTCTTTCTCTCCCGGCTTCTGTAACCACCTGCGCCGGCAAACCCAACCACCCACGGAACGGAGCCTGCTGTGCCTCGTGTTCGTCCAGGGTGCTCAGGATTCCCGAGGGCCTCAGTCAGCTCGTCCTTCTCTCTGTCGGGAATGAACGTCCCTTCCTGCGCTGCGGTGATATAATCCTAAAGCTTCTTCATTGGTATTGCAAGTTGCTCGTCCGTCCAACGGCACTCCCCTGTTTCTGGGTCCAAAGTTCCCCCAACCCCGAAGAACCAAGTCCTTGAACAGTCTCGCCAGTTCAATGTCGCTGGTTGGACCCCTTTAGCAAGCAGGTCTTGCTCAGCTTTGTCCCACAACGGCCGGGCTTTGAGGTAGCCACCTGACCCCGTGTGATGGTGATACTGCTTCTTTGCATCATTTTTCTTGTTTGTCTCTGACATTTTCTTACTCTTGTCCGATGTCTTGTAGGCCATAAATGCGGGCCAGTGATCTCTTATCTTCTCAAATCGGCCGGTGAATTCTGGAGTCTTCCCTTTGTCGACAAACTTTGTGTTCAACTCTTTCTTCCACCTCCTGAATAGATCTGCCATCTTCTTAAGAGCACACGCCTTGACCTTTGGCTCTATAACTGGCTTATCCGGATCCTCCTCTGGCGCTAGGGTGAAATTTGCCTTCAGCGAGGTCCAAAGATCATCTTTCTGTCTATCGGTGACATAAGAAACTTTAGGGTCGTCGTCCTTAGGCTTATTCCATTTTTGGATGCTGATCGGGATGCTGTCCCTAACAATAGCTCCGCACTGAGCAGAAAATGCGTCCTTGGTCCGCTTGGGTTCGATCGGTAGGCCATCGTCCGCGAGTTGTGTGATCGTGAACCTTTCATCCTTGCGCAACCTTTTCTTCGGGCCTCGTCTCATTACGTAAGTTTGACTCGATCCGGAGGGCTATAAAAGAAGAAAGAAGCGTTAATATATGTACATACCAAAACAATTAATGCATCAATTAGTCAACACAGGCTCAATTAATATATATAGCTCACCGGACTTTGCAACAGCTCCCTCCTCCGTTGTTCGTTCACCGGAGCCGTCACCAGAGCCGTCATGATCATGTCCTTCCTCCTCCATTATTCGATCACCGGAGCCGTCATCCTCTCCTTCCTGACCATCGGTGTCGTTGAGAAACGACTAGACATCACCTCCGCCGAAGATTATATCCCCCAACAACTGTTCTTGTTCCAAGTCTCATTGTTGATCCGTAGTTTCTGCAAATATTACAACATGGCAATTAATATAGAAACATGAGAGATGGATATATTAGTGGCAAACATAGACCTAGCTAGCTAAACATAGACCAGAAATCATATTAGTGGCCTCGACGCTTCTATGGTTTGGGGTGGCCTCGACAACGCTTCTAGGGTTTGGGGTGGCCTCGACAATGCTCTTTTAACTTGGTAAATTTGGGTGGCCTCGACGCTTCTAGGGTTTGGGGTGGCCTCGGCAATGCTTCTAGGGTTTGGGGTGGCCTCGACGCTTCTATAGTTTGGTCGGGCGAGAGGGGGTTGATCGACGTCCCGCGGAGTTTTCTATGAACAAAAAAAAATACTACCTATCACATGACATGTCCGGCGACCGGACCGGACTGCCTCTCTCATGAATGTCCGACGTCCGGACCGCCTCTCTCATGAATGTCAAACAAGGGATTCTCTTAACCTTTAAGGGATTCTCTTAACCTTTAAGGGATTTAACAAAATGGCGCCATTCTGGATGTGCAGAAAATGGTCCATATTTTTCCTGATCTCATCTACCCTTCTATATGTCACGTTGTCTAGTGTCAAAGGATTCAAGAAAACCATGGCTTCATCATTAGCCGGAAGTAACAGGCGCATAATGGTACGAAGCTCTCCAAAATTGTGAAGAGCTTCGTAGCATCATACGCCTGTTACTTCCGGCTAATGATGAAGCCATGGATTTCTTCAACACTTTGACAGACAACGTGACATATAGAAGAATATATATATAGATGAGATCAGAAAAAAATTGGATCAACTTGTGCTCATCCATAATGGGGGCATTCTTGATAAATCTATGGCAAAATTCAAACTTTGACATATGATCAAATATTGTTGCATATGTCAAAATTCAAACTTTGACATATGATCAAATGTTGCATATGTCAAAATTCAAACTTTGACATATGATCAAACTTTGATAGATGATCAAATGTAGCGTATGTCAAAATTCAAACTTTGACATATGATCAAACTTTGATATATGTCCACCGCGATATAAAATGATACATAGACTTGTTCGGGCGAGAGGGGGTTGATCGACGTCCCCCCTCATGTAGAAGTTACCGGAGTTTTCTTCTAGTGGTTTGGGTGGCCTCGAGAGTTTGTCGGGTAGGGGCGGGAGGGGGTAGGAGATCGACAACGCTTTTTTTCTAGGGTTTGGGTGGCCTCGAGAGTTGGTCGCCCGGTATATCGAGAGAGGGGTGAACATTTTAGCTTAGTAACTTAGAAAAAAAATGTTATCGAGGAGGGGGTATATCGACCCCCCGCTCATGTCGAAGTTATCGGGGAGGGCGTATATCAACAACGACATACATACATGGAAAAAAATGTTATCGGGGAGGGGGTATATCGACCCGCCCCCTCCTGTCGAAGTTATCGGGGAGGGGGTATATCGACAACGTCATACATACATGAAACAAAATGCTATCCATCTATACATACATAGCCACATACATATATACATGGAAAAAAATACATATATGAACAAAATAATGCTCTGAACAAAAAAATTAATACATATATGAACATCCATACATTCATATAGCCACATACATATATACATTATATATATGAACAAAAAATTCATCATATAAAAAATGAACAAAAAAATGATATGAACAGAGCCGGGGCGGTGGCGGCTCACAGCGGGGGCGGCCGGCGAGGGCAACAGCGGGGGCGGCGAGGGCGTCGGCCACAGCGACGGTGGGGACGGGCCGGGGCAGGGGCGTGGCCGGGCGCACTCGGGGGCGGCGGATGGCGTCTGCTGGCGAGGGCGACGGCGGGGGCGGTGTGCGAGGGAGCCGGCGACGGCGTCGGCTGGCAAGGGCGACGGCGGGGGCGGCGCGCGAGGGAGCCGGCGACGACGGCGACGGTGGGGGCGGGCCGGGGCGCAGGGGCGCGGCCGGGCGCGCTCAGGGGCGGCGGACGGCGACGGCGTGGGCGGGGGACGGCGTCGGCGTGGGCTCGGGGGCGAGGCAGGGGCACGGGCGACGGCGACGGCGTCGGGGCAGCCTGGCGGCGTCGAGGAGGTCGGCGTCGTCGGGGGGAACTGCGAGATGAAAATGAAAATTTTTACAAGTGTTTGCTTATATACATGAAGCTTTAGTCCCGGTTTGAGGCACCAACCGGGACCAATTCCTACCTTTGGTCCCGGTTCGTGCCACCAACCGGGACCAAACGTCTCTGCTTCTCGCCCTTTGTGCTGCTGAAAAGAGACCTTTGGTTCCGGTTGGTGGCACGAACCGGGACCAAAGGTAGGAATTGGTCCCGGTTGGTTCCATGAACCGGGACCAAAGGGTGCATTGGTCCCGGTTCGTGGCACCAACCGGGACCAATGGCTTGCGCCTGGCACAGCCACGGTGCGGTTGGATGTTTAGTCCCACCTCGCTAGCTGAGAGGCTTCGGCACTTGTTTATAAGCACGGGTGCGCCATTTCTGTCGAACTCCTCTGAACTGCAGGCCTACGGGCCTAATCTCACACTGCTATGCCTGTGGGCCTACTGGGCCTGCTGCAGGCCTGAATACTGGCCCAACTTGCTGGGTTTCTAGTCGTATTCAGGCCGTGGTGACCCAGTAGGCGGCATTTTTTTCCTTTTTTTTCTTTTCTTTTTTGCTTTATTTTTTGTTTCTACTTACAGCTAAATACTTACAGTTTTTCACTGATTCTTTTTGCTTTTAGGTCACAAAAATTATAAATTTTCTGTTAGTGCCATTAGTTTTCAATTTTGAATAGTTTAAATTTGAATTCTTTTAAATTTGTGTGAATCACTAGTTTGTGAATAACTTTACTATAAAAATAGATTTTTGAGTGATTCTTTTTCCTGCTATTTAATATTACTGTGTTTTATCATTATATTAATTTGGTTTTTAATTAAATTTTATAAATGTCTTGTTTAATCAAAACAGATTTGTTTTTGGTTTGCTATTGAAGTTTCTAACAAAAAATTTTGTTATGAAAATTCTTTTTGCTATTAATGTTTTGAACAAAAATACTTTGATAATTTTAGTTGCATAAATTTTATATAATTTTAGTTTAAAAAATACTAGAGGTTTATAAAATCTTTTTAGTTGATTCCTTTTGCTATTAGATTTTCATTGAAGTTTTCTAGTTCATTCTTTTTGCTATTAGAGTTTCATTAAAGTTTTCTAGTTTATTCTTTTTGCTATTAGAGTTTCATAAAAGTTTTCTAGCTCATTCTTTTTGCTATTAGTTCATTCTTTGAGCTAAATGACCCTGAAATTGAAAAACACTTCAAATGAACTCTGAAGAGGTTGAAAGTTGGCATGGTATCATCATTTCACCCACATAGCATGTTCTAAAAAGTTGAGAGGGTTACGGCAAAAACTGGATGCACTTCGTGTACAAAACAGACACCCGCTTTCGAAGTATCAGGGTTTCGGACGAAAACGCATCTGTTACAAAGGGATTTCGTTTTTTTGAACTTATTTGAACTCCAGACTTTTTGTGTGTTCAAAATGAACCATTCAAAACCACATCATCAATTTTCAACCCTTTCTGACTTCATTTGGTATTTTTCATGCATTTACTGTTTTTTTAAGCTAAATGACCCTAAAATTGAAAAGCACTACAAATGAACTCTGAAAAGGTTGAAAGTTGGCATGGTATCATCATTTCACCCACATAGCATGTTCTAAAAAGTTGAGAGGGTTACAGCAAAAACTGGATGCGCTTCGTGTACAAAATGGACAATCTCTTTCGAAGTATCAGGGTTTCAGACGAAAACTCATCTGTTACAAAGGGATTTCAGTTCTTGACCTGTAACTGTAGTGATATTCTAGATCAAAGGCATCATCATAATAGTTGTGGAGAGAAAGTCTTCACTTTTTTTCGCTTGTGTCCTCTGCTTATTGCGCCGTAACCATGGATAATCTTCATCGTTTAACAGGGTGCTTGGGTCAGCCTTGACTTTGAAGGGAGGAATTTCATGAAACTTTTCATAATCTTCAGACATGTCTGTCTTGCCCTCCACTCCCACGATGTCTCTTTTTCCTGAAAGAACTATGTGGCGCTTTGGCTCATCATATGATGTATTCGCTTCCTTATCTTTTCTTTTTCTCGGTTTGGCAGACATGTCCTTCACATAGAAAACCTGCGCCACATCATTGGCTAGGACGAATGGTTCATCTGTGTACCCAAGATTGTTCAGATCCACTGTTGTCATTCTGTACTATGGGTCTACCTGTACCCCGCCTCCTGATAAATTGACCCATTTGCACTAAAACAAAGGGACCTTAAAATCATGTCCATAGTCAAGTTACCATATGTCGACTATGTAACCATAATATGTGTCGACCTTTCGCCTCTTGGTTGCTGCATCAAAGCGGACACCACTATTTTGGTTGGTGCTCTTTTGATCTTGGGCGATCGTGTAAAATGTATTCCCATTTATCTCGTACCCTTTGTAAGTCAATACAGTCGAAGATGGTCCCCTGGCCAACGAGTACAGCTCATCGGAAACAGTGTTTTCACCCATGAGACGTGTTTGCAACCAACTGCCGAAAGTCCTGATGTGTTCACATGTAATCAAGTCGTCACACTGCTCCGGGTGTTTGGAGCGCAGAATATTCTTGTGTTTATCGACATACGGGGTCACCAAGGTAGAATTCTGTAGAACTGTGTAGTGTGCTTGAGACTAAGAATGCCCGTCCCTACATATTATTGAGTCCGCTCCTAGCGTGCCTTTTCCAGTCAGTCTCCCCTCATACCGCGATTGAGGGAGACCAATCTTCTTAAGGTCAGGAATGAAGTCAACACAAAACCCAATGACATTCTCTGTTTGATGGCCCATGGAGATGCTTCCTTCTGGCCTAGCGCGGTTACGAACATATTTCTTTAAGACTCCCATGAACCTCTCAAAGGGGAACATATTATGTAGAAATACAGGTCCCAGAATGGCAATCTCGTCGACTAGATGAATTAGGACGTGCGTCATGATATTGAAGAAGGATGGTGGGAATACCAGCTCGAAACTGACAAGACATTGCGCCAAATCACTCCTTAACCTTGGTAGGAATTTTGGTTTGATCACCTTCTGAGAGATTGCATTGAGAAATGCACATAGCTTCACAATGGCTAATCGAACGTTTTCCGGTAGAAGCCCACTCAATGCAACCGGAAGCAGTTGCGTCATAATCACGTGGCAGTCATGAGACTTTAGATTCTGGACCTTTTTCTGTGCCATATTTATTATTCCCTTTATGTTTGACCAGAAGCCAGACGGGACCTTCATACTGAGCAGGCATTCAAAGAATATTTCCATCTCTTATTTGGTAAGAGCGTAGCTGGCAGGACCTTCATACTGCTTTGGAGGCATGCCGTCTTTTTCGTGCACACGTTGCTGGTCCTCCCGTGCCTCCGGTGTATCTTTTGTCTTACCATACGTGCCCAAGAAGCCTAGCAGTTTCATGCAAAGATTCTTCATCATGTGCATCACATCGATTGCAGAGCGGACCTCTAGGTCTTTCCAATAGGGTAGGTCCCAAAATATAGATTTCTTCCTCCACATGGGTGCGCGTCCCTCGGCGTCATTCGGAACAGATAGTCCGCCGGGACCCTTTCCAAAGATTACTTGTAAATCATTAACCATAGCAAGTATGTGATCACCAGTACGGACGGCGGGCTTCTTCCAGTGATCTGCCTCGCCTTTGAAATGCTTGCCTTTCTTTCGACATTGATGGTTGGTCGGAAGAAATCGACGATGCCCCAGGTACACATCCTTCCTGCATTTGTCCAAATATATACTTTCGGTGTCATCTAAATAGTGCGTGCATGCGTGGTATCCCTTGTTTGTCTGTCCTGAAAGGTTACTGAGAGCAGGCCAATCATTGATGGTTACAAACAGCAACGCATGTAGATCAAATTTCTGCTGGTCTTGCTCATCCCACACACGTACACCTTTTCCATTCCGCAGCTATAAAAGTTATTCAACTAATGGCCTTAGGTACACATCAATGTCTTTGCCGGGTTGCTTAGGGCCTTGGATGAGAACTGGCATCATAATGAACTTCCGCTTCATGCACAGCCAAGGAGGAAGGTTATAGATACATAGAGTCACGGGCCAGGTGCTATGATTGCTGCTCTGCTCACCAAAAGGATTAATGCCATCTGCGCTTAATCCAAACCATACGTTCCTTGCATCACCTGCAAAGTCCCCCCACTTTCTCTCGATTTTTCTCCACTGCAACCCGTCAGCGGGTGCTCTCAACTTCCCGTCTTTCTTACGGTCCTCTTTGTGCCATCGCATCAACTTGGCATGCTCTTTGTTTCTGAACAGACGTTGAAACCGTGGTATTATAGGAGCATACCACATCACCTTGGCAGGAACCCTCTTCCTGGGGCGCTCGCCATCAACATCACCAGGGTCATCTCGTCTGATCTTATACCGCAATGCACCGCATACCGGGCATGCGTTCAAATCCTCGTACGCACCGCGGTAGAGGATGCAGTCATTAGGGCATGCGTGTATCTTCTGCACCGCTAGTCCTAGAGGGCATGCATGTATCTTCTGCACCTCTAGTCCTAGAGGGCATACAACCTTCTTTGCTCCGTACGTACTGTCGGCCAATTCATTATCCTTTGGAAGCTTCTTCTTCAATATTTTCAGTAGCTCCTCAAATCCTTTGTCCGATACACCATTCTCTGCCTTTCACTACAGCAATTCCAGTGTGGTACCGAGATTTGTGTTGCCATCTACGCAATTGGCGTACAACCCTTTTTGTGATCCTCTAACATGCGATCGAACTTCAACTTCTCCTTTTCACTTTCGCATTGTCTCTTTGCATCAACAATGACCCGGCGAAGATCATCATCGGGCACATCGTCTGGTTCCTCTTGATCTTTAGCTTCCCCCGTTGCAGCATCACCGTATTCAGGGGGCACATAGTTGTCATCATCCTCTTCTTCTTCGTTGTCTTCCATCATAACCCCTCTTTCTCCGTGCTTGGTCCAAACATTATAGTGTGGCATGAAACCTTTATAAAGTAGGTGGGTGTGAAGGATTTTCCGGTCAGAGTAAGACTTCGTATTCCCACATATAGGGCATGGACAACACATAAAACAATTCTGCTTGTGTGCCTCAGCCACTTCGAGAAAATTATGCACGCCCTTAATGTACTCAGAGGTGCGTGTGTTACCGTACATCCATTGCCGGTTCATCTGCGTGCATTACATATAATTAAGTGTGTCAAAAACCATTACAGAACATCATGAATACAGAAGTGACCTAATTAATAGAAGTTCATCATCACATTAAAACCAAAGTACATACATAGTTATTATTGAACAACACATAGCTCTCCAGAGCATCTAATTAAACCATACATTGAAACTATGTAAAACATTTCAATGCAACAACAAATGCGATCAAAATCGCAAGTAAGTTAACAATTTATCCAACGGCATAATGATACCAAGCCTCAGTATGAATGGTATATTTTTTAATCTTTCTAATCTTCAAGCGCATTTCATCCATCCTGATCTTGTGATCATGGACGACATCCGCAACATGCAACTCCAATCTCATCTTCTCCTCCTCAATTCTTTTCAATTTTTTCTTCAGGTAATTGTTTTCTTCTTCAACTAAATTTAACCTCTCGACAATAGGGTCGGTTGGAATTTCCGGTTCACATACCACCTAGATAAAAACATCTATGTCACGTAGGTCGGCATAATTGTCGTAAACACTAAATGAACCAAATATTTATAAAAGATAATATATACCACATCCCAATCATAGATAGGACGAGGGCTGACGGAGGCGGATACCAAAACCATCGCACTATATAATAACAAACAATAATAAAAGTAAGAAAATTACACAAGTATCTATCTAAATCATACAAGTAAGAACTTTTTTCTTTTAGAAAGAAAATAAGAACAAGAGGCTCACCACGGTGGTGCCGGCGATGAGATTGACGCGGGCGATCGACGGTGGTGAGGACGGGGACGGGACAGGACGTACCGCCAAATCTAGACAAATCTTGAGGAAAATGGAGCTTGGACAAGGAGCTTCGAGAGGAGAAAGATTAAGTGTGGCTCAGGCATTTCGTCGAACACCTCATGTGCATAGGAGGTGAGCTAGAGCACCACAAAGCTCTCCACCGGCCGGCCAAAAAAACAGAGCACTCCACTGCTCTGCTTGCCGGCAAGGGGGTATATATAGGCATCTCATTGGTCCCAGTTCGTGGCTGGAACCGGGACTAAAGGACACCATTTGTTCCAGTTCCAGCCACAAACCGGGACCAATGGTTGTGGGCTAGGAGCGAGGCCCATTGGTCCCGGTTCGTGTCTGGAACCGGGACCAAAGGGGCCAGACGAACCGGGACCAATGGCCCACGAGGCCCGGCCGGCCCCCTGGCCTCACGAACCGGGACCGATGCCCCCTTTGGTCCCGGTTCGTGGGTGAACCGGGATTAATGCGCTTACCCGGCCTGGACCAAAGCCCTGTTTTCTACTAGTGATGTATACTCTTCTATCTATTTGGATGTACCTCCGATCCAGCTGAGATCGCAACTCTTTTTTTAATGAAAGAGGGGCCACCCATTCCGATAGAGACAGGGTTGTAAATTAAACCTAGTTGTTAGTTTGAGGTCGAAATATGAACTTTTCTCATCAGTTTTTCTGTACAAGGATGACATCAAAGTTCATAAATTGTAGGACACATTGTTGACACACGAACACGTCACGTGTACCCTCGACGCCGGGGGTGATGCACCGCAGCTCATGTCGAAGGAGACCCGACCAACAGCGCGATACGCAAGGCAGTCGGCGGGCTCTTTTGCAGACCCGAAACCCCACACGCCCGGGAGGGACCACGTTAGGGAGTGCGGCGGCTATGGGCTGCTCGCCCCTAGAGCCTCGGGACTCGCAACTCTCCAACACGAAGAACAACGAAGAACGAGAGAGAAAAACGATGGAAGGATAAAATGTAGATGAAAAAGTAGTGTATTGATTGTTCGATTGTGTGTTGTTGTTCAATCGGCCGTCACCCCTTAGGTATATAAGAGGCGGATGGACTTCCCGGGCAAGGAAAGGTTAGAATTCACGTTAAAAACCCTAGTTTGGGTCCAACTCGGAATCCAACTTTCCAAAACGGTTTGGTTTGCAACTTGTGGCAGAAAAATCCAAAACCCGGACAAACATCCCCGGAGTGTCCAGCCGTCCTCCGAGAAATCCAAAACCCGGATGATCATTCCCGGAGTGTCCATCCATCCTGATGCAACCACGCATTTTCGGCTCTAACTTTTGCATACGAACTCCGATTGAGACATTTTTATATCAAAATCTTCCGTTTCGACGAGACGCACAACTTTCGTGTTGAAACTTTTTCCATCCGAGGCTAGCTATATAATCATTTGAGCCTATCTTCAGCTTCTGATCGGATTGGCCTTCACAGTTTCCACCCCGGCAAGCTTTTCCCGGCAAGATTTCCACCCCGGCAAGTTCTTTGCCCGGCAAGCTTTTCACCCGGCAAGCTTTTTGCCCGACAAGCTTTTCACCCGGCAAGCTCTTTGCCCGGCAAGTTTTTCACCCGGCAAGCTTTTTGTCCGGCAGCTTTCCACCCGGCAAGCTTTTCACCCGGCAAGCTCTTTGCCCAGCAAAGTTTCTGGCTGCACCTTCCGGGTCCTTTTTGTGGCAGTAAACGACCTCGGATGAAAATGTGCCCAAAAGCAAAGTTGACCGTTTCGACGTTACGAACAACTTTCATGTTGAATGTTTTTCGACTCGAGGGAAGCTCTATTGCATTCTGCATTGTGCCAAAATCAGGTGTCAACACATGCCCCCCTGTTTTTCGGCAAAGCTTGCATGCCGAAAAATAAATTGCACCATGTTTGTTCTAAGGACGATGTCAACACTCCATCGGCCATCTATATTTCTCAGGGCGATAATTATGTATCGGCCATGTTTATGCTAAGGGCGATAATCATATATCGTCCATTGCCTAATCAGGCTTCTTGCCACACACTCGGGTGGTACTTCTTCAGATATCTGCCATTGAGAGCTCGAGGTAATAATACTCCTTGCTTGGATTCCACCAAATATGAATTTCCAGGAACTACCCTTGCAATCCTAAAAGGACCTTCCAGTTTGGAGACCACTTCCTGAATTTTCTATCTCTAGAACCAATCGGCAGAATCACTTTCCACACAAGATCGCCAACCTGAAAATTCTTCAACTTGACCTTTTTATTGTAAGCTCTTGCTAACCTTAACTTGTCTCTTTCTATGGCTTCCAAAGCAGCCAAACATTTATCGGCAACTTCATCAATGTTTTCCATCATCAAATTGTAAAAGTCCACTGCTGATAAATCATTTTGTTTGGCTATTCTCAAAGCATTCAAATTCACTTCCACTGGTAAAACAGCCTCTTGACCGTATACTAGCTCATACGGAGTTACCTTTGTAGCACCATGCCTTGAGATTCTATGTGCCCATAAAGCTTCAGACAATAACTCATGCCATTTTCTTGGATTATCCTCAATCTTCTTTTTGATGAGCTTGATCAATATCTTATTGCTATACTCAGCTTGTCCATTAGCTCGGGCATAATACGGAGATGAATTGAGCAACTTTATGTTATATGATTCGGCAAATTCTCTAACTTGATGTGACATGAAAGATGAACCTTGATCTGTAGTCAATGTCTGAGGAATGCCGAATCTATGAAAAATGTGCTCAGTTATGAATTGAATTACCTCCGTATGTGTCATGTTCTTGAGAGGTACTCCTTCAGACCACTTGGTGAAATAATCGGTTGCCACCAACACGAACCGATGCCCCTTCGAGGAAGATGGATGAATTTGCCCAATGAAATCTAAACCCCATCCTCTAAAAGGCCACGGCTTGATAATAGGATGTAACATAGCAGCAGGAGCCAATTGAATATCACCAAATTTTTGACAAGCTTCACACCCTTTATAATACCTGAAGCAATCATTGATCATAGTCGGCCAATAAAATCCAGCACGTCGCAATAACCACTTCATCTTGGGAACCGACTGATGAGTACCACAAATGCCTTCATGTACCTCTCCCATAGCAACTCTTGCTTGGTCCTCGTCCAAACATTTCAAAAGAACATCTTCAACCGTTCAGCGATAAAGACCACCATCTCTTATTGTATATTTGAAAGCCATACGCCGAACAGTCCTGTCCACCCTTTCACTCGGATCACGCAGGTAATCCATAATGGGCTTTCTCCGGTCATGACTTTCACCTGCACTAGATTTTTTGTCAGTGGCCAAATCAGTAGGCTCTGGTTCGGCCTCTCCCATACTAGCAAGACAAGACATCGGCCTCTGAGAAATATGAAACATGCCATGATCAACATGATAGCCGGATGCTTGTTGTGCCAACTCATTTGCTCTCCAATTGTCATGTCTAGATATATGAGCAGTGCTAAAGTAATCCAAAGTACAAATTATATCTAGACATTTATCAAGATAAACATTAAGTGATTCATCAAAACATTGAAAGACTTTGGATATTTGTTGCACTACTAATAACGAATCACCAAAAGACTCAATATGTGTAGCACCTATGGCAAGCAACATCTCCAGGCCGAATAACAATGCCTCATATTCGGCTTGATTGTTTGTGCAAAAATATTCTAAGCGGCATGAGGCTTCAAAAACAGCACCATGAGGAGATATATAAACAATACCAACACCTTGGCCACTGCTACAAACTGAACCATCAAAATACAATCTCCATGGTACTAACGAGACAAGGTTTATATCAACATCATGCTTGTCATTAATCCGATGCTCAACAATAAAATTAGCAACGATTTGGCCTTTCATGGATTTTAGAGATTCATAAGCCAAATTATATTCAATCAAAGTATAAGCCCACTTGCCAATTCTACCACTAAGAATTGTCCTACGCAACATGTATTTAATGACATCGGTTTGACAAGCTACTATGCATTCACTCGGCACCAAATAATGTCTCAATTTTGTGCAAGCATAATATAAGCATAGGCATAGTTTTTCAATAAATGTATACCTTGTATCGGCGTCCAATAAACGCCTGCTCAAATATGTAATAGCATGCTCTTTTAATTCGGTTTCTTGAGTCAAAACAGCACCAATAACACCTTCTTCTGCTGCAATGTAAAGCTTAAAGGGTTCCCTATGGTTGGGCGCTTTCATCACTGGAGGCGTGCACAAATAGTTCTTGATCATATCAAATGCTTCTTGCTGTTTTGCCCCCCAAGTGAAATCAACATCATTCTTTAACCGAAGGATAGAAGTAAATGCATCAACTTTCCCCGACAGATTAGCTATGAACCTTCTCAAATAATTGACCTTGCCAAGGAACTTTTGCATATCTCTCTTGCATGTTGGAGCCTCCACTTTCTGTATAGCCTCTATCTTTTTGGGATCAATCTCTATGCCATCTTCATGAATAATGAAACCCAAAAACTTCCCAGCCGACACGCCAAATGCACACTTCAAAGGATTCATCTTCAGTCCATATTATTTCATTCTTTCAAAAGCTAAGCGCAAATCGGCTAGATGAGATTCGAAAGCATCCGATTTGACAACAATATCATTAATATAAACCTCAAGTATAACATAAAGTAAATCATGATAAAATTAAATTCATAGCCCTTTGATACGTGGCACCGGCATTTTTTAATCCAAAGGTCATCACTGTCCACTCAAATAAACCAAGGAAACCAGGACATCGAAAAGCTGTTTTGGACATGTCCTCTTCGGCCATAAAAATCTGGTTATACCCCGCATTACCATCAAGAAAGCTAATGACCTTATGTCCAGAAGCATCATTAATAAGCATATCAGCTATTGGCATGGGATACTCATCTTTAGGTGTAGCTCTATTCTAATCTCTGAAATCAATGCACACCCTCAACTTGCCGGAGCCTTTTTTCTCTACAGGTACAATGTTAGAAATCCACTCAGCATACCTACAAGGTCTAATGAAATTAGCTTTAAGCAAACGACCAATCTCTTCCTTGATCCGGTCATATGTTTTTGGGTTAAACTTTCTGGCCGATTGTTTGTACGGTCTAAAACCAGCCTTTATAGGTAACCGATGCTCCACTAGCTCTCGGCTTAAACCTGGCATCTCATGATATTCCCATGCAAAGCAACAAACATATTCTTTCAATAGCTCGATCAACTTAGCTTTATGATCAGCTCTTAAATTTTTGTTTACAAATGTCGGCCTAGGAATTGAACAATCTCCTATGTCTATCTCTTCTAATGGATCGGCCGACGTAAAACCTTGTCCTAATTTGTCCATATCATCTAACTCCTCTATAGACTCATACATATCGTTCTCATTGGACCGATATTCAACAAGACGCTTTTGCAACCAATCTGAGTTAGAATCCATTTAAATACATCATACCTTGGAGCCGATTACCACCAACCGGCTTTAAAGAAACGGCCAAGAAACCACTTTTTGTGGCGCTAAGAAAATCAAATTCTGATAAGTCGCGTCCCGTCAAGCAAGTAGCATTGGGATGCTGCCAATCCACCGATGCATCGGCCAAAGCAACACAAGCCGAGTTATCCGCATGAATGACTTTCACCTCATCATCAACCCACTGGATCAAAAACTGGTGCATAGTAGATGGCACGCACTGGTTTGCATGAACCCAATCACGGCCCAGTATGACGTTGTAGTTACCTTGCACCTCGGCGTCAAAGAATGCAGTAGCCAAAGTTTTGCTTCCCACCGTAAGCTCCACATACATTACACATTTGGCTTCAGTTTTCTCTTTGCCTTCAAATCCATTAAGCACCATGTTGGTCTTTATTAACTCTTCGTCACGCAGCCCCAATTTTTGGAAGACCGAATATGGCATAAGATTCACCACAGCACCTCCATCGACAAGCATTCTAGCAACCGGCGATCCATTAATATGACCTTTAAGGAACAACGGCTTCAATTGTGTCACCGGTTCTTTTGGCTTCTCGAATATAGCATTTTTAGGACCAAAATCTAGCTGAGCTACTTCCCCTTCTTCATCTATAGCACGAAATTCAGCGGGTAAGTAATACACCATATTGATATCCATACCTTCGCGGACCAGTGTAGGCTCATAATCCAACATATCATCTTCCTCCTCGGGCGTGTTCATCGACTCTGAAATCTGTCCAAGCGAAGTGGAATCAATAGTTGATGGGGACGATGTAATAGCGGTGGCATCGTCCTTTCTTGGTGGTGTAGGTGCTGCTGTGACGGATGTAGAAACACTGCACCTTGTATTTGTTTAGGCATCCATACTTATTTTGTAGGTACCATAGGCCGAATGTTGTTGAACAATTTATCTCTCTGCTTCTCGGCCTCCTGTTCTGCCATCTCTTAACTTCTCATGCGCTGCAATCTCCTTTTTTATGCCTTGGTCAGACCTGAAGGACACCACTTGGGCTGAGTATATTTTGGATCCCTCGACTTGGCCTTGCTTGTGCTAGCTTCATGATCACTAGCCATGGGACCTTGCTGGACAACAGCCACATCTTTATTGGAACCAGCCGGATTTTCAAGAATAATCGGCTCTTTGATTGTCAATTCTTTAGTGCCTATCATAATAGTTTCAGCTCTAGTATTCTTCTCCTTTTGCTTGCTAGGCTCTAAAATTTCAGCACTTGGTGATTTAGCACGTCATACTTGCTTGCCAACCCTTTTTTGATTATCTTGCATTGGCCGATTAACACCATTGTTCAAACGGCCTTGTGTGGGATAAGAAAGTCTCTCATGAACGGGCCTCCTTGGTTCTGCCCAACCCGGATGAAAAGCATACGGGGCCATTGGGGGCTACCACCATCCTCCATTAAAGTCTCCCATGTAGTATGGCGCATAGGGGGGTGGAGGCATCCATGGTCCCGGTGCCCACGACCCATATGGCCTTGCATGATGCTGAAATTCTTCTCGAGGAGGTAACCTTGAGCGCTTCAAATTTGATGACTGGTTAGAGCTAGAACCGGCCGCTTGATTGGCATATTTGGACAACAACATATCAAAAGTTGGCTTGATTCTCTTGCGCTGCACCTTAGCTTCATTCGTCTTCCACTTGTCAACTTCTGGACTTTTCGGCTTAACAAATTTAACATGATCATCTTGCTGCACCTGTGGTTGCCCCCCGAGCGCAGGATTCTTGATGGTGATCTTGATCACTTCCTTGCGATTGGGTTGCTTGTCAAGCACAACCTGCCTCCCCAAGACCTTGCTGTCCTCCTTGCCTTTTCTGGGCTCACCAAACACAATATTATTCTTATTAGCTGATTCGGCTATGCTGGGCCGAATTAACATGTTCTTCCCCTCCAAATCCATGGTGTTAATTGGGAAAGGCTACTTATCAACTTGCATCTCAGAAAAATTCAATCGTCCGTCATTAATGGCTGATTGTATCTATCGTCGAAAAACATTGCAATCATTAGTGGCATGAGAAAAAGAATTATGATACTTGCAATAAGCGCGCCATTTCAGCTCTTCAAACGGCGGTAAAGTATGAGATATTCTAATAATATTGGCTTGTAACAAAGCATCAAATATTCTATCACACTTAGCAATGTTGAAGGTAAATTTCATCTCTTCATCACGATTCTTATGAATCGGCTTTAAATCATTGCAAGTAAATGGTTTGGCCTTAGATGGCCAAACAAATTCAGCAGCATAAATATCGCCCTCATCGTCCGAGTGCTCACTATCATACTCAACCATATTCATTTTTGGACGATCAGTTTTATACCTATGCATCTCTTTAAGATCTTTGCTTCGGCTTTCTTGAGCCAAAGCCCTTTGTAAGACTTGGTTGACATTTAAAAACTCATAGCCTTCTAGCCTTTCTCTAATGTGAGTTCTCAAACCATTAAGCACAAGATCAGCCAAATCTCTCTCAGTTATCACCAAACTATAGCATCGGTTTTTTGTATCTCTAAATCTTTTGACGTAATCGGAGACCGATTCATCATGCTTTTGTCTAACCGATGTAAGATGTGATAACTTAAGTTCATTATCGCCACTATAAAAATGATCATGAAATTTTTGTTCTAGTTGCGACCATAAACGAATAGAACCATGTGGTAAAGCGGCAAACCATGAAAATACGGTACCAGTTAAAGATAAAGAAAATAAACGCACTTTCAATTCATTTAGTGAGCCTGCTTCACCTAATTGTGCCAAGTATTGGCTAACATGCTCCCATGTGGTTTTTGTGCCCTCTCCATTAAACTTAACAAAATCTGGAATTTTATATCCTGGAGGGCATTGAATTGCATCAAATTATTCTGGATATGGCTTTTGCTAAATACGATTCCTTGGTAATTCAACTCCAAAATTCTCTCGGAGCATCTTAGCCATCTCCTCTCTAAGATTAGTTAGACCATCATCCACAGTGGACGATGAAGCTTGTGGCAGTGGCATAGGAGGAGTAGGGTTAGTATTTGCAGGTGCGAATTGTGGCATATATGCCGAATTGTAATTCGGCAATGATCTAACAGCGTTTGCACTTGTAGGTAGGGTTTGGTTCGGCGTCACCACCGAACCTAGCATAATCATGATAGGATTAATGGGTGCAGCAATAATTTGATTTGTTAGGCTAGGATAAAAATTCATCGGCACGGGAAGCGCCGATGAAATAAGTAAAGTTGGATTCGGGATTTCTGTGGTAACAGGCACACCAACATTACCAATAGATGATTGAGGCATACTTTTTTGAGCATTACTATTTTCCAAGAAAATTTGGCATAAAATATTATTGCTATCAGTAATGCGACTATCAATTTCATCCCATACATCAGGAGAGAAGGTACTACTCACAGGGGGTTTAACCTGTTCATCATGAAGAGGAGGAAACTTGATTTCTCCAACCGGAGTGATATTGCCTTGACGATCGTTCTTGAACTTAGCAAGGAACTCCTGCATCTCCTTTTCTTCACGTGCCTTCTTGTACTCCTCATAAGCTTGGCGATGTTTCTCCGATAACTCCTCAAAGTTGGGCTTGATTATGTTATCGGCGTTGATTTCTGAGGGCTTGGGAATCTTGTCGTTGCCAGACATGATGGATGATGATGATGATTGATCCCTGTCCCCAGCGGAGTCGCCAAAAAGTGTGTTGAAACATGAACACGTCACGTGTACCCTCGACGCCGGGGGTGATGCACCGCAAGGTAGTCGGCGGGCTCTTATGCATACCCGAAACCCCACACGCCCGGGAGGGACACAGTCAGTGAGTGCGGCGGCTATGGGCTGCCCTAGGTCGATTCGCTCACCCCTAGAGCCTCGGACTCGCAGCTCTCGAACACGAAGAACAACGAAGAACGAGAGAGAAAAACAATGGAAAGATAAAACGTAGATGATAAAGTAGTGTATTGATTGTTCGATTGTGTGGTGTTGTTCAATCGGCCGTCACCCCTTAGGTATATAAGAGGCGGATGGACTTCCCGGGCAAGGAAAGGTTAGAATTCACGTTCAAAACCCTAGTTTGGGTCCAACTCGGAATCCAACTTTTCAAAACAGTTTGGTTTGCAACTTGTGGCAGAAAAATCCAAAACCCGGACAAACATCCCCGGAGTGTCCGGCCGTCCTCGGAGAAATCCAAAACCCGGATGATCATTCCCGGAGTGTCCGGCCATCCTGATGCAACCACGCATTTTCGGCTCTAACTTTTGCATACGAACTCCGATTGAGACGTTTTTTATATCAAAATCTTCCGTTTCGACGTGACGCACAACTTTCATGTTGAAATTTTTTCCATCCGAGACTATCTATATAATCATTTGAGCCTATCTTCAGCTTCTGATCAGATTGGCCTTCACAGTTTCCACCCCGGCAAGCTTTTCCCGGCAAGATTTCCACCCCGGCAAGCTCTTTGCCCGGCAAGCTTTTCACCCCGGCAAGTTCTTTGCCCGGCAAGCTTTTCACCCAGCAAGCTTTTTGCCCGACAAGCTTTTCACCCGGCAAGCTCTTTGCCCGGCAAATTTTTCACCCGGCAAGCTTTTTGCCCGGCAGCTTTCCACCCGGCAAGCTTTTCACCCGGCAAGCTCTTTGCCCGGCAAACTTTCTGGCTGCACCTTGCGGGTCCTTTTTGTGGCAGTAAACGACCTCGGATGAAAATGTGCCCAAAAGCAAAGTTGACTGTTTCGACGTTACGAACAACTTTCATGTTGAACGTTTTTCGATTCGAGGCCATCTCTATTGCATTCTGCATTGTGCCAAAACCAGGTGTCAACACACATGTGTCTTATTACGAGGAGTACTTGACAAAAAAACTATCAGTTTTGGAGTTGGCATCCCATAGAACTACAACTTTCAAAATTTTGACCGAAAACTACCACTTTTTTCATAATTCGTCATTAAAAACTACAACTTTCGGTTGATGACCGTTTCAATGGATTTAAACACATTTATGACAAGCAGGACCCACCCATCAGAGCTGACATGGCAGAAAAGTCAACGCCGTTTATTTTGACCGTTATGTTGACGGTAATTACAGGTGGGGCCCACACGCAAGTATCAACCTCCTTCCTCCTCCCCTCTTTCTCTCTGGCATTTGAACAAGAACCTTGTGTGCATCGAGCGGAGCAGCTGCCCGTGCTTCGTGCGGTGCAAGGACGAGGTGCTCTGTAGCACCGCCGGTGTGATAGCACGCACGCCACCATTAATACTCCAGTTGTCTCAGAGCTATTAGAATTTGGAACCTAGGCTAATGATTGTCAACGCTGCCGCGCATGTGCAGGGTGCCGTGCGAGTACAAGGGCAAAAACCTCTCGGTGCGTGTCGAGGAGCAGAGCCGCGCGCCCGGCGAGCTTGCCGCCACCATCCTGTACTAGAGCTCGCCGTCACGAGCTATCCGCATCGAGAACACCCGCGGCAGTGAGCTGAGGACAAGCATTCCATGGAGGCGGTGGTGGCGACTGGTGAGCATCATCGGCACGCGGTGGCCGGTGGCAAAGAACGACCGCAAGTGCCCGCAGCCAGTGGCGGAGCTTGAAGCTCAATCCTGGGCGGGCGAAAGAGAAGAAAATAACTAGTGGGCATGTGTTCTAAGGCCTCATGGATATGTATTGTGTATACATTTTCAAATGTTGGGCCGGCCACAGCACGGGATGGCCCCAACGTAGCTCCGCCACTACCCGCAGCTGAGAGCAAGGTGGCTCGCAGGTGCACATCAGATGTTTGTTGAAATGCTAAAGAGAGAGGGGTGAGAAGAAGAAGGTTGATGTGGGCTTCACTTGTCATTACGGTCAATATATGGAGAATGAAGGGAAACTTGCCAAATACTACCAATATTTTGCTTCTACGTTCCCTATAAAAGTGGCGCGGAATCGAGAAGCAGCTCGGAGGACAAGGTATTGATCATGGCGCCTTCTTCTTCTTCTTCTTCTTCTTCTTATTCTCCTTCTTCTTCTTCTTCTTCTTCTTCTTCTTCTCTCATGCGCAACATCGCCCTCCTGGCTCTCATATGAAGTGCCTTGGCATGCTCTGCGGTGGCACATGGCACGGCCGATCGAGCCGACCGAGATATGCTGCTCATACATGCGTTGCATCTTTAATTCTACAACATTGATTCAATGCACACTACCAAATGATTGCCGATGACGATGTTACATAGTACTACTGTATGTGACATGTGTAGTCGCTCGGGGCGGAAGCCGTGTGCCTGTTCGTCCTCCGGCACCACAGTTCACGTCGCCGGGGCGACCGCGGCAGTCATCGCTCACTCCACCGCCGCCGTATCACTGTGTGCCCGTTCGTCCTCCGGCACCACAGTTTGCGTCGCCGAGGCGGCCGGGGCAGACATCGCTCACTCCACCGCCGCCGTATCACCGAAGAAGACGAGGGCGTTCGCACCACACCGGAAGACACTATAGGTTGCTTGTAGATAGCTCTGAATTAAAGATGATATCGACTTGTTTTGTCTTGGTGTATCAATGTGTGCGGCTGCAGCTACTAATAAGGCCTCTATATGATTTTTACTTCTTGGGTTCTTTGTGCTACCTTAGCATTTGATGAATAGAAGTTTTCCCGCAGAAAAAAGCATGTGTACATACCAGGTCTTAGTTGTACTCCCTCCATTCTAAAATAATTGAAATTATATATGCGTCAGCATCGCTTACGGACCGCATCCATTCACTCAAGTAAGCACATCACCAACACGCCTTCCTAAAATGGATATAGTATTGTCCGAAGACAATGATACCAGAGCCGGTCATCGAATGCTCGTCGTAAACGTCCGGCAACAAGACAAACAAATTTAGGCAAAATTCATGCAAAATTGACAGAATTAATTTATATTCAGACATAATTTACAATTTTACATAGACCGAACAATATTTGGTCCGCTGAACTAATAAAACCTAAAAAATGCTAAACTAGCTTGTAGCAGATGGTGACCTCGTGCACGCGGCCGGGCTTGCCAACGGCACCTCTGTCACCATCCTTGCTCGGCTGCTCGGGTCATCGTTGGACTGGTCTCCGGAAGGGTGCGGGGCGTGGCGGCCCTGCTCGGCTGCCTTCTGGCACTTGCGGAGGAACAACTTGGCTTCCTCCTGCGACGTGCATAGGGCTATAGTGGCCAACTCCCACACTGGCTGGGGAGTCCCCTGCGGCCGCCGCCGGTGGCATCGGTCTCACGGATGGGTCCATGGAGAGGAGTACTCTGGCGGGGGGGAGGGTTGCCGCAGGGCGCAAGAACGCAACTGTAGCGGATTGTGGGAAGAGACGGCAAGGCAGAGCGCTCCTAGTGGGACACACTGAATTAACTACGGTACTCAGTGCACCTAGTGGGATCCACTGTATCTATTCTGCTTGAATACACAGAATAAAAAATCAATCGTCCATTGTTCAAACTTTGACTATGGTACACACCTGGGCTTGTACGCGCGAATCACAACGCCAAACGACGTCTCTGTGGTACCAAGTAGGAACCGGTTCTGCTAGAATTTCATTTCCGGTGAATGCGATCAATCTATTTCTCAGCTAGCTTAGTTTTAGCAAAACCGAACTAATTTTAGTAGTTCCTCCATTCCTAAATATAAATCTTTTTAGAGATTCCACTGCAGACTACATAAAGAGCAAAATAAGTGAATCTACACTATAAAATATGTCTATATTCATCTGTATGCAGTTTCTAGTGAAATTTCTAAAAAGACTTAAATTTAGGAAGGGAGGTAATAAGAAAGTTCGAGTGGACAAATATGTATGGTAACTAGCAGAAGAGCCCATGCGTTGCGATGGGAGAGAAAATAACACACCCACTTAACCCAATATCCATGCATGACTCAAGACCCTAATAGGTCCATGTCCTTCATTTTCACATGGCATCACATTTGTGTTATCGACGGTGGCCTCAGTGCTCACACAATAAAAACGTGTTTGAATGTGGTCAGTCCTAACGCGTCTCTCTCTCCCCCTCCCTCTCTCTCTCTCTCTCCCTCTCTCTCTCTCTCTCTCTCTCTCTCTCTCTCTCTCTCGCGCGCGCGCGCGCGCGCACACTCACTAAGAATAAGATGATAAATATTTTGTTTTTCCCTGCGAGGTTTTTCAGAGGTGTGCATGATTTTTCATCGATGTTTTGGTCCTCTCAATCTAGTTTTGATGGGTGTTTATTTGTAATTCGGATCGCCGACGATACAAAAAAAAAAGAACCATGAACTATAGATTAAGTTTGCACCAAAAATATTATTTTATAATTATTTAACAGCTAAAAATAACATCATATTTAAATTCTATACATTTTTCTAATCAAATTTCATATATAACATGTTAAAATCGGAGTTACGGTTTACATGATATAGATAATTTTGTTCTAGATAAACTACGGATTGATTAACCAAAAAGTCAGAAGGTTTTCTCTTAAAAAACAAAAAAAATGATTCGGCTGACTTGAATATGGATGGCGGGTTGATTACCTGAAATTTCAGAGGGTTTTCTAAGAAAATGCAAAAAATGGTTTGGATTTGACTTAAACGTGTACTGCGGGTTAATTTACAGAAAATAAAGTGATTTTTTACAAAAATACGTGACGGACGACCAGAAGCACTCCGTGCTTTATTATTGTGTAGAGATGTAGAGATTAGGCCGACAATGTTTGTGCCGACGAGATGCATGATTGGGATAGCCGATAATGTTGACTTCGCTGGTTCATAGAAGACAGAAGAGGACCATCTTTTTCCTCATTACTTGTTGCTGTCACGAGTCAAGACTGCGGACCCAATGGCAGACTTTGACCCTTACGCGTCTTACACGAATCTCCAAGAGCAAGAATATACTAGCAAGCAATCCTCACTGTACTAGTCAGAGTGGGCCGTTATACCCTGCCGTAGTGCCACAGTTCCCTGTATACTCCGTCGCCGATGCCCGGGCCAACAGTGAACACTCCAGGTCCTGGATTCCCTAATCCTAGGATTCCTCGGCCATGTCCTTAAACCCCTATTAATGCGCCACTGCCACTGTCACCCGTTTTATGGCAACCCGGTGACTCCAAGTCCTTGAGTGCCCATTCCGCGGCCGCCCATTTTGGTGCCCAGGAACCAGCTGGTTACTCCAATTCCTTCAGTCCCTAGGCGGCCGAATTTCGTGCTTTGACTCTTTTAGCAAAGAATTTCAGGATCTGACACCAGTTCGATTTTTTTTTGAAATCTGACCCTTTTGCTACCGCCAGGGCGCTCGGCGGTAGGGTCAGGCAACCTACCGCCAGGCGGCCTGACGGTAGCAAAGACGGCCACAGCCGTGAACTAACGGCCAGCACGCCCCACCTTACCGCCAAGGGAGATGGCGGTAGGTTATGGGATCCTACCGCCGAGCTCCGTGGCGGTAGGGTCCTGGTGTTTTTGGCTGCAAACTTGCTGTAACCGTAAACGGCAAATCCCTGGCGGTAGGGTGTGAGAACCTACCACCAGGGTGCTTGGCGGTAGGGTCCTGTGGTTTTGCATTTTTGCAAGTTTTAGTGCTTGTTTTTTCCTAAAGTTTTATCACAGCAAAGATAACAGTATAGTATATATTTT
This sequence comes from Thinopyrum elongatum, assembly GCA_011799875.1. Classification (NCBI taxonomy): domain Eukaryota; kingdom Viridiplantae; phylum Streptophyta; class Magnoliopsida; order Poales; family Poaceae; genus Thinopyrum; species Thinopyrum elongatum. The sequence continues at coordinate 7,629,716 of CM022299.1, forward strand.
AAGTGCCTAAAATATGTAGATCTCACACAACATAACATGTATCACACTCGAGATATTAATAGCAAACGGTTTCACATAGTTTCACAAATAACACATAGTTCGACAACCCCAACTAACACAAGTTGTTTCGCAAAGCCACCTAACACAAGTAGGCCAAGACCGCAATTACTTGCTTCTTCCCCTCTTGGAGGTACGGTCATCGTTCTTCTTAGAACGAGTCTCATCAGCCTTCTTCTTGCGCCCTCCTCGAGGAATCGGTTTCTGGAATGGCGATGGACTCTGCCAATCCTTCTTTGGCTGATTCCTCTTCGGAAGCTGAGATGGTTGAGTTGGTGGAGGTCCGTAATCTTCATCGTACTCCTCCTCCCCATTGCTCTCCTCCTCCTCTTCTTCTTCATGGGCCTCCTCCTCCTCATCCTCCTCCTGAACCAACCTAGAAGACGAGGCAGCATGGCTCGATGAAGCGCTGTTACCCTGTGTGACTGCAGGATCATGAGCTTCAACCGAGCCAGCGCACCCAAGCAGGCCTACCAGCTTGCGACAACGCTTCACGAACTTCTGCAGTCACAATGAAACAAGGACATAATACTGATCAGATTTATGATTACAAATGAACAAAGAACATAGGTTATTTCTAGGCAGCTGAAATGTTACCTTCATCGTCTCCCTCATGCTGTTCCCAGAATCTCCGTTCCCGGGGCACGACATAGTGCATCCGAGCCATCAAAAATGCATCTGTTCAGCTCGCCGGATTGTGAAGGCATAAGTCAGTCACAATGACAGACAACATAAATTACATACAACCGCCAGTTCAAGACAGAAGAACACAACTTACCACTCTGTTGATTAGGGGTGCAAACTCCCTAAATCCACTCATGTCTCTGATGCTGGCCTGGTAGGCCTCTTCCTCGGGGGCATCCTCCTCCAGCTGCGCGATATCTTTTGTCGTCCACCGAGGCCTGAGACGAAGACGGTGCTTCTGGCCATCGTCGTACCACCTCATCTGTTGGCCTGAGACGAAGACGGTGCTGCAGGCCCTCGCGTACTGCTCCACCGTACCATCATCAGCATTTACCGGGCATTTCTTCCGGTAGTTCGGGAGCCAGGGCAGCGACACACCGGATGTCCGGTTACCCTTAGCGTCGGGGCAGTCACCGATGAGGGTGGTAACCCTCTGCTGCCAGTTGGTCCTCTCCACTCGCCCGGTGAGTGCATGACCCTCGATCGGTAGGGCCGTTATCATCCCCCAATCCTCAAGGGTCACCGTCATCTCCCCGCATGGGAGATGGAAACTATGCTTCTCGGGTCGCCACCGGTCAATCAAAGTCGTGAGAGCTGCGTGGACGAGCGTTGGCGGCTGACGCTTGAACTGAAGGAAATATACCCTAGAGGCAATAATAAAGTTGTTATTTATATTTCCTTATATCATGATAAATGTTTATTATTCATGCTAGAATTGTATTAACAGGAGAATTGATACATGTGTGAATACATAGACAAAACACCGAGTCCCTAGTAAGCCTCTACTAGACTAGCTCGTTGATCAAAGATGGTTAAGTTTCCTAACCATAGACATGTGTTGTCATTTGATGAACGGGATCACATCATTAGGAGAATGATGTGATGGACATGACCCTTCCGTTAGCTTAGCATAATGATCGTTAAGTTTTATTGCTATTGCTTTCTTCATGACTTATACATATTCTTTTGACTATGAGATTATGCAGCTCCCGGATACCGGAGGAATACCTTGTGTGCTGTCAAACGTCACAACGTAACTGGGTGATCATAAAGATGCTCTACAGGTATCTCCGAAGGTGTTTGTTGGGTTGGCACAGATGGAGATTAGGATTTGTCACTCCGAGTATCGGAGAGGTATCTCTGGGCCCTCTCGGTAATGCACATCATAAGAAGCCTTGCAAGCAATATGACTAATGATTTAGTTGCGGGATGATGCATTACGGAACGAGTAAAGAGACTTTCCGGTAACGAGATTAGGATTTGTCACTCCGAGTATCGGAGAGGTATCTCTGGGCCCTCTAAGACACACCAATTCTTCCAAGCTGTGTGCGGCGCCCCCCTCCATTGTTAACTCCTCCGGTCATATTCACGTAGTGCTTAGGCGAAGCCCTGCGCGGATCACTTCACCATCACCGTCACCACGCCATCGTGCTAACGGAACTCTCCCTCGACACTTTACTGGATCAAGAGTTCGAGGGACGTCATCGAGCTGAACGTGTGCTGAACTCGGAGGTGCCGTACGTTCGGTACTTGATCGGTCGGAACGAGAAGACGTTCGACTACATCAACCGCGTGAAACAAACGCTTCCGCTTTCGGTCTACAAGGGTACGTGGACACACTCTCCCCCTCTCGTTGCTATGCATCTCCTACATAGATCTTGCATGAGCGTAGGAAATTTTTGAAATTGCATGCTATGTTCCCCAACATGAACTGCAGGACAAAACCAAGCAGTCGGGCTCTCCTGAAGTACGGCGCGTAGCGATCGTCGTACTCCATCTTCACGGCATTCGCGTGACCCCTCATGCGTAGTGGCGGGAGCATCTGTCAAAAAGTGGACGCCAAAAGTTAGTATCTTAGTTTACCAATCCGAAAACTTTGGTTCAATATTTCGATCGTAGTACTTACCACTCCGTTCTCTATGAAACGGGCACGATGACCCTTGTCGAACTCGTAGTCAAGCATGGAGTACCGTTTGCCAATGTTGTCGGCAAGAGGTGCCCGCCTAAATAAAATTTCATAAACATAAGCATTATATGCATAAGCATAAATAAAAAAATAGAAACATGGTTGATTCATTCATACAACATTCATATATAACATCCACATGCATCATATATCAAAACAAATTGCTCCCCTCCAACATGCATCATATCATCATTTTTTTTAACAAAAGAAGTTATGAACTAGGGTTCATCTTGAGGGGTTCACCATTTTTACTCCAACAAAATCCACTAGTTGCATCATATAACATCCACATGCATCCTATATCAAACAAATATCTCCAATATTCATCATATCATAAAAAAAATTAACACAAAAAATTATGAACTAGGTTCATCTTGAGGGTTCAACATTTTTTCTCCAATTTACATCCACTACTTGCATCATAGCATATCAACATGCATCATCACATCACAACCAATTCCTCCAACATGCATCATATAAAAAAAATCCTTCAAAAAAATATGAACTAGTGTTCATCTTCACACAACCATACCAACTAGTGACTAGAGTTCATATCTAACACAATATAACATCTAGAATCAACCTAAATCAATCATAGGGTTAAAAAAATTAAATCTAGTTCAAAAAGGGGAGTGATTTGAATCCAATAATGCGACGAATCGGAAGCTATTTGACTAAAACTAATTGGAGGTTCGGAGGAGCTTACTTTTCTCTTTTCAGGGCCATCTCGATCCGCAAAAACGATGAAGAAACGAAGAAGATCGGAGGGGGGAAGTGGAGGAGATGAGAGAGGGGGCGAGAGAGGAACTGCCTCTCTGTTCTTGGGGGTTGTGGCGGCCGCACCAAATAACTGTCCGCACCCTACCACCAGGGTCCCTGGCGGTAGGATCAGATAGCCTACTGCCAGGACCAGCGGCGGTAGGGTGCAACGGAGGGTGATGGTGGCCGTTTGCGCTGCTGACGTGGACTAGTTTCCTACTGCCAGGCCCCATGGCGGTAGGCTATGTAAGCCTACCGCCGAGCCCCCTGGCGGTAGGAAAAAGGGTCAAATTTAAAAAAATAATCAAACAGGGGTCAGATCTCAAATTTAGACCACAAATGGGTCAAAACACGAAATTTTGCCTCCCTAATCATCTGCTGCCGTCAGTGCTGGTGCCGGGGACCACGCCATGTTATTCAATCCCTATTCATGTGCCGCCAATGCCGGAGATGTCGGTACTGACACCACACTGCAAGACACTGCAGCATGTTGTTAAGAACATCCGTTAATTACGCGTGAAACATTGTCGCTCTATATTTATTGTGTGTTATCTGTTACGTATGATCAATGATGGTGCTAGTTAATTGAGGTACTACTAAATATTACATCGCCTTGTTATAATCTTATAAAATTCTGGTGCGATTCAATTATTTGTTAAATATATATGGCATCCCGGTAAGTCCAGTCCAAAAGTGTTTCACATACTTTGTATGTTTTTTTTGGAGCATCTGTGCTCTTTGGTTGACGAGAAAGAGAGGCGAGGGGATAGAGATGCGACCTAGAAGACACGGGGGCATATGGCAGACAGCCAAGACAGTTAACGCTTACGTATAATCAGACACCCAATTTTAATCGTTTGGCGCTGTCCTCCCCAAAGGTGAATCGGTCCATTTCAAAAAAAAAGTTGAATCGGTCGGCTACTCGACTGTTCATCTCAGTACCATAGAGGCCTCCCCCTACTTCCCCTCTCACCGCTGCCGCACAATTGTCTCCATCAGGGAAATCCCCTCCATGGATCCAGCCACGACGGGGTTCCGCCGTACCGGAGCGGCTTGTGCGGCGGCGGCGCGGTGTGGCGCTCTTCCGTGTGTGTCGTTGGTGCTCCGAGATAGGGACGGGGGGAGGGGCGGTGCGACAGTGCTCGCAGCCGGGTGGTGGCACGCCCGTGCTCCGGCCATCAGTGGTCAGGGTGTTGCGTGTCGCCTCCTTCCGTGGTATCGTGGACTCGAACGCACAGCTGGAGCTAGTCTCCGACAGTTACTATCATCAGAAAGAATTTTTTGTCCAAATATTGACTGAGGGTCGATGACTTTGACCATGGGAGTCGTCGTAGCTCTTCATCAAGAGGAATCTTCCGCGCAGGAGCTAAGCTAGCAGTGAACTTACAACCTTCTCTGTGCATGTATATATAAACTACTGAGGTTATGCTCCTAAGGGAAGGCAAACTGGCCGCTTGCACAAGTCTGGCACACCTTATACACTGCTGAGTAGAGGACGATGGAACGCTCTTCATCTCCTGCCATGGCACGTTCCTTGGCAATCCTCGTTATCATATTCATATGCTGCTCCCTGCCATGCTCAACGGCCACACAAGGTTAGTACTTAGTAGTTAATCAGGTTAATGTATGTTTCGTGCACTAGTTCTTATATTCTAGGCCCGGATTCATCCAAGTTTTAGCACTTGTATAGTCGTATATAAATTTATGGTGTGCATATATGCAGTTCATCTGGATGGAAGCCGTCCGAGTGTTGCTCCTCCGTCGCCGCAGGGTGGGAAGCCGCAAGGCTGCGTTGGTAGATGCCATAACGGGCGCCCAGAGACCACATCTCGGGCGACCGCAGCCCTTACACCGCACCGCAAGACCCTGCAGTAGGCTATTCTAAATTGATATGTGTATATACGTATGACACATGCAAGTGTTCCGCGAGTCTTGGAAAGTTTATCATTGACTATTACGTACACTTTTTGCCAAGCGTGTGTGAGCATCTTATAAGTCCCAGTGTCTGGAAATGATTAGGAAGATGGTCTATGACAATAAATAAATATGAGGATGGTTGTACTGCTTTTATATATACTTAATTGTGAACTATAATTAATCAGTGTGTTGCATGAATAAACTGTCTATTTAGTGCTCCAAAATCCATATAGTAGGAAGCCATATGGACTATGGAGCCGAGTGCAGATTTTTTGTACCCGAGCTCCTTAAAAATTGAAAAGCATATTTGAAAGTTTCAGAAAAATCTGGAAAAAAAATCCATGGAACTTATGTGTGTTCCGCATGAACGTATGGAATTTCGTTTAAAAATATTGCTATGTGGGCTGTACGAAAAAATAATTCCGGCCCAACAACAAAATAAAGGGACAATTTTGGAAATACATATCTGTCTGTTTTCTGTATGCCACATGTAAAAGTATAATGTTGTGAAATTTTCCACATAGGTAGTGTATATATGTGTATGTGTGTTATTCTGATAAAAAATCGTTGTGGAAATTCAAATTTTGAAAACGAGCTCCCTGTAGCTCGAGCAACGTTGGCATTTTTCGTTATGGAGCCAGCCTATCTGAACAGTACTTGTCATTCCATTATTCCCAATTTGAGTCCTTTTACTTTTGGAGAAAGGGAATAATAATTAGCGGGCAGTAAATTCCCACCGCTAACCCCATGGTCAGAACACGGAAATATTTTTGGTCATGTGCCTTTGACTGTTTGACATGATGGAAATTATGAGAAGCCCCTCCTACCATCTTCCACAATTCAGGTGCCAGGATGACCATCGTCGTTGAATGATTTCTCACCCACGGTGTAGATGGAGATAACCAAGACAATTGGTGCAACTTTCAACTAAACAAACCAATATTCATCTTAGACCAATAAATTTTAGCTTACTTGAGAGAAGCTTGGTCTTGGTCTTGGCCTCCTTCTAGGCTAGCACCAGTTATTTATCCTTGTTCTCCAGTGCCTGCTTTATGGTTTCTAAAGAAATGGAAGTCCTGATCCTCTTTACAAGTTGGGCATTCTCGCTTCGAACATCTGTAGAAGCGGAGTTACTCGGATCAAAGGAGAAAGCAGTGTGCAATGACTAGCTAGAGGAAACAACTTACCTCCCAGGGCTGTCTTCTCCTTCTCCAGTCGGGCGCTCTTGTGTTTCTCCGCAACTAGGTCCACTTGGAGCGATGTCGCCTCCTTCTCCAGAGCGGCATAGCGGGATCCCAGCTCACAGGCTCTTTGCACCATACAGAAGACAATCAGTCGGAAAAGCATGGAGACAAAATCAACACCAATTACATTAAGTCCGAAACCACTCGGTTGACTTTGGAGTCGCGGTGAACAAGATCGAGGACAACAACACCCTGATCTACCTTCAGTCGGCAATGATGAAGATCCTATCCCTCGTCTCATCGGAATACCACTCAGTCAGCCGAGTACGGTCGAGCACTCCGAGTGCCTCACGACTGGAACAATTCTAAAACTACCACCGATAGCCTGCAATCGGCAGTAGTCTCGGGGACTACACCCAGTGGGTGCACTCAGCATGCCCCCACAGGAAAGTGACTCATGTTGATGAGCTAAAAAAATGGCAACCTACCCCCGGGCAAAGGAGCCAAAGAAGTTCCAAGACTACCACCAACTGATTCCAGTCAGCAGTAGCCTCGGGGACTACACCCAGTGGATGCACTCAGCGTGCCCCCACCAGTCTGCAAGCACTCGGGAACGCCCCGGCTAAACCCGAGTGGAAGCGACAACAACGAAAAGCATAAGTTCAAGACTACCGCCTACTGTTTCTAGTCAATGGAAGCCTTGGGGTGCACTCAGCGTGCCCCCACTAGATCGAGATCACACCCGGTGGGTGTGCCCTACGCAAACCCAGGAAACCCTACCGCGGAGAATGAAACGGAAAATTCAGAAACTTCGGCTGAAAATCTTACTCACAATGGTATTTACTCGGATGTTGGTCTGCAGCGCCTCGCTGGCATCGTAGGCATCCTTCAGCCAGCAGCACATCAGCCCCACCTGAATCAGGACCTCTTTGTTCACCCCCACTTGGTCTTCCGGGACATGGTACAAGGGGACAGAAGGGGATATGGGGGCCTAACCCCAATGCCCCAATCCTTTTATGTCTCTGATGAAATCGCGCGCCGAAACACACTGTGCAGATCTCTGGATCGATGGCACGCGCAGCAGAGCGTCGCGCAGAGGAGCCGCGACACATGGCAGATTTTGTGGGCGAAAATTAAGGCATCATGCCCCACTTTCCCCACTAACCCGCGTCGTTACCGCTTCCCCATGCGCACGCACAAATTCAAATCCTGAGATTTCCGGGGCAAATCATTCCGATTGATTACTCATAGTCCCTTTCCTAAGGGACGTCCGTTAGTCTGACTGACCACCCTCCATGGGAACCCGTGCACTCGGGTATGTTAAACACCCGACTGAAGTCCTTTTCAGGATCTCTATGAGACGAGCTTGACGCCCCTCCGCGGGTTTACTTGGCCCTTTCATTAGGCTCCAAGGCGCATGACTCGTAAATTTGGACCCGTAGATGGCCTGCACTGGTATTCCCCGGGGATAAGGAGTGGCGTCTCTCTAGAGAGTCAGACCGCGCACTGGCGTCGCCACTCGGGTCATAATGGCATGCCCTTACTCAGGCCTCAAGTCTATCTCCTCCGAGAGTCAAATGAATGCCACCAGATTTTTCTTGGCGATCAACGACACTCGGCCATCCGAGAAAACTTATAGTCCAGAATCCGCTATGTTTTCGTCTAAGTAGCAGCGAACCACGACTCGAAAACATATTCCTAGTGCCCCCGAAGTAGTCAGACTTAACCGAAGGCTCGGTTCGTGTGCCCTACGAAACCTCAACCGATTCGGGGGCTAATGATGAGTCACCTATTATAGGTAGGGTCAAGAACCCATCATATGGGGCCCACCTGGAGCTCACACCATCATTGGTAGGTCTCCAGACCATCTTAGCTTTCGAATGCACATATCAGGAAGTCCACTCGGACACCTCGACAACACTCGGCGACCACTCTTCAGTCGGCACGACCACCGCCACTCGGACAAGGGAAGTGGAGGGACGGTGTGGGAGCTGCAATGGTCGAGGAATCCTAAGTCACCCATAAAGTAGAGTCATGGCTACCGTTACCTGTAACTGTTGTAGTTGTGGCGCTTTATATCAGTAACTGCCATAGTAATGAGCATTAATTGCCCCAGCGATGTGGAGACGTTGGAGCTGCGGCACACTCTATATAAGCCGCACTCCTCCTCCTCAGCTGGGGTTAAGCAACTTCTGTAATTATATCCTACAAGAAAAACAAGGCTCAAGGCATGAGACGTTGGGCAATTACCTTCGCCGAGATAGGCCTGAACTTGCTAAACACCGAGTGTTACACCTGCGTCGTAGCTAGGCTCTGCCCCTCTTTCGTACCCCTAGTACTCATTGTCAGGATCGTAACCCCGACACCGCCATCTGTAGACGTCACCATGGCGCCCAACGGCGCCACTGCTCTACGCTCGTCCATACAGACGCATCCGTCACCGAGACTCAGCTGCATCATGCTGCCAAGATCCAGCGTCGTCGACGCGGTAGATAGAACTCCGCTCCTCCTGCCAACCTCGACACCGTTGCCACTGCTGGAGCTGACACACTGAGCCCATCACCCACAGCAACTCTGCGCCGAACACCCAAGCCTACCAAGACGGAGTCTCGTCACACGTTTGTTTCTTATATTAATATAAGACAAATTATCCTCAAGGACGGCAGTTTCGAATCATCAAATGTGTGTTGTTGTGTGATGTTTTCACCGATATTCCTTTAATTTGATGGCCACGCATTTAAAAACAAATCAGAAGACTTTGACCGGTCGCTAGGGAAAGCAAATTATAAAACGTGAACATGCAATGCATGTCGAACGTGGGCACACGTACGGAGTCGACAGACACCACTCGGTATGACTTTGACTGTCGTACTCCAGCGTGCCTGCTTAGAACAAGAAGGGAACTTGCCTACCAATGATAGTACTCTCCTACGGTCCCTGCAAAAGAGAAGAGGAATCTAGGGACAGGGTATTGATCATGGCCCCTTCATCTTCTTCCCTCGCCCGCACCATCGCCCTCCTGACTCTGATATGCTGTGCCTTGGCATGCTCCACCGCGGCACAAGGTACTTTGTACACACATTCATCTTAATTCTACTGTATTGGTTGTGTGCACACCAACGGAATGGTGGTTGATGATGTGTCTAGTTGCTCGAGGGGGGAGCCGTGTGCCGGTTCGTCCTCCATCACAGCAGTTCCCGTCGCCAAGGCGGCCAGGCCAGGCGCAGCTCGCTCCACCGCCGCCTTCATCACCGATGAGGCCGACCGCGTTCATGCCGCACCGGAAAACACTACAGGTTGTTGGCCCCTAGCTCTGAGTTGGAGATGAGGTCGTTCTACTTGTTTTGTCCCCGGTTTTTATTCCCCCGCCGCCATCGATGGAGATGGCGGCACTTGCACCGCACCGCAGGACCCAACAGCATGCTGTTAAGAATGTCCGTTATGTTTGAAACACTTCCGCTCATGTATATTGTGGTGGATGTACGGTTCCATGATGGTGCTAACTTGCTAATTAATTAAGGGCGGGCACCCACTTAATTTGTAAAATCTCACTAACATCTCTTTGTAATTGGTATCTGATAAGTATCGAACGTTCCGTACAAGCACATGGCAACTTCAAAAGCTTTCGACAGCAAGTTTAGTGACACGAGGATAACAACTTTAGTTGCCAAGCATGGCAACTTTCATGCTTTAGTTCATTTTTTGGCAGAAAATTGCTGTGCTTACCACCTAACTTGCCATCATCTTGTCACTAAACTTACCGTCGAAAATGTTCGGAGTTGTCATGTGCTCGTATCAGAGCGTTCGGTACTTATCATAAGCATGTCTTGTAAGCTGGCAAATCCAAGAAGTTTTTCTCCTTTTTTCCTGTCTAGGTGTGACGCCGACAAGCTGCATGATCGGTATAGCCGAAAGTGTTGACTTCGTTGGTCCATAGATCCATACAAGAGGAGGATCTTTCCAACAGTGCTTGCCACTAATTCATTGTTATCAAGCTAAAACTTCCACGATGCTGTTGACGTAAGGGATGACTTTGACCATAAACGAGTCTCCAAGAACAATGTAGCCTAGCAATCCTCACTGTAGTAGGAGCGCGCGTAGGTGATTGTAGTGTATTATTTGTGTTCACTATAAAACAAGGCAAGCATACACAAAGAGAACACACACGAGAAGCTGTCACAGGAAGAACACATCATGAATCGTTCTACATCTCCTTGGTCCTTCATCCTGTGTCAGGCGAGCGAGCGCGCGTGTTGTATTCTCTTTCTCTCCTCATAAGCATCACATTGCCCTAGGGATTACAACTATAGCTCTCAACCCCTGCGTCGCCTCTCTCTGGCGACACGGGGGGAACCCATCCGCCGCAGCCTCCTTCCCACCTTCCTCCACTCCCTCACCTCACCGCCGCCTGAGAAGGCCGCCGGCGAATCCCGGTCATGCTCCAGGGAGGGTGGCCGCAGGGTATCTCTCCGCAAGACGCAAAGGCGCATCTAGCGTGTTGGTACGGCGGACTAGGGCGGGCGCACGGTCGTGGCTCCGGCGCGGGCTGGCGAGGTTCTGGCGCGGGTTGATGTGGCTCCGGTGGTCTGAGCGGAGGGGCGGCGTGTCGGTTGGCTCGTGGCGACCTCGAGCATCGCAGGATCTGGCATTCCCTCAGGGGCGCCTACAAGGGGATCGCTGATCTGACGATGGCGAGGGGCGGCGCGGTCACTCGAGGCCGCGACGGAGGTGCCAGGGCAAGATGCACGTAGATCTGCAGGGGATACCGCGTAGAACGCGCGATGTGTAGAGGGGCGGCGGTTCACGGCGCATGGTGTGGCGAGGTCGCGCAGTGCGCGTTGGCCCGGTTCAGGCTCTTTGGCCGGGGCGTCGGCAAGGCGCGGTGCAAATGCGGCAGGGCGCGCATCTTGGGCTGGTGGCTAGGGGCGAACCCTCTCTACACCATGTGCCGCCTAGTGGCGGCTCTAGGCAGCGACCTACAGACGAGGCATCTCTTCCATATGTGGTGATGAGGTTGCAGCTTTGGGCTGTCGAGGTGGAGGAGACGCGGGGATGCAGCGAGGGAAGTTGGGCTCCCGGAATGGCTGTCGACCGGAGGATTACGAGGGCTGGGTGAAAACACGTCTCTGGCCATGGCCAGAGCATGTCAAGGTGGCATCTGTGGACACCGTAACATTCTTGAAGGGGTCAGCAAGATGCTCTCTCTTCCTTTGCGAGGGACAACTCCGGTGGAAACCCCAAATGCAGAGGGTCTGTCGATGGCGTTGTTTCACTCTCGAGGACATCGATTTTGGAGTTTAATCCGGACATAGGGACCGGTTTGTGTGTTGGGAGACTGGTGATAGTCATTGGTGTGACGGGCTTCTGTGGCAACGATGATGTGGTAACTGAAGTTAGAGGCATTGCATTGGTAGTCGGCTCTTCTCCGGCGTGTTCATGGGATTTCCTCGGTTTGGTTGTTGTGGTGAAGTTGGAGCTACGGCGGCGGGGCCCCTGTGGCAACAATGACAGGCAACATGGTGCTCCGTTCGGTGGTCTTCCATGAAGCCAGTCTTGCATAGTTCTCCTTTGGATCTCTCCTTCCGAGTCGGAGCTGCGTCGCCCTCGATGCGGGTTGCTCAGTTCTGGCATGGAACTTCATGTGTTCCTACACAGCCTCTGCGTTGAATGTTGGATCGACGTTAGTCCACAGCGAAGTCAGAGTCGCTCGCTCGGGGATTAGGGATGGCGATGACAGCTGTTTGGGGAGAAGTGATGACGATGACGATTGTGCGCTAGCTTGACGAGGTACTCTATGGAAAGGTGTGTGTGGGATATCTGGGTGTGCCGCCCAGCGGTTTGTGACGGTTTCCGCCTGATTTTCCATTGATTAATTGGGCAACTCTCTTCTGCTTAATTAATGATTGAGGTAAATCTTTTACCTCTGTTTCAAAATAAGCATCATATAGTGTAGTGGGAAGAACCCCGGAAATCCATTGGTGCTCTCGGTAGCGGGCGCTCCTGCACGCGAAAAATATATTTCAAATTGTGAAAAAATTCCAAACAAAAATTTGGCGCATACATCTCGACATTATATGTCTGCACATCAAGTTTCAGAGAAAACCGACATTTTTTATGGCTTGTGTAAAAAAAGACAAAAGGATGTCTTGTGAAAAGCATTTTTAACACCGGATTTTGTCTTTTTCACACATGACACATAAGTTGTCGGTTTTTCGCGAAACGACCTTGTGAGCATGTACAATATCGAGATGTACGCACCAAGTTTTTATTTGGAATTTTTTGGCATTTAAATATATGTTTAAACATATTTTAATCACTAGAAGCGCGCGCTCCCATGTGCCAAAACGTCGCTCTCGAAGAACCCACTGTATATAGTTGTCTAACTCGATTAGCATTATGAGACTAAAGATTCCATTTTATCCGTCCACTAGCAGTATTAGTTGGGCCTAGCCCAAATATTCTAAAAGTTCCACGTTAGCATTTGTGTGTGGTGTCCTGGTTTACAAGTTTTCCTCATTTTGTGTCATATTTTTATCATGATTTTAACTAATAAAATATAAGTTATACATAGAAAAAGTAATATTATTGAAGACTACATTCAACTACAAATCCAGTACAACAACAACAAAGCCTTTAGTCCCAAACAAGTTGGGGTAGCCTAGACAAGAAACCCATAAGATCTCGCGCTCATGGCTCTGGCACATGAATAGCAAGCTTCCACGCACCCCTGTCCATAGCTAATTCTTTGGTGATACTTCAATCCTTCAGGTCTCTCTTAACGGACTCCTCCCATGTCAAATTCGGTCTACCCAGACCTCTTTTGACATTTTCCGCACGCTTTAGCCATCCGCTATGCACTGGAGCTCCTGGAGGCCTACGCTGAATACGCCCAAACCATCTCAGACGATTTTGGACAGGCTTCTCTTCAATTGGTGCTACCACAACTCTATCTCGTATATCATCATTCCGGACTCGATCATTCCTCGTGTTGCCACACATCCATCTCAACATACGCATCTCTGTCACACCTAACTGTTGAATATGTCGCCTTTTAGTCGGCCAACACTCAGCGCCATACAACATTGCAGGTCGAACCGCCGTCCTGTAGAACTTGCCTTTAAGCTTTTGTGGCACTCTCTTGTCACAGAGAATGCCAGAAGCTTGGCGCCACTTCATCCATATGGCTTTGATTCGATGGTTCAATTCTTCATCAATACCCCCATCCTCCTGCAGCATTCACCCAAAATATCGAAAGGTGTCGTTCTGAGGCACCACCTGCCCATCAAGGCTAACCTCCTCCTCCTCACACCTAGTAGTACTGAAACCACACATCATGTACTCTGTTTTAGTTCTACTAAGCCTAAACCCTTTCAATTCCGAGGTTTGTCTCCATAACTACAAATCCAGTAATATACTTTTTATGATATGCATTACCATTTTACTAGTCAAATTTTGACCCAAAATGCGATAAAAATAATAAACCCAGGCAAAGATAAGCATATGCATGCAGTAGCTGCTGTCGACGGAAGCCGTGAGCCAAGGAAACCTCCGCCGCTCGTGCACGGCCCCGAGGCGTCTCCGATAGTTCTAACTCCAATTCCATGGCCTCCAATATCTTATAGTTCGCCACGACCACCACCGGCAGTAAGACCTTGCAGCAGGTTCATTAGATGTCTTTTTATATTAACTAGTCGTCAACCCGTGCACCTGCACGGGCTAGCTATTTGATTTGCACACTGAATCATTAAAAAGTTATTCTTTTTTAAATCATGCATCAATGAAAAGCTATATAGAAGAGAAAGAATTGGTATAAGCTCTCTGAAAACCAAGTAACATGGGTGTGTTAACATAGGAAACCGATATAATCTAATGTTGATATCATTATATATCTTTTAGCTGGGACTTGGGACTCCTTGGAAAGTAAAGATGCACGTTATATTAAGGGGCCAATGGTTCAACAAGATGTCTAGATAAAAAAAAATGTAACCATACTTGACCTATAGGAAACATGAGGATTGGTTAAGTTAGTTCATGGCATATTTGTGGCTGAACCAAGTAAGATTTCGTGAACCAATGTACTTGATATTTCATTTGCACCTGAGAAAATTGCTAATTGCTTTATATGAGGAAATGAATTTTGATACAAAAAATCATTTGAATTCTAAATCATGGACATCTTATCTTAAGAGGAAAACTAAAATCACAGGAAAAGAACCTAGCAGTGCATACTCCTATAGGAAGTTGTTTATGCAACGGCTCATATAAAATGTAGAACACCTTTATAATGGGATCCTAAATCAAGGAGAAGGAAAAACATATACAGTACAAATAAACTGATGCTTAGATCTGAGTTACATAAGGAAGTGTAGAAGTACCTGTTAGATATATCGCTGGGATTATGCAATTGCTAATCGGATCTTATCTAATACACATGAACACTATTTGATTTGATGCGGAAATTAGTGGACAGTACTGTGTTTATACCTCCGTTTGAAGAGGCCATCACGGTGGAGGAAGTAGAGTCGGATGACGAACTGTAGCAGCATAGCAGGTCACTCCGGCACCTCGCCGGAACAAGGCTAGGTCTTCACGTCAACGTCCAGCGCACTACCGATTGGATTTGGAGTAAATTTCGGAGGGCACTGTTATCCTAATCGATACCACGATCAAATAGGTGTAGGGATGCCCTCCTTTATATATAGCGCTGTATATGATGTGGGACCTAACCATAATCGTAATTAACCCCCCAATCACAGGCGCAAATTGCTAATTACTATTAATTAGTGTTAATCCCATAATTACCTAATGGGCCCACTTTAACTTATGGTAATTAACATATTAACCATTTAATCACTTAATTTTCTAACATTCTCCCACTTGATTGAATGGTTAATATCATTAGTCCATACTTCAACAAAGGGATCACACCAAGATAATGTATTCACAGCAATAGTATAATCATTACTAGAACCCTAGAATCTATAGCGTAAGACTTCATTTCGGAATGGATAATTATTTATGGTTGGGAGTCTGTATGGGCATGCATCCATACTCCCTACTTATGGTCCTAATAGTTTGTTTCTTTATTAATCATTATGTGCACTTAGTAAGCGAAACAAACTTCCTTATTCCAGGTTCAAATATTGAGATCTCATCATTTTAGTTATCCCAATAGTTATAGGCTTTCCATTAGACCCATGCTAGCAATATGTTCTCGAAAGAGATTTGGTGGCAAGCCTTTAGTCAGGGGATCAGCAATCATCAATTTAGTGCTTATATGCTGAATTTTAATTGTTTGATCTTGGACTCTATCTTTCAGAACAAGATACTTAAGGTCAATGTGTGTTTGGCAGCACCACTTGACTTGTTGTTACTCGAAAGGAAAACTGCAGCTTTATCGTAGAATAATGTAAGTGGTTTATTTATGCCGTCAACCACTCTAAGGCCGGGAACAAAGTTCTTAAGCCATACGGCTTGCCCGGTAGCCTCAAAACATGCCACAAACTCTGATTGCATCGTTGAAGATGCAGTAAGTGTCTGTTTGCAGCTTTTCAATGAAATTGCTCCTCTTGCAAGTGTGAAGATATAACCTGATGTGGATTTCTTACTATCCTTACACCCTGCAAAATCAGCGTCTGAGTAACCCATAATTTCTAGGTTGTCAGTCTTTCTATATGTAAGCATATGATTTTTAGCCCCTTGCAGATAGCGCATTACTTTCTTGACAGCTTTCCATTGTGTAACACCCCCTTGTAATGACCACAGTGATCAGCTGTTAATAATGCCATGTCATCATCATTTGCAGTACCAAGTCATATGTGTTAATAATTCAATTCAAATGCAAATCTGAAAATCAATTTAAATTTCAAAGTGTAAGTTGAAGTTGATCCAACTCTGCTGGAAAAATGTCCATTAATTATCAAATAATCCAGTGGTCATGGCAAAATCATAACCAACATTTTTGGAATATGATTGATGAGTCAAACAACATGAAACAGCACCCAAACAGCACTATTTAAATCCATTAAATTCATTTCTAATCCAAAAGAGTTTCAAAATTCGTCCAACTCACTTTTTGGTGAAGGACAATATTGCATAGCATTATCTGAGCCTAGTCCCATATTTTACACAAATGCTAAAAGTTCCTAACTAAATCAAAACAGGAGAGGTTAAAAGAAAAGGAGAAATAGAAAGAAAAAAAGAAAAAGGAGAAAGCCATTGTTGGCTGGGCCTAAGTGCACAGTGTGCAGGCCCAGTCCAACAGCGGCCCATGCCGTCTCCCTCCTCCCCGTGTCGTCCCCGCCGTGGCCGCGCGCGCGCGCGCCAGTCGGCCGGCGCCACCGACGCTACAGGGAGGAGGAGGAGATAAGGCCGGAGCCACTCAACCCCCCTGGCTTCCCCTGGCATTCCCCATCTCTCTCCCTCGCCGCTCTGTCTCTTCCCCTTCCTCCAGATCCGAGCACAGGACGCCGCCGTCGCCGCGTCTTGGCACCGCCGTGGCCACCAGCCTTCCCGCGTCGTCTGGAGGTGCTAGGACGGATCGCCGCGGACGTCTGCATCCTCGGGAACAACCAGACGGAGTGAAGGAGCCCCGCATCGCCCGCGCGCGAGTCGTCTTCCACCTCGGGTCGCCGCCGATTCCTTCGTCTCCGGTGACCACTGCTGCTACAAATCTGCCAGGGGCCTTTCTTGAGCCGCGCGGTGAGCTCCTCCACCTCACACTCTTCTCCATTTACTTCTCCGCACGCCGTAGCTAGCCGACGTCGAGGCCGAGCTTTGTTCGCCGCCGTTCGCGTCGCCGCCGTGGCCATAGCCACTGTCGTGCTTATCTGAGCACGGCACTGAGCTCCTGATGCTCCCAGGAGCCCGGTGAGCTCAAGCCCGAGCCCTCCCGTGCCTCCTAACGCCGTTCCCTCGATCTCCCGAATGCCACCGCCGCCAAATCTCGTCGCCGGCCCAGCTCCGGTCATCTCCTGGTCCGGCGAGTGCCTCAGCTAGATGCGCGAGGACGCCAGCTATCGAACGCGCCCAAGCGCGCCCCGAAACGAGCTCTGTAGCGAGATTCCGGCGAGCTCCGGCGACGCGCCGCCGTGTTTCTGGTCGCCGGCGCAATTCCGGCGCCGGGCGCCGACGTGGCCGGTCCGGGGCCACCTCCAGGGTCACTGACCCGTGGGCCCCAGGGGCTCGGCCGGCCAGTTGACCAGTCAGCAGTGCTGACTGGACCGGCCCAGCCGCTGACAGGCGGGCCCCACCTCCCTGATTAATTAATTAAAACATTTTAGAAATAAAAATAAACTAATTAACCTAATGTCTCACTGACATGTGGGGTCCACCCCCTAATTAATCCTGGTAATTAAACTAATTCACTGGTTAAAGAAACAGAGGCTGACATGTGGGTCCCACTGGACCCACATGTCAGGTTTGACCGGTACAGCCGGCTGCTGACTTGCTGATGTCAGCATGACATCATGCTGACGTCATATTTCCTTTTCTGATAAATAAAATAATTCCAGAAATTCAAATAATCTTTAAAAATTAATAACTTTTAAACCGTAGCTCGGATCGAAAAAGTTAAAACATGAAAGTTGCTCAGAACGACGAGACGAGTCTGATCGTGCCGTCTGTTTCTCCATCGGAACCTCCTACGTAGAAGAACTCGTAACTCCGGACCCGAATCCGATAGATGAATAGTGCACACACGTCGGATATTAAATCCCGGAATAATTCTAAAAATAACTAAAATGACTTAGATGCATATTTAGGCAACCCTGCACTGCATCATAGCATCACACGCACCGTGTTGCATTTGTTTGCATTATGTTTACCTATTTCTTCCCCCTCTTCTCTCTCGGTAGCCCCCGACGTTGACGTAGCTCCCGAGGCAGACGCCGCACAGGAGTACGACTACGTCCCCGACGATACTACTGAAGACCTTGCCCTTGCCCCCGAGCAAACAGGCAAGCACCCCCATTTTGAGCATGCCTATATCGCCTATTCTCTTCTCTCTTATGCTTGCATTAGAACTGCTACTGCTACTGTTTTCCTATATCTGCTGCATAGCCTGTTTATTGTAACCTGCCTTGCTACCTTACTGGTTATCCTAGACTGCTTAGTATAAGGTGGGTAGAGACACGACCGAGACCCCCACTTGATCCCGACTGCCCTGCTGGACATCAGAAGACCCGATCATCGGGATTGAGGACCAGACCCTGGCACCGCACATCACTACCCCTTAGTTGCCGACACTGCTGGGTTACCGTCGAGTGCCGAGGGTGATACCTCGTTAGCACTTCTGATGTTAACCTTGTAGGTTAGTTACTCGGTCATGGTAAGCGAGGGTGATTCCTCCTACACCACCCCCGATAACGACATCGTCGCGCAACCTCTCAAGTGTGGACCTCGAGGGTGATTCCTCCTTCGTTCACCTTGATGATAACATCGAGCGGGAATTCCATCGAGGGTGATTCCTCATGGTTCCCTTCGGTGTCCGACACACAGTTACCTTGGATATTATGACTTGACTATGAACCACGATACTAAAGACGGGTCGGCCCTGAGGGGTACCCGCGCGAGCTTAACGCTAAGTGATGTGGAGTCGGGTTGACCTGGATGGTGCCCGCGAGATAACTACGAGGCGTGGCCGGGCATTCTTAGCCCTTGCCGCAAGTCCTCGAGACGGGGCGACGGGGTCATATCGATCGTGAGTCTCTGCTCGTTTCCGCGCGCTCCTAATCCACTACGGTTTGGATATTTGATCCGAGGGGCCTCTGGCCCGATAGCACTAACCATCACGTGGGCATAGTATGGGCGTTCTGCGTCGTATACTTCAGCCGAAGCTTAATGGACGTCAGCGACTGAGCGGCGCGCGCTGGATTGGACTGGTTACGCAACCGCGCTTGTATTAAGGGGTTGCTAGGTCTGCTTCCGGCCGCCCACGCAACGCGCAGGAGTTCCCGGGGCGATGGCCCAAGACCCCTGGGGGCATAGGTTAGTCCGGCGTGCTGACCTCTCTGTTAAGTATTTGGTCGGGTTGCGGCGTGTTGTTTAGCCGAGGCCGGGCATGACCCAGAAAAGTGTGTCCGGCCGGAGTTAAGCGAGCGTGGTGGGTAAGTTGGTGCACCCCTGCAGGGAAGAAACTTCTATCGATAGCCTGTCCTACGGTAACGGACACTCAGAGTTGTATCCCGATCGGTACAACTAGAACATGTGATGAGAATTGGATAGTACGGCTCTGGGATTGCTTTCTCGCAGGGGGTCGAGAAAGGATCTCAGGTCGAGGTTGATGATATTACTACTACTACTTTACATTATGTTCATCTGCTCTCTCCTGATGCTGCAAGACTGTCGAAGATTGTTGAAGATGCTAGTCTTCGATAGGACTAGGCTTTCCCCCTCTACTCTGGCATTTCTGCAGCCCAGTCCACATATACAGCCATTCCTTTGACAATGATGCATATGTAGTGTAGATCCTTGCTTGCTGAGTACTTCGGATGAGTACTCACGTTTGCTTTATTTTCTTTTTCCCCCATTTTCCATTTGATGCCACCAGACGACGGAGCCCCTGACCCAGAAGCCCCAGCCGACGACCAGTACTACTATCCGCCTGGCGAGTACTACTACTACGAGGAGCCGTTCGACGACCAGGAGTAGGATCGGAGGGTCCAGGGCAGGAGGCCTACGCCTTTCGATCGTAGTTTTTATTTTTACCCCGTCTCTGTGAAGGCTTATCTCTCTCTCTGTAATATATCTGTACTCAGATATCTAATGCTTCCGCTGACGCTTGTATGCCATCGAGCTTGTATTCGAGCCCTCGAGGCCCTGGCTTGTAATATTAAGCTTGTATGACTTTATTTTATGTTTTAGAGTTGTGTTGTGATATCTTCAAGTGAGTCCTTAGGCTTGATCGTGCGCATTTGCGTGTATGATTAGTGCACGATTAAGCCGGGGTCGTCACACATTGATCTAAGCCTGGATTAGACTGATATCTGCCAAGCATTCCAGTTACATACGCTAAGTCGGGACGCATACATACTTGAGCATACATAATGCTCCCAACAGCCGAGGCATAAGGAATTGTCTTCATTTGATCAATCTCTAATTGATTCTTGGGACATTGAAATAGACCAAACTTATCACCTTTAACAATAGGTGCGGGAGTGGAAGAGCAATTATGCATGTTGTATCTTTTAAGGACTTTGTCAATATATGCCCTCTGGGACAGTCCTAATGTCCCTTTAGACCTGTCTCGGTGGATTTCTATGCCCAAAACATAAGAGGCATCCCCAAGATATTTCATGTCAAAATTAGATGAATGAAATCTTTTGGTCTCATATAACATGCCTAAGTCACTGCTGGCTAGCAAGATATCATCCACATAAAGTACTAGTATGATAAACTTGCTCCCACTGGTCTTAATGTATATGAAATTGTCCACTTCATTTTCCTTAAAATTAAATTTCCTTATAACCTCATCAAATTTAAGGTACCACTGTCTAGATGCTTGTCTTAGTCCATAGATAGATTTCTTAAGTCGACATCCCATATGTTCCTTGCCTTCTACGACAAAACCTTCCGGTTGAGCCATATATACATTCTCATGCAAGTCACCATTAAGGAACACGGTTTTAACATCCATCTGATGTAGCTCTAAATCATAATGAGCAACAAGAGCCATAGCAATTCTTAGTGAATCCTTCTTCGAGATGGGAGAAAATGTGTTAACATAGTCTATGCCCTCTCTTTGTGTATAACCTTTAGCGAAAAGTCTTGCTTTGAATCGTTCGACATTTCCTTTAGAGTCGTGCTTAGTTTTGTAGACCCACTTGTAGCCCACCTTTTTGACTCCGTCAGGAATTTCTACTAAATCCCAAACATCATTAATACTCATTGACTTAATTTCATCATTCATGGCCTCAAGCCACTTAGACGAGTGTCCGCTTGTCATGGCTTCCTCAAAGGAGGTGGGATCATTTGCCTTACTAATGTCATTTCCATCCTCAGTCATGTAAACAACATATTCATCTGTATTAATGGCAGCTCTTCTATCCTGCTGTGATCTACGTAAAGGTTCATTAGATATCACAGAAGACTGAGTGATGTGAGGCTCATTATCAGGCGCTGCACCAATAAACCCAGAATCATTAACTGGAGGTGTTGCGCTTGAAGACGAAGGAAAAACAGACTCCGGGATCATCGGTAATGGTATGTCAGTCCGATTTTCCTCAAGTGTGATTTTTCTTGTCTCAGAGCTCCCACTGACATTAACATTCTCTAAAAATTTAGCATGCCTCCTTTCGACACATTTAGTGGTACGTGTTGGACAATAGAAACGGAAGCCTTTGGATGTTGCAGGATATCCGATAAAATGGCAACTGACGGTTTTAGGATCTAATTTCCCAATGTGTGGGTTAAAAAACTTAGCTTCAGAAGGACAACCCAACACATGCAAATAATTTAATCTGGGTATCTTCCCAGTCCACAATTCATAAGGTGTCTTGGGTACTGATTTACTAGGAACCCGATTAAGTATATGCACGGCTGTCTTTAATGCTTCCATCCACAAATTAACCGGTAAACTGGAGTTGGAAACCATGCTCCGTACCATATCCATAAGTGTACGGTTGCGTCTTTCAGCGACTCAATTTTGTTGAGGTTCATCCGTCATTGAGTATTGGGCGATTATTCCATTTTCTTGAAGAACTAGAGCAAAGTTACCAGGAATTTGTCCATAAGGAGCATGTCTCCCGTAATATTCTCCGCCTCGATCTGATTGCACTACTTTAATCTTTAAATTATGCCATTTTTCTACTTCAGCTTTGTAGATTTTAAATTTACCAAGTGCTTCAGATCATTCACGAATAGGAAAAATGTATCCGTAACGAGAATAATCATCGGTGAAAGTAATAAAGGAGTCATATCCATCAGCGGAAGTAATAGGAAATGGACCACAAATGTCAGTGTGGATGAATTCCAAAACCCCACTACTACGAAGTGCTCCTTTCTTAATTTGTTTTACGAATTTTCCCTTAATACAATGGATGCAGTGATCTAAATCCGAGAAGTCTAAGGGGTGAAGTATCTCTTCTTTAATGAGACGCTCCATTCTCCCCTTCGATTTCAATTTCACCAGATCCATCTTCTCCTCCGGAGGTGGATTTTTCTTTGCAAAAAAGTCCTTCACTTGGGCTTGACAGATCTCCGCGTTTTCCTCCTCGGTCATCTCGTATGGTAACTTCTCTAGAGGCTTGAGAGATGGACCGAATTTGTATTGCCTTACGCCTCTGGCTGTACTGCTAGACGCCGGAGCGGCTGCGGCTGTCTTCCTTCGTTGCTTACGAGGCGGACAAGGAGGCGGAGTGCTACGACGTGCCGGAGCAGCCGGAGCGGCGGCGGCTGTCTTCCGCTGTTGTTGACGAGGTGGAGAAGGAGGCGGGCTGCTCGGACGCGCCGGCGTAGCTGGAGAAGGAGGCGGAGTGCCGCCACGAGCCGGAGCAGCTGGAGAAGGAGGCGGAGTGCCGCCACGCACTGGAGCAGCCAGAGAAGGAGGCGGAGTGCCCTGATCACTCGCCAGAGGAGGAGGCGGAGGAGGAGGCGGACCGCCCTGACTCGCCGGCGGAGGAGGCGGAGGCGTCCAGTTCGGAAGGTTGATGAGCTACTTCCGCCATACACAAGGAGTCTTCAGAGCAAGACCCAGCTAAGTCTCCCCTTCACCGGTAGGGTGGTCAAGCTCGAGCTCCTCAAATCCATCCGTTATTTCATCGACCATCACAACAGCATAGCCTTCTGGAATCGGAAGGCAGTGAAAAGTTGCGCCGGGTTGATGAGGTGCAACAGAGCCGACAGCCGCCTTGACTTTGAGGTGCTGCCATCGCGCCATAAGGTGGCAATCATGAGCCTCCGTGATAGCATCCACGGGGTAGCTGGGAGCCGTGAAGTGAGGCTGCTGAAGGAGCTCAGTGGAAGCCATGCTGCTTCTCCGCTGAGATGGCGGGGTAGCTTCTGGGGTAGCTTCGGCAGGTCGCTGCCTCTGAACTAGTGCTTGTTCCTCTAGCGCTCGTACCCTTGCATTCAGCTTCTACAGTTCGGTCTGCTCCACTTTCCTCCTCCTCTCCCGGGTTTTGTAACCGCCTGTGCTGGGAAACCCTTCCTTCCACGCAACGGAGCCTGCCGTGCCTCGTGTTCGTCCTGGGTGCTCAGGATTCCTGAGGGGCTGTGTGAGCTCGTCGTTCTCTCTGTCGGGAACGAACGTCCCTTGCTGCGCTGCGGCGATATACTTCTGAAGCTTCTTGACGGGTATTTCAAGTTGCTCCTTCATCCAAAGGCACTTCCCTGTTTCAGGGTCCAAGGTTCCCCCAACCCCGAAGAACCAAGTCCTTGAACGGTCTGGACAGTTCAATTTCTCTGGTTCGACCGCTTTATCAAGCAGGTCCTTCTCAGCCTTGTCCCACAACGGCCGGGCTTTGAGGTAGCCACCTGACCCCGTGCGATGGTGATACTCCTTCTTTGCAGCATTTTTCTTATTTGTCGCTGAAATCTTCTTACTCTTCTCCAATGTCTTGTGGGCCACAAATGCGGGCCAGTGATCTCTTATCTTCTCAAATCGGCCGGTGAATTCTGGAGTCTTCCCTTTGTCGACAAACGTTGATTTCAACTCATTCTTCCACCTCCTGAATAGATCTGCCATCTTCTTAAGAGCATGAGCCTTGACCAATGGCTCTATAACTGGCTTATCTGGATCCTCCTCTGGCGGTAGGGTGAAATTTGCCTTCAGCGCGGTCCAAAGATCATCTTTCTATCTATCGTTGACAAAAGACACTTGAGGGTCTTCGCTCTTAGGCTTATTCCATTGGTGGATGCTGATCGGGATCATGTCCCTAACAAGAACCCCGCACTGAGCAGAAAATGCTTCCTTGGTCCGGCTGGGTTCAATCGGTTGGCCATCGCCCTTGATTGCGGTGATCGTGAACCTTTCATCCTGGCGCAACCTTTTCTTCGGGCCTCGTCTCGTTACCGAAGTTTGGCTCGATCCGGAGGGCTAGAAAAGAAGAAAGAAGAGAGTTAATATGTGTACATACCAAAACAATTAATGCATCAATTAGCTAGTCAGCACAGGCTTAATTAATATATATACCTCGCCGGACTTTGCAACATCTCCTTCCTCCGATCGCTCACCAGAGCAGTCATCACGGTCTCCTTCTTCCACCGGCATTCTGTCACCGGAGCCATCATAATCATGTCCTTCCACCTCCATTGTTCGATCACCGGAGCCTGTTTCACCCTCTCCTTCCAGACCATCGGTGTCGTTGAGAAACGACAAGACATCACCTCTGCCGAGGATTATGTCCCCCGACAACTGTTCTGCTTCGATGTCTTGGTGCTCCATAGTTTCTGCAAATATTACAACATGGCAATTAATATACAAACATGACAGATGGATATATTAGTGCAAATGTAGACCTAGCTAGCTCGACGCTTCTACGGTTTGGGGGGGCCTCGACAATGCTTCTAGGGTTTGGGGTGGCCTAGGCAACGCTTCTAGGGTTTGGGGTGGCCTCGACAACGCTTCTAGGGTTTGGGTCGGACCGCCTCTCTCATGAATGTCCGACGTCCGGACCGTCAAGGGATTTAACAAAATGACGCCATTCTAGATGTGCAGAAAATGGTCCATATTTTTCCTGATCTCATCTACCCTTCTATATGTTACGTTGTCTAGTGTCAAAGAATTCAAGAAAACCATGACTTCATCATTAGCCGGAAATGACAGGCGTATAATGGTACGAAGCTCTTCAAAGTTGTTTTGGAACGGAGTTCCCGATAGAATAATTTGCTTTTTGGTACAAAGTTCAGCAAGAGCCTTCCGAATATCGCTATTTGGAAGGCCTTTGTTGAAATTCGTACCAAAAGGCGAATTATTCTATCAGGAACTCCGTTCCAAAACAACTTTGAAGAGCTTCGTATCATCATACGCCTGTTACTTCCGACTAATGATGAAGCCATGGATTTCTTCAATACTTTGACAGACAACGTGACATATAGAAGAATATATATATAGATGAGATCAGAAAAAAATTGGATCAACTTGTGCACATCCATAATGGGGGCATTCTTGATAAATCTATATATGTCAAAATTCAAACTTTGACATATGATCAAACTTTGACATATGATCAAATGTTGCATATGTCAAAATTCAAACTTTGACATATGATCAAACTTTGATATATGATCAAATGTTGCATATGTCAAAATTCAAACTTTGATATATGTCCACCGCGATATAAAATAATACATAGACTTGTCCGGGCGACGGGGGGCGGCGACCATGGAGCAGTGGCAGAGCAAGGCCGAGCTCGGGGGAGCACGCGGCGAAGTTATCGGGGAGGGGGTATATCGACCCCCCCTCATGTCGAAGTTATTGGGGAGGGGGTATATCGACCCCCCCTCATGTCGAAGTTATCGGGAAGGGGGTATATCGACCCCCCCTCATGTCGAAGTTATCGGGGAGGGGGTATATCGACCCCCCTCCTCATGTCGAAGTTATCCGGGAGGGGGTATATCGACAATGACAACATACATACATAGAAAAAAATGTTATCGGGGAGGGGGTCTATCGACCCCCCCCCCCTCATGTCGAAGTTATTGGGGAGGAGGTATATCGAGAACGACATACCCGATAAAAAATAACTTTTGCATATATAAAAGTTTTTCTTCTTCTTCCTTCTTCCTTCTTCCTAGCTAGATATATAAAACTTCTCTAAAAATGTAACTTTTGCATATATAAAACTTTTTCTTCTTCTTCCTTCTTCCTTCTTCCTTCTTCCTAGATATATAAAACTTTTCTAAAAATGAAACTAACCTAAAATGCACTAAATCAGAGAACATACATAGATAATTTTCTAAAAATGTAACTTTTGCATATATGAACATATATACACAGAGAACATATATACATTTTTCTAAAAATGCAAAAAACAAATCATCATATACATGAACAAAAAATCTGAAAAAAAAGAGGACATATAATCATATATACACACATACATATAATCTGGAAAAAAATCATCATATATCTATAAAAAAAACTGAGAGGAGAAGGCCGGCCGGACCGGACGTGGCGGCGGCGTGGTCGGGGCAGGCCGGGGGCGCGAGGCGGCGTCGGGGCAGGCCGGGGGCGCGGGGCGGCGTCGTGGCAGGGCCACGGGGCGGCCGGAGTCGAGGCAGGGGCAACGGGGCGACGACGACGAGGCAGGGGGCACGGGGCGGCGCATCGCGGCAGGGCAGGGGCGGCGCGTCGGGGCAGGGCAGGGGCGCGGCGCGATGGCGACGAGGAGCGGGCGGCGACGGCGAGCATGGGCAGCCTGGCGGCGTCGATGAGCTCGGCGTCGTCGGGGGGCAAATGGTCGATGAAAACTGAAAAATTCCTAAGTCCTGCTTATATACACAGAGCATTGGTCCCGGTTCGTGGCACAAACCGGGACGAATGCCACCCTTTGGTCCCGGTTCGTGCCACCAACCGGGACCAAAGGTCTCTTTTCAGCAGCCCAATGGGCGGGAAACAAAGACCTTTGGTCCCGGTTGGTGGCACGAACCGGGACCAAAGGGGGGGCATTGGTCTCGGTTTGTTCCACCAACCGGGACCAATGCCCCCCCTTTCGTCCCGGTTGGTGCTACCAACCGGGACCAAAGGCCTTGCACTGGCGCGGTGCAGTGGGATGTTTAGTCCCACCTCGCTAGTTGAGAGAGCTCGAGAGTGGTTTATAAGCGCTGCTGCGCCAACCCTCTCGAGCTCCTCTCAACTGCAGGCTTTCGGGCCTTCTCTGCTACTCTTTGCCCGTGGGCCTGCTGGGCCTCTGCGGGCCTGAATCCTGGCCCATGGATGGGTTTCTAGTCGTATTCAGGCCGTGGTGGCCCAGTAGGTGGCATTTTTTTTATTTTTTTTCTAGTTTTTTTGTTTTCTTTTTTTCTTTATTTATTTTATTTTGTTTCTACTTACAACAAAATACAAACTGTTTTTCAGTGATTCTTTTTGCTTTTAGGTAATAAAAATTATAAACTTGCTGCTAGTGCCATTAGTTTTCCAATTTGAATAGTTTAAATTTGAATTCTTTGAAATTCGTGTGAATCACTAGTTTGTGATTAACTTTACTATAAAAATAGATTTTGGAGTGATTCTTTTTCCTGCTATTTAATATTACTGTGTTTTATCATTATATTCAAAAACAGTTTTTGTTATTTTAGTTTCTAACAAAAATTTTTTTATGATAATTCCTTTTGCTATTGAAGTTTCTAACAAAAAAAGTTCTTTATGAAAATTCTTTTTGCTTTTAATGTTTTGAACAGAAAATACTTTGATAATTTTAGTTGCATAAATTTTAGTTGATTCCTTTTGCTATTATAGTTTCATTAAAGTTTTCTAGTTCATTCTTTTTTCTATTAGAGTTTCATTAAAGTTTTCTAGTTCATTCTTTTAGTTTATTATTTTTGCTATTAGAGTTTCATAAAAGGTGAGAGGGTTACGGCAAAAACTGGATGCACTTCGTGTACAAAATGGACAATCTCTTTCGAAGTATCATGGTTTCGGACAAAAACACATCTGTTACAAAGGGATTTCATTTTTTTGAACTTATTTGAACTCCAGACTTTTTGTGTGCTCAAAATGATCCATTCAAAGCTATATCATCAATTTTTAACCCTTTTCTGACTTCATCTGTCTTCACTTTTTCTTCGCTTGTGTCCTTTGCTTATTGCGCCGTAACCATGGATATTCTTCATCGCTTAGCAGGGTGCTTGTGTCAGCCTTGACTTTGAAGGGAGGAATTTCATGAAACTTTTCATAATCTTCAGACATGTCTGTCTTACCCTCCACTCCCACGATGTCTCTTTTCCCTGAAAGAACTATGTGGTGCTTTGGCTCATCGTATGATGTATTCGCTTCCTTATCTTTTCTTTTTCTCGGTTTGGTAGACATGTCCTTCACATAGAAAATCTGCGCCACATCATTGGCTAGGACGAATGGTTCGTCTGTGTACCCAAGATTGTTCAGATCCACTGTTGTCATTCCGTAATGTGGCTCTACCTGTACCCCGCCTCCTGACAGATTGACCCATTTGCACTTAAACAAAGGGACCTTAAAATCATGTCCGTAGTCAAGTTCCCATATGTCCACTATGTAACCATAATATGTGTCCTTTCCCCTCTTGGTTGCTGCATCAAAGTGGACACCGCTGTTTTGGTTGGTGCTCTTTTGATCCTGGGCGATTGTGTAAAAAGTATTCCCATTTATCTCGTATCCTTTGTAAGTCAATACAGTCGAAGATGGTCCCCTGGACAACGAGTACAGCTCATCAGAAACAGTGTTGTCACCTCTGAGACGTGTTTCCAACCAACTGCCGAAAGTCCTGATGTGTTCACATGTAATCCAGTCGTCACACTGCTCTGGGTGTTTGGAGCGCAGAATGTTCTTGTGTTCATCGACATACGGGGTCACCAAGGTAGAGTTCTGTAGAACTGTGTAGTGTGCTTGAGACCAAGAATGCCCGTCCCTTCATATTATTGAGTCCCCTCCTAGCGTGCCTTTTCCAGTCAGTCTCCCCTCATACCGCGATTGAGGGAGACCAATCTTCTTAAGGTCAAGAATGAAGTCAACACAAAACCCAATTACATCCTCTGTTTGATGGCCCATGGAGATGCTTCATTCAGGCCTAGCGCGGTTACGGACATATTTCTTTAGGACTCCCATGAACCTCTCAAAGGGGAACATATTGTGCAGAAATACGGAGCCCAGAACGACAATCTTGTCGACTAGATGAACTAGGACGTGCGTCATGATATTGAAGAAGGATGGTGGGAACAACAGCTCGAAACTGACAACACATTGCGCCACATCACTCCTTAGCCTTCGTATGATTTCTGGATCGATCACCTTCTGAGAGATTGCATTGAGGAATGCACATAGCTTCACAATGGCTAATCGAACGTTTTCCGGTAGAAGCCCCCTCAATGCAACCGGAAGCAGTTGCGTCATAATCACGTGGCAGTCATGAGACTTTAGGTTCTGGAACTTTTTCTCTGCCATATTTATTATTCCCTTTATATTCGACGAGAAGCCAGACGGGACCTTCATACTGAGCAGGCATTCAAAGAAGATTTCCTTCTCTTCTTTGGTAAGAGCGTAGCTGGCAGGACCTTCATACTGCTTTGGAGGCAAGCCGTCTTTTTCGTGCCAACATTGCAGGCCCTCCCGTGCCTCCGGTGTATCTTTTGTCTTTCCATAAACGCCCAAGAAGCCTAGCAGGTTCACACAAAGGTTCTTTGTCACGTGCATCACATCGATTGAAGAGCGGACCTCTAGGTCTTTCCAGTAGGGTAGGTCCCAAAATATAGATTTCTTCTTCCACATGGGAGCGCGTCCCTCAGCGTCATTCGGAACAGATAGTCCGTCGGGACCCTTTCCAAAGATTACGTGTAAATCATTAACCATAGCAAGTACGTGATCACCGGTACGCATGGCGGGCTTCTTCCGGTGATCTGCCTCGCCTTTGAAATGCTTGCCTTTCTTTCGACATTGATGGTTGGTCGGAAGAAATCAACGATGCCCCTGGTACACATTCTTCCTGCATTTCTCCAGGTATATACTTTCGGTGTCAACTAAACAGTGCGTGCATGCGTGGTACCCTTGTTTGTCTGTCCTGAAAGGTTACTGAGAGCAGGCCAATCATTGATGGTTACAAACAGCAACGCATGCAGGTCAAATTCCTCCTGTCTGTGCTCATCCCACACACGTACACCATTTCCATTCCACAACTGTAAAAGTTCTTCAACTAATGGCCTTAGGTACACATCAATGTTGTTGCCTGGTTGCTTAGGGCCTTGGATGAGTACAGGCATCATAATGAACTTCCGCTTCATGCACAACCAAGGAGGAAGGTTATAGATACATAGAGTCACGGGCCAGGTGCTGTGATTGCTGCTCTGCTCCCCGAAAGGATTAATGACATCCACGCTTAAACCAAACCATACGTTCCTTGGGTCACCTGCAAACTCACTCCAGTATTTTCTCTCGATTTTTCTCCACTGCGACCCGTCACTGGGTGCTCTCAACTTCCCGTCTTTCTTACGGTCCTCTCTATGCCATCGCATCAACTTGGCATGCTCTTTGTTTCTGAACAGACGTTTCAACTGTGGTATTATAGGAGCATACCACATCACCTTGGCAGGAACCCTCTTCCTGGGGGGCTCGCCGTCAACATCACCAGGGTCATCTCGTCTGATCTTATACCGCAATGCTATGCATACCGGACATGCGTTCAAATCCTCGTATGCTCCGCGGTACAGGATGCAGTCATTAGGGCATGCATGTATCTTCTGCACCTCCAATCCTATAGGGCATACGACCTTCTTTGCTGTTACGTACTGTCGGGCAATTCGTTATCCTTTGGAAGCTTCTTCTTCAATATTTTCAGTAGCTTCTCAAATCCTTTGTGAGGCACAGCATTCTCTGCCTTCCACTGCAGCAATTTCACTACGGTACCGAGCTTTGTGTTGCCATCTTCGCAATTGGGGTACATCCCTTTTTGCTGATCCTCTAACATGCGATCGAATTTCAGCTTCTCCTTTTCACTTTCGCACTGTCTCCTTGCATCAACAATGACCCGGCGGAGATCATCATCGGGCACATCATCTGGTTCCTCTTGATCTTCAGCTTCCCCCGTTGCAGCATCACCGTATTCAGGGGGCACATAGTTGTCATCATCCTCTTCTTCTTCGCTGTCTTCCATCATAACCCCTATTTCTCCGTGCCTGGTCCAAACATTATAGTGTGGCATGAAACCCTTCTCAAGCAGGTGGGTGTGAAGGATTTTCCGGTCAGAGTAAGACTTCTTATTCCCACATATAGGGCATGGACAACACATAAAACCATTCTGCTTGTTTGCCTCAGCCACTTCGAGAAAATTATGCACGCCCTTAATGTACTCGGAGGTGCGTCTGTCACCGTACATCCATTGCCGGTTCATCTGCGTGCATTATATATAATTAAGTGTGTAAAAAACCATAACAAAACATCGTGAATAGATAAGTGACCAAATTAATAGAAGTTCATCATCACATTAAAACCAAAGTACATACATAGTTCTCATTGAACAACATATAGCTCTCCAGAGCATCTAAGTAAACCATACATTGAAACTATGTAAAACATTTCAATGCAACAACAAATGCGATCATAATCGCAACCAAGGTAACAATTGATCCAACGGCATAATGATACCAAGCCTCGGTATGAATGACTTATTTTCTATACTTTCTAATCTTGAAGCGCATTGCATCCATCTTGATCTTGTGATCATCGACGACATCCGCAACATGCAACTCCAATATCATCTTCTCCTCCTCAATTTTTTTCAATTCTTCCTTCAAGTAAGTGTTTTCTTCTTCAACTAAATTTAACCTCTCTACAATAGGGTCGGTTGGAATTTCCGGTTCACATACCTCCTAGACAAAAAAATCTATGTCACGTTGGTTGGCATAATTGTCATAAACAATAAATGTACCAAATAGTTATCAAATATAATATATACCACATCCGAATCATAGACAGGACGAGGGCCGACGGGGGCGGATACCAAAACCATCGCACTATATAATAACAAACAATAATAAAAGTAAGAAAATTAGACAAGTATCTATCTAAATCATACAAGTAAGAATTTTTTCTTTTAGAAAGAAGATAAGAACAAGAGGCTCACCACGGTTATGCCGGCGACGAGATCGGCGCGGGCGATCAACGACTTGACGGACCGCTAAACCTAGACAAATCTTGAGGAAAATGGAGCTTGAAGGTCGAGCTTCGAGAGGAGAAAGCTTAACTAGTGTGGCTCGGGCATTTCATCAAACACCTCATGTGCATCGGAGGTGAGCTAGAGCACCACAAAGCTCTCCCCTCGCCGGCCAGAAAAAACAGAGCAGTGTGGAGTGCTCTGCTCGCCGGCGATGGGGTATATATAGCCACCTCATTGGTCCCGGTTCGTGCGTGGAACCGGGACTAAAGGCCCCCATTCTGTCCCGGCTCAGGCTACGAACCGGGACCAATGGATGTGGGCTAGGAGCGAGGCCCATTGGTCCCGGTTCGTGCCAGGAACCGGGACAAATGGGTCCAGACGAACCGGGACCAATGCCCACGAGGCCCCGGCCGCCCCCCTGGGCGCATGAACCGGGACGTATGCCCCCCATGGGTCCCGGTTCGTGACTGAACCGGGACTAATGGGCTGGGCTGGCCCGAACCAAAGCCCTGTTTTCTATTAGGGCCCCATAGTGCCCATAGAGTTACTACCAATTGATCAAAAAGGTGCTTTGGTAATATTTCATGCAGTTTGTAAAGCCAGTCTTTTGGGTTATCCTCCCCTTGTTCACTCATTCGATCTACCAGCTCCTCAGGCGCCAACGCCCACACACTCGCCGCCATCAGGCAAAGAATCAGCGCATGTTTCCAGGTGTCAACCGCACCGCAGATAGCACAAGTATCTTCCGTTGCCATGGATCGGTGTTTCAAGACTGTCCCCGTGGGCATTGATTGTCGGGCAAGAGGCCACAAGAAGACTTTCAGTTTTGAAGGTACCTGAATGTGCCAGATCATCGACCATTTGCTAGTTTCATTGACATCATATGATGTTCCACCGCTTCCATCTAGCTGGGCTTCATGGGCGTGTTTAATACGCAAGATCATTCGGTAAGCTGAACGTACAGTAAAACATCCTCGAGCCTCCTCATGCCAAGCCCAAAAATCTTGGACACGTCGTGTGCACACAGGGATCCAAAGTATTGCCTCCGCATCAACCTGGGCGAAAACAGCCCAGACTAGATTCTCCTTCCAGGTTGCCGTGGTACAATCAATAAGTTGTGCAACGCTGACTGGAGCATTTGGCGCCGGGGCTGTCAATGGCCGCTTCGAGCTGTTTCTCGGGAGCCAGTTATCAAGCCAAATGTTCGTCATTTCGCCATCACCAATTCTCCGAATAAGACCCTGTGACAGGACGTCTCGCCCATCCAAAATAGCGCGCCAAATCTGGGAGGGATGTGATCCCAGCTCGGCCTGAAGCAAAGAACAGTCCGGGAAGTAAATCGCCTTGAGAATTCTGGCACTGAGGGAGGTGCTATCAGTCAACGTTCGCCAAGCCTGTCTCGCCAGCAACGCTAGGTTGAATATTTCCATGTCAGGGAAGCCTAAGCCTCCCAAGTGTTTAGGCATAGTCATAGTATCCCATGCGACCCAGGCCGTTTTCCTCTTTCCCTGCTTGGAGCCCCACCAAAACGCTGCTGTTTGCTATGTACTTGCCATCGCGTGTTTAGCCCAACAAAAGAAAAAAATGTTGTGCGGTCCAGTAACTCTGACAGCCCAAACCAGTGGAATCGATCAATTACGAGAAGTGCGTGTAGCTGCCTACACCGAATCCCTAATCGAGTTAGCTTTCTGCTGCGCTGCCGCCACCCACGAGAAATCCGGATCGGATAAGCGGTTGTTGCGGGAGTGAGTCAGCTCTGCGAGGGCGGCACTCGGGGCTAAGGTGTCGCGCGCGGCGGCGGGAGCACGGCCTGAGGCGCATGGCGGCTCCTGATGCGCTCGGCGGCACGAGCACGACCTGAAGCGCAGCAGCTCCTGATGCGCACGGCGACAACAACACCACCCTGAGGCGCACGGTGGTGGCAGCACCACCTGATGTGCGTAGGCGAGGCCTGATTGTGCGATTTTTTATCAGACAGATTAATCTACTGTCAATTTTCTCAAATAGATTCATGTAATTAGATCCAACCGGCTACTGATACCAAATTTTAGATATATTGCTGGGATTATGCAATTGCTAATTGGATCTTGTCTAATACACATGAACACTATTCAATTTGGTGCGGAAATTAGTGGACAGTAGTGTGTTTATACCTCCGTTTGAAGAGGCCATCACGGTGGAGGAAGTAGAGTCGGATGACGAACTGTAGCAGCGTAGCAGGTCACTCCGGCAACTCGCCGGAGCAAGGTCAGGCCTTCACGTCAACGTCCAGGGCACTCGCGATTGGATTTGGAGTAAATTTCGGACGGCACTGTTATCCTAATCGATACAACCATCCATGGTTTTTGAGTCGCTCGACTAGTCGACGACTCGCAAAAAAATGTCGACTCGAGTCGCGAGTCGCGACTAGTCGCAACTGCAGGCTCGACTTTTTCCGAGTCGCTACCCCAGAGCGACTCGCATGAGTCGCGACTCGAAAACCATGCCACCATCAAATAGGTGCAGGGATGCCCTCCTTTATATATAGCGCTGTATATAACGTGGGACCTAACCATAATTATAATTAGCCCCCCAATCACAGGCGCAAATTGATAATTACTGTTGATTAGTGTTAATCCCATAATTAACTAATGGGCCCACTTTAACTTATGGTAATTAACATATTAACCATTTAATCACTTAATTTTCTAACAGTACCTACATCTTCTATGTTTGTGACACAAACTGAATCACTTTCAAGTTTAATACACTGTGTGAAGCTATTTTTGTTATGACTTATGTATGACGAAGTCACAGAGAAAATACATTATCCGATCCAAGTCTACTCATACCTTGAGTTTGAATTAAATTTTGAATGTGATAGCAGCAATTGTTTGAAAGCTTGGGGTTCAGGAAATGCACAGTACGTTTAGCTCAACCTGGAAAACCAACTCAAGTAATAGTACAATGGTAAATGTTAAAAGTTGGATTCTTGAAGTTAAATCAAAGAAATATCAGTATCTAACTTTAGTATGATTCTGTGCCTGATACGTATGTGTACTATCGACATGCTCTTCCTAATCATATAGTGTATATGAAGTACTCCCTTCGTTCCTAAATATAAGTCTTTTTAGAGATTTCAATATGGACTACATACGCATGTATGTAGATGTATTTTAGAGTGTAGATTCATTCATTTTCTTCCGTATGTAGTCCATATTGGAATGTCTAAAAAGACTTATATTTAGGAACGGAGGGAGTATATCATAGTGAATTATATGTGGTGACCCTTACTATTTCACTAATACTTTGAGGTATCACAGATGATTAATAAGCACCATAATTGTTTTTTATTAAGGGTGTTCATCCATCCATGAAGTCAAAACTTGTTGGCTCCATTATTACATGAACTAATCAATGTACTTGAAAGATAAGGAAAATACCTTTCAACATAATCATCTGCATAATTCAACGTGAAGTGTCATTTATCCCCCATATTCTGAATGGAACAATATTGCACACACACTTATTTGTGTGCTTCATATAATAGTAAGACAACAGGAAAACTACTCAAGGAAACATAAGAAGTTCAAATGGACTAGGTTCTGATCTAGGAGTCAACTCGCGTGGAGTACACAAATTTCAGTAAAATCAGATGAGGATGAGACAATATCCACTTAACTAATAAGAAAAATGCATATCAACATGCAATCTATGGAGTAACCAATCAACTTGCTCCAGCTTCAGCATTGTCATTCCTCAACTTCTAATGTACCCGATATTTCACCTACAGGGTAATGAGATACTATAAAAAAGCCATTATCTTTTTGTTTATCCACCGTAGCCTAGTGTGCTACAAAATCAAGGAACACAATCTTGTGAACTGGTTCAGAAAAATAAAGAATTTTTTTCTAACATATGGTTACCTGCGGTGCTGGCTTCGTATCGTATAGCAAGGAAGAAAACCTGGCAGCTTGCGCTTGAGGAGAGATGGGCGGCCACTGAATTAGTGGGTGCCCAATGACCATAATTCAAAGATCAATTCTGGTATTTCTTTCAGCAGCTGACTACAGAGTACAGACCATGCAATGCCTAAAAAAACATGGACGGAGGAAAAGCTATGTACAATCTAACTATTTAGAAATAAACTAACGGAACATACTAATGGAGCCCAGAATAATGGTTCACATGAAAGCCATAGATAACTCACATTGTTTGTTGCCGCTCAGGATATACATAGTACAGACTGTCTTCCCTTGATGCATTAATCATAATAAATGATGATATACCTTCAGTTTCCTTAGAAACATTGTTCTGGTAGAAAGGCATGTATGATGATGCAAATACTATGATTTATGTACAAACTATGTAACAAACGCTAAGCAATTTCTGACCAAAGGAGGGAAAGCACTATGGTTTCTCTGCAGATTATGCAATGTCAGGGAAGCAATGTTTTACCCGAGAGAAGAGATGGTCGAATACCTTCTCTCGTCCCTTGCAAAAAAAAGGAATACCTTCTCTCCAATATAACACGGGAACACCAGAAATATTTTCACTCCAACCAATCCGGCGAAGCATGGGATGTACTATATATAAGAATACCTTTCCCTCTGAACAAATTCTTAGAGTGAGTACTTCATCACAAATATATGTGCTCCATATAATCAGCACAACATCAAGGAGTCAAGAGGCTATTGCACAAATTCTCCTCCAATTCTACCTTGCAACCCTAGTACAAAAGAACAAGATATTGGCTTAGGTGGGCCTTTCATCAAGCACCTAGAAAACAATTCAGAAAAACCATCAGATCATAGCAACTAACTAACAAATCAGAGTACGTCATGTGAGGAGAAGCCTCTCAATCACTCCTGCAGGGAATCAAGGTATGATGCAATAAACAAAAGTATATTGTGGATCGGCAATCTAGCGGCAAGAAATAGCCTGACACAACCAACACTATAGTCACCCGACGTAGAGGCTACGCATATTGCGTGATCTAAGAACCGTATCTGCAAAAGCTGATTGCAAAACTACAAACAGAACCTCATGACATCAGCAACAACATCATTGACGCTAGCCGATGCCAATTGGATAATCTAAAAATTGAATCGGGATACCTTGGGGGATGATGGATGGATACGTGTTGGTGGGATGTTAAATCTAAAATTTGTGTGGAGAGGAAACACCTACATCTATAGAAAATTCCATCCACCCAAGGAAGAAGATGCAATTGTGTTCTTCTGATTGTTGGTTGATCCACTGAGAATTCTATGATGAATTCAATGGCGTGTAAAACAGCGCATCAGCGCATGCATCTTGCTGTCACCACTGAGCGCCCACAAACCGCCCGCTCGCCGATGCACTCCACAAACGCCGCTGCCTCCAGCCTACAGCTTGCC
This sequence comes from Thinopyrum elongatum, assembly GCA_011799875.1. Classification (NCBI taxonomy): domain Eukaryota; kingdom Viridiplantae; phylum Streptophyta; class Magnoliopsida; order Poales; family Poaceae; genus Thinopyrum; species Thinopyrum elongatum. The sequence continues at coordinate 7,667,439 of CM022299.1, forward strand.
GCCTCCGGCATAGAATACCAACATAGATACGGATATTAGCTGGCTGCATCCCCTGTTCGATCTGCAACTCTGTGCACTAAACATATACATATGTTTACATGCACGGCCAGGAAAAGTCTCACCTGTGGGATAGTTGGCAAGAACTCCATGGTAATTGGGATTAACGTGGGAGTGAGTTTGTATGTAGGTTAGATGATGGTGCTAAGTAGTAATTGAGATAAAAAATTTGATATCATTTTAATTATGTATATCATTAACTTTACTCACGAGACTCGAAGAAGCGGGTCTAGGCCGAGACTGGACTTTTGGAGCACATCTTCTCTCCACATCAGTTTTCGTACCGCTTTATAAATAAAACATTTATCATGTCCATACAACAACTTTAAGAGCAGCAAAAGAATATAATAGTCTGCTTGGCATAAACACAAACACGCCCAAAAAAAACATGAAAGAACTATATAAAGACCACCAAGTGGCCGAAGTCTTAGGAATCCTGCGGCGAGCGGCATCAGTCATCACATCCATCATATGTCCCAGCCGATCGCCATCTCAGTCTAGACCACTAGTGCAGAAACCACTTACAGAATTTTTGTATCACCAGGGTGCTCAAAAATACAAACGCTGGTAACTGGCCAAAATACCAGCAGCGTTTACTGGAAAATGGAGCATTGCAAATAATAACTTACTAGCAGCGCGCACACTAACTAGCATGCTGCTAGTATGCCAGACCCTGAAATGGGCCTTGCGGAAATTACTATCAGCGTGTGGATGTTACTAGCAGTGTACACACATATACTCGCGCTGCTAGTAACCAGAGCATTCTCCTTAAAAATAAAAAAAATAAAGTGTACGACTTACTAGCGTGTGCCCAGCACAAAAATAAACCATGTTACAATATCAATATATATGAGATGTTCACAATGGAAAGATAAACCCGATGTATAGCCGATATCATGCTGTCATCGATTAATAACTATGTGATTGAATAAGAACTTGTATTGAGTTGTTGTTATTCAAAACTATATTTCTCGCTACTTATCATGCAAACACACATGCACTTTGATCCTTGTGTCTCTGGACTCTCTGTAAATTCTTACCCCGCCAGCTATGTAATTTGCAATGAATGTACACCAGTCCATCCCGGGTATATGATCAAGGTTCTGAGCAATCGACGGGAAATTCCTGTTCATCACGTGCCCACTAGATGGGGCAAGGTAGACACACAGAACAATAAGAAGGAAATACTTCTTGAATTTATCCTCATCCATAATTCCTGCAAGTTTGTCAATGAAAGCCTTAACTAGCTTTCCATTCCCTCTTGACCTTTTTTCTGAATTCCTTTTCATCTTCTGTTGGGTTCCTAATCTTGTGCTTGCTAGGTCCATAACGAGGCATTGGGATTTGAATTGTACTATCACGTAGACCAAACATTTTCTATAGTTTTATATGTTTCCCCCTGATGACCAGAGTTTTCTTCTTCAAGTCAACCTGATCAATTAGGCAAAGGATTATGTCCCTTGGAGCCAGCAATCAGGCATCTGTAGCAAGTGACCAAAACAAAACTCTTCTACACATATGCTTTGGGTCTCGTTTAGTGGTTTCACAAGTCATTAACCTTCGGGGGCAAACACTTGAACTCAACAACCTGTAAAAATTGCATTATGGTTAATTAAGTCTATGTGGGTGTACACAATTGAAATTAGTTATAACATGAATCGTGTGGAGAATTTGAGATAAAATCGACTCACCAGCCTATCAACCTTGGCTTGCTTAGTTGGCCTCTCGTCATTTGCAGGGGACCTTTTTATCGGGTTCATGCATTTCTTGTTCCTCTTTGGTTCCACATCTTCCTCTTTTGTGCTATATTCTACAAAATTGCTATGGCTACTTGGTTTTTTATTCCTCCTACGATGCGTTTCTCCATACTCGGAACTTGACACAACAATTTTGACACGCTTCTGTGTTTTATTCTTCTTCTTTGTCCTGACATGTCCACTGCCAGAGCTTGAGTCATCTATCCTTTGACTTCCTCTTTCGTTCCACCTGCTCGCTTTTGGAGATGGATCCACCTCCTCGTTTTCGTCTTTCTCTTGCTTTCCACGCACTCACTCTCAAGACTTGATTCATGTCTCCTACCTTTGTTCTTTTTCTTTCTTTCAACATGCTCACTCTCAGAGCTTGATTCAGCTAACCTTGTTTTCATCTTCCTCTTTAAATGTGCTGCTTAGTTTCAGATCTTGATCGCACCTGCCTTGTTTTTTATTTCTCTTGCCATGAACATCTTCACTTTCAGAACTAGGGTCTGATGTTCTGCGCCGAAGCTCGTTTTTTTTCTTGTGCTTAAAATGAACATCCTCACTTTCAGAACTGTCTGCATATTTACTATGTGTTTCTTCTTCCTTTCTGTTCTTCGTTTCTAACTGCCCTCTTCTTCTGCTTCCGCATATCAGGCACTGGTTGTTCAGACTGTTTTTCTGATTCGTTCTCGACAGTCAACATTTTGCGTTTTTTCTGAAATCTAGGCAATCTATGTGTGCCAAAATCAATTGCAGAACCACTTTCTTCCATTGGTTCCAATGTTCGGTGAACCTATCACCTGCGGAGTGTTTCAAAGTTCAGTGAATTGGCACTAGGTTCGACATTTTTAAGAGTGGAAAAATACAATGTTCCCAAGTTGAACTGAAAACTGTGCTCCGAAACAAATTTGTGTACTCCCTAATCAACTATGGATTAGGTGGCCGAATAAAAACTATGGCATATGACAGAAAATATGCCTTTAGATAAGATCTGTCATGTGCTTCTAAAGAGGCCTTGTGGCATTTTATTTTCTAATCGAGTCTACACTAGTGAACTGAAAATTGTGCTTCAAAACGAAAAAGGGTGCTCCATAAACAACCATGAATCAGTTCGACAAACAATACCTATGAAATCAGTCACAAAGTAGGCCCTTAATATAAGATGTGTCCTGCACCTCTAAAAGCGACCGTAAGGCATTTTGTTCACCAATCCATCAAGGGCAGCCAGAGCAGCAACCACAACCCTAGGGATTGCACCACTGCATGAAATTCTGGGAATTTGTCTGATTTAAGATGCTCATCTAAGAAATCAAAAGACATGACGATTTCATAAACGGATTCGATTTGATGCCTGCTCTTCTCACAGATGAATCCACGACGAGCAGTACTCCGACCAGGGGGGAGGAGGGGGTACGACAGCGCCCTACGGCAGGGCCTGAGGAAGCAACTTCAGCGGATTGTGGGAAGAGACGGCGAGGCAGAGAGCTCCTAGTGGGACACATCAAATTAACTACGGTACTCAGTACACCGGGTGGGATCCACTGTACCTATTCTGCTCGACTACACCGGGTGGCTTGTACGTGTGAATCACAACGCCATCCGATGTCTCTGCGGTGCCTGGTAGAAACCGGTTCCGCTAGAATTTCATTTCCGGTGAATGAGATCAATATATTTCTTAGCTAGCTGAGTTTTAGCAAAACCGAAATAATTTTGGAGAGAAAAGTCGACCGGAGAAACTTGTATGGTAATTAAGCCGATAATTTGTTGTGCCGACGAGATGCATGGTTGGGATAGCCGATAATGTTGACTTCGCTGGTCCATGCAAGACAGAAGAGGACCATATTTTCCTTCATTGCCTGTTGCTGTCACGAGTCAAGACTGCTGACCCAATGGCAGACTTTGACCCTTAGGCGTCTACACGAATCTCCAAGAGCAAGAATATACTCCTAGCAAGCCTGCTCACTGTACTAGTAAGAGTGCGCGTAGGTACCCTGCCGTAGTGCTACCCTTCCATATATAAAACAAGGCATGCATGCACAAAAAGAGAAGAATCATGGCGAGCTCTACTTCTCCTCCTTCCTTGGTACGCTGTGCTGCGATCCTAGCACTTGCATGTTGCTCCCTGTCATGCCCGGCGGCTGCCCGAGGTAATTAATAAATTAATCGTGTCTGGATCACCGGCACCAGCGATGCATACTACCTTCGTCCTGGTTTATTGGTCCTCTCTCCATTTTATGCTAAATTTTGACTTTAGATATTACTAACAAAATATTAATGCATATAACCAAACAAAATATCACTGGAAACTATGTTCAAAAACGAATCCATTGATATAATTTTTGGTGACATACAATACTATTTTTTTTATAAATCTATGGTCAAAGTTTGACACAAAATACTAAGGGGACCAATACACTAGCACAGAGTTAGTACATGTCAGAGATGTTGATTCACTATTCATGCATGCATGTAGTTGCTCTTGACGGAGGCCGAGAACCAGGGATTCCTCCGTCGCCGGTGCCCGGGCCACCAGTGGACACTCCAGGTCCTGGATTCCCTGATCCTAGGATTCCTCGGACATGTCCTTCAACCCCTATTCATGCACCGCCGCCACCGCCACCGCCACCCATTTATGGGAACCCGGTGACTCCAACTCCTTCAGTGCCCATTCCGCCGCCGCCCATTCTCGTGCCCGGGAACCAGCTGGTGACTCCAATTCCTTCAGTCCCTAGTCCTGCGCTGCCGCCAGTGTGGGTGCCGGTGAGCAAGCCGTGTTATACAATCCCTGTTCATGTGCCGCCAGTGCCAGAGACGTCGGCACTGACACCACACCGCAAGACACTGCAGCATGTTCTTAAGAACATGCATTAATTACACATGAAACATTGCTGCTCCTATATTTATTGTGTGTTATCTGTTACTAGTACATGTGATCAATGATGGTGCTAGTTAATTGAGGTAATAAATAGGACATCGCATTGTTATAATCTTAAATTCTGGTGTGATTCAATTTTTTGCTAAATATATATGGCATCCCAGTAAGTCCAGTCCAAAAGTGTTTCACGTACTTTGCATGTATTATTGTTTTTAGAATGTAAACTGATAACACTCTTACATTTGGTTTTCATCAGTTTTAGTTGGTTTTTACATCTATTTATTTATATGTTTGTTTTAACAAGATTAACGGCAGAAAAAGGGGGTATCATCTAGTTATTATGAGAGCCCCTGATATATTCCTAGATCATGTGAACCTCCGAAAAAATATCATTTGAACTGTCTGTGCGGGCATGCATTTATGATGATTGGAATTAACACGCAAGAAAAAACTGCAACCGGTGGCAGGCCATGCATGCATTTTTCTTTCTCGCAAATAGACAGTTGTAATTTCATGTTACTGTAAAAATAGAAAGAAAAATCACGGTGGTACATCAATGAGCATTACAACAACATAATGCAAAAAATAAGCTTCGCATGATCTGTTACGGCAGCGGCAAGGCCCCCATATCTCCATCTCCCCTCCCTCCTCCTAGATCTCCATGTAACCTGAACTGCAACTACATGAGCGTAAAACCACTGCAACTGTGGTTACGAAAGGGGGTTCTCGGTTAATGCGGTTTACCGGTGAGAGTAGACTTCTAGGTTGTCACGTCGGCATTGAAGCGGCACCACGCAGTCGTCCGATCGTGTCATAAATGGGTCCAGTTTTTTTCTGTTTTTTTACACCACTTATTTGGTTCTATAGTTATAGGATTATTCAGATTTTATTGCGTCCGCACACCTCCTTTGCATGTTTGTGCCATGGTGTCACATACGAGAGTTCTTTCGAGTATATTTAAAGAACGTCAATTATAATGGCAAAATCTCGGCAATTAACGTGATGGAACATTGCCATAAATGAATAAAACACCTGGGAGAAGAAATGACTCATGCAGGTTCATCCAGAGTGCCAGACGACGCACGGTATGACCGCACCATTGGTTGTACCAGGTACCGCTGCCTTCCCTCGGTCTACTACTGTCGGGGAATGTTGCATAGAAAACAAAAAAAATTCTACGCACACGCAATGATCTATCCATGAAGATGCATAGCAACGAGGGGGAGAGTGTGTCAACGTACCCTCGTAAACCGTAAGCGGAAGCATTAAATAACGCGGTTGATGTAGTCGAACTTTCTTTGCGATCCAACCGATCGAGTACCGAACGTACGGCACCTCCGCGTTCAGCACACGTTCAGCTCGGTGACGTCTTTTGCCTTCTTAATCCAGCAAGACGGCGAGGTAGTGGATGAGTTCCGGCAGCACAACGGCATGGTGATGGTGATGGTGAAGTGATCTCCGCAGGGCTTCGCCTAAGCACTACGAAAATATGACCGGGGGTGTAAACGATGGAGCGGGGCGCCGCACACGGCTAAGACAATGTTGTGTTGTGCTAGGCGCCCCCCCTCCCTCATATATATAGGTGGGAGGGAGAGGCGAGGCCAAGGGGCGCCCCAAGTAGGTCCGAATCCTACTTGGGCTTGCCCTAGGTCCCCCCTTTCCTTCTTTTGGCGCCAAGGGGAAGGAAGGAGGAGGTGGCGCCCCCCTCCCCCTTTCCTTTCTCCCACAAGGGGAAAAGGCAGGAGGAGGTGGCGCCGCCCCCCCCCCCCCCCCCCCTTCCTTCTTCTCGGGCCGGCGGATAGGGAGAGGGCGCGCCAGCCCCTCTGTGGGCTGGTGTGTGCCTCTCCTTGGCTCGTTAGGCCCATAGACCTCCCGGGGCCTCCCGGAACCCCTACCGGTGATCCGATGACTACCCGATGCACTCCGAAACCATTCCGGTGTCCGAATATCATCGTCCTATATATCAATCTTTACCTCTCGACCATTTCAAGACTCCTCGTCATGTCCGTGATCTCATCCGGGACTCCGAACAACATTCGATCACCTAATCATTCAACTCATATAACACTATATCGTGAACGAACATTAAGCGTGCGGACCCTACGGGTTCGAGAACTATGTAGACATGACCGAGACACTTCTCCGGTCAATATCCAATAGCGGAACCTGGATGCCCATATTGGTTCCTACATATTCTATGAAGATCTTTATCGGTCGAACCGTTATGACAACATACGTAATTCGCTTCGTCTGTCGGTATGTTACTTGCCCGAGATTCGATCGTCGGTATCTCTATACCTAGATCAATCTCGTTACCGGCAAATGTCTTTACTCGTTCCGTAATACATCATCTCGTAACTAACTCATTAGTCATTCGCTTGCAAGGCTTCTTATGATGTGTATTACCGAGAGGGCCCAGAGATACCTCTCCGATACTCGGAGTGACAAATCCCAATCTCGATCCATGCCAACTCAACAAACACCTTCGGAGATACCTGTAGAGCATCTTTATGACCACCCAGTTACGTTGTGACGTTTGATAACACAAGGTATTCCTCCGGTATCCGGGAGTTGTATGATCTCATGGTCTAAGGACCATGCATTTGACATACAAGAAAGGAGTAGCAATAAACTGTATGATCAAATGCTAAGCCAACGGATGGGTCTTGTCCATCACATCATTCTCCTAATGATGTGATCCCATTATCAAATGACAACTCAAGTCCATGGTTAGGAAACCTTAACCATCTTTGATCACTGAGCTAGTCTAGTAGAGGCTCACTAGGGACACGGTATTTGTTTATGTATTCACACATGTATTTAAGTTTCCGGTCAATACAATCCTAGCATGAATAATAAACCTTTATCATGAATAAGGAAATATAAAATAATAACAACTTTATTATTGCCTCTAGGGCGTATTTCCATCAGTCTCCCACTTGCACTAGAGTCAATAATCTAGATTACATTGTAATGAATCTAACACCCATGGAGTCTTGGTGCTGATAATGTTTTGCCCGCGGAAGTGGCTTAGTCAACGGATCTGCCACATTCAGATCCGTATGTACTTTGCAAATTTCTATGTCTCCATCCTTGACCTTTTCACGAATGGAGTTGAATCGTCTCTTGATGTGTTTTGTTCTCTTGTCAAACCTGGATTCCTTCGCCAAGGAAATTGCTCCAGTGTTGTCACAAAAGATTGTCACTGGACCCGATGCACTAGGTATTACACATAGATTGGATATGAACACCTTCGTCCAGACTCCTTCATGTGCTGCTTCCGAAGTAGCTATGTACTCTGCTTCACACGTAGATCCCGCCACGACGCTCTACTTGGAACTGCACCAACTGACAGCTCCACCATTCAATATAAATACGTATCCGGTTTGTGACTTAGAGTCATCCGGATCTGTGTCGAAGCTAGCATCGACGTAACCTTTTACGATGAGCCCTTCGTCACCTCCATAAACGAGAAACATATCCTTCACCATTTTCAGGTACTTCAGGATGTTCTTGACCGCTGTCCAGTGATCCACTCCTGGATTACTTTGATACCTCCCTGCAAAACTTATGGCAAGGCACACATCAGGTCTGCTACACAGCATAGCATACATGATAGAACCTATGGCTCAGGCATAGGGAATGACTTTCATTTTCTCTCTATCTTCTGCAGTGGTCGGGCTTTGAGTCTTACTCAACTTCACACCTTGTAACACAGGCAAGAACCCTTTCTTTGATTGATCCATTTTGAACTTATTCAAAACTTTGTCAAGATATGTGCTTTGTGAAAGTCCTATTAAGCATCTTGATCTATCTCTATAGGTCTTGATGCCCAATATATAAGTAGCTTCACGGAGGTTTTTCACTGAAAAATTATTATTCAAGTATCCTTTTATGCTATCCAGAAATTCTATATCATTTCGAATCAACAATATGTCATCCACATATAATATCAGAAATGCTACAGAGCTCCCACTCATTTTCTTGTAAATACAGGTTTCACCGTAAGTCTGTATAAAACCATATGCTTTGATCACCTCATCAAAGCGTATATTCCAACTCCGAGATGCTTGCACCAGTCCATAGATGAATCGCTGGAGCTTGCACACTTTGTTAGCACATTTAGGATCGACAAAACCTTCTGGTTGCATCATATACAACTCTTCTTTCATAAATCCATTAAGGAATGCAGTTTTGACATCCATTTGCAAGATTTCATAATCATAAAATGCAGCAATTGCTAACATGATTCGGACAGACTTAAGCATCGCTACGGGTGAGAAAGTCTCATCGTAGTCAACTCGTTGAACTTGTCAAAAACATTTTGCGACAAGTCGAGCTTTGTAGACAGTAACATTACCATCAGCGTCAGTCTTCTTCTTGAAGATCCATTTATTCTCTATGGCTTGCCGATCATCGGGCAAGTCCACCAAAGTTCACACTTTGTTCTCATACATGGATCCTATCTCAGATTTCATGGCCTCAAGCCATCTGTCGGAATCTGGGCTCATCATAGCTTCTTCATAGTTCGTAGGTTCGTCTTGGTCTAATAACATGACTTCCAGGATAGGATTACCGTACCACTCTGGTGCGGAACGTGCTCTGATTGACCTACGAAGTTCAGTACTAACTTGATCTAAAGTTTCATGATCATCATCATTACCTTCCTCTCTAGTTGGTGTAGGCATCACGGGAACGGTTTTCTCTGATGAGCTACTTTCCAATTCGAGAGAAGGTACAGTTACCTCATTAAGTTCTACTTTCCTTCCACTCACTTCTTTCGAGAGAAACTCCTTCTCTAGAAAGGACCTATTTTTAGCAACAAAGATCTTGCCTTCGGATCTGTGGTAGAAGGTGTACCCAATAGTTTCTTTTGGTTATCCTATGAAGACGCACTTCTCTGATTTGGGTTCGAGCATATCAGGCTGAAGCCTTTTGACATAAGTGTCGCAACCCCAAACTGTAAGAAACGACAGTTTTGGTTTCTTGCCAAACCATAGTTCATACGGTGTCGTCTCAACGGATTTAGACGGTGCCCTATTTAACGTGAATGCAGCTGTCTCTAATGCATAACCCCAAAATGATAAAGGCAAATCGGTAAGAGACATCACAGAATGCACCATATCCAATAGAGAACAGTTCCACATTGTTTTAAATAAAGGCAAAAATCGTAACTCAAATATTCGCCTCCGCAATCAGATCGTAGAAACTTTATTGTCTTGTGACGATGATTCTCTACTTCACTCTGAAATTCTTTGAACTTTTCAAATGTTTCAGACTTGTGTTTCATCCAGTAGATATACCCTGACCTACTTAAATCATCTGTGAAGGTGAGAAAATAATGATACCCGCCGCGTGCTTCAACACTCATCGAACCGCATACATCGGTATGTATTATTTCCAATAAGTCATTAGCTCGCTCCATTGTTACGGAGAACGGAGTTCTAGTCATCTTGCCCAGGGGGCATGGTTCGCAAGTATCAAATGATTCATAATCAAGTGATTCCAAAAGTCCATCAGCATGGAGTTTCTTCATGTGCTTTATACCAATATGACCTAAACGACAGTACCACAAGTATGTTGCACTATCATTATCAACTTTTCATCTTTTGGCATCAATATTATGAATATGTGTATCACCACGATCGAGATTCAACAAGAATAGACCATTCCTCAAGGGTGCATGACCATAAAAGATATTACTCATATAAATAGACAACCATTATTCTCTGACTTAAATGAATAACCGTCTCGCATCAAACAAGATCCAGTTATAATGTTCATGCTCAACGTAGGCACCAAATAACAATTATTTAGGTCTAAAACTAATCCCGAAGGAAGATGTAGAGGTAGCATGCCGACGGCGATCACATCGACCCTGGAACCATTCCCGACGCGCATCATCACCTCATCCTTAGCCAATCTTCGTTTATTCCGCAGCTCCTGTTTTGAGTTACAAATATGAGCAACCAAAGCAGTATCAAATACCCAGGCGCTGCTACGAGCACTAGTAAGGACACACATCAATAACATGTCACTACAGGAATTAGCTTATTTGCTGTCCGCCATGGCAGACGGCAAATGCACCAAAAGCGGATGGCAAAGCCCTTTGCCGTCAGCCACCGACGGCAAACCTGCCCAGCAAAGAGAGTGACGGTAAACAGGCTCTTTGCCGTCTGCTTCTTCAAAGCGGACGACAAAGGCCCTTTGTCGTCCGTGGCAGATGGCAAAGAACATGCACGGCAAAAACCATGCGTTAGCCATGTTAGGTGGCTAACGGCAGCCTTTGCCGTCCGCCAGCAGACGGTAAAGCTGCCCAACCTTTGCCGTCTGCCACGGATGGCAAAGTGACCAAATGGGTCAGCTCCCAGGTTGCACATGTTGCTGCCACGTGGCCTATTTGCCATTTGTGGTAGACGGTAAAGGCCCTTTGCCGTCGGTGACAGACGGCAAAGTGCCTGTATTGTTTCTGTTTTTCTGTTTTCTGTTATATCCCTGTATTTTCAAAAGATATATATGACATATATAGTTTAAACCTCAAACATAGCCCATGTATCAAACATCTAGCAGTCCATCCATGCAACAGAACACATAGGGTATTAAAAGATCCAATACATATATAGTTTCACCGAGTTCATCCATCTATACACATACATAGTTTCACATTGTTCATCAATACAAATGAAAACAAGAACTAAACACTAGTAGTCCATCAATGCTGCTTCCATGAAGTGAATCAAACCTGCAAAAATGGGAGTAAGAAAGTTAGAAGAAGAAAAAGACTAGAAGAAGAAGAAGAAGAAGAAGAAAAAGAAGAAGAAGAAGAAGACTAGAAGAAGAAGAAGAAGAAGAAGAAGACTAGAAGAAGAAAGAAGAAGAAGAGAAGACTAGAAGAAGAAGAAGAAGAAGAAGAAGAATTTTCTTCTTCTTCTCTTCTATCTTTTTATCCCTTTCCTCCTCATTCTCATTCTTCTTCTTTTATTCTTTCTTTTTCTTCTCTTTCTTCTTCTATTCTTTCTTTTTCTCCACTTTCTTGTTTTTCTTCTTCTTATTCCTTATTTGTGTCATTTTAGAGCTAACATAGGTAATTATGCCATTTTTTAGCCAACTCACCATGAAATGTCCACACCGTATAACCGGGCGTAAAACCACTCTTCTGCAGGTGTTTGCCCATTTCATCATGTGTCCTCTTTTCCCAATTCTTGCACCGGACACAGGGGCATCAGGTTTTCCTCTGGCCATTTGCAAATGTGGCTTTCACAAACCCCTTGGTTTTTGTTAACCATTCATTGGTAATCTCTTTCTGACTAGTGCGACCAGTGTATATCCACGCACGATCACTCATCTTGCTTAGCTACTGGACAGAAAAGAAATATATATAATTCAGCATGTATATTCATCAGTTAATCTAGTTTGTCAATTTTATTACGTCCATGCAACCTACACTCTAATAGGTAAAGATAGGTCCTAATCCCACCCGAGTATGTGTAGATTGAGTACATTCTCCATGCTCTACCCCATTTCGAGACAAAATTTCGGCAGCACCTCCCCGCTGTTCTCCTCATACACGTCTCGGCAAAAAGCCGAGAGAATGTGCATCCGGAGAACAACAGGGAGGCGCTGACGAAATTTTGTCTCGGAATGGGGTAGAGCATGGAGAACGTACCCAATCTACACATACTCGGGCTGTCCGTGGAAATCGCTGGACAATCCAAATGAGTTACGGTGATAAATATGCAACTGAATTCATATTTATCGATGCAACCCTTTCGGACGGGAGACGCATACTGGTTATGCGACTTAGCATGAAAATGAAATCTACTAACATGATTAAAAGAGCTTAGGAGGTGCAGGTGGATTCGTAGCTCACCCTCGGTTGTAGAGGAAGTAGTCGAACAACGGCAGGATCACGGACAAAAAACTGCGACCAATGATGACTCCAAGGAGATGAAATAGCACAAAGCCTGCAAATTTTACCGATCGGGTTAAGAAAATTTAGGACATCACATCACATAAAGCATCAACACTTCAAACTATGAAAAAAACTTCAACCCCTCGGCGATCCTCCACCCTCGACCCTCGACCCCTCGGAGATCCTCGACCCTCGACCCCTCGACCTTCTTTTCCTTCTTTTCTTTCTTTTTCTACTTTTTCTATTTCTTTTTTTTTCATCTTCTTCTTCCTTCTTTTCATCTTCTTCTTCTACTTCTTTTTTTTCATCATCTTCTTCTTCTCCTCCTCCTCCTCCTCCTCCTCCTCTTCATCTTCTTCTTCTTCTTCTTCTTCTTCTTCTTATCTTCTCCTCCCCCTTTTTCTTCTTCTCCTCTTCTTCTTATTATTCTTCTTCTTTTCTTCTCCTAATAATTGTTTTCTAGAACTAACCTAACTAACCTAGAACTAACCTAACTAACACACTAGTAACTAACCTAACTAACCCTAATAACTAACCTAACTAACAGTAGAAAAAAAGAAAAAAAATAGAGGGGAGAGGCTCACCGGAGTGGGGCGGCGGGGCGGCGAGGCCACGGGGCGGCGGGCGGCGAGGCCTCGGGGCGGCGGGTGGGGCGGCGAGGCGGCGACGCCGCGGGTACGGCGGGGCCGCGGGGCCACGAGGCAGCGTGGCGGCGATTCCTGCGTTGGTTTCTTTTTCTGGTTTTTTTGCTTTTGCTTCATGTCTTCTATTGTCTTTTTTCTTCTTCTTCTTTTTTTTTTTTGTTTTCTATGTTTAGTTATATTCGCTATTTTTATTTTTTTTTTTTTTTTTTTTCTCCTTTATTTAAGCGTTTGGTTTGCCGTCCGCTGGCGGACGGCAAAGAGGTGGGGCTGGTGGGCCGTTAGGGTTTGGGGCTCCACTGGACCCCACCCACCTCTTTGCCATCTGCTAGCGGACGGCAAAGAATTGGCTGATGGCAAATAGGGTCTTTGCCGTCAGCCAGTTCTTTGCCGTCCGTTTTTTTGAAGCAGACGGCAAATGCCTTCTTTGCAGTCCGCTAGCGGACGGCAAAGAGCTGACTAATGCCAAATTCTTTGTTTCCAGTTGTGTGTATATCAAATATACATTTGTTCACTTTGCCATCCTTCTTATCCGCCAAATACTTGGGGCAGTTCCGCTTCCAGTGACCACTCCCTTTGCAGTAGAAGCACTCAGTTTCAGGCTTAGGTCCAGCTTTGGGCTTCTTCACGGGAGCGGCATCTTGTTTGCCGTTCTTCTTGAAGTTCCCTTTATTTCCTTTGCCCTTTTTCTTGAAACTAGTGGTCTTGTTAACCATCAACACTTGATGCTCTTTGTTGATTTCTACCTCCGCTGATTTCAGCATCGCGAAGAGCTCGGGAATTGTTTTCTCCATCCCTTGCATATTATAGTTCATCACGAAGCCTTTGTAGCTTGATGGCAGTGATTGAAGAACTCTATCAATAACACTCTTAGGTGGAAGTGTAATTCCCAGCTGAGTCAAGTGGTTATGATACCCAGACATTTTGAGTATGTGTTCACTGACAGAACTATTCTCCTCCATCTTGCAGCTAAAGAACTTGTTGGAGACTTCATATCTCTCAGCCCGGGCATTAGCTTGAAATATCAGTTTCAGCTCCTGGAACATCTCATATGCTCCATGACGTTCAAAACATCTTTGAAGTCCCGGTTCTAAGCCGTAAAGCATGGCACACTTAACTATAGAGTAGTCATCAGATCGAGCTTGCCAGACGTTCATAACATCTGCTTCAGCCCCTGCAGCAGGTGCGTCTCCTAGGAGTGCATCAACTGTAGGGTAACGCAGCAGAAAACGAAAATTTTCCGACCTACGCTCCAGCCCAGGACCACTATGGAGACTGCATACAAGGTTTGATCATTTTCGTTACCGACTCGTAGCGCAGCGAAAGTAGAGTCGATGACGATCGGTGGTGCAGATCCCCGCAGCTAGGATTTACAACCTCCCAACCGCGAGGATGTATACCCTCGTCTTCCCTTTGGACAGCCCTCCGGGAGGCGGTCGAACAGTCCCCCGGACGGTGTCGCGGACAGCCCTTCGGGAGGACCTTCGAAACTCGAACGGTCACTCGGACAGCCCTTCGGGAGGACTCACAGAACTCGGACCGTCACTTGGACAGCCCTTCGGGAGGCACTCACGAACAGCCCCTCGGGCACTAAGATCGAAACTACGACCTCTCTACAGAGTTGCACACATACGGTGTCAACTATCCGGCAGGGCTTCGCCGTCCAGAACTAGTTCCCACCGGAACCCAGACAGCCTTTCGGCGCTACGAAACTCTTTTCGTGGGAGGGAGAGAGAAGCCAGATCATTGCATGGCACTTGTATGTGAGAAGGAGTGAGTCTTTAGGCAGCCCCCTCCACCCCTATTTATAGGCCAAGCCCAAGGGTGGCTTCTCCAAGAAGCCAAGGGGAAAAATACCAAAGGACCCTCAAGGTGGCTTCTCCAAGAAGCCACCCAAAAAGCACTTTCACTATTCACGACGACATTTTTCAGCGTCCGTTCAAACTGAAAATATTTATGTGGGCTTAGAACATTTCCAGTACCCACTAAAATAATTTTCAACGCGTTCTGGAACAATTCCAGTTTAGTGATTTCATCTGCGAAAAGCATCTGAAGCGGTTCCGGCAGCCCCGGAACATTTCCGGTTTTTCTTCCAGAAAATTCCCAGAAGTTTCCAGAATGATTCTGGCATCCTCCAAGAATTATCAGGCATGTGCCGAAACCATTTTGAATTAATGGTATCCCCTGAAACAACTTTTCAGTTTCACCGGAACTCATCCGGTGACCTCTCTCTGCGGAACTTTTCCGCTGTCCGAAACTTTTCGGTGTCCGAAACTTTTTCGGTGATTTTCTCTCAGACTCCCTGTCTAGTATTCAGCAGATAGATGACCCTTAAGCGTGTGACCCTATATGTTCGGTGAAGTATAGACATGACCTGGAACCCCTTCCGATCAATGATCAACATCGGAGCCGTGGACACCCATATTGACCCCTATACCCACACGAATGAATATTCGAGTGAACCTCCAGTTGCCGTGTGCTATTCCTGTTGCTTCACGATATGTTACAAATACCCGAGGTTAGACATGTTGGCATCCCCGTGGATCAACAACTTGTCCACTATGCCAGTTACCCCGTTATCGGTATTGTTCTCTTTTCTCGTTACCGTGTTCCGGCATCCCCGTGATCAAATCACAAAGTGTCTGGCCAGACGATGATGGATACCGTAACACCGAGAGGGCCCAGAGATATCTTTCCATCGTCAGAGGAGCAAATCCCAATCTTGAGCTATCAAGTTACTTGACATACTTTCCCATGAACCCGTAAGCCGCCGTAATAGCCATCCATTTACGGATGACGTTTAACAAACCCCAAAGTTCATGAATCAAGCATGAAGAAACTCGATACTCTCATGGTCTGAGGAATCATGCAAACATTAACCATCTCTGTGTTATTAACCATTAACTCATGACGAATGTATCTCATAGCATAACATCAATTCGGGTCGATTCAACACAAATGTCCTTCCTGACATTGTGCCCTCAAAGTTGCTGGCATAGACATGCCCATGATTGGAAAAACATAATCATCATGCAACACTTGAGCTAGTCTTAGAGGCACGACTAGGAATACATTTTACCGTTTATTATACCACACGTGCACATGGGTTTTCCCCAGAGCCTTTATGGATATATGGGCTCGGGAACCATAGCAGTTATAGCATGGAATATAAACTTAATTATGAACAGGGAGATAATTAATAACATTTATTATTTCCTCTAGGGCATATCTCCTACAGACTCCCACTTGCACTAGAGTCAATAATCTAGTTGATGCTAATGCACTTTACACCTGTGGCACACCGGTGTAAATATACTTCGCTTGTGGTATAGCCTGATGTCCAACGGATCTGACGACTTCAGCTCCGTGTGTATCTTTGCATATCCTCGCGTTTTCACGCCTTCACAAAATTCATATTTTGTGTGGACTTGGCTTGGTATGTATGTGAATCACAGGTCGAACCTGGATTCCTCAGACTGAGTTATGGAGCAACTACTTGCAGTAGTGTCCCATGATTCAACATCTTCTTTGTCGCTTTTAAAAGCGGCAACATACTTCGCCTCTGTTATAGAATTCGCCACAGTAACTTGTTTGGAACAATTTCCAACTACCGTGCCACCATATTGTGTTTTGCACAAAACCCTTAACTTAAATCAAAAATCGCTTGGACCATGGATGAAGACTGTATCGATGTAACCTTTTACAACGAACTCTTCATGATCTCTGCTTGCGAGAAAACATGTCATCAGTGCTACTATAGTACTCAATGACCCTTTTTCACTGTTGTCCCTTGATCAATACTTTTGATCACTTTGGTATCTATACTCGCAACAACTTTGGGAGTATTGGACATATCTGGTTGTTTTTACATACCATGGAATACATGATTAATCCAAACACAAGAGTGTGTGGAATCTCCATCATGTATTTTGCTCATCAGTGTTTTGGGACACCGAGTCTTGCAAAAACTCTTTCCATGTGACTTCGGCAAGAATCACTCCTTGACGTTTTTAATGCTAAAAGGTTTTAGCATCTTGTCAATATGTATCTTTGCTCAGCCCTATTAGGTAAATCTATCTCCATAGATCATCATGCCTAATATAAAGGCTATTTAGCCCAAGCACTTCATTGAAAAACTATTTTTAAATGAAGTCCTAATTCGTGTCAAGAATATTAATTCCAATTAACAATGTGTCAAGCACACAAGGTTTTTAGAAATGTTATTATGTTCCCACTCACTTTCTTGAATCACAAGCATCTTCGTTACCCATTGATGAAGTCAAAACCCTTTTAACCATATCATCAAAACACGAAGATTCCAACTCCATTTTGCTCTCTTCTATCCATCGCTGGAACTCTGAAGTTTGCATACTTACTAGCATCCTTTGGACTGACAAAATACCTTGGATTGTATCACATGCAAGTCCTTGGTTTTATTTCCATCGGATGGAAATCCTTTCGTCATCCTTGTTTCATATCTCATGATTGAAATATGTATTAATTGCTAGTTCAACCCGAACCGACTTTAAGCATCGCTACGGTGAAGTAACCTCATCGTAGTCAACTCCTTGAACTTGTATATTGCAACAAGTCGAGCTTTATGGATAAAACATTTTTATTCGTATCAGTTATAGTTCCATAAATATTCGTCAGACTCTAAGTCTTCCGAAAGGTGTATCAAGGTTTTAATCTTGAATCACTTATATGGAAACTATCTCGGATTGTATTGGCATTTAGCCAATTCCGGAGTCAGGGCCCACCAATGCTTCCTTGTGTATCGTAGGTATACTGTTGTCTAACAACAATATCTCGTTTGCGCACCTGAGAGGTTTGCACGAGCCTTTGCCTACGTGGTTCAGCTGCAAGTTCGACCGAATTCCATACATTTTATTGTAGAGACTTCCATATCAGTCGCAGTAGGAAACTCCGGAATTACTTCCAAGGTCTCTTTCCTTTGACCTGATGACGAAGATACTGTTTATCTCGTCGAGTTGCACTATTCTCCCACTCACCTTTTTGAAAGAACCATTTTCTTCAAAAAGCATACCGTTCTTTGTGGCAAACCTATTTGCCTCGGTATAGTGAGGGAGGAATACCCAATGACTTGGGATAACCTACAAAGTAGCACTTGTCTGATTTGGAATATGTTTATAACCTTTTACACAAGCCCCATATTCCAAATGTTAAGAAAAGATATAACATGGTTGGGCGTACCATACCATGGTGTCATTTCAACAGACCTGATGGAGCTCTTTTCAGTGTAAAAGCCGTAGTCTCTAAAGCATCACCTTTTAAAAGGGATAATGGCAAATTTATTTATGTCATCTTTGATCTTACCATGTCATAAATGGTTCGATTACATCTTCACGGACTTTCCACTCACAGTGGTGTTCCGGGAGGTGTAAGTTATGAAACTCTTTTCACAACTCAACAGACATTCGCTAAACTTGTAACTCAAATATTTCTTTCTGCAATCGAATTGTAGAAACATAATTTTCTTGTTACAATAACTTCTACTTCATTTTGAAAACCTTTCAAATGATTTCAAAAGATCCAGACTTACGTCTCATCAAGTAAATATCCATATATCTACTTGAGTCATTTCTGAAGATAGATAAATCCACTACTTGCAACAACATTGATTGGACTACATACATCAAAATGTATGATCACCAATAAGTTCTTTGCTCGTTCCTTATGGCCTGTGAACGGTATTTCAGTCACTTCACTTTTCGGAGGAAAGTTGCAAGTGTCAGATGATTCAAAATCAAACGACTTCAAAATCCATCATAATGGAATTTTCCATGCGGGTTTCTCCAATGTGACCAAATGCAGTGCCACACTTGTGTGGTATTCTTTTAGTCTTGTGACATTTAGGGTCAGTGTTATGGATGTATCATATTACCATCAATATTCATAACATACGTCCCATCGAGGATGGAAGTATGGCCCTCATGTTATTCATAATACTGAACAACAATTGTTCTTCTATGAACAATTCTTTTGCAACAAACATTGTGCAAAGGGCTAGAGTGTATGAAACTCTAAAATGAATTATGAAAGTAAACCCAGAGGTAATGTATTATTATCAATATTCATAGCATACATCTCATTCATAATGAAAGTATGGCCCTTATGTTATTCATAACATCGAACATCAAAAGTTCTCTTATGAACAACCTTCTTGCAAGATACCTTATGCAATGGGCTAGAGTTTGTGAAACTTTAAATGAATTATGAAAATGAATACAGACGGTAATACACCGATGGAAGGTATAGTAACATTTACTATGTTCCCTGTGTATACCTAAACCTCATTTCTGGCTAGTCTTTTAGGCCATAGTAGTTCTTACATCGAATTGCAACAGAATGCAATCGAGCGGGTATCTTTGTGATTGTCTCACAATACCCAAGAATTAGTGATTAACATGCTTTAACCATAATTCCCAAGAACTATATCTTTTACCAGCCTTCTATACATCAAAAACTTGTATGACATTCATACATGAGCTGGATATTCCAGTCTTCTTTCTTTTTGCCTTTATACTTCTAACAGTTTAACTTTCAATATTTCTCCTACTCTCAGAAGAAGCACTCAACTTAATAGTGGCGTTAGCCCCGGACTTCCTAGGTGTGTAAGTCACACTAACACCCTTCGGACACTTCCTTTCTCTTTAAGTTGTTGTTTTATTCACCTTTCATCATATGACAGGCGTTCTACTGGATCCCTCTCTTATCAATCTAATGCATAGTAAACTCTTTTACTAATAGTTTGCAAACAAACATTGCTTTGGATATCTCATATCTTTTAGCCTTTGTCTGTCTCTGAAAATGATTTTCAGATTTCCATGAATATCACATAACTATCCAAACTTTCGAAGTTTGGGTCTCATGGAAGTAAACATATTGCACTTGACTGAAACGGAATTCTAGCTTTTGGATCGAAGGATGAGAGTCACATGATCCATAGCATAAGCGAGAGAATACCAAAGTATGCGATAGGACAAAGTCCTTCTCGGCACTCTTGAGGACAATCCTCACATTACGTTACCAACTGTAAAGTTTTAACCAGATATTTAACAGCTATTCAATTTTAACAGGGAAGGTGGAAATGCGAGCCATTATTCTACAACTATTATGCAAAATACACTTAGACAGTGTTCAAAATTAATTGCACTGAGAATTTAAACAAGTTAATTCATCAGTGCGCTCCCACTCAAATCAATATCTCTCATAATTGATTGTGAGTGATTCAAGATCCGCATTTCAATTCAACGCCATTGACGGGTTCATCACTGATGACGTGAATTTCAATCGGTAGGCCAACTTGCCAATCACATCTCTATGTGACTCTTGTCCATCTTTCGATGCATGTGTTCCGAGCTCAGGACTGTCCTGCCTGAACGTCAAGACAACCAAGTGATCACGCAGTGAGGTCTGACCTTCACCCGCCTTACACCTCTCTAATCGTTCGTGCTCATGTGTACATGGCGCACCCCGAAAAGATACGTGTTGTAGACGGTGCTACACTTGGGAGAACACTAACTACTTGATATTTTGTGAGAGATCACCCTAATAAAAGCGACTACCGCGCAATCAAGAAGGGTGCATCATAAGGGATAAACATCTCAGGCAATTCATAATTAGCATGATATGGTATAGCCCTTTCTGACGGAGAAGTCTTGTATTTCTTCGTCTCCGGCATTCGCGTCGGTGTTCACCTTCACGAAGATTGCCACCACCTTGTCGATGCAGCAGATAATATTGCTATCTCGATAGCTAATAAAATAATGCATTACACAAGGTTGACACACAGGTCATTTAAAGTGCAATCATATGGCTCCAGCCATCATGCCGAATCATGACACGCAGGTCATGTTAATCAATTTACATCATATAGTCATCTCATACATAATCAAATTATTATGAGCACTGCTATACCACATCACATGCACATGCAAACCCTCCTGCAAAACCAAGTTAGACGCCTCTAATTGGTTCATGCAAAAACTTGTTTTACGTGGCTTCTAAGGTTTCGAAACAAACCGAAGCTACCAACGTCCATCATCAAGTATGATAATCCAAGTCGCTAGATTAACTTTCCAGGGTGTATGAAAACCGAGATAATAAAATCTCGAGCCCCATACTAAACTTCGTCATACGCATGACCCCCGTGCAGATCATATCTGCATTGCCCTTTCGTTTGCGAAATTTCATCTTTCTTATTAACTACGGTGGAATTCAATGAACTGTTAGCACTTCGTTGATCAATCAGGATCACGGATTGCCAGAACCTTGAAACTCCACCATACTGTTATCAAGATCAGAAATATGCAAATTCCAGGGAAGCAACAAGAACATCAGGTAACAGATTTCATCTGCTACCCGCACAAATAATTTTCAGTAATAGAACTCATCTACTACCTAATTATATTGTGCAACACCCATACATCTCTATGTATTCTAGATCGCAACCTGCATCTACGCATAGCACGGCTCATGATGCCACTGTAGGGTAACGCAGCAGAAAACGAAAATTTTCCGACCTACGCACCAGCCCAGGACCACTATGGAGACTGCATACAAGGTTTGATCATTTTCGTTACCGACTCGTAGCGCAGCGAAAGTAGAGTCGATGACGATCGGTGGTGCAGATCCCCGCAGCTAGGATTTACAACCTCCCAACCGCGAGGATGTATACCCTCGTCTTCCCTTTGGACAGCCCTCCGGGAGGCGGTCGAACAGTCCCCTGGACGGTGTCGCGGACAGCCCTTCGGGAGGACCTTCGAAACTCGAACGGTCACTCGGACAGCCCTTCGGGAGGACTCACAGAACTCGGACCGTCACTTGGACAGCCCTTCGGGAGGCACTCACGAACAGCCCCTCGGGCACTAAGATCGAAACTACGACCTCTCTACAGAGTTGCACACATACGGTGTCAACTATCCGGCAGGGCTTCGCCGTCCAGAACTAGTTCCCACCGGAACCCAGACAGCCTTTCGGCTCTACGAAACTCTTTTCGGGGGAGGGAGAGAGAAGCCAGATCATTGCATGGCACTTGTATGTGAGAAGGAGTGAGTCTTTAGGCAGCCCCCTCCACCCCTATTTATAGGCCAAGCCCAAGGGTGGCTTCTCCAAGAAGCCAAGGGGAAAAATACCAAAGGACCCTCAAGGTGGCTTCTCCAAGAAGCCACCCAAAAAGCACTTTCACTATTCACGACGACATTTTTCAGCGTCCGTTCAAACTGAAAATATTTATGTGGGCTTAGAACATTTCCAGTACCCACTAAAATAATTTTCAACGCGTTCTGGAACAATTCCAGTTTAGTGATTTCATCTGCGAAAAGCA
Source organism: Thinopyrum elongatum (assembly GCA_011799875.1). NCBI lineage: Eukaryota > Viridiplantae > Streptophyta > Magnoliopsida > Poales > Poaceae > Thinopyrum > Thinopyrum elongatum. Next base: position 7,690,012 of record CM022299.1, read on the forward strand.
TCTGAAGTGGTTCCGGCAGCCCCGGAACATTTCCGGTTTTTCTTCCAGAAAATTCCCAGAAGTTTCCAGAATGATTCTGGCATCCTCCAAGAATTATCAGGCATGTGCCGAAACCATTTTGACTTAATGGTATCCCCTGAAACAACTTTTCAGTTTCACCGGAACTCATCCGGTGACCTCTCTTTGCGGAACTTTTCCGCTGTCCGAAACTTTTCGGTGTCCGAAACTTTTTCGGTGATTTTCTCTCAGACTCCCTGTCTAGTATTCAGCAGATAGATGACCCTTAAGCGTGTGACCCTATAGGTTCGGTGAAGTATAGACATGACCTGGAACCCCTTCCGATCAATGATCAACATCGGAGCCGTGGACACCCATATTGACCCCTATACCCACACGAATGAATATTCGAGTGAACCTCCAGTTGCCGTGTGCTATTCCTGTTGCTTCACGATATGTTACAAATACCCGAGGTTAGACATGTTGGCATCCCCGTGGATTAACAACTTGTCCACTATGCCAGTTACCCCGTTATCGGTATTGTTCTCTTTTCTCGTTACCGTGTTCCGGCATCCCCGTGATCAAATCACAAAGTGTCTGGCCAGACGATGATGGATACCGTAACACCGAGAGGGCCCAAAGATATCTCTCCATCGTCGGAGGAGCAAATCCCAATCTTGAGCTATCAAGTTACTTGACATACTTTCCCATGAACCCGTAAGCCACCGTAATAGCCATCCATTTACGGATGACGTTTAACAAACCCCAAAGTTCATGAATCAAGCATGAAGAAACTCGATACTCTCATGGTCTGAGGAATCATGCAAACATTAACCATCTCTGTGTTATTAACCATTAACTCATGACGAATGTATCTCATAGCATAACATCAATTCGGGTCGATTCAACACAAATGTCCTTCCTGACATTGTGCCCTCAAAGTTGCTGGCATAGACATGCCCATGATTGGAAAAACATAATCATCATGCAACACTTGAGCTAGTCTTAGAGGCACGACTAGGAATACATTTTACCGTTTATTATACCACACGTGCACATGGGTTTTCCCCAGAGCCTTTATGGATATACGGGCTCGGGAACCATAGCAGTTATAGCATGGAATATAAACTTAATTATGAACAGGGAGATAATTAATAACATTTATTATTGCCTCTAGGGCATATCTCCTACATCAACGACATAATTCTTCTGTGCAGCAATGAGGATAATCCTCAAGTTACACACCCAGTCCGTGTAGTTGCTACCATCATCTTTCAACTTAGCTTTCTATAGGAACGTATTGAAATTCAGGGGAACGGTAGCACGGGCCATTGATCTACAACATAGATATGCAAAAACTATAAGACTAAGTTCTTGATAAATTAAGTTCAATTAATCAAATTACTAATGAACTCCCACTTAAATTAACATCCTTGAAGTTATCTAAGTGATACATGATCCAAATCAACTAACACATGTCCTATCATCACGTGAGATGGGGTAGTCATCAATGGTGAACATCTCTATGTTGATCATATCTACTATATGACTCATGTTCGACCTTTCGGTCTCTAGTGTTCCGAGGCCATGTCTGTACATGCTAGGCTCGTCAAGTTTAACCCAAATATTCTGCATGTGTAAAACTGTCTTACACCCGTTGTATGTGAATGTAGAGTCTATCAAACCCGAGCATCATGAGGTGCTTTGAAACGATGAACTTTAGCAACGGTGCATACTCAGGGAGAACACTTTTATCTTGAATTTAGTGAAGGGATTATCTTATAATGCTACCGTCGTTCTAAGCAAAATAAGATGCATAAAGGATAAACATCACATGCAATCAAAATATGTGACATGATATGGCCATCATCATCTTGTGCTTTTGATCTCCATCTCCAAAGCATCGTCATGATGTCCATCATCACCGGCTCGACACCTTGATCTCCATCGTTGCGTCGTGGTCGTCTCGCCAGCTATTGCTTCTACAACTATCGATAACGCATAGTGATAAAGTAAAGCAATTACATGGCGTTTGCATTTCATACAATAAAGAGATAACCATAAGGCTCCTGCCGGTTGCCGATAAATTACAAAACATGATCATCTCATACAATAACGTATATCACATCATGTCTTGACCATATCACATCACAACATGCCCTGCAAAAACAAGTTAGACGTCCTCTACTTTGTTGTTGCAAGTTTTACGTGGCTGCTACGGGCTTCTAGCAAGGACCGTTCTTACCTACGGCAAAAACCACAACGGTGATTTATCAAGTTTGCTGTTTTAACCTTCTTCAAGGACCGGCCACAGTCAAATTCGATTCAACTAAAGTAGGAGAAACAGACACCCGCCAGCCACCTTTATGCAAAACTAATTGCATGTCTGTCGGTGGAACCGGTCTCATGTACGTGGACATGTAAGGTTGGTCCAGGCCGCTTCATCTTACAATGCCGCCGAATCAAAATAAGATATTGGTGGTAAGCAGTATGACGATCAATGCCCACAACTCTTTGTGTTCTACTCGTGCATATCATGTACGCATAGACCTGCCTCAGATGCCACTGTTGGGGAACGTTGCACGGAAAACAAAAAAATTCTACCCACACGCAATGATCTATCCATGGAGATGCATAGCAACGAGGGGGAGAGTGTGTCTACGTACCCTCATAGACCGTAAGCGGAAGCATTAGATAACGCGGTTGATGTAGTCGGACTTTCTTCGTGATCCAACCGATCGAGTACCGAACGTACGGCACCAAAGCGTTTAGCACACATTCAGCTCGATGACTTCCTCCGCCTTCTTGATCCAGCAAGACGGCGAGGTACTGGATGAGTTCCGGCAGCACGACGACGTGGTGACGATGATGGTGAAGTGATCTCCGCAGGGCTTCGCCTAAGCACTACGAAAATATGATCGGGGGTGTAAACGGTGGAGGGGGGCACCGCACACGGCTAAGACAATGTTGTGTTATCCTAGGCGCCCCCTCTCCCTCATATATATAGGTGGGAGGGAGAGGGGAGAGGCCAAGGGGCACCCCAAGTAGGTCCGAATCCTACTTGGGCTTGCCCTAGCCCCCCCCCCCTTCCTTCTTTTAGCGCCAAGGGGAAGGTAGGAGGAGGTGGCGCCCCCCTTTCCTAGCTTTCTCCCACAAGGGGAAAAAGGCAGGAGGAGGTGCCCCCCATTTCCTTCTTCTAGGGCCGGCGGCCAGGGAGAGGGCGCACCAGCCCCTCTGTGGGCTGGTGTGTGCCTCTCCTTGGCCCATTAGGTCCATAGATCTCCCGGGGCCTCCTGGAACCCCTTCCGGTGATCCGATGACTACCCGGTGCACTCCGAAACCATTCTGGTGTCCGAATATCATCGTCCTATATATCAATCTTTACCTCTCGACCATTTTGAGACTCCTCGTCATGTCCGTGATCTCATCCGGGACTCCGAATAACATTCGGTCACCAAATCATTCAACTCATATAACACTATATCGTCAACGAACGTTAAGCGTGCGGACCCTACGGGTTCGAGAACTATGTAGACATGAGCGAGACACTTCTCCGGTCAATAACCAATAGCGGAACCTGGATGCCCATATTGGTTACTACATATTCTACGAAGATCTTTATCGGTCGAACCGTTATGACAACATACGTAATTCCCTTCGTCTGTCGGTATGTTACTTGCCCGAGATTCGATCGTCGGTATCTCTATACCTTGTTCAATCTCGTTACCGGCAAGTCTGTTTACTTGTTCTGTAATACATCATCTCGTAACTAACTCATTAGTCATTTGCTTGCAAGGCTTCTTATGATGTGTATTACCGAGAGGGCCCAGAAATACCTCTCCGAAACTCGGAGTGACAAATCCCAATCTCGATCCATGCCAACTCAACAAACACCTTCGGAGATACCTGTAGAGCATCTTTATGATCACCCAGTTACGTTGTGACGTTTGATAACACAAGGTATTCCTCCGGTATCCGGGAGTTGTATGATCTCATGGTCTAAGGAACATGTATTTGACATACAAGAAAGCAGTACCAATAAACTGTACGATCAAATGCTAAGCTAACGGATGGGTCTTGTCCATCAAATCATTCTCCTAATGATGTGATCCTGTTATCAAATGACAACTCATGTCCATGGTTAGGAAATCTTAACCATCTTTGATCAACGAGCTAGTCTAGCAGAGGCTCACTAGGGACACGGTATTTGTTTATGTATTCACACATGTATTTATGTTTCCGGTCAATACAATTCTAGCATGAATAATAAACATTTATCATGAATAAGGAAATATAAAATAATAACAACTTTATTATTGCCTCTAGGGCATATTTCCATCAACTACTCCCCCCCCCCCACGTGAAGACGGATCGCTAATCAGAGACACGCAGTATCCATAAGCATTATGAGAGGGGGGGGGGGGGCTCCGCCGCTGCAACACCACATCAAGAGGGCATCGTCACCACCTATATTCATTGTCACCATATCTTTGTAACACATTGGCCATTGCGATTCTCTTTTGTATTACTTTGACGTTTCCGCCATGTTTAACATGATTCATCCCGCGATATTCATGCCCTCGATGTGCGAGTAGTTTCCCTAGTTCTCGGAGATATGGAGAACCCCTAGTATGTTTAAGATGAAATGGTAATAAGATTTGATATCACTTTATCTGTTTATGGTAATTATCTTCACCATGTTAGGTGAGGTCGACCACCCAACATATGCCTCCTTTGGATGTAAGATTATTACTATTGGTGTGAATGTGGGATGCAAATGACGGTAGTGACAGTGGTTATCTCCCTCCTTGTCAGATGATTGCAATAGGGGACAAACAGAGACTGCCTTAGCTATGCCCACAAGGAACCCATTAATTACCATTCGGTAACCGGAATGAGGATGAATGGTAGTGGCATATGGGATATGGGGATGCTGCATGTATGCATGTATCTAAAGTTGGCACTGTCCACTTGTAGATACATATAAAGTGGCTTAGAAATCCAATTAAAATTATGTTTACGATCGGTCGTGCTAACATATTAGTGGGGAATGCAGACTCCCTGAGAATGCTTTAGTATTGTTGGTCTTTTAACTTGAACTAGATCAGGAAAGCGCGCATTGCCGTGCCCATCCAGTTTTACACTAAAATGATAAGTAATTAGTACAAAATCCATTATTTTAAGTTAACAAAAACTGGAAAGTTTTCAAAAAAGATTGTAGAAGCAAAGATAGTACGGATTACTTTGTGGAGTATGTATTTCAAAATCAGAGGCAATATATTAAGTAAAAAAATCATATATCATTATAACAGCCTCATTTGAAATGAATCATTGCAACTTTTCATCTAGGATATGTCTCATACAATCTCATAAAGGAAGAGCTCACTCTGGGTTTTATGCAAAATCAGTCTACAATTAGACTGCTGAAATCCCAGGCTTCAACACATAGCATTAAACATTTTACATTCCTTCATGTTTTACATGTCAGATGAAGCATGCAACTACGCACGACCTTTAACGCATAAACAGTTATACATCATCAAAACTTTGATCTAGAGACCACCTGGAAAAGATTAAACTTGAAATGTAAACTGCTGCTACAATTGTTCTTAAGCAGACCAGTCAAAGTTTTCAGCCTTGATTGGAGTTATATTTTCTGCCACTTGAAATTCTCGAGCCAAAAACAACTTATATTTTCAACCTGTTCAAAAAGGGAAAAAAGAAGATAAATGGAGCTTTCCTTTATGACATTAGGACTGATAATGGTGCAACACTTGGAAATAAATAGATTATTAACACATAACTCATTCAACACTGCATCATCCTTCAGTCGTCTACTCCAATGTGGGGGTCAGTGCTGCGCCCATCTATTTCTCCAAACAAATGATAGAAAATTCTGTAATATATGACATCGCAATTATAAAAGTTAAATTTGCATGTCATAACTAAGTGATTTTTAATCAATTTGCAGTAGTAGGGAAGAATAGGGCTTTTGAATATAATGATCCTCAAATACATGCTTATTAATTACGACAGATGATGGTAAATACATAAATACAAGTGTTGCGTTGCTGGCCCATATTAACCAAAAATATGAAAATGGAGAGGAAGTTAACGTAGAAAGCATGAACTCGGTGGCTCAATCTGCTGACCATCTAGTCAACCGCCTAATGTCATAACTCCATGTACCTGCTAGACAAGTAACTTCATCAACCCAGGGATCAAATTAAGACGGTCTTATTGACCTGTAACCAACGAATAATGCGGTAGATGAGATCATCTAAATCGTGACAGGATATTGTTTAAGAAAATAAAGCATGAGTAGTTCTCATTTTTAACAAGAGTTGATAGTCACAATAATTTTGAAAATTTCACCAAATCTACTTCAATGATTTAAAAAGCACCTCTTAATACGTTATATGTGTTCCACTAATCATCCATCCCACTGGAATTAGAAGGGCCAGGGTTCCAAGGAAATTTTGCAAGCAAATTAGAATTACGAGGGGAAGAGTGCCAATCAGAACTTTGAACACGTAATGCTGGTTTTGTTGTTGATTTCCACCATAGGACATTCTGTAACAACTCAATAGAAGCAGTTACCTTTGCTTCACAAGACTACTGTAACCTGTAAAATTTATATAGTACACTCAATTAACATCGCAATAAGATGAGCAATGAACAAACCAGGAAAATAGTAACAATGTTATGTAATTATTAAATGCAATGACATAAGAAAATATTTCTACAAGTGAGTATAGATGATAAGAAGCTGTTTTGTTGTACTAAAAAAAAGTTTATTGTACTGCTTTTCCTCTGCAGAATGAATAGAACAAAGTTGATGTAATCGAGAAGCCAAATTACCAGTTAATCACTATGCAAGCATATGTATTATTGGTAAGTCACATGTTCTATTATCCTCAATGTCTGCGCTGTCATGATTTTCTATAGTAGAAAATCCTTCATCACCTTTCTAAATATAGAAGAGTGTTCAGGCAATCAATTTTGAACATCTTTTATTGCACCACGATCCAACAAATAAAAATGATTCAGTCATGTCAACAAAAACCGGGTGGAATCTAGCCCATCTCAACGAATAAAGAAGAGTGTACACATTGTTGTCACTGCCGCTTCCGTGTTCGTCCTTCTTGGTGGACTTGCTGGCCTTGAATAAATCAGTGCCTGCTGACAAGATGGCCGCCGTGACCTCGGAAATCTTATCCTTGTGCTCCTCCAAGTACATGAGCAGGCGTTCCTGATGCTTCTGCTGCTGCAGCTACTCTTCCGGAACTCCACAGGTAATCAGCTTCTGCAAGGGGGACATAATACCACTATGTTAGCACAGTTGACATATTTTGCATACACTTGTACAGTAGTACTACCTTATTGAATCACTGAAACTTGTCATAAACGCCTCGAACAGAGAGAGAGTGAGAGAGAGAGAGACAGGTACATATGGTTTTTAAGCCGGTCAACAACACAACCGATGCTGAAATTTTGTCTTCTTTGAAAACAAAAATTCCCAATGTCAACTACATCATCCACTAAACATGGCCACCGATTCCACGAACGGAATCCTGAGCCATACCAGCGATCGTGGAACGTATCACGCTCACAGAACAAACGGGACTAACAAACTAACCAATCCCCATGAGAACAAGAGGAAAACAGAGTAGCGCACAGGCGTTGGCCACTGCCGCCACTGGTGGTTAGATCAGAGCAGAGGAGAGAAAGAGAAAGACGCACCTGCTCGACTCTCTCCATGGGCGTCAACTCGGGCCCGTAGATAGTGGGCGAATCTCCCCTCCCTCACTACCCCACACACTCGACGCTTGCGGCTGGAACCCATCTGGCATCGATTCATTCCTCTATCGAGCGACAACCGTATCGAACGAAGAGTTTTCTTCAACGGAGACGGAAGGCTGCTAGGGTTTCCATGTGGCGCGGTGCAGAGGGGAGGAGGAGATCGTCACCGGGTTCCGATTGTTGGTGCCGCCGTCGCCATAGATGGCATCCTCACGGGAAGAAATCATGCAAACGCTCGTCATTCCTCGCTGCCTAATGGGCCGGTCCCTTAGGCCTAGTAGTCCGATTAATCAGCATATTGTGTTTCTGCTGCCGGAGTAGCGTCTCCTTAGGACAGCTAGCCCACGAAACAGAAACGTGGTGCATAGATCAGATCGGACGGCGGGAAATGGTCCAATCAGGAAAATGGACGGTCTAGAGGTCTGATGGCCTGAGAGGGCAGGGTTTAGGTGCAGCTTTACTGTCCTAAATAAATTGGTTACAATCCATTGGTATTGGAAATTTGGAAGGCAAAACCATGCAACTTTTGTTGATGTGTGTTGATTTTTTTTTCTTTTGAGATCATTAAATCCATTTCTTTAACAGCATGCCAAGTTCTTGTGGAATTCCATATTTTTTGGGGAGATCATGGAGTGCGAATGAGCTTTCCACTGAGACCAGAAAAGGAGAGGTCGGCATTTTCAATCAGACAAAGGGGGCTCCGACCAAAATGCATGAGTTTTACCAGAAACATTTCGAGTCATGAGTAGAAGGAATCATTTCCCACATTGAAATTGCAGAGACACGGAATCCATGCACCGCACCTGGGCCGAGACATATGCACATAGCGCTACGTACAGGGTTGACCAAGCGACGACTTGGACCATTGTAGCACCACTAGCATGCATGCTAATTTCTCCCTGCTGAATACTTAATTATATTGCCAGCTTCCGTTAGCCTATAAATGAAGCAGAACTCATTAGAAGCTCCAGAGTGACCGATCATGCGGGGTTCTTCTTCTTCTTCTTCTTCCATGGCACTCACACGCGCTGTGGCAGTGCTGCTTCTCATCTGCTCTTCCTTCGCGGCTCAAGGTAAGAAGTCTCTACTATCCGCTCAACTGTTTTTCTACTCTTTTTTCTCCTCATATAAAGGAGCAAAAAATATTAACTCGAGGCCCGGCTGGCCGGCTTACGTCCATGTAGCTGCGCAACCACAGCCCGGAGGCGGATCCCGTGTGCCACAAACACCTCCGTCGCCCCATGCACCGCAGGGTCCAGGTCGTTTTGTCAAGTGCCCAGACTGCCACTCCGGCACCACTCCACGGTCGCGGTCGGCACTTGCTCCCTGCAGGCTAGCTGCCCCGGACGCCGACAGTGAGACACGCTTGCGCGTTACGCAACACCGATATACTCCCTCCGTTTCTAAATATAAGTCTTTTTAGAGATTCCAATAAGACTACATACGGAGCAAACTGAGCGAATCTGCAATCTCAACTATGTTTATATGCATCCGTATATAGTTTGTATTGAAATCTCTACACAGGGAGTATATATGATGCGACAACCGAGGGTGCTAGTGCCAAGGAATTGAATAAAGGAACAGCGTGCTGTGGTACTGCCCTCTAGCAACAGGATGTAGACCGAGCTTGTTCGCAGGATCAGCCGGATCCTATAATTAATAAGAGAGCCAACATGTTAGTACCGAGACATCTCTTGTGCAATTCTTGTGCGCATGCTTACTACTACCTCCGTCCTGGTTTATTGATCCTCATTGTATTTTGTGCCAAATTTTGACCATAGATTGAACTAACAAAATGTTTATGTATATCACCAAAAATTATATCATTGAAAGTTATGTTCAAATACGAATCTAACGATATAATTTTTGTTGACATGCATTAACATTTGGTTAGTTAAATCTTTGGACAAAATTTGGCACAAAGTACAAAGGGGCCCAATAAACCAGGAGTCCAGGACGGAGGTAGTACTGCTTGATGTTCTTGTTGTGCGCATGCAATTATATCTTGAGTCGTCAAAATTTGACATTTCTCCTCCATGCATGTGGCGATCGGAACGCCCAAGAAACTTTGATTACTACCAGAAAACAGCGCGTGTTCTTCCTTGGGGGCATGGGTTATGCCAAGGAACTTTGATTTGTTCTGATTACCGGAAGAAAAACGCATGCACATAAGCAGTGGCGGAGCTTCAAAGGAAAACTTGGACGGACCAACCCAAAGGACAGAACTGCAGGTGATGGGATAGGCTAGGCTCCATACCATAGGTAAAGGAAGAAATGCAAAAAACCATGGGCCATGGCCCGGTTCGGCCCTAACTAAACTCCACCCCTTAACATAAGTACATGGGACTGATTACCAACATGGGTTAAGGTTCTGATTACCGGAAACTTTAGTTACCACCCAGTAAGTGCCCGCTCCATTCCGCGTGATAAATTTGCTTACCAGTTGAAAAGTACCAATTATCTTTTAAAATTATGAATTTAAGTTCTCACAGTATGCATAAAAAATCGAAAAGGTGCTATGGCACCCGGGTGCCCCGACACCCTCTTATCGGACATGTCTAGCGAGTTGCAGATTCGTGCAGAGAAATGACAGCAGCAGTGCATTTGCATCCGCAGGTTAATTAGGCAGATGGTCTGCAGGCTGTGGTCAGGGTCTTTGGACGGCTCAAGGAGACAGAACAGGGCTGGTCATAGGCACCTTTCCGATGGAGGCACAGATGACTTGACAGCACTGTTGTAGCCCTGTCAGGGAGGGGTTATTTTTTTGTATGCGGTGAAAGGACTTGTCATGGTCAGCGTGCATGTGCTGGGCAAAAAAAAAACAAATATGACCTGTGGTCGAAATCAATTCACAAATTGAACTGTTGGCAAAAAAAAATTCTCCGCTGGCCCTTTCGTGTAACGCCCGACAGCCAGGCACCACGCTACACTGTGCAGCGTCTAACTGACAGACGCTACACACCTGGCCAGCATAGCACCTCAGGCTGCCTAAAAATTCCTAAGTCAGTGTGCAACACCTTAGAGTTAGACACTAGGCGCTGCACTAGTGGCCGCTTCATCTTGTAGTAGCAAATGGTGCAGCCACTAGTGCAACGCCTAGACACTAGGCGCTAAACTGTAGTGCCTAGCTCTCAGAGAGACGAAACAGGAAATGGGTGGTCGTGCTGGTTGTAGTGCATAAGCACAACCCAAGACAAAACATATGTAGGATCAATAGCAGATACTTGCAGCAAGAATCTATAACAACTCTCACAAAACACAGGTAAATTTCAGATTTAGTTCTTGAACAGCAAATTACACCTTTGGTTAAAAGAAGGGAAAAAGTTTGTAAGTGAGCATGATACCAAATTACCAGCACCACTGTTTCCAAGAACAGCGCATATTATGTAGGCTAGCAGTATCAATGCATTGGTAAAAGATAAATTCCTGGGGTCTGATTTTAGAATGCAGGAAACAAATAGCCAGTTGTTGCAGATACCTAACCTGTGCAAGATCTTGCTTGCCGTAGATATTTGATAGCTGCAGGGTAAAACTTTCTCTGGAGCATGACTGCTCCAAGCTCAAAAAGTTCAGTACCTCACCACTTCTCACTTGTTCCTGTAATTAAGATAATTATATGCTTGACCTAAGTAAACCACATTCATCGACACCATACAAGACATAGCATGTGAATACAATGTCCATTATGAAGCAAGCAACATCAGTAAAGAAGTTCTATGAAGCCAAATTAACTGGTCAGTACAAGGCCGGGTTGGACCTGTGCTACCATGATATGAGGATTTGCACATGTAATGTATACAACAAGACAGAGCTAACCAAGTGCCAATCATGTGGCACATAGAAGTCCATACAAACAAGGAAGTCATGAAAAATGACTTAGGCTTGAGGAAACCGTAAGAAGTAGTCATACTGCATAATGTAAGATCCCTAGAACAAATACTGCAAGCAAGATCCCATGTTAGGAAGTTCCTTTGGTAGAGAGAGGTGTGATGTCAGCCAGATTATCAACAACAACTCTAGTAATTAAAGGAGAATTTGAGACTAATTAATTTTTAAATGAGGGGAATTATAATTTCAAAACAATAGAAATTTCTTTGTATAATACATTTACAGGTCCGCATGTCACTCGCCTGGATATTGCTCTTGCCTAACAAAACTATATCAAGCAAGACGAATTGAACAACTACTGAAATTGTGTAGTCAAACATTTAACATAAGAACAATAGTAAAATCTAAAATGTGATGTTACATCACAATCAGTGTTGCCATCATTTATTTTCTAAATTAAACTGAAGTTTTGCCATCATTTAATTCCAGTACAATGTTATCAAGAACTCATGTTGATCGGTTTGAAGAACAAAGTTTTGAGCATGGTGCGGGCTGGCTAAGTGGGTTAAACGCAAGAGCGGGGGGGGGGGGGGGGGGGGGGGGGGGGGGTTCTATTACATAAATGTTGCTAAAATATGCTCTATTCAATAGTTAAATTTGAACTTATCCAAATATAAATAAAAATTCTTTAATTTTCTCAAAATATTTTTTGAAATTATGAAATTTCAATGCTTTCAAGGGTGACCAAAATTCTGTTGGTTCAGTCGAAACCTTGGTGACAACCATAAAGGTTATTGCGACTTTCAACTGAACAACCACTCTGATAAAAGCAAAGAGCCACAAGTTTACATAAAAAAAATATCAAAACTTGCAACTACAACAGTAAAAAATATTTTCTACTCAACTTATAACAACATTGGTCTTCCGACTTAAATTTGAAGCAATGAGAACATGCATAAAAGTGCTAATTCCGACTAGTTTGGGTAAGAAAATCTATAATTGTGACCACAATGAATGTTTTATGAGGAAAATATATATATAGTTGTCGGTGGAAGGAATCATGTCCCACATTGAGAATGGAACTCACGTGCACTGCATCCGAACACTATACACAGCACGTACTACAGGAGCTTGCATGCATAGTTGACGGAGGGACGACTTGGACCATTGAAAGCACTAGCATGCTCAATTCCATTCTAGCCGCCAAGAAGAAGAAGAGAACTTGCCTTATTTACTTCGAGTACTACGTACCACTGTTACAGTATAAATGACTCAGAACCGAGAAGCTCAAGAGTGACCGGTCATGGAGCCTCCCTCTTATTCTTCCGTGGCACTCGCACGGGCGTTGGCAGTGCTGGTTCTCATATGCTCTTCCATGGCGGCTCAAGGTAAGTAGCTACTCTCCGCTCAAGTGTTTCGTCTACTCTTTTTTCTCCTCACGAAGGAAGCAGTAATATTAATCCTAGGCCCGGCTGGCCGGCTTACTTGCAGGTAGCTGACCCGGGTCCATCTTTCGGAACACGTCTGCCACGAAGCCCTCCATCGCCAGTTGCCCCGGCCGGCCCTGGTATGTTTATGAAGTGCGCGGACTGCCGCTCCCGCGCCACTCTGCCGGCGCCAGCGGCACTTGCGCCCCACCGCAAGGCTAGCCCTGCAGGCTTTCCCGGACGTCGACAGTGAAGCAAAACCGATATATAAACCATGCGACGACCTCGCTGGGGTGCTTCGTTGCTGGTTCTGGTTGTAGCTTTTGAAGTGGCAGTCCTTTCCTCTCTGTTCCATGTGTTTTTCGTCCTTTTGCTTAGTCTCGACGTGTGCTAGCTGGTTGCTCTTAAACTGTGTTAGCCGTAGAATATGAACTTTCGTGTCGTCAGGTTTTCGTCCCATAATAAATGTATGCGTAGTGGGTTTTCTCGCAATGCGCAAACACGCGCCTTTTCCTCTTCTGGTCCCTACTGTTTGCAATAGCCTTGTGTTTCCGTTCAAGAAAATAATACTCTATGATGCTACGACTCCTAATATCCCTTTTGACTGTGACTTTGTGCAATTTTTGTGCGATGCTTACCACCGCTTGCTTGTGCGCATTCTGTTCGACTCGTGGAAATTTCTCATTTCCCCTTCCATTGGAATGAGCAACAATAAATTTGGGAGTACTAACATGGGTTATGCTTCTTGTTACCGGAAATTGTGGTTACTGTCCAGTACATGCGCATCCCATTCCCCATGATTAATGTGCTTACGGAGTGAAAAGTATATTGATTATTTTTTAAATTATGAATTTAACTTCTCATTGTATGCATAGATCAAAATAGGTTTTACATCATTAACAGAAAGAGGTACGATGCTACGTACTAATATTATGTTTGGAAACTTTCTTTGTCGAATTAAATATTAGTGTCATATGTAAATAGAAACATTCAATTGAAAATTTAAAGCTTTCTCGTAGAACACAAAGGAGAATCGCAATATTTTGTAGAAGAAGAGGCATACAAGAATCCGAATATGGCGCATCCACTCAACATCTCGTAGCCATATTTCTGTTACTTCTGTTATTCTCTGTACTGCCATGACAATTTATTATAAGAGCCGAAGTTTTCACAGAAAAATAGACCCACACCGATTTAAGTGGGTGAGAGGGAAGCTACCTATGCCGAAAGCGCTCAATTGACATGGCCCAGTAGCATATATATTTTCCTCCTTTTTCCTCTACTTATTATTACAAAAATATAATGTTCTCAAAAAGCATGAAATACTATAGTTTAAGAATCAACTTCATATGTAAAAAAATGCATCGTGCTATAAATCTATTTGTACGGCTTGACAGACTTTTTTTTGTATGAAATACAAGTGGGACGCCATTATTGAAAAATGTTCTTCTAGAGTTATAATTTTTATTGAAACAAATGCAAAATTAGTTTTAGACTAATATGTATTCCCTCTGTTTCGAAATAATTTATGTTCTATGATTGTCGTTAAGTTTGAGTAAGTCTATAAAAAATATATCAACAGCTACAAAACCAAAATTACTTTATTAGATTCATTATGAAATGAGCATTCATATTATATATATTTGATGTTATAGACCTTTGCAGATTTTTTATAGACTTGGTGAAACTTAGAAAAGTCTGACTTAAAAAAAAATCCTAGAATTTCAATTATTTTGAAACGGAGGGAGTAGTAAATATGTCCTTTGTATTTTTTTTTAAATGCACATTGACATATTTCAGTGAAATTTTCCAAATCCACACATCTCCGCAAAATATTCAGGTATTTTCTACAAAAAAGAGTTTAAAAGCAAAGACCAAATATGAATTAATAAAACACAAATAAGATAATGAAAGCCAGATTTGTATATGGTGGTTGTAGATGCTCTTAGTACGCCGGGCTGGGCGTACAAACTACGAAGCAGCTTGTGATAAAGAAAAAGTTAGCACGTGAAGCAGCTTGGCAATAGCCAGCTAAACGGAATGAGAAACTTTGACCGGTCGCTTGGGAAGACAAATGAGAAAACATCGAGAAATAAGAGAGATGGGCTCTCCCGGGCGTCCTCAGAGGTCAGCGACTTTCGGCCGTCGGATGCGTTCGCTTGATGGAGTTTGGGTCGTCGGATCAAGCCATCGGACGTACTCAGCCGTCGGATCTGGGAGTAGCACTATAGGAATGAATAGTTACTGCCTCCACGCGCTGCGGCTTACTCCGTTTGTTCGACTTGTTCTCGCTGACTTGTGGGGCCCCTCGTGGGTGGGCCGCGTCTGTCAGTTTCTGTGGCTGGGCGCGTTGATTGTGCGACCCGTAGGCGCCCTCCGGTGGCCAAATATGTCGTGCCACCGCCGAAAATATTGTACTCCGCCCTGCGGACGGGTTCCTGGCGGACCACCCTGTGCAGTTTGAGGACTATGTGGTTGCGCCCGTCCAGACGGAGAAGGAGCACATGCCCGCCGACAGGTACCCCAGATGCTGTGGCCACGGCTCGAGGGCCTGGATTTGGCCGCCGTTAGAAAGTACGCCATAGATGGGATTTGGAAGGTGAGCCCCCGCATCTTGATTTGATTCAACTCGTTCCTTTCTAGCGTGGCACTGATATGTGATGGGCCGGATTTGGAATTTGCCTCTTTTATCCATTTTTAGTGGTGATTTTGTCATTGGATTGCTGCTCGATGATACCGTGCTGATCAACGGTGCCGTGATAGCTGATTAAATCTGCAAATTCTTTGCCGTTGACTGCGGCATTGTCTGTCAACTACCTTGATAGGTTCCTCTCCGTCTATCCCCTTCCTGTAAGTCTATGATCTCAGTAGCAAGTGCAGCAACCCTGCTAAAATCCCATAAAGTTGTTGGAATCATTGAGGAATTGATTTCTCATGGCAGGAAGGCAAAGCGTGGGTGACACGGCTCGTGGCAGTGGCTTGCTTTTGTCTCGCTTCAAAGATGGAGGAGACCTATGTGCCACTCCCCATGGACCTGCAGGTCAGTGAGTGATGCATCTCATCTCATGATGGACCTCCGCGTATTGAAAGGTTCTGTCTTTCAGTTTCATCTCAATTAATCGACGGTTTTTGCTTGACAGGTGATTGAGGCAAAGTCTGCCTTTGAGGCAATGACCATAAAAAGGATGGAGCGGTTACTGCTTGCTCATTTGTTGACTACTTCCTTCGCAACTTCAATCATCATGACGCACCCTCCATGCTCGCATTCACCGACGCGACCGACCCCATCCTGAGCACAGCTAAAGGTATGAAAGTTAAATCAGATCCCTTTTTTTAGTATTCATAGATCAATGTGTTAAATCAAATCTCACTTTTAGTATCCATCAATCAATGCGTAAAATTTGGCATCGATCAATTATTAAAGTTTGAGAATTTGGATTGCAGGAGCTGATTTTTGAGTTCAGACCTTCAGAGTTTGCTGCACCTGTTGTACTTGCTGTATTTGGGTTGCTGCAACTGTTGCACTTGTAGTTATTTGGGGAGCGCAATACTTCAGTGGTCGAAAGGGCTACAACTAATTGCATGTATATAAACAAGGTAGTCATCGTCTCAGTGTTATCGTTAACTAAACCATTTGCCCACCATTACCTAACCTGTTAATGCAATGATGTTTTGTAGGAGCGAGTGTTAAGATGCTACAAATTGGTTCAGGACAAGATAGCAATGGGAACAACTGTCATCAAATCGGTTGGATATAATCAATGTTCTATGTGCCGCAAAGCCCGATAGGCGTGTTGGATGTTGTTGTATGTCTCAGACAACAGAGTTATGATACTGTTGTTGGATCTCCAGCAACATGATACCACAGCTCTTCGACAAGCAAGAGGATGAGAATTGGCAGATGACCGATCACATGTCGTGATGTACTTCAGGTGTGTTGCTCACCATCTTGGCCGTTTTGTTGTTTCAAACATCTCAATTTAGTTTGGTCACTCGAGAACGGTAGTGTGGTTAAGTAGTTGCCGGAAGGAACAAAAACACAATAGTCAAGACTTGACCCATAAAAACAAACGGTTTGTCGTGAGCCTATTCATGCAATCGACATATGTAAGGGGCATGCTAAGCTTTTAGGGTCAACGTTACAAGTAGAAACACGATGAATGGATATCTTGTGATGGTACATCAGAATCGCCAAACTCAACAGAATATAAGCATGTGGTACTAAAAAGTACTGCTAGAAATTTTTAATGTTTAGATGGTGTGATGTTCCATGTTCATCACTGTTGGGAATACTTTAATAGGACTAAATGAATAATAGAACCCTTTGTGTTTTATATGATTTATTACTGAGGGCCTGTTTGGAAGAGAGGGGTTGGGCTAGGATTTGGTATAATTTGTACATTAGGACAAAGATGATTCAGTGATGAAACTACAGTTGCTAATTCAATATATATATCCTACTCAATGTACACATCAACATTCTTATGAGCAATTTAATATGTCCATCTCATTCACCGTTATTTCTGCTGAAGGTTACTTGAAATTATCAGGCAGTGGCCCTATTCAAGTCCTACTTTGGTGGAACTTTTGATGAAGATGCTATCAGGAATAACTTGGTGTTTATATACCAACTTCTTGATGTTAAGGGCACATCCAGTTTTGGACTTTGCTTGGTGCTTTAGTTTCCACCATGGATTGCTTTTTTTTGTGATACCGACTCTGCAACTGTGCAGCAATTATGAACATCAGTTATCCTCAGAATCTCTCACCTGAAATTCCGAAGTTATATATAACCCAGGAAGGCGTACCGTCGCCATTTTCCTCCAAGATTTGAAATTGAAAATAATCTGTCAAAACTGAAACAAATTGGAGTACTAAAGATCTGCTTGTACTGTCATTTTTTTGTTTGAATTGCGCACCAAAAGAAATTGTTGCCAATCAGTTAGTAGCATAATTATTGACAAGGAGTATTTAGGACAATCCATGAGGTATACTTAGATGCAAAAAAATCTGTTAGAAGTTGTTCCTTTTTTCTGTGTGCAACTTATGTATATGGGGGTTCAGGAATATCATTTGTACTGAATTTTACTGTCCAGATTGTAGCTTGTACTGCCATTTCTAAAAAACAGTAACACAAAAAGATCAGATCCAGCTCCATAATTTTACTGTATGAGACAGCCTGTATAATTTTCAGCTCCATAATTTTCAGTTTGTAGAGCTCTGTGTTGTCCTGTTTTTCTGTTGTTCTATTTTTCTATTTTTCCGTGGTTATAGCTCCTATACTGATTACCATGTATTCGTGAAAAATAGATAATGAAAATCAGCTTATTGCTTTACCTGGAATTGTAGCTAGGCATGAAGGATAGAAAATCTTGCACATGCCATGGTTAGGATGAGATGCCTCACCTGAATGTTGTTATGGACAAACACTTAAGAGAAACTTAAGTAGTTAGAGAAACTTTTTATGCCCTTGAATAGGGCTCTACCTGGCATTGTGTTGTCCATTTAAATGAATGTTATGCATTATCAGTTTTTGGATAAATTTCAGTACAATTCCTTTAGAATCATTCATCAGATGTGATGCTCATAGGTGCATTAGTCTGTTGCATATCACGGAAACTGAATAACAATATCCCAAGGCTCTCGCTTGTTGTATTCTGTTGTGCTGCACAGTGTACGCTGAATCATGTTATAGTTTAGTTATTTAGTATTTTTTTAGGGTGGTTGTGGAGCAAGTTTGCTGTTACTATTCCAAGATTAAAGTTATCAAGTACTCCCTGCGTTTCTAAATATAAGCCCTTTTAGAGATTTCAATAGGGACTACATACATAGAGACATATTTTAGAGTGTAGATTCACTCATGTGCTCTGTATGGAGTCCATATTGAAATCTCTTAAAGGCCTTATATTTAGGAACGGAAGGAGTAATATACTAAGACAACATTTGGAATCCACTCCGCAACCAAACAGAGGTCATGGTGTAATGTTTGACTCTTATTTTCAAGCTAAGGTTTTGTTTACTCTGTAATGTCGCTCAAATATTAAAATATATAGGCATGTGCTGATTAGTGACAGAAAATGTTGGAACACATGTAATTAATTGCAAGAGTTAAGCCCATGGATAATTTATTCGACCCTAAGAAGGGATTTTTTTTGGTGCCTACAAATTTCTGACTAATATTTTTTATGTTGCTGATCTCCTTTCCTGTGGATGCCTCTACCAGATCTGTAGCTGCTACAAAGCCCAACTCATGAGCATGTCGGAGGGGAGCAAGAAGACAGGAGGTGTCGAGGAGGGAGAGGGCGCTCTTTTGTTTTGGTCCATGCTGCTACGAAAGTTGAATTAGTGTATCAAAAGTTACTTTATGTAGTAGTATCATCATTAAACCATGTCTTTTGCCTATTCTGTTTGATTACTTACCCTGTTTCCGTGACAAAGGTCTGTGATAGATTTGATTAGGCACATATTGAGTGTCCAATTTCATAAATACTGAGCATACAATTTCAATTTCAACTTAAACATATAATCTACTCTTTTTTCTTAAGATATAGAGGAGGGTAATCATATATTGCCTATTTGGTATTTGCCTGTAGTTATTATTTCGTAAAGGCCTATGTTTGACCTTCTGTTATATTAGGACATCTTGGTTCTAAATTTCATTCCAGAGTTATGCTTATATTTCATTTAGATTGGTTGTTTTAGGAAATGAGAAAAATGCATTCTCTGTTTGTTCTATCTTTCCCTGTTTTTGTCATCTTCAGTATTTATTGTTTCTTCATACGTGCATTTTTATCGTCCCAACCATCCACTGGCTTGACTAGGGCACGCCAAGGCACAAATTTAATTATCAGAAGATGGTTCTATTTTTATGGGCCTACATTTGTAATGGTTCATTAAGGTCACCATTGAGCCGCCTTCTGTGCTTCAGAGGCGTATTGTGCGGCTACACGTTTGTGTTTTTTATCCATTCACCCATTGCAGTGTAAATTCGAGTTCTTGGATTTCTATTTCTCATTTCTACTTTTTGGTCAGCGGGGCTAACTGCGCTATTTTCCTCTTGGTTTGTTGCAGCAATTGGGAAGGATCGTCCTGTATTACCTATCATGGTTATTAGCTAGCAAGACTGATGCCACAAGTGGATCTGCCCATTAAATTTGTTAATTACTTCCTTGCAAGAATGAGTTGAGTTTGGTTTCTAATCCCCCAAGTCTATTCAGATTGCCCATTGTTTAGCTACATACAAATATGCACCTTGATTGCTATGCATAATCCTGTAGGTAATTCCATCTCTTTTTGTTGATGCTTTATCCTGCTTGGATCATATATGCTTCTGTATAACACTGATTCAGGTGGACAGTTATAAATTTACTGCACACATATAAGCTTTCTATACATAGATAACTAGAGCATTAGTGCACTCGCTCAATTCTGAAATTGTTCATATTTATGGCTTAGGTATAGTAAACAAGTGATTCTTTATCTGATTGAAAACACTACTCTTTTTGTTGTTGTTGTTTTCAGCATAATGGTCTTTCTTTCAAATATTATTGAAGCTGCCTAAACAACATGTGTTGCTGCAGATACAAATAGATACCTCCTGTTAATTGGTTGGTGGGAGCGGCGATGCATCAAGGTGCAAGGCAGCGGCATCGCATCAAGGTGCAAGGCAGCGGCAACATGTTCATAATACGGGAAAGGAAGAGCTCCTATTGTTTTTTATGCTTCATGCCGTAGGTGAGCTGCCTCCTTCTTCCCACATGTTCGGGCTAATCAAGTAACCTCAAGAATGAATTGTGATATCTTTAGACATAGGTCATTGGCTATATTTGCCAGTACTATCATTCTACTAGCTTGTGTTGCCACTACTGTGGTTCTTTGTTACTTAATTGCAGGCATTTGATTAAGTCAAAGGCAACATGAAGGTACGACAGCGATCAAGTTCTATAAGTTGATTGGTTTCTCTTTCTGCATTCCTTTTCCTATGGTCTCATTTGGCATTCCTCCTTCATGATTATTATGTTGTACCTTTTGGGTTGTTAGATGCTTCACCTCGGCGGCATGATTAGATTCCTTGCTTTCTCCATGTGAAATTTTCCAGAAAACTTCTCTATTTAAGGAACCATTTTTGCTCATTGATGTTGCATCGACCAATGCTTAATACCTAATAGAACTAAAAGTCGGTTACCCGGACAACACACGTTACTAACATTATGATGGGCAATCTGGGGCCATCTAGAGTATAATTTGGTTCATTGATTGATGTAGAAAGACAAAGGTCAAAGTGATCTTTTCCCAAGGTAATCGCCACTGTTTTTTTAGGCTTATGTGCCTGATGGTTTTTATAAATGAAGAGAAAGTTAAGAACTTCACAATTACCTACTCCCTCCGTTCCTAAATATTTTTCTTTATAGAGATTTCAACAAGTGACTACATACGGAGCAAAATGAGTGAATCTACACTCTAAAATATGTCTATATACATCCTATGTGGTAGTCCATTTGAAATCTCTAAAAAGACAAATATTTAGGAACGGAGGGAGTAGTAATCATGGCTAGATTGTAGAGGTTAGATATGTACAAATGATTGATTAAATATATATATTTATATTTGCAACAACACAATGGATCATGCCAGGTAAATATTTTTGTAGAATATAAGTCAGGTTTAGAACTTTTGACCACAACAGCTAGAAAACCAAAGTAAATCCATCATATATATTCAGTATAATGTATATTTAGATATTCATGGCGCTGCATAAGCATAATTCAGTTCCCTGGGAGCACTAGCTGCTGGAGTATACATGTATTTCTTGATTCTAATAAGATGCAACCAATCTTAGAAAATATAGTAAGCACCTGTCATGAAATTTAGAACTGGCGTGATTTGGCTCTCTGTTAATAACTATCATGCTTGCATAGCTGGTTGATTTATTTGATTATAATCAAACTGGACCGTCATAATTTTAAGATCGAGATTATTCAGATGAAAAATGATCAAAGAAATACAGGTACCAAAGTCACATCTGTTTAGATCATGATTAGGCATACAATTGCTCCTTCAAATTATTGTGATATTGTAGTGCTCTTTAGTGTAATAAATTATGTATTATGGTGCTGCACCTCCTTTTCTCTTATTTCCTGGACATATACTCTGCATGGGAAGTTGCCTACTTGCTATGAGCTTCAGACGCATCGGTAGCCGCTACACCTTTCTATGTACTTTTGTTAATAATCTGCCTATATTTATAAGAAAAGAATGCATGAATGTATATAGCTTTGCACCAGGATACTTGACTTTTGCTATGACCTGTCATTTTTGTGAGCCGCAGATGATTTTGGCATTGATGTTCTCATGCAAGTCATCTTATCTTTGCAAGCCTACTAATAGAATACACTCAAGATAGGGCACCACATGTTTAGGTTGTCACTCCTATGTTTATAAGTTTATAGGAAGCAAACATTTTCATTATCTTTGGCACTTATATTGTCATTATATTAACTTGTGCAGCAGAGTTTTAAAATCAGAATGGGGCAATAAATGTGTCTACTATGACAAAGTGAAGACAAAACGAATGCATCGAGTTACTAATGCAGTGGTTTCGATGAGAACTGAAACCTTTCACTTTCAAGGTTGGACATTGATATCAACTATGATTATTTAATAGAGAAATTCAGTTCATATGAAGCGAAAGAAAAGCATGCAGTACCTTACATTGACAGTGATTATTAGCCGATCGTGGTTCTTCAAATTCTGATAAAGAATATATTTCATGACTGAGATTTGGGATTTGGAGAATCTCAATTCTGATATGTACATGCATCTCCTTTTATTTTGTCACGCTACTGAATGTTCTGATATGGGATTACTTATTCTGTGTATCTCTTATAAATAATAAAATGGTCTATATGTTTTAATTATATTATGTTGTCGATGATGCATGGTTCTGGAATTTGGAGATTAACATTTCATAATCTCATGTACTGAATTGGAAGCTGCCTTGCTTCCAGCTTTTATAATCTCATGAACCTGTTGAACTCGATGATGTTATTCTTCTGGTACAGAGTGAATGTTTCTTCTTACCGTTGAACACTATAACCGGTTGCTTTGATACATGTGCTAAACTTGCCTTCATACTAATGCATCATGCCGTTTGATCTTCCACGGCTTGACAATATCGTTGGGACCGGCGCCCTCGCGCCAAGGCGGGTTGCCGATCTAGTGAACATGCAATGCATGCGGAATGCGGGGACACGTACGGAGTCGACACACAGCAGTCCAACAGTCAGCCGCACACTACGGTGGGGTGACTTTGACTGCTGTACTCCAGCATGCATGCACGCACGCACGCTTAGAGCAAGAAGGGAACTTGCCTACCGGTGATCTGCATGCGCACCTACGGTCCCTATAAAAACGATGCGGAATCGAGAAGCAGCAGCTGGGAGGACAGGCTACTGATCATGGCGCCTGCTTCTTCTTCTTTTTCTCCTTCTTCTTCCATTGCTCGCAGCATCGCCCTCCTGGCTCTCATATGCTCTGCGTTGGCATGCTCCGCGGCGGCACAAGGTACGCTCCGAAATATGCTACTCATACATGTGTTGCATCTTTAATTCAACGGAATTGATTCTGTGCACACTTTTGAAATGGTGACTAATGATCATCTTACAAATATGCTACTGCATGCATGTGGCATGTGTAGTTGCTCAGGGCAGGAACCGTGTCCTCTATCTCTAGTCTCATCTCTAGCCTCATTTCTAGCAACGAGTGCACGAACATCTATCAATTTTCGTTCTATCAATAGATCATTGTAGTCTTCTTCCCATTACCAAAAATACATCCATCCTACACACATAGATGAGCAAACAATGAGCTACCGAAATTACGTCGAATCCGGTGAACAACCGAATCAAAACAAGCGCATACCCCATCATTTGTGCACTTGAAGAACACCCATCCGGGGTGTTACGGCATGGTGGAAACTTGGTGCACCACCTTCCGCGTGCAGTCGTCACATTGTATGACCGGCATCGGCGAGCCGGCGAGCCGCTGTGCCAGCCCCGAGCCCATGCGACGACCGGGTGTGTATTTGCCGGCAAACCTCCGAAGCGATATATTTGGGTGGCTAGAGGAGGAACCGGTACCTGCATGCGGCCCGGAGGCGTCGCCGTGGCTGTGCGGTCCGCTTCCCAGCCAATCCATGGCAAGGCGTAGCCGGCGGCGACAGCAGTAGCCGCAGATCCACCGGTTATTCGCTGGCCACGGGATTGTAACACCCCCTGTGATTATCAACAGTGATCACCTTAGTTAATTCCATGTCAGCAAGGTTAACGGTGCCTAGTCATCATTTGCATCATATTGCATTTCAACTCCTAACTCAAAAATTCAAATTAAATTAAATTGGAAAATAAAAGTCATTCGAATCAGAAACAAAATTGTTCATTAAATAGCAAGTAAATCAGAGACAATTCTAAAATTGAAACCAACATCATTGGAGTTGGGTAAGTGACTCAAACATCCTCAATACAGTGACTAAAGACAATATTTAATAACCTTTTATTTAATCTAAATTAAATATGAAATTATGTTTTGCCCACACTAGTTTTTGGAGATAGGTATAATGCACTGCTAATTATGAGCTAGGTCACTAATTTTGTAAAAGTCATTTAGTGGCTCAACTATTTGCAAAACAGAAAATGAGAGAAAAGAAAAAGACAAAAGAAAATAAAACAAAAATAAAAAGAAAACAAAACCCCCGGCCCAACTGGGCCATGGCCCAGCCGGCCAGCCCACCATCCCCTGGCCTATATGGCCTGCCCCTCCCCCCACCCGAGCAAAACCCTAACCCCCACCCTGCTCCCCATCCCCTTCCCCCCTGGATCTGGCACGCCCCCGGCGCTGCCCCACGCCCACGACGCTGCCGCCTCGCCCTCGTCGCCGGCGCCGCCTCGCCGTCCCCGACCGCCTCCCCGAGCCGTTCCATCGAGCCTCGCCGCCCTCTTCCCACGAACGAACGGTGAGGGCCATGCCCTCCCCTTTTTCCCCTGTCCCCACGCGCCCGCCCGCACGACCTCGACCACGCTCCAGCTCGCACGCCCCGGCCTCCTCGCAGTGCACGCGCACGGCCCTGCTTGCGCCCAACACCACCCAACTCGCGCCCGTGCTGTGCTCCCCTCGCCTGCTCCGGCCGCCTCCTCCCGCAGCCCCTGGCTCGCCCTCGCCGCGGCTGTCGCCCGCCTCTGCCCCGTCTCATCCCTGCCGAGCCTCGCATTGCCGTGGCCTTGCTGCCGCTCCGCCCGCGCAGCCACGCTGCTTGCCGCAGCCCGCCGGAGCCTCACGCGCCTGCCTCGCGCTCATCGCGTCGCCTTTGCTCGCGCCACCGCCTCCTAGCGCTCGCGACCATGCCGGCCTTGCCTGGCCGTGCCTCGGTCCTGCGCCGCTATGCCGTGCCCTCCCGGCCTCACCCGCTCCGCGCCGCGCCGGCCGCGCCGCGCCGATGTCCGCGCTGACCTCATCGAGGCCATGGCCTCACTCGGGCACGAGCGCCCGCGCCCGTATGCCAACGCCCGCGCCCGCTAGTGGCCCCTGGGGCCACAGACAGCTGGACCCCACCCACCCTGTGCCAATGACAAGTGGGGCCCCAGCCACAGAACGTTTTAAAAGAAAAAGAAAAAGGAAATAAAAATGAATTAATTAATTTAATTAATCTAATTAATTAGTTAGTCTAATTAAACAGTAATTAGATTAGCTAAACCCTAATTAAACCTAAACAGAGTATGACAGGTGGGACCCACACGTCAGTTTGACCCAGTCAACGCCCTGTTGACTGCTGACATCATGATGATGTCAGCCTATACTATTCTGGATAATGTTGATTTAAAATAATTAAATAAATTTTAGAAAATGATTAAAACTTTAGAAAATCATATAAAATAATCCGTAGCTCCGATGAAAATAATTTATATATGAAAGTTGTTCAGAATTTCGATACGAGTCTGAATACGCCCACCGTATTCCTGTCAGATGCCCCTAGCTATATGAACGTGGAACTTTTAGACCGATTTCAGCAAATGAATATTGCCCAACTTTAATTAAATAAATCCGGTTAAATTCCTAAATTAACTAAATCATTTTGTTAGGCAGTAGAACACCCCGGCATATCATTTAGACATGTCATGCATATTGTTTGCCTTTTGCCATGAATTTATTGTTTCTCTCCCCCTCCTTCTCTCTCGATAGACGCCGAGACCGACGACGCTGTAGCTGGGTACGACTATGCTACAGACGAGCAGCCCGTTAACGACCCCTCTCTCTTGCCAGAGCAACCAGGTAAGCCCCCCCTTTGAGCATCCAGATATCGCCCATTCCATTTCTCCAGCTTGCATTAGATTTTACTACTGTTACTGTTTGTTCCTATTCTGATGCATAGCCTGCTTTTGTAACATGTTTATTGCTACCTTACCTGCCTATGTTAAACTGCTTAGTATAGGTTGGTAGTGGACCATCAGTGACCCCACCACCTTAACCTTGTTGCCCCTGCTTGATCATCGATGACTCGATCAATGTGATCATCGACCAGAGACCGACACATCACTTCACCCCCTTCGTTGTATGACTCTGCATAGTTATTATCGAGTGCCGAGGGTGATACCTCGTAACGCACTCCTGATGAATACTCTGCAGTGTAGCTGTTCGGTCGTGGTCATCGAGGGTGATTCCTCCTTCTCCACTTCCGATACGACTCTGTCGTGCAACCCCTCAGTGTGAACCTCGAGGGTGATGCCTCATACGTTCACCCTGATGATTTCGTCGACTGGAATCCACCGAGGGTGATTTCTCGTGGTTTCCCCCCTGATGTTATGACCACACGGTTACTTTGACCTTTGTTACAGGCAGGTTGACCCTCATGGGTGCCCGCATGGGATCTATGATGTCGGGTGTGCCGGAAGGGCACTCGAGTGTGATATTGTGGCGGAGCTTCAGAAACTCTGATTGCCTCCGCGTGTTACTAAATGAGCCTATCGGATTTGGGTGTTTGATCTGAGTGGGTCGACGTGCCCTATACGCACTACCACCACGCGGGATTATGGTTTATGGGGCACTCTACGTCGTACGTTCCTCCCGAAAGCTCTTCAGACGTCACGGTTCACTGTGCGGGCTAATTCTCGGGAATGGGCTGTATACTTCACTGACGAGTTCAGTGTCGCGCCTGCACCCCGGCCAGTCTCGCAACGCGCAGGGTGCCCAGGGCGATGGCCCATGACCTCTGGGTGCATAGGTTAGTCCGGCGTGCTGACCTCTCTGCTAAGCCTAGGTAGGGCGCTGCTTCTTGTTGATCTTCCGAGGCCGGGCATTACCCAGCAAGTGTGTCCGACCAGAGTTGATCGAGCGTGTTGGGTAACAGTAGTGCACCCCTGCAGGGATGAATAATCTATCGATAGCCGGTCCTACGGTAAAGGACGCTCAGTTTGTATATCCCGATCTACTACTTGAACTGGATACTTGTTTACTTAATTGAAGCTTCGGGATTGCTTTCTCGCTGGGAGTCGAGGAAGGATCTCTAGGCATGCTTCAACATGTTTGCTTAATAAAATGCTATTCTACTCTCTTCTATTGCTGCAAGATGGTGTCTTCGTGCAGATGTTTGAAGATGCTAGTCTTCGATAGGACTAGGCCTTCTCTCTATTCTAGCATTTCTGCAGCCCAGTCCACATATACAGCCTTTCCCCTTTGATAATGTTGCATATGTAGTGTAGATCCTTGCTTGCTGAGTACTTCGGATGAGTACTCACGGTTGCTTTGTTACTTCTTTTTTCCCATACCCCATCTTTGATGATACATAAGACGATGGAGCCCCAGAGCCAGATGCCACCTCAGGAGCTTACTACCAGGAGGGTCCAGACGGTACGTACTACTGGATCGAGCCAGCCGACCAGGAGTAGGA
Organism: Thinopyrum elongatum; assembly: GCA_011799875.1. NCBI lineage: Eukaryota > Viridiplantae > Streptophyta > Magnoliopsida > Poales > Poaceae > Thinopyrum > Thinopyrum elongatum. The sequence continues at coordinate 7,718,005 of CM022299.1, forward strand.
TTGGAGGCTCCCAGGTAGGAGGCCTTCGCCTTTCGATCTAGAGTCGTTGTTTGTGCTAGCCTTCTTCAGGCAAACCTTTTCTATCTATGTCTGTACTAAGATAATAATTGTATGACTGACTTATGTATTCAAATCCTCGTGATCCCTGGTCTGTAATATTGTGGATCTCCGTCTATTTGTGTTAGAGTTGTGTTGTGATATCTTCCCATGAGTCCCTATGCTTGATCGTGCATGTTTGCGTGTATGATTAGTGCACGATTGAGTCGGGGGCGCCACAAGTTGGTATCAGAGCTGACTGCATGTAGGAAGCCCCCTTTCCAACTCCTTCGCCGAAGTTGAGTCTAGACATCAAAAAACTAATTTACTAACTTGGCTGTGTGGCTTACGGACCCACGTTGCCAACTGGGTGGTATTAGGGTCTTTTATTCCTCGTCTATACTCTGGGACTCTGATCTCTCTTCTATTTGGGTTAAATAAATTTTACTAATGCCGACACTTAGGATCTCGTAAATCCCGTCTACCCGGAGAGCTGGATATCTGTGCGATTTCTCTGTCATTGATCTGATTAGTCTGATAATCATTTTCCTTTCCATTGTTTTGTTTAACCTTTCTCTTCGAGTTGTATTATACTCCGAGTTGTCATTCGATAAGACCGGATTCTGCATCAGAGTGCACATGGAGTGCAGAATTTTCCTGCGACGGCCATTCGTTGTCGCACTCGCAGTTACCCCGTTTCAGTGGTTTTCCCCGACGTTGATGTAGCCTTTGCTATGTCTCATTGTGTACTTCCTTACCGCGTGCCTGCGCGCCGCCTAGCATGTCTAGTTTTTAAATTGCACCATTATGCTATCCGCATGTAGCCAACTCTGTGTATGGATCTGTATGTCTTAATTGACTACTGTTATGTATCTGTTACACTACTTAATTGTTGTCGAGTTACATCATGCTTGTCGCTAAACACTCGCAATTTCTTTTACTAAACTGCCCCTGTTGATACTTAGCAGGATGGTTAGACCAGGTGGTCGTGGTCGTGGTCGTGCCCCTGAACGCCCACCAACGCCAGACTATATGGCAGCTATGATGCAACAATTCAAGCTCAACCGTCAGTTCATGACCGGAATCATGGCTCGGTTTCCGCATCAGAACAACCCGAACCAGAACCCTACATCAATAACTTTGACAGAGTTTATGCGACTCAACCCCATGTAGGAGATATGCCCTAGAGGCAACAATAAATGTTATTATTTATCTCCGTGTTCATAATTAGGTTTATGTTCCATGCTATAACTGCTGTGGTTCCCGAGCCCGTATATCCATAAAGGCTCTGGGGAAAACCCATGTGCACATGTGGAATAATAAACGGTAAAATGTATTCCTAGTCATGCCTCTAAGACTAGCTCAAGTGTCGCATGATGATTATGTTTTCCCAATCATAGGCATGTCTATGCCAGCAACTTTGAGGGCACAATGTTAGAAGAACATTTGTGTTGAATCGACCCCAATTGATGTTATGCTATGAGATTCATTCGTCACAAGTTAATGGTTAATAACACAGAGGTGGTTAACGTTTGCATGATTCCTTAGACCATGAGAGTATCGAGTTTCTTCATTCTTGCTTCATGAACTTTGGGGTTAGTTAAACGTCATCCGTAAATGGGTGGCTATTACGGCGGCTTACGGGTTCATGGAAAAGTGTGTCAAGTAACTTGATAGCTCAAGATTGGGATTTGCTCCTCCGAGGATGGAGAGATATCTCTGGGCCCTCTCGGTGTTACGGTATCCATCATCGTCTGGCCAGACACTTTGTGAATTGATCACGGGGATGCCGGAACACGGTAACGAGAAAAGAGAACAATACCGATAACGAGGTAACTGGCATAGTGGACAAGTTGTTGATCCACGGGGATGCCAACATGTCTAACCTCAGGTATTTGTAACATATCACGAAGCAACAGGAATAGCACACGGCAACTGGAGGTTCACTCGAGTATTCATTCGTGTGGGTATAGGGGTCAATATGGGTGTCCACGGCTCCGATGTTGATCATTGATCGGAAAGGGTTCCATGTCATGTCTATTTTTCACCGAACCTATAGGGTCACACGCTTAAGGGTCATCTATCTACTGAATACTAGACAGGGAGTCTGAGAGAAAATCATCGAAAAAGTTTCGGACACCGAAAAGGTTTCGGACAGCGGAAAAGTTCCGCGGAGAGAGGTCACCGGATGAGTTCCGATGAAACTGAAAAGTTGTTTCAGAGGATACCATAAAGTCAAATTGGTTTCAGCACATGCCTGATAATTCTTGGAGGATGCCAGAATCATTCTGGAAACTTTCTGGATTCTGGAACAAAAACCGGAAATGTTCCGGAGCTGCCGGAGACGCTTCAGATGCTTTTCGCAGATGAAAATCACTATTTTGGAATTGTTCCGGATTGCGTTGAAAATTGTTTTTGTGGGTACTGGAAATGTTCTAGGAACACATGAAAATTTTCAGTTCAAACGGACGCTGAAAAATGTCATCGTGAATAGTGAAAGTGCTTTTTGGGTTACTTTTTGGAAAGCCTTTATTTTGGGGTTTTGTCCCAAGATATTTTTGGGGTATGACATGGAAGGATAAGGCCCCTTTTGAAGGGACCCTACTAGGTGTGGCCGGCCACATGAGGGCTCCTCCATGGAGCCCCCACTTGTTTCTTGGTTTCACACTTGGGTCCTTGGGAAGGACTCCTTTTCATGTGGGTTTGGGTTTTCTTGTAAAACCACCCTACCCCTTGGGTTTCCTATAAATAGAGGTGGAGGGGCAGCCCTCCAAACTCATCCCTTGCTCTCATACTCATGCCATGCAATTATCTGGCTTCTCTCTCCCTCCCCGCGAAATAGTTTCGTAGAGCCAAAGGCTGTCTGGGTTCCGGTGGGAACTAGTTCTGGACGGCAAAGCCCTGCCGGGTAGATGACACCGTATGTGTGCAACTCTGTAGAAAGGTCGTAGTTTCGATCTTAGTTCCCGAGGGGCTGTTCGTGAGTGCCTCCTGAAGGGAAGTCCATGTCACGGTCCGAGTTCTATGATTCCTCCCGAAGGGCTGTCCGCGACACCGTCCGGGGGACTGTCCGACCGCCTCCCGGAGGGCTGTCCGGATGGCGGGTGAGGGTATACATCCTCGCGATTGGGAGGTTGTTAATTCTAGCTGCGGGGATCTGCACCGCCGATAGTCATCGACTCTACTTCCGCTGCATTACGAGTCGGTAACGAAAAGATCAAACCTTGTATGCAGTCTCCATAGTGGTCCTGGGCTGGTGTGTAGGTCGGAAATTTTTTGTTTTCTGTTGCGTTCCCCTACAGTGGCATCATGAGCCATCCTATACGTAGATGCAGGTTGCGATCTAGAATACATGGAGATGTATGGGTGTTGCACAATATAATTAGGTAGTAGATGAGTTCTATTACTGAAAATTATTTGTGCGGGTAGCAGATGAAATCTGTTACCCGATGTTCTTGTTGCTTCCCTGGAATTTGCATATTTCTGATCTTGATAACAGCATGGTGGAGTTTCAATGTTCTGGCAATCCGCGATCTTGATTGATCAACGAAGTGCTAACAGTTCATTGAATTCCACCGTAGTTAAAAAGAAGATGAAATTTCGCAGACGAAAGGGCAATGCAGATATGATCTGCACGGGGGTCATGCGTATGATGAAGTTTAGTATGGGGCTCGAGATTTTATTATCTCGTTTTTTCATACACCCTGGAAAGTTAATCTAGCGACTTGAATAATCATACTTGATGATGGACGTTGGTAGCTTCGGTTTGTTTCGAAACCTTAGAAGCCACGTAAAACAAGTTTTTGCATGAACCGATTAGAGGTGTCTAACTTGGATTTGCAGGAGGGTTTGCATGTGCATATGATGTGGTATAGCAGTGCTCATAATAATTTGATTATGTATGAGATGTCTATATGATGTAAATTGATTAACATGACCTGCGTGTCATGATTTGGCATGATGGCTGGAGCCATATGATTGCACTTTAATTGACCTGCATGTCGACCTTGTGTAATGCATTATTTTATCAGCTATAGAGATAGCAATTTTATCTGGTGCATCGACAAGGTGGTGGCAATCTTCGCGAAGGTGAACACCGATGTGAATGCCGAAGACGAAGAAATACAAGACTTCTCCGTCAGAAAGGGCTGTACCATATCATGCTATTATGAATTGCCTGAGATGTTTATCCCTTACGATGCATCCTTTTGATTGCGCAGTAGTTGCTTTTTATTAGGATGATCTCTCACAAAAATATCAAGTAGTTAGTGTTCTCCCAAGTGTAGCACCATCACGGCACCTATCTTTTCGGGGTGCTCCCTGTCACACGAGTACGAACGATTAGAGAAGTGAGAGGCGGGTGAGTTGAGACCTCGCAGCAAGATCACTTGGTTGTCTTGACGTTCAGGCATGACCGTCATGAGCTCGGAACACAAGCATCGAAAGATGAACAAGAGTCACATAGAGATGTGACTGGCAAGTTGGCCTACCGGCTGAGATTTTCGTCATCAGTGGTGTTACACCAATGGCAAACAATTAAAATGCGGGTCTTGTATCACTCACAATCAATTATGAGAGATATTGATTTGAGTGGGAGCGCACTTTACAATTAATTCTTTTAATTCTTAGTGCAATTAATTTTGAGCACTGTCCAAGTGTGATTTGCAAAATAGTTGTAGAATAATGGCTCGCGTTTCCACCTTCCCTGTTAAAATTGAATAGCTGTTAAATATCTGGTTAAAACTTTACGGTTGGTAACGTAATGTGAGGATTGTCCTCAAGAGTGACGAGAAGGACTTTGTCCTATCGCATACTTTCGGTATTCTCTCGCTTATGCTATGGATCATGTGACTCTCGTCCTTCGATCCAAAAGCTAGAATTCCGTTTCAGTCAAGTGCAATATGTTTGCTTCCGCGAGACCCGAACTTCGAAAGTTTGGATAGTTATGTGATATTCATGGAATCTGAAAATCATTTTCAGAGACAGACAAAGGCTAAAAGATATGAGATATCCAAAGCAATGTTTGTTTGCAAACTATTAGTAAAGGAGTTTGCTATGCACTAGACTGATAAGAGAGGGATCCAGAAGAACGCCTGTCATATGATGAAAGGTGAATAAAACAACAACTTAAAGAGAAAGGAAGTGTCCGAAGGGTGTTAGTGAAACTTTCACACCTAGGAAGTCCAGGGCTAACGTCGCTCTTAAGTTGGGTGCTTCTTCTGAGAGTAGGAGAAATATTGAAAGTTAAAATGTTAGAAGTATAAAGGCAAAAAGAAAGAAGACTGGAATATCCAGCTCATGTATGAATGTCATACAAGTTTTTGATGTGTAGAAGGCCGGTCAAAGATATAGTTCTTGGGAATTATGGTTAAACATGTTAATCACTAATTCTTGAGTATTGTGAGCTAATCACAGAGATACCCGCTCGATTGCATTCTGTTGCAACTCGATGTAAGAACTACTATGGCCTGAAAGACTAGCCAGGAATGAGGTTTTGATACACACTGGAAACATAGTAATAGTTACTATACCTTCCATAGGTGTATTCCCTATGTATTCATAATTCATTTTAGAGTTTCATACACTCTAGGCCTTTGCATAAGGTATCTTGCAAAAATGTTGTTCATAAGAGAACTTTTTATGTTCGATGTTATGAATAACATAAGGGCCATACTTTCATTGAGAATGAGATGTATGTTATGAATAATGATAATAATATATTACCTCTGGATTTACTTTCATAATTCATTTTAGAGTTTTACACACTCTAGCCCATTGCATAATGTTGTTGCAAAAGGGTTGTTCATAAAAGAACAATTGTTGTTCAGTATTATGAATAACATAAAGGGCCATACTTCCATCCAAGATGGGATGTATGTTATGAATATTAATGGTAATATGATCCATCCATAACACTGACACTAAATGTCGCAAGACTAACAGAATACCACACACGTGTGGCACTGCATTTGGTCACATTGGAGAAATCCGCATGGAAAAATTCCATTATGATGGATTTTTGAAGTCACTTGATTTTGAATCATCTGAAAGTTGCAACTTTCCTCCGAGAAGTGAAGTGACTAAAATACCATTCACAGGCCATAAGGAACGAGCAACAAACTTATTGGTGATCATACATTTTGATGTGTGTAGTTCAATAAATGTTGTTGCAAGTAGTGGACTTACCTATTTTCAGAAATGACTCAAGTAGATGTATGGATATTTATTTGATGAGACGTAAGTCTGGATCTTTTGAAATCATTCAAAAGGTTTTTTATAAAATGAAGTAGAAGTTATGGTAACAAGAAAATTATGTTTCTACAATTCGATTGCAGCAAGGAATATTTGAGTTACAAGTTTAGCGAATGTCTGTTGAGTTGTGAAAGGGGTTTCATAACTTGCACCTCCCAGAACACCACTACAAGTGGAAAGTCCGTGAAGATGTAATCGAACCATTTACGACATGGTAAGATCAAAGATGACATAAATAAATTTGTCATTATCCCTTTTGAAAGTGATGCTTTAGAGACTGCGGCTTTTACACTAAAAAGAGCTCCATCAGGTCTGCTGAAATGATGCCATGGTATGTTACGCCCAACCATGTTATATCTTTTCTTAAACATTTGGAATATGGGGCTTGTGTAAAAGGTTACAAACCTATTTCAAATCAGACAAGTGCTACTTTGTAGGTTATCCCAAGCAATTGGGTATTCCTCCCTCACTATACCGAGGCAAATAGGTTTGCCACAAAGAACGGTATGCTTTTTGAAGAAAATGGTTCTTTCAAAAAGGTGAGTGGGAGAACAATGCAACTCGACGAGATAACCAGTATCTCCGTCATCAGGTCAAAGGAAAGGAACCTTGGAAGTGATTCCGAGTTTCCTACTGCGACTGATACGGAAGTCTCTACAATAAAATGTATGGACTTCGGTCGAAATGGCAGCTGAACCACGTAGGCAAAGCTCATGCAAACCTATCAGGTGCGCAAACGAGATATTTTTGTTAGACAACAGTATACCTACGATACACAAGGAAGCATTGATGGGCCCTGACTCCAGAATCGGCTAAATGCCAATACAATCCGAGATAGTCTCCATATAAATGTTTCAAGATTAAAATCTTGATACACCTTTCGGAAGACTTAGAGTCTGATGAATATTTATGGAACTAAAAACTGATACGGATAAAAATGTTTTATCCATAAAGCTCGACTTGTTGCAATAACAAGTTCAAGGAGTTGACTACGATGAGGTTGTTTCACCGTAGCGATGCTTAAAGTCGGTTCGGGTAGAACTAGCAATTAATTCATATTTCAATCATGAGATATAAAACATGGATGACAATAGGATTTCCATATGATGGAAATGAAACCAAGGACCTGAGTGTGTTACAGTCCAAGGTATTTTGTCATTCCACAGGATGCTAGTGAGTGTGCAAACTTCAGAGTTCCAGCAATGGACAGAGGAGAGCAAAATGGAGTTGGAATCTTCGTGTTTTGATGAAATGGTCAAAAAGGGTTTTGAATTCATCAATGGGTAACGAAGATGCTTGTGATTCAAGAAAGTAAGTGGGAGCATAATAATATTTCTAAAAATGTTGTGTGCTTGACACATTGTTAATTGGAAATAAATTTCTTGACACGAATTAGGACTTCATTTGAAAATATATTTTCGATGAAGTGCTTGGGCTAAATAGCCTTTATATTAGGCATGATGATCTATGGATATAGATTTACCTAATGGGGCTGAACAAAGATACATATTGACAAAATGCTAAAACCTTTTAGCATTAAAAACGTCAAGGAGTGATTCTTGCCGAAGTCACATGGAAAGAGTTTTTGCAAGACTTGGTGTCCCAAAACACTGATGAGCAAAATACATGATGGAGATTCCACACACTCTTGTGTTTGGATTAATTATGTATTCCATGGTATGTAACACAACCAGATATGTCCAATACTCCCAAAGTTGTTGCGAGTATAGATACAAAAGTGATCAAAAGTACTGATCATGGGACAACAGTGAAAAAGGGTCATTGATTACTATAGTAGCACTGATGACATGTTTTCTCGCAAGCGGAGATCATGAAGAGTTCGTTGTAAAAGCTTACATCGACACAGTCTTCATCCATGCTCCAAGCGATTTTCGATTTAAGTTAAGGGTTTTGTACAATACACAATATGGTGGCACAGTAGTTGGAAATTGTTCCAAACAAGTTACTGTGGCGAATTCTATAACAGGGGCGAAGTATTTTGCCACTTTTAAAAGCGACAAAGAAGATGTTGAATCATATAGTTCATTCATGAACTTAGTATGGTTCCAAGATGGCTTTTTGTCAATGGGACACTACTGCAGGTAGTTGCTCCATAACTCAGTCTGAGGAATCCAGGTTCGACCTGTGATTCACATACATACAAAGCCAAGTCCACACAAAATATGAATTTTGTGAAAGCGTGAAAACGCGAGGATATGCAAAAATACACACGGAGCTGAAGTCGTCAGATCCGTTGGACATCAGGCTATACCACAAGCAAAGCATATTTACACCGGTGTGCCACAGGTGTAAAGTGCATTAGCATTAACTAGATTATTGACTCTAGTGCAAGTGGGAGTCTGTAGGAGATATGCCCTAGAGGCAATGATAAATGTTAATATTTATCTCCGTGTTCATAATTAGGTTTATGTTCCATGCTATAACTGTTGTGGTTCCCGAGCCCGTATATCCATAAAGGCTCTGGGGAAAACCCATGTGCACGTGTGGAATAATAAACGGTAAAATGTATTCCTAGTCATGCCTCTAAGACTAGCTCAAGTGTTGCATGATGATTATGTTTTCCCAATCATAGGCATGTCTATGCCAGCAACTTTGAGGGCACAATGTTAGAAGAACATTTGTGTTGAATCGACCCGAATTGATGTTATGCTATGAGATTCATTCGTCACAAGTTAATGGTTAATAACACAGAGGTGGTTAACGTTTGCATGATTCCTTAGACCATGAGAGTATCGAGTTTCTTCATGCTTGCTTCATGAACTTTGGGGTTTGTTCAACGTCATCCGTAAATGGGTGGCTATTACGGCGGCTTACGGGTTCATGGAAAAGTATGTTAAGTAACTTGATAGCTCAATATTGGGATTTGCTCCTCCGACGATGGAGAGATATCTCTGGGCCCTCTCGGTGTTACGGTATCCATCATCGTCTGGCCAGACACTTTGTGATTTGATCACGGGGATGACGGAACACGGTAACGAGAAAAGAGAACATTACCGATAACGAGGTAACTGGCATATTGGACAAGTTGTTGATCCACAGGGATGCCAACATGTCTAACCTCAGGTATTTGTAACATATCGTGAAGCAACAGGAATAGCACACGGCAACTGGAGGTTCACTCGAATATTCATTCGTGTGGGTGTAGGGGTCAATATGGGTGTCCACGGCTCCGATGTTGATCATTGATCGGAAAGGGTTCCGTGTCATGTCTATACTTCACCGAACCTATAGGGTCACACGCTTAAGGGTCACCTATCTGATGAATACTAGACAGGCAGTCTGAGAGAAAATCACCAAAAAAGTTTCGGACACCGAAAAGGTTTCGGACAGCGGAAAAGTTCCGCAGAGAGAGGTCACCGGATGAGTTCCGGTGAAACTGAAAAGTTTTTTCAGAGGATACCATAAAGTCAAATTGGTTTCGGCACATGCCTGATAATTCTTGGAGGATGCCAGAATCATTCTGGAATATTTCTGGAATTTTCTAGAAGAAAAACCGGAAATGTTCCGGAGCTGCTGAAGCCACTTCAGATGCTTTACGCAGATGAAAATCACTATTTTGGAATTGTTCTGGATTGCGTTGAAAATTGTTTTTGTGGGTACTAGAAATGTTCTAGGAACACATGAAAATTTTCAGTTCAAATGGACGCTGAAAAATGTCGTCGTGAATAGTGAAAGTGCTTTTTGGGTTACTTTTTGGAAGGCCTTTATTTTGGGGTTTTGTCCCAAGATATTTTTGGGGTATGACATGGACGGATAAGGCCCCTTTTGAAGGGACCCTACTAGGTGTGGCCGGCCACATGGGGGCTCCTCCATGGAGCCCCCACTTGTCTCTTGGTTTCACACTTGGGTCCTTGGGAAGGACTCCTTTTCATGTGGGTTTTGGGTTTTCTTGTAAAATCACCCTACCCCTTGGGTTTCCTATAAATAGAGGTGGAGGGGCAGCCCTCCACACTCATCCCTTGCTCTCATACTCATGCCATGCAATTATCTGGCTTCTCTCTCCCTCCCTGCGAAATAGTTTCGTAGAGCCGAAAGGCTGTCTGGGTTCCGGTGGGAACTAGTTCTGGACGGCGAAGCCCTGCCGGGTAGATGACACCGTATGTGTGCAACTCTGTAGAGAGGTCATAGTTTCGATCTTAGTGCCCGAGGGGCTGTTCGTGAGTGTAGGAGATATGCCCTAGAGGCAATAATAAATGTTATTATTTATCTCCATGCTCATTATTATGTTTATGTTCCATGCTATAACTGCTGTGGTTCCCGAGCCCGTATATCCATAAAGGCTCTGGGGAAAACCCATGTGCACGTGTGGAATAATAAACGGTAAAATGTATTCCTAGTCCTGCCTCTAAGACTAGCTCAAGTGTTGCATGATGATTATGTTTTCCCAATCATGGGCATGTCTATGCCAGCAACTTTGAGGGCACAATGTTAGAAGAACATTTGTGTTGAATCGACCCGATTGATGTTATGCTATGAGATTCATTCGTCACAAGTTAATGGTCAATAACACAGAGATGGTTAACGTATGCATAATTCCTCAGACCATGAGAGTATCGAGTTTCTTCATGCTTGATTCATGAACTTTGGGGTTTGTTAAACGTCATCCGTAACTGGATGGCTATTACGGCGGCTTACGGGTTCATGGGAAAGTATGTCAAGTAACTTGATAGCTCAAGATTGGGATTTGCTCCTCCAACGATGGAGAGATATCTCTGGGCCCTCTCGGTGTTACGGTATCCATCATCGTCTGGCCAGACACTTTGTGATTTGATCACGGGGATGCCGGAACACGGTAACGAGAAAAGAGAACAATACCGGTAACGAGGTAACTAGCATAGTGGACAAGTTGTTGATCCACGGGAATGCCAACATGTCTCACCTCGGGTATTTGTAACATATCGCGAAGCAACAGGAATAGCACACGGCAACTGGAGGTTCACTCGAATATTCATTCGTGTGGGTATAGGGGTCAATATGGGTGTCCACGGCTCCGATGCTGATCATTGATCGGAAAGTGTTCCGGTCATGTCTATACTTCACCGAACCTATAGGGTCACACGCTTAAGGGTCATCTATCTGTTGAACGCTACACAGGGAGTCTGAGAGAAAGTCACCGAAAATGTTTCGGAGACAACGGAAGAGTTCCGAGAGAGAGAACACCGAAAGAGTTTCGGTAAAACCGAAAAGTTGTTTCGGAATATATTATTTGGTCAAAAAGGGTTTCGGCACCGCCTGGAAATTTTCAGAGGATGCCAGAATTGGTCTGGGAACTTCTGGGAATTTTCGGAGAGAAAAACCGGAAATGTTCCGAAACTGCCGTAACCGCTGTTAATGCTTTCCGCTGATGAAAACCACCGCACCGAAAATGTTTCGGATCATGCCCAGAATAATTTTAGAGGGTGCCGGAAATGTTCTGGGACCTTCTGGAATTTTTCAGAAAAAGTTTCGCGGAAAACATCTTGTCTCAGCGCGAGGGGACAAGATCCCACGAATCGGGGGTTGCATGTTTGGTGGCTTTTTGTCTAGGGAGCTTGCATGTTTCATGGAGACATGTTGGTGGCTTGTTGGGGGGGCCCCCCCCATGGGGAGACAAGGTGTGGGCCGGCCCAAGGGCTGCCATGGTGGTGTCCCCTTGGTGCCCCCCTTGTGTTACCATTATGCCCTTTCATGTGTGACATGAAGCTTGGGTATTTTGGTATTTCAACATCCCACCCCACCCCTTGCCTTGGCCTATAAAAGGAGGAGAAGGGGCTGCCATTCTCCCCATCCCTTGCTCTCATACACATGCCAAGATGTTATCTGGCTTCTCTCTCCCTCCCACGAAAAGAGTTTCGTAGAGCCGAAAGGCTGTCTGGGTTCCGGCAGGAACTAGTTCTGGACGGCGAAGCCCTGCCGGATAGGTGACACCGTATGTGTGCAACTCTGTAGAGAGGTCGTAGTTTCGATCTTAGTGCCCGAGGGGCTGTTCGAGAGTGCCTCCCGAAGGGCTGTCCAAGTGACGGTCCGAGTTTATGAGTCCTCCCGAAGGGCTGTCCGAGTGACCGTTCGGGTTTCGAAGGTCCTCCCGAAGGGCTGTCCGCGACATCGTCCGGTGGACTGTTCGACCGCCTCCCGGAGGGCTGTCCGAAGGGAAGACGAGGGTATACATCCTCGCGGTTGGGAGGTTGTAAATCCTAGCTGCGGGGATCTGCACCGCCGATCGTCATCGACTCTACTTCCGCTGCGCTACGAGTCGGTAACGAAAATGATCAAACCTTGTATGCAGTCTCCATAGTGGTCCTGGGCTGGTGCGTAGGGCGGAAAATTTTTGTTTTCTGCTGCGTTACCCTACAGTGGCATCATGAGCCGTGCTATGCGTAGATGCAGGTTGCGATCTAGAATACATAGAGATGTATGGGTGTTGCACAATATAATTAGGTAGTAGATGAGTTCTATTACTGAAAATTATTTGTGCGGGTAGCAGATGAAATCTGTTACCCGATGTTCTTGTTGCTTCCCTTGAATTTGCGTAGTCCTGATCTTGACAGCATTGTGGAATCTCACAAAGTTCTGGCAATCCGCGATCCTTTCATGCTGCTCCTGAGTATGTTGATTGACAGATCAACGAAGTGCTAACAGTTCTTTGGGTTCCACTTTAGTTAAAGAAAGATGGATGTTTCGCAGACGAAAGGGCAATGCAGATATGATCTGCACGGGGGTCATGCGTATGACGAAGTTCAGTATGGGGCTCGAGATTTTATTATCTCATGTTTCATACACCCCGCATTGTTAATCTAGCGACTTGAATTATCATACTTGATGATGGACGTTGGTAGCTTCGGTTTGTTTCGAAACCTTAGAAGCCACGTAAAACAAGTTTTTGCATGATCCAATTAGAGGCGTCTAACTTGGTTTTGCAGGAGGGTTTGCATGTGCATATGATGTGGTATAGCAGTGCTCATAATAATTTGATTATGTATGAGATGACTATATAATGTAAATTTATTAACATGACCTGCGTGTCATGATTCGGCATGATGGCTGGAGCCATATGATTGCACTTTAATGACCTGCGTGTCAACCTTGTTGTAATGCATTATTTTATTAGCTATAAAGATAGCAATATTATCTGGTGCATCGACATGGTGGTGGCAATCTTCGCGAAGGTGAACACCGACGCGAATGCCGAAGACGAAGAAATACAAGACTTCTCCGTCAGAAAGGGCTATACCATATCATGCTATTATGAATTGCCTGAGATGTTTATCCCTTATGATGCACCCTTTTGATTGCGCGGTAGTCGCTTTTATTAGGGTGATCTCTCACAAAAATATCAAGTAGTTAGTGTTCTCCCAAGTGTAGCACCGTCACGGCACCTAACTTTTCGGGGCATCACATGGACACATGGGTGCGAACGATTAGGGAAGTGTGAGGCGGGTGAGTTGAGACCTCGCAGCAAGATCACTTGGTTGTCTTGACGTTCTGGAGGAGCGTCCTGAGCTCGGAACACGCTCATCGAAAGATGAACAAGAGTCACATAGAGATGTGATTGGCAAGTTGGCCTACCGATTGCAATTTTCGTCACTTGAGATGGACACATCCTTGGCGTTGAATTGTAATATGGATCTTGAATCGCTCACAATCAATTATGAGAGATATTGATTTGAGTGGGAGAGCACTGTTGAATTAACCTGTTTAATTCCCGGTGCAATTAATTTTGAACAGTGTCTAAAGTGTGATTTGCATAATAGTTGTAGAATAATGGCTCGCGTTTCCACCTTCCCTATTAAAATTGAATAGCTGTTAAATATCTGGTTAAAACTTTACGGTTGGTAACGTAATGTGAGGATTGTCCTCAAGAGTGCCGAGAAGGACTTTGTCCTATCGCATACTTTGGTATTCTCTCGCTTATGCTATGGATCATGTGACTCTCGTCCTTCGATCCAAAAGCTAGAATTCCGTTTCAGTCAAGTGCAATACATTTGCTTCCATAGACCTGAACTTCGAAAGTTTGGATAGTTATGTGATATTCATGGAATCTGAAAATCATTTTCAGATTCAGACAAAGGCTAAAAGATATGAGATATCCAAAGCAATGTTTGTTTGCAAACTATTAGTAAAGGAGTTTACTATGCATTAGACTGATAAGAGAGGGATCCAGTAGAACGCCTGTCATATGATGAAAGGTGAATAAAACAACAACTTAAAGATAATGGAAGTGTCCGAAGGGTGTTAGTGAAACTTTCACGCCTAGGAAGTCCAGGGCTAATGCCACTCTTAAGTTGGGTGCTTCTGAGAGTAGGAGAAATACTAAAAGTTAAACTGTTAGAAGTATAAAGGCAAAAAGAGAGAAGACTGGAATATCCAGCTCAAGTATGAATGTCATACAAGTTTTTGATGTATAGAAGGCTGGTCAAAGATATAGTTCTTGGGAATTATGATTAAATTGTTAATCACTAATTCTTGGGTATTGTGAGTTAATCACAAATATACCCGCTCGATTGCATTCTGTTGCAACTCGATGTAAGAACTACTATGGCCTGAAAGACTAGCCAACAATGAGGTTTTGGTATACACAGGGAACATAGTAAAATGTTACTATACCTTCCATCGGTGTATTACCATCTGTATTTATTTTCATAATTCATTTAGAGTTTCACAAACTCTAGCCCATTGCGTAAGGTATCTTGCAAGAAGGTTGTTCATAAGAGAACTTTTGATGTTCGAAGTTATGAATAACATATGGGCCATACTTTCATTGAGAATGAGATGTATGCTATGAATAATGATATTAATATATTACCTCTGGATTTACTTTAATAATTCATTTTAGAGTTTCATACACTCTAGCCCATTGCAAAATGTTTGTTGCAAAAGGGTTGTTCATAAAAGAACAATTGTTGTTCAGTATTATGAATAACATGAAGGGCCATGCTTCCATCCAGATGGGACGTAAATTATGAATATTGATGGTAATATGATACATCCATAACACTGACGCTAAATGTCGCAAGACTAAAAGAATACCACACAAGTGTGGCACTGCATTTGGTCACATTGGAGAAACCCGCATGGAAAATTCCATTATGATGGATTTTGAAGTCATTTGATTTTGAATCATCTGACACTTGCAACTTTTCTCCGAAAAGTGAAGTGACTAAAATACCGTTCACAGGCCATAAGGAACGAACAAAGAACGTATTGGTGATCATGCATCATGATGTATGTAGTCCAATAAATGTTGTTGCAAGTAGTGGATTTATCTATCTTCAGAAATGACTCAAGTAGATATATGGGTATTTACTTGATGAGACGTAAGTCTAGATCTTTTGAATTCAGTCAAAAGGTTTTCGACAATGAAGTAGAAGTTATTGTAACAAGAAAATTATGTTTCTACAATTGGATTGCAGAAAGGAATATTTGAGTTACAAGTTTAGCGAATGTCTGATGAGTTGTGAAAGGGGTTTCATAACTTGCACCTCCCGGAACACCACTGCAAGTGGAAAGTCCGTGAAGATGTAATCGAACCATTTATGACATGGTAAGATCAAATATGACATAAATAAATTTGCCATTATCCCTTTTAAAGTGATGCTTTAGAGACTTCGGCTTTTACACTGAAAAGAGCTCCATCAGGTCTGTTGAAATGACGCCATGGTATGGTACGCCCAACCATGTTGTATCTTTTCTTAACATTTGGAATATGGGGCTTGTGTAAAAGGTTACAAACCTATTCCAAATCAGACAAGTGCTACTTTGTAGGTTATCCCAAGTAATTGGGTATTCCTCCCTCACTATACCGAGGCAAATAGGTTTGCCACAAAGAACGGTATGCTTTTTGAAGAAAATGGTTCTTTCAAAAGGTGAGTGGGAGAATAGTGCAACTCGACGAGATAAACAGTATCTTCGTCATCAGGTCAAAGGAAAGAGACCTTGGAAGTAATTCCAGAGTTTCCTACTGCGACTGATACGAAAGTCTCTACAATAAAATGTATGGACTTCGATCGAACTTGCAGCTGAACCACGTGGGCAAGGCTCGTGCAAACCTCTCAGGTGCGCAAACGAGATATTGTTGTTAGACAACAGTATACCTACGATACACAAGGAAGCGTTGATGGGCCCTGACTCCGGAATTGGCTAAATGCCAATACAATCCAAGATAGTTTCCATATAAGTGATTCAAGATTAAAACCTTGATACACCTTTCGGAAGACTTAGAGTCTGGCGAATATTTATGGAACTATAACTGATACGAATAAAAATGTTTTATCCATAAAGCTCGACTTGTTGCAATATACAAGTTCAAGGAGTTGACTACGATGAGGTTGCTTCACCGTAGCGATGCTTAAAGTCGGTTCGGGTTGAACTAGCAATTAATACATATTTCATATCATGAGATATAAAACAATGGAAGACAAAAGGATTTCCATCTGATGGAAATGAAACCAAGGACTTGCATGTGTTACAGTCCAAGGTATTTTGTCAATCCAGAGGATGCTAGTAAGGGTGCAAACTTCAGAGTTCCAGCGATGGACAGAAGAGAGCAAAGTGGAGTTGGAATCTTCATGTTTTGATGAAATGATCAAAGGAGTTTTGACTTCATCAATGGATAACGAAGATGCTTATAATTCAAGAAAGTAAGTGGGAGCATAATAATATTTCTAAAAACCTTGTGTGCTTGGCACATTGGTAATTGGAATTAAATTTCTTGACACGAATTAGGACTTCATTTGGAAATAGTTTTTCAATGAAGTGCTTGGGCTAAATAGCCTTTATATTAGGCATGATGATCTATGGAGATAGATTTACCTAATAGGGCTGAGCAAAGATACATATTGACAAGATGCTAAAACCTTTTAGCATTAAAAATGTCAAGGAGTGATTCTTGCCGAAGTCACATGGAAAGAGTTTTTGCAAGACTCGGTGTCCCAAAACACTGATGAGCAAAATACATGATGGAGATTCCATACACTCTTGTGTTTGGATTAATCATGTATTCCATGGTATGTAAAAACAACCAGATATGTCCAATACTCCCAAAGTTGTTGCGAGTATAGATACCAAAGTGATCAAAAGTAATGATCATGGGACAACAGTGAAAAAGGGTCATTGAGTACTATAGTAGCACTGATGACATGTTTTCTCGCAAGCGGAGATCATGAAGAGTTCGTTGTAAAAGGTTACATCGATACAGTCTTCAGCCATGCTCGAAGCGATTTTCGATTTAAGTTAAGGGTTTTGTGTAACACACAATGTGGTGGCACAGTTAGTTGGAAAAGGTTTCCAAACAAATTACTGTGGCGAATTCTATAATAGAGGCTAAGTATGTTACCGCTTTCGAAGCGACAAAGAAAATGTTGAATCATATAGTTCATTCATGAACTTGGTATGGTTCCAAGATGGCTTTTGTCAATGGGACACTATTGTAGGTAGTTGCTCCATAACTCAGTCTGAGGAATCCAGGTTCGACCTGTGATTCACATACATACAAAGCCAAGTCCACACAAAATATGAATTTTATGAAAGCGTAAAAACGCGAGGATACGCAAAGATACACACAGAGCTGAAGTCGTCAGATCCGTTGGACATCAGGCTATACCACATGTGAAGCATATTTACACCGGTGTGCCACAGGTGTAAAGTGCATTAGCATTAACTAGATTATTGACTCTAGTGCAAGTGGGAGTCTGTAGGAGATATGCCCTAGAGGCAATAATAAATGTTATTATTTATCTCCATGCTCATTATTATGTTTATGTTCCATGCTATAACTGCTGTGGTTCCCGAGCCCGTATATCCATAAAGGCTCTGGGGAAAACCCATGTGCACGTGTGGAATAATAAACGGTAAAATGTATTCCTAGTCCTGCCTCTAAGACTAGCTCAAGTGTTGCATGATGATTATGTTTTCCCAATCATGGGCATGTCTATGCCAGCAACTTTGAGGGCACAATGTTAGAAGAACATTTGTGTTGAATCGACCCGATTGATGTTATGCTATGAGATTCATTCGTCACAAGTTAATGGTTAATAACACAGAGATGGTTAACGTTTGCATAATTCCTCAGACCATGAGAGTATCGAGTTTCTTCATGCTTGATTCATGAACTTTGGGGTTTGTTTAACGTCATCCGTAACTGGATGGCTATTACGGCGGCTTACAGGTTCATGGGAAAGTATGTCAAGTAACTTGATAGCTCAAGATTGGGATTTGCTCCTCCAACGATGGAGAGATATCTCTGGGCCCTCTCGGTGTTACGGTATCCATCATCGTCTGGCCAGACACTTTGTGATTTGATCACGGGGATGCCGGAACACGGTAACGAGAAAAGAGAACAATACCGGTAACGAGGTAACTAGCATAGTGGACAAGTTGTTGATCCACGGGAATGCCAACATGTCTCACCTCGGGTATTTGTAACATATCGCGAAGCAACAGGAATAGCACACGGCAACTGGAGGTTCACTCGAATATTCATTCGTGTGGGTATAGGGGTCAATATGGGTGTCCACGGCTCCGATGCTGATCATTGATCGGAAAGTGTTCCGGTCATGTCTATACTTCACCGAACCTATAGGGTCACACGCTTAAGGGTCATCTATCTGTTGAACGCTAGATAGGGAGTCTGAGAGAAAGTCACCGAAAATGTTTCGGAGACAACGGAAGAGTTCCGAGAGAGAGAACACCGAAAGAGTTTCGGTAAAACCGAAAAGTTGTTTCGGAATATATTATTTGGTCAAAAAGGGTTTCGGCACCGCCTGGAAATTTTCAGAGGATGCCAGAATTGGTCTGGGAATTTTCGGAGAGAAAAACCGGAAATGTTCCGAAACTGCCGTAACCGCTGTTAATGCTTTCCGCTGATGAAAACCACCGCACCGAAAATGTTTCGGATCATGCCCAGAATAATTTTAGAGGGTGCCGGAAATGTTCTGGGACCTTCTGGAATTTTTCAGAAAAAGTTTCGCGGAAAACATCTTGTCTCAGCGCGAGGGGACAAGATCCCACGAATCGGGGGTTGCATGTTTGGTGGCTTTTTGTCTAGGGAGCATGCATGTTTCATGGAGACATGTTGGTGGCTTGTTGGGGGGGCCCGCCCCCATGGGGAGACAAGGTGTGGGCCGGCCCAAGGGCTGCCATGGTGGTGTCCCCTTGGTGCCCCCCTTGTGTTACCATTATGCCCTTTCATGTGTGACATGAAGCTTGGGTATTTTGGTATTTCAACATCCCACCCCACCCCTTGCCTTGGCCTATAAAAGGAGGAGAAGGGGCTGCCATTCTCCCCATCCCTTGCTCTCATACACATGCCAAGATGTTATCTGGCTTCTCTCTCCCTCCCACGAAAAGAGTTTCGTAGAGCCGAAAGGCTGTCTGGGTTCCGGCAGGAACTAGT
Source organism: Thinopyrum elongatum (assembly GCA_011799875.1). Classification (NCBI taxonomy): domain Eukaryota; kingdom Viridiplantae; phylum Streptophyta; class Magnoliopsida; order Poales; family Poaceae; genus Thinopyrum; species Thinopyrum elongatum. The sequence goes on from CM022299.1 coordinate 7,737,683, forward strand.
TCTGGACGGCGAAGCCCTGCCGGATAGGTGACACCGTATGTGTGCAACTCTGTAGAGAGGTCGTAGTTTCGATCTTAGTGCCCGAGGGGCTGTTCGAGAGTGCCTCCCGAAGGGCTGTCCAAGTGACGGTCCGAGTTCTGTGAGTCCTCCCGAAGGGCTGTCCGAGTGACCGTTCGGGTTTCGAAGGTCCTCCCGAAGGGCTGTCCGCGACATCGTCCGGTGGACTGTTCGACCGCCTCCCGGAGGGCTGTCCGAAGGGAAGACGAGGGTATACATCCTCGCGGTTGGGAGGTTGTAAATCCTAGCTGCAGGGATCTGCACCGCCGATCGTCATCGACTCTACTTCCGCTGCGCTACGAGTCGGTAACGAAAATGATCAAACCTTGTATGCAGTCTCCATAGTGGTCCTGGGCTGGTACGTAGGGCGGAAAATTTTTGTTTTCTGCTGCGTTACCCTACAGTGGCATCATGAGCCGTGCTATGCGTAGATGCAGGTTGCGATCTAGAATACATAGAGATGTATGGGTGTTGCACAATATAATTAGGTAGTAGATGAGTTCTATTACTGAAAATTATTTGTGCGGGTAGCAGATGAAATCTGTTACCCGATGTTCTTGTTGCTTCCCTTGAATTTGCGTAGTCCTGATCTTGACAGCATTGTGGAATCTCACAAAGTTCTGGCAATCCGCGATCCTTTCATGCTGCTCCTGAGTATGCTGATTGACAGATCAACGAAGTGCTAACAGTTCTTTGGGTTCCACTTTAGTTAAAGAAAAGAGGATGTTTCGCAGACGAAGGGCAATGCAGATATGATCTGCACGGGGGTATGCGTATGACGAAGTTCAGTATGGGGCTCGAGATTTTATTATCTCATGTTTCATACACCCCGCATTGTTAATCTAGCGACTTGAATATCATACTTGAGATGGACGTTGGTAGCTTCGGTTTGTTTCGAAACCTTAGAAGCCACGTAAAACAAGTTTTGCTTGATTCAATTAGAGGCGTCTAACTTGGTTTTGCAGGAGGGTTTGCATGTGCATATGATGTGGTATAGCAGTGCTCATAATAATTTGATTATGTATGAGATGACTATATAATGTAAATTTATTAACATGACCTGCGTGTCATGATTCGGCATGATGGCTGGAGCCATATGATTGCACTTTAATGACCTGCGTGTCAACCTTGTTGTAATGCATTTTATTAGCTATAAAGATAGCAATATTATCTGGTGCATCGACATGGTGGTGGCAATCTTCGGAAGGTGAACACCGACGCGAATGCGAAGACGAAGAAATACAAGACTTCTCCGTCAGAAAGGGCTAACCATATCATGCTATTATGAATTGCCTGAGATGTTATTCCCTTATGATGCACCCTTTTGATGCGCGGTAGTCGCTTTTATTAGGGGATCTCTCACAAAAATATCAAGTAGTTAGTGTTCTCCCAAGTGAGCACCGTCACGGCACCTAACTTTTGGGGCATCACAGGACACATGGGTGCGAACGATTAGGGAAGTGTGAGGCGGGTGAGTTGAGACCTCGCAGCAAGATCACTGGTTGTCTTGACGTTTGGAGGAGCGTCCTGAGCTCGGAACACGCTCATCAAAGATGAACAAGAGTCACATAGAGATGTGATTGGCAAGTTGGCCTACCGATTGCAATTTTCGTCACTTGAGATGGACACATCCTTGGCGTTGAATTGTAATATGGATCTTGAATCGCTCACAATCAATTATGAGAGATATTGATTTGAGTGGGAGAGCACTGTTGATTAACCTGTTTAATTCCGGTGCAATTAATTTTGAACAGTGTCTAAAGTGTGATTTGCATAATAGTTGTAGAATAATGGCTCGCGTTTCCACCTTCCCTATTAAAATTGAATAGCTGTTAAATATCTGGTTAAAACTTTACGGTTGGTAACGTAATGTGAGGATTGTCCTCAAGAGTGCCGAGAAGGATTTGTCCTATCGCATACTTTGGTATTCTCTCGCTTATGCTATGGATCATGTGACTCTCGTCCTTCGATCCAAAAGCTAGAATTCCGTTTCAGTCAAGTGCAATACAATTTGCTTCCATAGACCTGAACTTCGAAAGTTTGGATAGTTATGTGATATTCATGGAATCTGAAAATCATTTTCAGACAGACAAGGCAAAAGATATGAGATATCCAAAGCAATGTTTGTTTGCAAACTATTAGTAAAGGAGTTTACTATGCATTAGACTGATAAGAGAGGGATCCAGTAGAAACGCCTGTCATATGATGAAAGGTGAATAAAACAACAACTTAAAGATAATGGAAGTGTCCGAAGGTGTTAGTGAAACTTTCACGCCTAGGAAGTCCAGGGCTAATGCCCACTCTTAGTTGGGTGCTTCTGAGAGTAGGAGAAATACTAAAAGTTAAACTGTTAGAAGTATAAAGGCAAAAAGAGAGAAGACTGGAATATCCAGCTCAAGTATGAATGTCATACAAGTTTTGATGTGTATAGAAGGCTGGTCAAAGATATAGTCTTTGGGAATATGATTAAATGTTAATCACTAATTCTGGGTATTGTGAGTTAATCACAAATACCCGCTCGATGCATTCTGTTGCAACTCGATGTAAGAACTACTATGGCCTGAAAGACTAGCCAACAATGAGGTTTGGTATACACAGGGAACATAGTAAAAGTACTATACTTCACGGTGTATTACCTCGTATTTATTTTTCATAATTCATTTAGAGTTTCACAAACTCTAGCCATTGCAGTAAGGTATCTTGCAAGAAGTTGTTCATAAGAGAACTTTGATGTTCGAAGTTATGAATAACATAGGCCATACTTTCATTGAGAATGAGATGATATGCTATGATAATGATATTAATATATTACCTCTGGATTTACTTTAATAATTCATTTTAGAGTTTCATACACTCTAGCCCATTGCAAAATGTTTGTTGCAAAAGGGTTGTTCATAAAAGAACAATTGTTGTTCAGTATTATGAATAACATGAAGGGCCATGCTTCCATCAGATGGGACGTAAATTATGAATATGATGGTAAATACACATCACATACACTGACGCTAAATGTCGCAAGACTAAAGAATACCACACAAGTGTGGCACTGCATTTGGTCACTTGAGAAACCCGCATGGAAAATTCCATTATGATGGTTTTGAGTCATTTGATTTGAATCATCTGACACTTGCAACTTTTCTCCGAAAAGTGAAGTGACTAAAATAACGTTCACAGGCCATAAGGAACGAACAAAGAACGTATTGGTGATCATGCATCATGATGTAGTAGTCCAATAAATGTTGTTGCAAGTAGTGGATTTATCTATCTTCAGAAATGACTCAAGTAGAATATGGGTATTTACTTGATGAGACGTAAGTCTAGATCTTTTGAATTCAGTCAAAAGGTTTTCGACATGAAAATGAAGTAGAAGTTATTGTAACAAGAAAATTATGTTCTACAATTGGATTGCAGAAAGGAATATTTGAGTTACAAGTTTAGCGAATGTCTGATGAGTTGTGAAAGGGGTTTCAAACTTGCACCTCCCGGAACACCACTGCAAGTGGAAAGTCCGTGAAGATGTATGAACCATTTATGACATGGTAAGATCAAATATGACATAAAAAAATTTGCCATTATCCCTTTTAAAGTGATTCTTAGAGACTTCGGCTTTTACACTGAAAGAGCTCCATCAGGTCTGTTGAAATGACGCCATGGTATGGTAAGCCCAACCATGTTGTATCTTTTCTTAACATTTGGAATATGGGGTTGTGTAAAAGGTTACAAACCTATTCCAAATCAGACAAGTGCTACTTTGTAGGTTATCCCAAGTAATTGGGTATTCCTCCCTCACTATAACGAGGCAAATAGGTTTGCCACAAAGAACGGTATGCTTTTTGAAGAAAATGGTTCTTTCAAAAGGTGAGTGGGGAGAATAGTGCAACTCGACGAGATAAACCGTATCTTCGTCATCAGGTCAAAGGAAAGAGACCTTGGAAGTAATTCCAGAGTTTCCTACTGCGACTGATACGAAAGTCCTTACAATAAAATGTATGGACTTCCGTCGAACTTGCAGCTGAACCACGTGGGCAAGGCCGTGCAAACCTCTCAGGTGCGCAAACGAGATATTGTTGTTAGACAACAGTATACCTACGATACACAAGGAAGCGTTGATGGGCCTGACTCCGGAATTGGCTAAATGCCAATACAATCCAAGATAGTTTCCATATAAGTGTTCAAGATAAAACCTTGATACACCTTTCGGAAGACTTAGAGCTGGGAATATTTATGGAACTAAAACTGATACGAATAAAAATGTTTTATCCATAAAGCTCGACTTGTTGCAATATACAAGTTCAAGGAGTTGACTACGATGAGGTTGCTTCACCGTAGCGATGCTTAAAGTCGGTCTTGGTTGAACTAGCAATTAATACATATTTCATATCATGAGATATAAAACAATGGAAGACAAAAGGATTTCCATCTGATGGAAATGAAACCAAGGACTTGCATGTGTTACAGTCCAAGGTATTTGTCAATCCAGAGGATGCTAGTAAGGGTGCAAACTTCAGAGTTCCAGCGTAGGACAGAAGAGAGCAAAGTGGAGTTGAATCTTCATGTTTTGATGAAATGTCAAAGGAGTTTTGACTTCATCAATGGATAACGAAGATGCTTATAATTCAAGAAAGTAAGTGGGAGCATAATAATATTTCTAAAAACTGTGTGTGCTTGCACATTGGTAATTGGAATTAAATTCTTTGACACGAATTAGGACTCATTTGGAAATAGTTTTTCAATGAAGTGCTTGGGCTAAATAGCCTTTATATTAGGCATGATGATCTATGGAGATAGATTTACCTAATAGGGCTGAGCAAAGATACATATTGACAAGAGCTAAAACCTTTTAGCATTAAAAATGTCAAGGAGGATTCTTGCCGAAGTCACATGGAAAGAGTTTTTGCCAAGACTCGTGTCCCAAAACACTGATGAGCAAAATACATGATGGAGATTCCATACACTCTTGTGTTTGGATTAATCGTTATTCCATGGTATGTAAAAACAACCAGAATGTCCAATACTCCCAAAGTTGTTGCGAGTATAGATACCAAAGTGATCAAAAGTAATGATCATGGGACAACAGTGAAAAAGGGTCATTGAGTACTATAGTAGCACTGATGACATGTTTTCTCGCAAGCGGAGATCATGAAAGTTCGTTGTAAAAGGTTACATCGATACAGTCTTCAGCCATGCCGAAGCGATTTTCGATTTAAGTTAAGGGTTTTGTGTAACACACAATGTGGTGGCACAGTTAGTTGGAAAAGGTTTCCAAACAAATTACTGTGGCGAATTCTATAATAGAGGCTAAGTATGTACCGCTTTCGAAGCGACAAAGAAAATGTTGAATCATATAGTTCATTCATGAACTTGGTATGGTTCCAAGATGGCTTTTGTCAATGGGACACTATTGTAGGTAGTTGCTCCATAACTCAGTCTGAGGAATCCAGGTTCGACCTGTGATTCACATACATACAAAGCCAAGTCCACACAAAATATGAATTTTATGAAAGCGTAAAAACGCGAGGATACGCAAAGATACACACAGAGCGAAGTCGTCAGATCCGTTGGACATCAGGCTATACCACATGTGAAGCATATTTACACCGGTGTGCCACAGGTGTAAAGTGCATTAGCATTAACTAGATTATTGACTCTAGTGCAAGTGGGAGTCTGTAGGAGATTGCCCTAGAGGCAATAATAAATGTTATTATTTATCTCCATGCTCAATTATGTTTATGTTCCATGCTATAACTGCTGTGGTTCCCGAGCCCGGTATCCATAAAGGCTCTGGGGAAAACCCATGTGCACGTGTGGATAATAAACGGTAAAATGATTCCTAGTCCTGCCTCTAAGACTAGCTCAAGTGTTGCATGATGATTATGTTTTCCAATCATGGGCATGTCTATGCCAGCAACTTTGAGGGCACAATGTTAGAAGAACATTTGTGTTGAATCGACCCGATTGATGTTATGCTATGAGATTCATTCGTCACAAGTTAATGGTAATAACACAGAGATGGTTAACGTTTGCATAATTCCTAGACCATGAGAGTATCGAGTTTTCATGCTTGATTCATGAACTTTGGGGTTTGTTTAACGTCATCCGTAACTGGATGGCTATTACGGCGGCTTACAGGTTCATGGGAAAGTATGTCAAGTAACTTGATAGCTCAAGATTGGGATTGCTCCTCCAACGATGGAGAGTATATCTGGGCCCTCTCGGTGTTACGGTATCCATCATCGTCTGGCCAGACACTTTGTGATTTGATCACGGGGATGCCGGAACACGGTAACGAGAAAAGGAACAATACCGGTAACGAGGTAACTAGCATAGTGGACAAGTTGTTGATCCACGGGAATGCCAACATGTCTCACCTCGGGGTATTGTAACATATCGCGAAAGCAACAGGAATGCACACGGCAACTGGAGGTTCACTCGAATATTCATTCGTGTGGGTATAGGGGTCAATATGGGTGTCCACGGCTCCGATGCTGATCATTGATCGGAAAGTGTTCCGGTATGTCTTATCTTCACGAACCCATAGGGTCACACGCTTAAGGGTCATCTATCTGTTGAACGCTAGACAGGGAGTCTGAGAGAAAGTCACCGAAAATGTTTCGGAGACAACGGAAGAGTTCCGAGAGAGAGAACACCGAAAGAGTTCGGTAAAACCGAAAAGTTGTTTCGGAATATATTATTGGTCAAAAAGGGTTCGGCACCGCCTGGAAATTTTCAGAGGATGCCAGAATTGGTCTGGGAACTTCTGGGAATTTTCGGAGAGAAAAACCGGAAATGTTCCGAAACTGCCGTAACCGTTTGTTAATGCTTTCCGCTGATGAAAACCACCGCACCGAGAATGTTTCGGATCATGCCCAGAATAATTTTAGAGGGTGCCGGAAATGTTCTGGGACCTTCTGGAATTTTTCAGAAAAATTTCGCGGAAACATCTTGTCTCAGGCGAGGGGACAAGATCCACGAATCGGGGGTTGCATGTTTGGTGGCTTTTTGTCTAGGGAGATGCATGTTTCATGGGAGACATGTTGGTGGCTTGTTGGGGGGCCCCCCCCATGGGAGGACAAGGTGTGGTCCGGCCCAAGGGCTGCCATGGTGGTGTCCCCTTGGTGCCCCCCTTGTGTTACCATTATGCCCTTTCATGTGTGACATGAAGCTTGGGTATTTTGGTATTTCAACATCCCACCCCACCCCTTGCCTTGGCCTATAAAAGGAGGAGAAGGGGCTGCCATTCTCCCCACCTTGCTCTCAACACATGCCAAGATGTTATCTGGCTTCTCTCTCCCTCCCACGAAAAGAGTTTAGTAGAGCCGAAAGGTGTCTGGGTTCCGGCAGGAACTATTCTGGACGGCGAAGCCCTGCCGGATAGTGACACCGTATGTGTGCAACTCTGTAGAGAGGTCGTAGTTTCGATCTTAGTGCCGCGAGGGGCTGTCGAGAGTGCCTCCCGAAGGGCTGTCCAAGTGACGGTCCGAGTTTGTGAGTCCTCGAAGGGCTGTCCGAGGGACCTTCGGGTTTCGAAGGTCCTCCCGAGGGCTGGTCCGCACATCGTCCGGTGGACTGTTCGACCGCCTCGGAGGGCTGTCCGAAGGGAAGACGAGGGTATAAATCCTCGCGGTTTGGGGTTGTAAATCCTAGCTGCGGGGATCTGCACCGCCGATCGTCATCGACTCTACTTCCGCTGCGCTACGAGTCGGTAACGAAAATGATCAAACCTTGTATGCAGTCTCCATAGTGGTCCTGGGCTGGTACGTAGGGCGGAAAATTTTTGTTTTCTGCTGCGTTACCCTATAGTGAGTGCCTCCCGAAGGGCTGTCCAAGTGACGGTCAGAGTTCTGTGAGTCCTCCCGAAGGGTTGTCCGTGACATCATCCGGGGGACTGTCCGACCGTCTCCCGGAGGGCTGTCCGGATGGCGGGTGAGGGTATACATCCTCGCGGTTGGGAGGTTGTTAATCCTAGCTGCGGGGATCTGCACCGCCGATCGTCATCGACTCTACTTCCGCTGCGCTACGAGTCGGTAACGAAAAGATCAAATGTTGTATGCAGTCTCCATAGTGGTCCTGGGCTGGTGCGTAGGTCGGAAATTTTTTGTTTTCTGCTGCGTTCCCCTACAGTGGCATCATGAGCCGTGCTATGCGTAGATGCAGGTTGCGATCTAGAATACATGGAGATGTATGGGTGTTGCACAATATAATTAAGTAGTAGATGAGTTCTATTACTGAAAATTATTTGTGCGGGTAGCAGATGAAATCTGTTACCCGATGTACTTGTTGCTTCCCTGGAATTTGCATATTTCTGATCTTGATAACAGCATGGTGGAATTTCAATGTTCTGGCAATCCGCGATCCTGATTGATCAACGAAGTGCTAACAGTTCATTGAATTCCACCGTAGTTAAAAAGAAAGATGAAATTTCGCAGACGAAAGGGCAATGCAGATATGATCTGCACGGGGGTCATGCGTATGACGAAGTTTAGTATGGGGCTCGAGATTTTATTATCTCCTGTTTTCATACACCCTGGAAAGTTAATCTAGCGACTTGAATAATCATACTTGATGATGGATGTTGGTAGCTTCGGTTTGTTTCGAAACCTTAGAAGCCACGTAAAACAAGTTTTTGCATGAACCGATTAGAGGCGTCTAACTTGGTTTTGCAGGAGGGTTTGCATGTGCATATGATGTGGTATAGCAGTGCTCATAATAATTTGATTATGTATGAGATGACTATATAATGTAAATTTATTAACATGACCTGCGTGTCATGATTCGGCATGATGGCTGGAGCCATATGATTGCACTTTAATGACCTGCGTGTCAACCTTGTTGTAATGCATTATTTTATTAGCTATAAAGATAGCAATATTATCTGGTGCATCGACATGGTGGTGGCAATCTTCGCGAAGGTGAACACCGACGCGAATGCCGAAGACGAAGAAATACAAGACTTCTCCGTCAGAAAGGGCTATACTATATCATGCTATTATGAATTGCCTGAGATGTTTATCCCTTATGATGCACCCTTTTGATTGCGCAGTAGTCGCTTTTTATTAGGATGAACTCTCACAAAAATATCAAGTAGTTAGTGTTCTCCCAAGTGTAGCACCGTCACGACACCTATCTTTTCGGGGTGCGCCGTGTCACACGGGTACGAACGATTAGAGAAGTGTGAGGCGGGTGAGTTGAGACCTCGCAGCAAGATCACTTGGTTGTCTTGACGTTCAGGCATGACCGTCATGAGCTCGGAACACAAGCATCGAAAGATGAACAAGAGTCACATAGAGATGTGATTGGCAAGTTGGCCGACCGATTGAGATTTTCGTCATCAGTGGTGTTACACCAATGGCAAACAATTGAAATGCGGGTCTTGTATCACTCACAATCAATTATGAGAGATATTTAATTTGAGTGGGAGCACACTTTACAATTAATTCTTTTAATTCTTAGTGCAATTAATTTTGAACACTGTCCAAGTGTGATTTGCAAAATAGTTGTAGGATAATGGCTCGCGTTTCCACCTTCCCTGTTAAAATTGAATAGCTGTTAAATATCTAGTTAAAACTTTACGGTTGGTAACGTAATGTGAGGATTGTCCTCAAGAGTGCCGAGAAGGACTTTGTCCTATCGCATACTTTCTGTATTCTCTCGCTTATGCTATGGATCATGTGACTCTAGTCCTTCGATCCAAAAGCTAGAATTCCGTTTCAGTCAAGTGCAATAAGTTTGCTTTCATGAGACCCGAACTTCGAAAGTTTGGATAGTTATGTCATATTCATGGAATCTGAAAATCATTTTCGGAGACAGACAAAGCCCAAAAGATATGAGATATCCAAAGCAATGTTTGTTTGCAAACTATTAGTAAAGGAGTTTACTATGCACTAGACTGATAAGAGAGGGATCCAGAAGAACGCATGTCATATGATGAAAGGTGAATAAAACAACAACTTAAAGAGAAAGGAAGTGTCCGAAGGGTGTTAGTGAAACTTTCTCGCCTAGGAAGTCCAGGGCTAACGCCACTCTTAAGTTGGGTGCTTCTTCTGAGAGTAGGAGAAATACTGAAAGTTAACTGTTAGAAGTATAAAGGCAAAAAGAAAGAAGACTGGAATATCCAGCTCATGTATGAATGTCATATAAGTTTTTGATGTATAGATGGCTGGTCAAAGATATAGTTCTTGGGAATTATGGTTAAACATGTTAATCACTAATTCTTGAGTATTGTGAGCTAATCACAAAGATACCCGCTCGACTGCATTTTGTTGCAACTCGATGTAAGAACTACTATGGCTTGAAAGACTAGCCAGGAATGTGGATTTGATACACACTGGAAACATAGTAATAGTTACTATACCTTCCATCGGTGTATTCCCTATGTATTCATAATTCATTTTAGAGTTTCATACACTCTAGCCCTTTGCATAAGGTATCTTGCAAAAATGTTCATAAGAGAACTTTTTATGTTCGATGTTATGAATAACATAAGGGCCATACTTTCATTGAGAGTGAGATGTATGTTATGAATAATGATAATAATATATTACCTCTGGATTTACTTTCATAATTCATTTTAGAGTTTTACACACTCTAGCCCATTGCACAATGTTGTTGCAAAAGGGTTGTTCATAAAACAACAATTGTTGTTCAGTATTATGAATAACATAAAGGGCCATGCTTCCATCCAAGATGGGATGTATGTTATGAATATTAATGGTAATATGATACATCCATAACACTGACACTAAATGTCGCAAGACTAACAGAATACCACACACGTGTGGCACTGCATTTGGTCACATTGGAGAAAACCGCATGGAAAAATTCCATTATGATGGATTTTTGAAGTCACTTGATTTTGAATCATCTGAAAGTTGCAACTTTCCTCCAAAAAGTGAAGTGACTAAAATACCTTTCACAGGCCATAAGGAACGAGCAACAAACTTATTGGTGATCATACATTTTGATGTGTGTAGTTCAATAAATGTTGTTGCAAGTAGTGGATTTATCTATCTTCAGAAATGACTCAGGTAGATATATGGATATTTATTTGATGAGACGTAAGTCTGGATCTTTTGAAATCATTCAAAAGGTTTTTTATAAAATGAAGTAGAAGTTATGGTAACAAGAAAATTATGTTTCTACAATTCGATTGCAGAAAGGAATATTTGAGTTACAAGTTTAGCGAATGTCTGATGAGTTGTGAAAGGGGTTTCATAACATGCACCTCCCAGAACACCACTGCAAGTGGAAAGTCCGTGAAGATGTAATCTAACCATTTATGACATGGTAAGATCAAAGATGACATAAATAAATTTGCCATTATCCCTTTTGAAAGTGATGCTTTACAGACAGCGGCTTTTACACTGAAAAGAGCTCCATCAGGTCTGTTGAAATGATGCCATGGTATGGTACGCCAAACCATGTTATATCTTTTCTTAAACATTTGAAATATGGGGCTTGTGTAAAAGGTTACAAACCTATTCCAAATCAGACAAGTACTACTTTGTAGGTTATCCCAAGCAATTTGGTATTCCTCCCTCACTATACCGAGGCAAATAGGTTTGCCACAAAGAACGGTATGCTTTTTGAAGAAAATGGTTCTTTCAAAAAGGTGAGTGGGAGAACAATGCAACTGGACGAGATAACCAGTATCTCCGTCATCAGGTTAAAGGAAAGGAACCTTGAAAGTGATTCCAGAGTTTCCTACTGCGACTGATACGGAAGTCTCTACAATAAAATGTATGGACTTCGGTCGAACTTGCAGCTGAACCACGTAGGCAAAGCTCGTGCAAACCTATCAGGTGCGCAAACGAGATATTGTTGTTAGACAACAGTATGCCTACGATACACAATGAAGCGTTGATGGGCCCTGACTACAGAATTGGCTAAATGCCAATACAATCCGAGATAGTCTCCATATAAATGTTTCAAGATTAAAATCTTGATACACCTTTCGTAAGACTTAGAGTCTGATGAATATTTATGGAACTAAAAACTGATACGGATAAAAATGTTTTATCCATAAAGCTCGACTTGTTGCAATAACAAGTTCAAGGAGTTGACTACAATGAGGTTGTTTCACCGTAGCGATGCTTAAAGTCGGTTCGGGTTGAACTAGAAATTAATTCATATTTCAATCATGAGATATGAAACATGGATGACAATAGGATTTCCATATGATGGAAATGAAACCAAGGACTTGCATGTGTTACAGTCCAAGGTATTTTGTCATTCCACGGGATGCTAATGAGTGTGCAAACTTCAGAGTTCTAGCAATGGACAGAGGAGAGCAAAATGGAGTTGGAATCTTCGTGTTTTGATGAAATGGTCAAAAAGGGTTTTGAATTCATCAATGGGCAACGAAGATGCTTGTGATTCAAGAAAGTAAGTGGGAGCATAATAATATTTCTAAAAACATTGTGTGCTTGACACATTGTTAATTGGAAATAAATTTTTTGACATGAATTAGGACTTCATTTGAAAATAGTTTTTTGATGAAGTGCTAGGGCTAAATAGACTTTATATTTGGCATGATGATCTATGGATATAGATTTACCTAATGGGGTTGAGCAAAGATACATATTGACAAAATGCTAAAACCTTTTAGCATTAAAAACGTCAAGGAGTGATTCTTGCCGAAGTCACATGGAAAGAGTTTTTGCAAGACTTGGTGTCCCAAAACACTGATGAGCAAAATACATGATGGAGATTCCACACACTCTTGTGATTGGATTAATCATGTATTCCATGGTATGTAACACAACCAGATATGTCCAATACTCCCAAAGTTTATGCGAGTATAGATACCAAAATTGATCAAAAGTACTGATCATGGGACAACAGTGAAATAGGTTCATTGAGTACTATAGTAGCACTGATGACATGTTTTCTCGCAAGCGGAGATCATGAAGAGTTCGTTGTAAAAGCTTACATCGACACAGTCTTCATCCATGCTCCAAGCGATATTCGATTTAAGTTAAGGGTTTTGTACAATACACAATATGGTGGCACGGTAGTTGGAAATTGTTCCAAACAAGTTACTGTGGCGAATTCTATAACAGAGGTGAAGTATGTTGCCGCTTTTAAAAGCGACAAAGAAGATGTTGAATCATATAGTTCATTCATGAACTTAGTATGGTTCCAAGATGGCTTTTTGTCAATGGGACACTACTGCAGGTAGTTGCTCCATAACTCAGTCTGAGGAATCCAGGTTCGACCTGTGATTCACATACATACAAAGCCAAGTCCACACAAAATATGAATTTTGTGAAAGCGTGAAAAATACAAACGGAGCTGAAGTCATCAGATCCGTTGGACATCAGGCTATACCACAAGCGAAGCATACTTACAATTTAATGGTTAATAACACAGAGGTGGTTAACGTTTGTGTTGAATCGACCCGAATTGATGTTATGCTATGAGATTCATTCGTCACAAGTTAATGGTTAATAACACAGAGGTGGTTAACGTTTGCATGATTCCTTAGACCATGAGAGTATCGAGTTTCTTCATGCTTGTTTCATGAACTTTGGGGTTTGTTAAACGTCATCCGTAAATGGGTGGCTATTACGGCGGCTTACGGGTTCATGGAAAAGTGTGTCAAGTAACTTGATAGCTGAATATTGGGATTTGCTCCTCCGACGATTGAGAGATATCTCTGGGCCCTCTCGGTGTTACGGTATCCATCATCGTCTGGCCAGACACTTTGTGATTTGATCACGGGGATGACGGAACACGGTAACGAGAAAAGAGAACAATACCGATAACGAGGTAACTGGCATAGTGGACAAGTTGTTGATCCACGGGGATGCTAACATGTCTAACCTCAGGTATTTGTAACATATCGTGAAGCAACAGTAATAGCACACGGCAACTGGAGGTTCACTCGAATATTCATTCATGTGGGTATAGGGGTCAATATGGGTGTCCACGGCTCCGATGTTGATCATTGATCGGAAAGGGTTCCGTGTCATGTCTATACTTCACCGAACCTATAGGGTCACACGCTTAAGGGTCATCTATCTGCTGAATACTAGACAAGGAGTCTGAGAGAAAATCACCGAAAAAGTTTCGGACACCAAAAGGGTTTCGGACAGCGGAATAGTTCCGTAGAGAGAGGTCACTGGATGAGTTCTGGTGAAACTGAAAAGTTGTTTCAGAGGATACCATAAAGTCAAATTGGTTTCGGCACATTCCTGATAATTCTTGGAGGATGCCAGAATCATTCTGGAAACTTTCTGGAATTTTCTGGAAGAAAAACCGGAAATGTTCTGGAGCTGCCGGAGCCGCTTCACATGCTTTTCGCAGATGAAAATCACTATTTTGGAATTGTTCCGGATTGCGTTGAAAATTGTTTTTGTGGGTACTGGAAATGTTCTAGGAACACATGAAAATTTTCAGTTCAACCGGACGCTGAAAAATGTCGTCATGAATAGTGAAAGTGCTTTTTGGGTTACTTTTTGGGAAGCCTTTATTTTGGGGTTTTGTCCCAAGATATTTTTGGGGTATGACATGGAAGGATAAGGCCCCTTTTGAAGGGACCCTACTAGGTGTGGCCGGCCACATGGGGGCTCCTCCATGGAGCCCCCACTTGTCTCTTGGTTTCACACTTGGGTCCTTGGGAAGGACTCCTTTTCATGTGGGTTTTGGGTTTTCTTGTAAAACCACCCTACCCCTTGGGTTTCCTATAAATAGAGGTGGAGGGGCAGCCCTCCACACTCATCCCTTGCTCTCATACTCATGCCATGCAATTATCTGGCTTCTCTCTCCCTCCCCACGAAATAGTTTCGTAGAGCGGAAAGGCTGTCTGGGTTCCGGTGGGAACTAGTTCTGGACGGCTAAGCCCTGCAGGGTAGATGACACCGTATGTGTGCAACTCTTTAGAGAGGTCGTAGTTTCAATCTTAGTGCCCGAGGGGCTGTTCGTGAGTGCCTCCCGAAGGGCTGTCCATTTGACGGTCCGAGTTCTGTGAGTCCTCCCGAAGGGTTGTCCGCGACACCGTCCGGGGGACTGTCCGACCGCCTCCCGGAGGGCTGTCCGGATGGCGGGTGAGGGTATACATCCTCGCGGTTGGGAGGTTGTTAATCCTAGCTGCGGGGATCTGCACCGCCGATCGTCATCGACTCTACTTCCGCTGCGCTACGAGTCGGTAACGAAAAGATCAAACCTTGTATGCAGTCTCCATAGTGGTCCTGGGCTGGTGCGTAGGTCGGAAATTTTTTGTTTTCTGCTGTGTTACCCTACACCCCACTCAATTCCGTAACTCTGACAAGCTACTGGATGCTGATGACTGGCTCCGCGAAATCACTCACGAGACGGAGTCTGCTAATGTTGCCCCTGCCAACTTTGTCACCTTCGCGGCCTTTTTTCTAAAGGGTCCCGCTGCTCAATGGTGGGACACACACAAGCTTACACTACCTGTTGGAACAGTGGTTACCTGGTATGAGTTCCAGGCTACTTTTTGTGCCCGTTATATTCCTCAGGGAATTATGGACAGGATGAAGACCCAGTTCCGCAACCTCACCCAGGGCAACAAAACTGTCGAAGCTTATCAGCGGGAATTTCTTGACCTCTCCCGCTATGCTGAAGAAGACATCACCAAGGATGCCCGTAGACAAGAGAAGTTTTGTAATGGACTCCACCCAGACCTTGAGCTTGCACTTGCTGCTCAAGACTTCAACAACTTTTCTACTCTTGTGAACAAGGCTATTCTGGTTGAGACCGCTGAGATGAAGCATAAGGACTCGCAGAAGCGCTATCGTGATGCTGTCTCATCTTCGGGCTCAGCACACAAGCGTCGAGTCTAGATTCCCAACAACGTGTTCCGTCCAAATGCCCCTGTGCCAAAGAACAACTATGCTGCACCACGTCTGCCTCCTCCACCACCGAGGCAGCCAAGAGCTCAAGCTATTCAACACAATGCTCCTCTTCGTCCTGAAGATGGTCTGTGCTTCAAGTGCCGCAAACCAGGTCACCAGGGTAAAGACTGCCGCCAGACTTAGAATTAGTTGGCTTTTCCTCGTACTGGCCATGGCAATGGTCGTGGCAACAATCAGGCCCGCAACTATAATACTGGGTCTGCTGCACATGGTCGTGGACACGCTTACAACATTGATATTGAAGAAGTCCAGGGTCAACTTGCTACTGTGATGGGTACCCTTCTCATTAACTCAGTACCTGCTTCTGTTTTATTTGATTCAGGAGCATCACATTCATTCCTCTCTGGAAAATTTGCATTCGTGCATGGCATTCGATATGAGAAGATGCATACTCCGTTAGTCGTTAAAACTCCCGAAGGTCATTGTCATGCTGACGTGATAGCACCTGATGTTACCGTCGAAATTAAAGGGTTGGAATTCCTTGCCTCACCCATCATCTTGAAATCTTCCACCATAGACCTCATCCTTGGAATGGATTGGTTGAAAGCTCATATAGCTTCGATCAATTGTGCCACTAAAGTCATCCAACTTCTTCACCCCTTCGATGAGATAGTGAACTACACCGCCCGAATTACTCGGGATGCTGAAGGCTGAAGCTCAGATATATGCTCTGAATGCTTTGAACGCCTCACCTCTGGAAGGGATCGAGAACGTTCCTGTCGTTCGAGATTTTCCGGACGTCTTTCCAGAAGAACTTCCAGGAATACACCCGGTTAGAGCTGTCGAGTTTGTCATTGACTTGAAGCCTGGCACTACCCCTATTGCGAAGCGTCCTTATAAGATGCCGCCACATGAACTCCTTGAACTTAAGGAAGAAATCGACAAGTCACTTAAGAAAGGTTTCATCCATCCCAGTTCCTCTGCTTGGGGAGCACCTTCACTCTTCGTTAAGAAGAAGGATGGAACTAACCGATTGGTTCAGGATTACTGGCCAATTAACCAAGCTACAATCCAAAATAAATACCCATTGCCCCGGATCAATGATCTTTATGATCAGCTTGCTGGATCCTCTGTCTTCTTGAAACTCGACTTGAGGTTGGGTTATCATCATATCCGTGTTCGCGAAGCGGATATTCCGAAGACTGCCTTTGTTACTCGATATGGCTCTTATGAGTACACTGTCATGTCATTTGGCTTAACAAATGCCCCAGCAACCTTCTCCCGGTTGATGAACTATATCTTCATGGATTACCTCGACAAATTCGTCGTGGTTTATTTAGATGATATCCTTATATATTCTAAGAATGAAGAAGAACATGCTGAACATCTTCGGCTTGTATTGGAGAAGCTTCGGGAACACCAGCTTTACGCCAAGTACTCTAAGTGTAAATTCTGGTTATCTGAAGTGACCTACCTTGGTCATGTGATTTCCAAGAATGGCATTGCTGTCAACCCAGAACGAGTTCAGGCTATTCTTGATTGGACTCCCCCGAAGAATGTCAAGCAAGTCAGAAGTTTTCTCGGACTGGCTAGTTATTGTCGTCGATTCGTTGAGAACTTTTCCAAGATTGCAAAGCCATTGACGAATCTGCTCCACAAGGGTGTTAAATTTGAGTGGACAGAAAAATGTCAAGAAAGCTTTCAGACACTAAAAGATAAGTTAACCTCTACCCCAGTGCTAGCACCCCCGGATTCCCAAAAGGATTTCGTGATATACTGTGATGCATCTCGTCAAGGATTAGGCTGTGTCCTAATGCAAGAGCGCAAAGTGATTGCTTATGCCTCTCGACAATTGCGTCCTCGTGAAGAAAATTTCCCAGTGCATGATCTCGAACTTTCTACGGTTATTTATGCTCTGAAGGTATGGCGACATTACCTTCTCGGTAACCGTTGCGAGATATACATGGATCACCAAAGTTTGAAGTATCTATATACTCAACCAGATCTAAACCTTGGTCAACAAAGATGGCTCGAGACATTTGCCGATTATGATATGAATATCTGATACACCCCTGGCAAGGCTAATGTAATGGCCGATGCTTTTAGTCGCAAGGCTTATTGCAACAATCTTATGGTTCAGGAAGCACAACCTGTTCTTTATGAAGAGCTTCGCAAATTGAACCTCCATATTGTCCCACAGGGTTATCTCAATACCCTGGTTGTTGAACCGGATCTTGAGCACAACATTAAGATTATACAAAAGTATGACTCTGAAGTTGAAAGGATTAAGCGATACCTCGAAAAAGGAAAGCCGTCGGAATTCCATCTTGATAATGATGGGATCCTATTCTTCCAACACCGTCTCTTCGTACCAAAGTCCAAGGATGAGAGAGAACACATTATGAAAGAAGCTCATGACACTCCTCTGTCAATTCATCCTGGTAGCACAAAGATGTACCATGACATTTGTCAGAGATACTGGTGGCCTAATATGAAGCGAGACATTGCTCGTTTTGTTTCTGAGTGTGAAGTCTGCCGCCGCATTAAAGCAGAACATCAAATGCCTGCTGGAACTCTGCAACCTCTTGATATTCCTGAATGGAAATTGGACAAAGTCCAAATGGATTTCATTACTGGTTTTCCCAGATCTCAGAAGGGTCATGATGCTATTTTTGTCCTCATTGACCGATTCTCCAAGGTTTCTCACTTTCAGCCAGTTAAGGAGAAAATCACTGCTAGTCAGTTAGCAGACTTGTATGTTTCCCGAATTGTGTCACTCCATGGTGTTCCGCTCGAGATCAGTTTGGATCGTGGAAGCCTCTTTACCTCCAGATTCTGGAATAGTTGCCAAGAAGCTATGGGAACTCATCTGTCGTTCAGTACCGCTTTTCACCCTCAGTCACAGGGTCAAGTCGAACGAGTTAATCAAGTGCTCGAAGATATACTTCGAGCTTGCGTTGTCTCCTTCGGTAAGAAATGGGAGGAATCTCTCCCGTATGCCGAATTCTCTTACAACAATAGCTATCAAGCTAGTCTGAAGATGGCACCGTTTGAAGTTCTATACGGACGTAAGTGTCGAACCCCTCTGAATTGGTCAGAAACTGGGGAACGCTCACTTGTCGGACCAGACATTGTTCAGCAAGCTGAAGAACAAGTCCGCATTGTCCGTGAACATCTGGAATCTGCTAAGTCTCGACAGAAGAGCAACTATGAACGAAAGCACCAGGAAATGGTCTATCAGCCTGGCGAGCAAGCTTACCTCCGCGTCACTCGGTTGAAAGGCACTCATCGGTTCGGAATCAAAGGCAAGTTAGCTCCTCGCTACATTGGCCCGTTCCGTATTCTTGCCCGTCGAGGAGAAGTGGCATATCAGTTGCAATTGCCGCCAAATCTTTCTCAAGTGCATGATGTGTTTCATGTATCCCAACTCTGTCGCTGCTTCAGGGATCCTATTCGAGCTATGGATCATGAAATGCTTGAATTGCGGGAAGATCTGTCTTATCCAGAATATCCCATCCGTATTCTTGATCAAGCTGAACACCGAACTCGTCAAAAGTCAATCAAATTCCTCAAAGTTCAGTGGTCGAATCATTCTGAAGATGAAGCCACTTGGGAACGCGAGGATCGTCTTCGCGAAGAATACCCCGCTTTCTTTCAGTCTTCCTCTTAATTCTCGGGACGAGAATTCTTGTTAGATGAGGAGAATTGTAACACCCCCTATGATTATCAACAGTGATCACCTTAGTTAATGCCATGTCAGCAAGGTTAACAGTGCCTAGTCATCATTTGCATCATATTGCATTTCAACTCCTAACTCAAAAATTCAAATTAAATTAAATTGGAAAATAAAATTCGTTCGAATCAGAAACAAAATTGTTCATTAAATAGCAAGTAAATCAGAGACAATTCTAAAATTGAAACCAACATCATTGGAGTTGGGTAAGTGACTCAAACATCCTCAAAACAGTGACTAAAGACAATATTTAATAACCTTTTATTTAATCTAAATTAAATATGAAATTATGTTTTCCCCAAACTAGTTTTTGGAGATAGGGTATAATGCACTGCTAATTATGAGCTAGGTCACTAATTTTGTAAAAGTCATTTAGTGGCTCAACTATTTACAAAACAGAAAATGAGAGAAAAGAAAAAGACAAAAGAAAATAAAACAAAAATAAAAAGAAAGCAAAACCCCCGGCCCAACTGGACCACGGCCCAGCGGGCCGACCCAGCATCCCCTGGCCTATATGGCCTGCCCCTCCCCCCACCAGAGCGAAACCCTAACCCCCACCCCGCTCCCCATCCCCTTTCCCACCTGGATCTGGCGCGCCCCCGGCGATGCCCCGTGCCCACGACGCCGCCGCCTCGCCCTCGTCGCCGGCGCCGCCTCGCCGTCCCCGACCGCCTTCCCGAGCCGCTTCATCGAGCCTCGCCGCCCTCTTCCCATGAATGAACGGTGAGGGCCAAACCCTCCCCTTTTTCCCCTGTCCCCGCGCGCGCGCCCGCGCAGCCACGCTGCTTGCCGCAGCCCGCCGGAGCCTCACGCGCCTGCCTCACACTCGTCGCGTCGCCTTTGCTCGCGCCACCGCCTCCTAGCGCTCGCGCCCACGGCGGCCTTGCCTGGTCGCCCCTCGGTCCTGCGCCGCTACGCCGTGGCCTCCCGGCCTCGCCCGCTCCGCGCCGCGCCGGCCGCGCCGCACCGACGTCCCCGCTGGCCTCGTCGAGACCACGGCCTCGCTCGGGCACGAGCGCCCGCGCCCGTATGCCAACGCCCGCGCCCGCTAATGGCCCCTGGGGCCCACCCACCCTGTTCCAATGATAAGTGGGGCCCCAGCCACAGAACGTTGTAAAAGAAAATGAAAAAGAAAATAAAAATGAATTAATAAAATTAATTAATTAATTTAATTAATCATGTTTAATTAATCTAATTAATTAGTTAGTCTAATTAAACAGTAATTAGATTAGCTAAACCCTAATTAAACATAAACAGAGTATGACAGGTGGGACCCACACGTCAGTTTGACCTAGTCAACGCCCTGTTGACTGCTGACATCATGCTGACATCATGATGACGTCAGCCTATACTATACTGGATAATGTTCATTTAAAATAATTAAATAAATTTCAGAAAATAATTAAAACTTTAGAAAATCATATAAAATAATCCGTAGCTCCGATGAAAATAATTTATATATGAAAGTTGCTCAGAATTTCGATACAAGTCTGAATACACCCACCGTATTCCTGTTAGATGCCCCTAGCTATATGAACGTGGAACTTTTAGACCGATTTCAGTAAATGAACAGTGCCCAACTTTAATTAAATAAATCCGGTTAAATTCCTAAATTAACTAAATCATTTAGTTAGGCAGTAGAACACCCCGGCATATCATTTAGACATGTCATGCATATTGTTTGCATTTTGCCGTGAATTTATTGTTTCTCTCGCCCTCCTTGTCTCTCGATAGACGCCGAGACCGACGACGATTTAGCTGGGTAGGACTACGCTACAGACGAGTAGCCCGTTGACGACCCCTCTCTCTTGCCAGAGCAACCAGGCAAGCCCCCCCTTTGAGCATCCAGATATCGCCTATTCCATTTCTCCTGCTTGCATTAGATTTTGCTACTGTTACTGTTTGTTCCTATTCTGATGCATAGCCTGCTTTTGTAACCTGTTTATTGCTACCTTACCTGCCTATGTTAAACTGCTTAGTATAGGTTGGTAGTGGACCATCAGTGACCCCACCACCTTACCCTTGTTGCCCCTGCTTGATCATCGACGACTCAATCAATGTGATCTTCGACCAGAGACCGACACATCACTTCACCCCCTTCGTTGGACGACTCTGCGTAGTTATTATCGAGTGCCAAGGGTGATACCTCGTAACGCACTCCTGATGAATACTCTGCAGTGTAGCTGTTCGGTCGTGGTCATCGAGGGTGATTCCTCCTTCTCCACTTCCGATATGACTCTGTCGTGCAACCCCTCAGTGTGAACCTCGAGGGTGATGCCTCATACATTCACCCTGATGATTTCGTCGAGTGGAATCCACCGAGGGTGATTTCTCGTGGTTTCCCCCATGATGTTATGACCACACGGTTACTTTGACCTTTGTTACAGGCGGGTCGACCCTGATGGGTGACCGCATGGGATCTATGATGTCAGGTGTGCCGGAAGGGCACTCGAGTGTGATATTGTGGCGGAGCTTCAGAAACTCTGATTGCCTCCGCGTGTTACTAAATGAGCCTATCGGATTTGGGTGTTTAATCTGAGTGGGTCGACGTGCCCTATACGCACTACCACCACGCGGGATTATGGTTTATGGGGCCCTCTACGTCGTACGTTCCTCCCGAAAGCTCTTCAGACGTCACGGTTCACCGTGCGGGCTGATTGTCGGGAATGGGATGGATACTTCACTGACGAGTTCAGTGTCGCGCCTGCACCCCGGCCAGTCTCGCAACGCGCAGGGTGCCCAGGGTGATGGCCCAAGACCTCTGGGTGCATAGGTTAGTCCGGCGTGCTGACCTCTCTGTTGAGCCTAGGTAGGGCGCTGCATCGTGTTGATCTTCCGAGGCCGGGCATTACCCAGCAAGTGTGTCCGACCAGAGTTGATCGAGCGTGTTGGGTAACAGTAGTGCACCCCTGCAGGGATGAATAATCTATCGATAGCCGGTCCTACGGTAAAGGACGCTCAGTTTATATATCCCGATCTACTACTTGAACCGGATACTTGTTTACTTAATTGAAGCTTCGGGATTGCTTTCTCGCTGGGAGTCGAGGAAGGATCTCTAAGCTTGCTTCAACATGTTTGCTTAATAAAATGCTATTCTACTCTCTTCTATTGCTGCAAGATGGTGGCTTCGTGCAGATGTTTAATGATGCTAGTCTTCGATAGGACTAGGCCTTCTCTCTATTATAGCATTTCTGCAGCCCAGTCCACATATACAGCCTTTCCCCTTTGATAATGTTGCATATATAGTGTAGATCTTTGCTTGCTGAGTACTTTGGATGAGTACTCACGGTTGCTTTGTTACTTCTTTTTTCCGATACCCCACCTTTGATGATACATCAGACGATGGAGCCCCGGAGCCAGATGCCACCTCAGGAGCTTACTACGTGGAGGGTCCAGACGGTACGTACTACTGGATCAAGCCAGCCGACCAGGAGTAGGATCGGAGGCTCCCAGGCAGGAGGCCTTCGCCTTTCGATCTAGAGTCATTGTTTGTGCTAGCCTTCTTAAGGCAAACCTTGTCTAACTATGTCTGTACTCAGATAATAATTTTATGACTGACTTATGTATTCGGATCCTCGTGATCCCTGGTCTGTAATATTGTGGATCTCCGGCTATTTGTGTTAGAGTTGTGTTGTGATATCTTCCCGTGAGTCCCTTTGCTTGATCGTGCATGTTTGCGTGTATGATTAGTGCACGATTGAGTCGGGGACGCCACAGGGACGAGGCGGCGCAAATCCAAGCGACAGGGGACAGCAGTGGAGCCTACTGAGCGTCCCCAGTGGCGGGCGGGCGGCGCCGGCGGGGGGTGGGAGGGGCGGTGCGGGCGTAGATGCAGTGAGGGCGGGGAGGGGGAGGCAGTGGAGGAGAGGCGCGGTTTTACTTAGCCGTCGCGCGGTAGAGTAAATATAAGGAGATTTTTAGGGAGAGGAGTAAAATTTTACTCCCTTACGGCGGATAAGGGGTCGGCTAGGTCCCGGTTAGAGTAGTAAAACCTCATTTTTACTCCTCTACCGGTTATAAGGGATCGGTTAGAAATGCCCTTAGGCCTGGATTTCGTTTCATTTCGGCTCCCTCTGGTTCGTAATTACTACTGGTTACATAGTGGTCACACGTAGACAAAACATGTTCGCACGGCACCGCACCGCATGCACTCGTACCATTGGTCGTACCATGTGCCACCGCCTCTGTTCGGTCGACTACTTAACCCCCGTGAAGACGGATCGCGAATCAGAGACACAGAGACACCAGAAACACATCCAAAACGAAGAACCCTAGTATCTGGAAGGATTCCGGAGGGGGAATTTATCACGGGACTCCGCCGCTACAACACCGCATCAAGAGTGCATCATTACCACCCGTCTTCATTATCACCATCCCATCTCCATCTTTTTGTAATACATTAGCCGTGTGATTCAGTTTTGTAATACTTTGACGTTTCCGCTATGTTCATCATGATTCATCCCGCGATGTTTATGCCCTTGTTGTGCCAGTAGTTTCCCTAGTTTTCGGGGATATGGAGGTACCCTAATATGTTTACGATGGAACGATAATAAGATTTGATATACTCTTTATCTGTTTATGCTAATAATCTTCTTGATGTTAGGTGAGGTCGACTATCCAATATGTGCTTCCTTTGGACATAAGGTTATTACTATTGGTTGGTGTGAAGGTGGGATGCGGATGTCGGTAGTGACAGTGCTTATCTTCCTCCTTCGCGGATGATTGCAATAGGGGACAAACAGAGACTGCCTTAGCTATGCCCATAGGGAACCCCTTAATTACCATTCGGTAACCGGAATGAGGATGAATGGTAGTGGCATATGGGATACGGGCCTGCTGCATGTATGCATGTATCTGCACTTGGCTCCGCCAACTTCTGTAGATGTGTGTGGAATTCTTTTTTCTTTTCAGATCATGGAATCCACTTGTTTAACAGTGTATAAAGTTCTTGTGGAATCCAATTTTTTTTGGGGAGATCATGGAGTACCAGTGAGCTTTCCACTAAAACCAAAATGCGAGAGGTCGTCATTTTCAATCAAGAAAAGGGAACTCTGACCAAAATGCATGATTTTTACTACCTCCGTGCTGGTTTATTGGTCCCCTTTGTAAATTTTGTCAAAGCTTGACCATACATTTAACTATCAAAATTTTAATGCATGTCACACAAAATTATATCGGTGGATTCATATTTGAACGTAGTTTTCGATTATATAATTTTTGCTACGTATAATTTATATTTTATTAGTTAAAATCATAGTAAAAATATGACCCTAAATACGAAGGGGACTAATAAACCAGGACGGAGGTAATACCAGAAAGCATTCGAGTCATGAGTACAAGGAATCATTTCCCACGTTGAAATCCAAGCACCGCACCTGGCCGAGACAAATATGCACATAGCACTACGTACAGGGTTGACCGAGCGACGACTTGGACCATTGTGGCAGAATACTAAATTAGATTACCAGCTTCTGTTAGCCTATAAATGAAGCAGAGCTTACAAGAAGCTCCAGAGTGACCGATCATGCAGCGTTCTTCTTCTTTTTCTTCTTCCACCATGGCACTCGCACGCGCTGTGGCAGTGCTGCTTCTAATCTGCTCATCCTTGGCGGCTCAGGGTAAGTAGTCTACTCTCCGCTCAATTGTTCTTCTACTCTTTTTTCTCCTCATGAATAAAGAAAGCAAAAATATTAACTTTAGGCCCGGCTGGCCGGCTTACGTCCATGTAGCTGCGCCAGGAGAGACCGGTGGATTCCGGGTGCCACACAGGCCTCCATCGCCCGATGCCCGCCCAGGTCCTTTTGTGAAGTGTGCAGACTGCCACTCCGGCGCCACTCCGCGGGCCGCCCCGCACGTCGACAGTGAGACGCTTGGGCGTCGGGCAGCACCGAAGATGCTGGTGCCGAGGAATTGAATAAAGGAGCAGCGCGTACTGTGGGACTGCAACCACCGCCCTCCAGCAACAGCATGTAGACCGAGCTTCTTCGCAAGATCAGCCGGATCGTCTAATCTCTATTACTATTAAACAAGAAAACATATTCATTGCTAACTCCACCCATCCTAGGCTACACATAACAACACGGAGGAATTATAGCCCTTCGATCAGATCACTTCATTTGATCTAACCATTCAGATTACACTAACCCTCAGCTAAAATTGTGTTTAGCAATTAACGGTGGCGGACGATACTCTCCCGAGCGAACGAAATTTACCACGCCACGCCCAGTCTGCAAAGAAATATATCTCTACTACTATTAAACAAGAAAACATATTCATTGCTAACTCCACCCACCCTAGGCTACACATAACAACACGGAGGAATTATAGCCCTTCGATCAGATCACTTCATTTGATCTAACCATTCAGATTACACTAACCCTCAGCTAAAATTGCGTTTAGCAATTAACAGTGGCGGACGATACTCTGCCGAGCGAACGAAATTTACCACGCCACGCCCAGTCCGCAAAGAAATATATCTCTACTACTATTAAACAAGAAAACATATTCATTGCAAACTCCACCCACCCTAGGCTACACATAACAACACGGAGGAATTATAGCCCTTCGATCAGATCACTTCATTTGATCTAACCATTCAGATTACACTAACCCTCAACTAAAATTGCGTTTAGCAATTAACGGTGGCGGACGATACTCTGCCGAGCGAACGAAATTTACCACGCCACGCCCAGTCCGCAAAGAAATATAACTATCTCGATCTGGATCATGTTTGTCCATCATTTTCCACGCGACACCCCAACCCCGCCGCCTCCCCACGCGAGGGTGCCGGACCTGCGCTTCCTCGGGCTCCACCGCGACGACCACTGCGGATCCATCTGGATCTGGGTGAGACGGAGAACGTATCACTGTCAGGTCCATGGCCTCCTCACTAGGGTTTCGAAAATCAGGTGGCGGCCGAGGAGGCGAGGACTCTCCGGGAGGGATGGCGGAAGGCAGCCGGGAAGGGACGCGCAAAACGACCCGGAAAACATCCGCCCTCACCCGCTCGGCGAAGGACATGGCGATAGCTGCTTCTGGGATGTGACGATCCATCCGCCCCGGTCGCCTCCTCGCCGCCCCAACGCTCGCCATCACAGGGTTACCCCCTCATGCTTGGCCCTCAACTCTGCCAACAGGGAGGTAAATAGGATTCGTGATTTCCTTTTTTGTTTTTGTTGATTGTAATGTTAAATATGGCTCCTGATTCAATACAGACTTGGCTAAACGATTGGTGTTGCTGCAGTTCATCTACATTGATCTTGGACATTGATTCTTGATTTTCCCTTCTTAGTACCATTTGTTAAACCACCTCTCTCTCTCTCCCTCTCATGTTGTTTCTGAATATCTTTTATGTGTCATTCCGACAAGATACGAAATCCAAGCAGGCTGCATGTGAGGTGAAAGTGAAGGATAAACTCCTCTCCCTTTTATTTTTCTGTGAATTACTAATGCATGTTTCCTACATAACAGGCTCATACTTATCTTATAAATTCGCATTAGGAGTTAACTGCAGCAGCATCAAGCCAATGTTTAACACAGGCATCGCTGAGCCGCATCTCATACGAACGGTAAATTGTTCTTCTGTGGCGGTCAGGACTTGCAAAAAAAGAGCATGTCGAATTGACATGCCAATTGGAGATGATTTGAGGAATTTGTACGTGTTTGGTAGAAGGACATGAGAGGCCATCCTGGGAAATTAAGAAAATGAGTTTCCATTGGGACATTAGGACATGCAAATTCGTATCTCCCCTTTACAACATCCAAAATCGCTAGGTAAATTCAGGTTCTTTGCAAGTTTGTTATTTCCGTTGATGCTTCTCGATGTTTAAAGCTGGATGATCTGCAGCCAACCCCTCTATTGTTCTATTTCTACTTAACTCTGATGTGGTTGTTCAGTTCATGCACTTAGGGAACTGAAGAAAAATAGGAAAATGAAGAAGATGAATAGAAGAATAGCAATATTATACTATCTGAGGTTCGCTTTTAACCTTGGTTCCTAACCAGTATTCACTTCATAATTCTGCGGAGAGATTCACTCTGCCATTCATAGAACCAGTATAGTTCCTAACCAGTATTCTCTTCTATCTAATTATGTAGATATCTTGGAGGTGTGAGTGCTTTCTTGGGTCTGACAAAGAATCAACAATTAATGGTATACTGGGGTTACTCATTTCATTTCTGTTTGCATGATGTTTTCATACTTATAGCACTTCCTAATCGAGAATAAAGCAAGTATGTTCACAACAGAGGTACCTCCAGCTATTGGCTCACCCATATTCCTTCCAACTTTAGGGACTGCTCAATTAGATCGGCACAATCCAACAAAAGAAATATGCATAGTGTTCACATCTGCACATGTGCATGGGCAAGAGAGCTTTATGCCCACAAATAATATCTCAGGCTGCTCCTTTGAAATGACAGGTACAATGACAAGTTAATTTTTCCATGTAAAATTACTGCCAGTGATTGACTTCGTACTTAATATGCGGTGAATACTTTGTTTCAAATGAGCAGCCCCGGATTCGAAAATAACCTGACAGGTATTCATCATGAGAGGTTGAATTGCCTACCATGTTAACTAATCAAGTACAACAGCCTTCCGAAATTGATAAATTAATGACGCTGACATAATTTCTTAACCTGTTTATTATATGCTTGTCGATCTTATTGATGCTTTTGATGTCTCTTATTCTACTAAACACAGTTCAAGAGTTCTAAATTGTAGCCTAGGCACAAAGAATCATAATAAGGATTTCATGAACATTTTACGTTACTGTGAAGATGAAGAACCGTCGACTCGGACAGTGTTTGAGTATGTTTCTCCTAATGCCAACTGCAGAACATCAATTAATAGGCAGTTTCTGAATTGATGGATGCTAGCCACAACCTTGCAAGGGCACCACCGTGGCTCAGCGCCACTCTTTCAGGCTTGCCTCTCACTCCCTACGCAGCCACTCTCCAATGGATGTTATTATCGTGGTTACTCCATGGACAGATAGAACCTTGTTGTTGTGACTCCATGATCTAATATGACCTCTGCAAACCATTTCCCCTAAAAAACAATCCACCGTTCTTTTCTTCCGGTGTACTACTATTTATCATGATGCTCCAATGCTTATAAATTGTTCCCTCTTAATGCTACTGGCGTTTGTGCCATCATGAAAATGTGTGAAGTTTGTAATGACTACAAATTTCACCAAAGGTCATTGCTTCAAAATTTCATCTTGGTCAATTTATATGCTTAACTTTTCTTTTATACTGTTAAGTTAAGATTGCTCCTCCAGCCTCTGCATCTTTCCAGAGTTTATATTGCCTGAACATCATATTTTCTATAGGCTGATCTTGGATCCAACTTTTTTTATACAATTAACCACCTGTTTTCTAAGTCCCTTTGCTTCGTCATTATTTCTTTTGTGCTAACTTCGCATATTGAAAATCTACTTTACATACCATGCATTTGTGGGTATGCTGGAAGTGATATTCTTATCTGGAACTAATAAATAAATGTTAAAATGACTGTCATTGCTAGGAAGGGGAGGTCTAAGTGGGACAAAAGAGAAAGTTGTCCTCATATTGTTGATATCAGTGAATATGATACTCCTCCTAAGAATACACATGATCATCATAAATGTTGCTCCTCTGTCCTCTGCACCTCGAAACAGACACATCGATGGCCTGACAAATTATTTTGGCCTTGAAATGGAGCGGTGACCCATGTGCACGCAAGGGCAGGGGTCCCTTTTACCACTTGAGGGGTCCAACGGATGTATTTCTACTTTCTTGCCCTCAAAAGAAAACAATGGAAAAAGATACCGCTTATTCAGTTTCTTTATATTTATCAACACGTTTATAACAATATATATCACCTAGCTCAATATTTTTTAGTTACAATGTTTTTAAATTTATTTGATCTCTTGAATTTAGATTCTTGATGTTTGTCTTCTGAAGCTGTGATTTACTGGAACCAGGGGGAACTTGAGGATTTCTTTTGCTTAAATTGCATGGATTAAGTGGGAGTGAAGATGTTCAACATGTTCATATTTGAAATGAAAATCTGATGAAGATCCTTTTGATTTCTATTGTTCTCTTTGATTGTTCGTTATTTAGACTTTCTTTTTTGTCTCCTTATTATTCATGTCTTAGTCATAACTTTTGGTATGCACGTCCAATGTTCATGGTTAAGTAGGCTTGCGTTTGTTTGTACTCAATTGCTAACGAACTCAATTTTTACTTGCACACCAACTCTTAATTAGTTATTGTATACAATGTCATATCTTCTATTTTTAATAGTCACTATTTTACTTTGGTTCTTCAACATTTTGTCGTATTTAAGCCAAAAAACTTGAAGCCGTATACCTAAAAAAAATGCAAACTGTAGATGGCTGTTTTCCTTTCCATGCGTTTTCTGTCCCCAAATGTTTGTTTTGGGTATTGCTTTGCATGGGATAACTTCAAACTATTCTCCGTGACAGTGACCAAGTCAGAATCTAAGTTTTTCTAAGAGCATTGGTATATATCATGCATGGGATAACTTTAAACTATTCTCCGTGACAGTGAAGAACAAACTTTGCAAAGCAAAGATCCGTCCCATAATTCCTTAGTTCTACTACAACCAAAGGCATATGAAGGTTACGAGGGAACCATCATCTAGAAAGGTTGGACCGTGAAGAAGAGCATGCTCGACTATTTCTGAGAGGGCTCAATGTAGGGTAACGCAGCAGAAAACAAAAATTTTCCGACCTACGCACCAGCCCAGGACCACTATGGAGACTGCATACAAGGTTTGATCATTTTCGTTACCGACTCGAAGCGCAGCGGAAGTAGAGTCGATGACGATCGGCGGTGCAGATCCCCGCAGCTAGGATTTACAACCTCCCAACCGCGAGGATGTACTCCCTCATCTGCCCCTCGGACAGCCCTCCGGGAGGCGGTCGGACAGTCCCCCGGACGGTGTCGCAGACAGCCCTTCGGGAGGACCTTCGAAACTCGGACGGTCACTCGTACAGCCCTTCGGGAGGACTCACAGAACTCGGACCGTCACTTGGACAACCCTTCGGGAGGCACTCTCAAACAGCCCCTCGGGCACAAAGATCGAAACTACGACCTCTCTACAGAGTTGCACACATACGGTGTCACCTATCCGGCAGGGCTTCGCCGTCCAGAACTAGTTCCTGCCGGAACCCAGACAGCCTTTCGGCTCTACGAAACTCTTTTCGTGGGAGGGAGAGAGAAGCCAGATAACATCTTGGCATGTGTATGAGAGCAAGGGATGAGATTTGTGGGCAGCCCACTCTCCTCTATTTATAGGAAAGCCAAGGGGTAAAGATGTCATACAAAAAACCCCAAAGTACCCCCACTTTATGCCTTTTCATAAAAGAATAAAGATAAAAGGGGTGCCATGTGGAGCTCCAAGGAGCTCCACCATGCTTGGCCGGCCACCCCTTGGGGGCCCCCCCAAGGGGGCTTCCTTAGTGCCTAAGGCATTCTAGAAGCCTTTTGGGAAATTCCCAAAAGGTGCTTTCCATAAAATTCCCAAAAAGCACTTTCACTATTCACGACGACATTTTTCAGCGTCCGTTCGAACTGAAAATATTTATGTGGGCTTAGAACATTTCCAGTACCCACTAAAATAATTTTCAATGCGTTCTGGAGCAATTCCAGTTTAGTGATTTCATCTGCGAAAAGCATCTGAAGCGGTTCCGGCAGCCCCGGAACATTTCCGGTTTTTCTTCCAGAAAATTCCCAGAAGTTTCCAGAATGATTCTGGTATCCTCCAAGAATTATCAGGCATGTGCCGAAACCATTTTGACTTAATGGTATCCCCTGAAACAACTTTTCAGTTTCACCGGAACTCATCCGGTGACCTCTCTCTGCGGAACTTTTCCGCTGTCCGAAACTTTTCGGTGTTCGAAACTTTTTCGGTGATTTTCTCTCAGACTCCCTGTCTAGTATTCAGCAGATAGATGACCCTTAAGCGTGTGACCCTATAGGTTCGGTGAAGTATAGACATGACACGGAACCCCTTCCGATCAATGATCAACATCGGAGCCGTGGACACCCATATTGACCCCTATACCCACACGAATGAATATTCGAGTGAACCTCCAGTTGCCGTGTGCTATTCCTGTTGCTTCGCGATATGTTACAAATACCCGAGGCGAGACATGTTGGCATTCCCGTGGATCAACAACTTGTCCACTATGCTAGTTACCTCGTTACCGGTATTGTTCTCTTTGTAGGGTAACGCAGCAGAAAACAAAAAATTTCCGACCTACGCACCAGCCCAGGACCACTATGGAGACTGCATACAAGGTTTGATCATTTTCGTTACCGACTCGTAGCGCAGCGGAAGTAGAGTCGATGATGATCGGCGGTGCAGATCCCCGCAGCTAGGATTTACAACCTCCCAACCGCGAAGATGTATACCCTCATCCGCGCCCAGGACAGCCCTTCGGGAGGCGGTCGAACAGTCCCCCGGACGGTGTCGCGGACAGCCCTTCGGGAGGACCTTCGAAACTCAGACGGTCACTCGGACAGCCCTTCGGGAGGACTCACAGAACTCGGACCGTCACTTGGACAGCCCTTCGGGAGGCACTCTCGAACAGCCCCTCGGGCACTAAGATCAAAACTACGACCTCTCTACAGAGTTGCACACATACAGTGTCATCTATCCGGCAGGGCTTCGCCGTCCAGAACTAGTTCCCACCGGAACCCAGACAGCCTTTCGGCTCTACGAAACTATTTCGCGGAGAGGGAGAGAAGAAGCCAGATCATTGCAATGGCATGTATATGTGAGAAAGAGTGAGTCTTTAGGCAGCCCCCTCCACCCCTATTTATAGGCCAAGCCCAAGGGTGGCTTCTCCAAGAAGCCAAGGGGAAAAATACCAAAGGACCCTCAAGGTGGCTTCTCCAAGAAGCCACCCAAAAAGCACTTTCACTATTCATGACGACATTTTTCAGCGTCCGTTCGAACTGAAAATATTTATGTTGGCTCAGAACATTTCCAGTACCCACCAAAATAATTGTCAATGCGTTCTGGAACAATTCCAGATTAGTGATTTTCATCTGCGAAAAGCATCTGAAGTGGTTCCGGCAGCTCCGGAACATTTCCGGTTTTTCTTCCAGAAAATTCCCAAAAGTTTCCAGAATGATTCTGGCACCCTCCAAGAATTATCGGGCATGTGCCGAAACCAATTTGACTTTATGGTATCCTCTGAAACAACTTTTCAGTTTCACCGGAACTCATCCGGTGACCTCTCTCTGCGGAACTTTTCCGCTGTCCGAAACTTTTTCGGTGTCCGAAACTTTTTCGGTGATTTTCTCTCAGACTCCCTGTCTAGTATTCAGCAGATAGATGACCCTTAAGCGTGTGACCCTATAGGTTCGGTGAAGTATAGACATGACCCGGAACCCCTTCCGATCAATGATCAACATCAGAGCCGTGGACACCCATATTGACCCCTATACCCACACGAATGAATGTTCGAGTGAACCTCCAGTTGCCGTGTGCTATTCCTGTTGCTTCGCGATATGTTACAAATTCCCGAGGTGAGACATGATGGCATTCCCGTGGATCAACAACTTGTCCACTATGCTAGTTACCTCGTTACCGGTATTGTTCTCTTTTCTCGTTACCGTGTTCCGGCATCCCCGTGATCAAATCACAAAGTGTCTGGCCAGATGATGATGGATATCGTAACACCGAGAGGGCCCAGAGATATCTCTCCATCGTCGGAGGAGCAAATCCCAATCTTGAGCTATCAAGTTACTTAACATACTTTCCCATGAACCCGTAAGCCGCCGTAATAGCCATCCAGTTACGGATGACGTTTAACAAACCCCAAAGTTCATGAATCAAGCATGAAGAAACTCGATACTCTCATGGTCTGAGGAATCATGCAAACGTTAACCATCTCTGTGTTATTAACCATTAACTTGTGACGAAGAATCTCATAGCATAACATCAATCGGGTCGATTCAACACAAATGTTCTGCTAACATTGTGCCCTCAAAGTTGCTGGCATAGACATGCCCATGATCAGGAAAACAGAACCATCATGCAACACTTGAGCTAGTCTTAGAGGCCAGACTAGGAATACATTTTACCGTTTATTATCCCACACGTGCATATGAGTCTTCCTCCGAGCCTCGTTTTATTTGCAGACTCGAGAATCATTGCAGTTATAGCATGGAACATAAACC
Organism: Thinopyrum elongatum; assembly: GCA_011799875.1. Lineage (NCBI taxonomy): Eukaryota > Viridiplantae > Streptophyta > Magnoliopsida > Poales > Poaceae > Thinopyrum > Thinopyrum elongatum. The sequence continues at coordinate 7,771,490 of CM022299.1, forward strand.
TAATTATGAACAGGGAGATAATCAATAACATTTATTATTGCCTCTAGGGCATATCTCCTACAGACTCCCACTTGCACTAGAGTCAATAATCTAGTTAATGCTAATGCACTTTACACCTGTGGCACACCGGTGTAAATATGCTTCGCTTGTGGTACAGCCTGAATGTCCAACGGATCTGACGACTTCAGCTCCGTGTGTATCTTTGCATATCCTCGCGTTTTCACGCTTTCACAAAAGTCATATTTTGTGTGGACTTGGCTTGGTATGTATGCAAATCACAGGTCAAACCTGGATTCCTCAGACTGAGTTATGGAGCAACTACTTGCAGTAGTGTCCCATTGACAAAAGCCATCTTGAAACCATACTAAGTTCATGAATGAACTATATGATTCAACATCTTCTTCGTCGCTTTAAAAGCGGCAACATACTTTGCCTCTGTTATAGAATTCGTCACAGTAACTTGTTTGGAAAAATTTCCAACTACCGTGCCACCATATTGTGTATTGCACAAAACCATTAACTTTAATCGAAAATCGCATGGAGCATTGATGAAGACTGTATCGATGTAATTACTTACAACGAGCACTTCATAATCTCTTCTTGCGAGAAAACATGTCATCAGTACTACTCTAGTACTCAATGACATCTTTCACTGTTGTCCCATGATTTGTACTTTGATCACTTTGGTATCCATACTCGCAACATCTTTGGAGTATTGGACATATCTGGTTGTTTTACATACCATGGAATACATGATTAATCCAAACACAAGAGTGTGTGGAATCTCCATCATGTATATTGCTCATCAGTGTTTTGGGACACCGAGTCTTGCAAAAACTCTTTCCATGTGACTTCGGCAAGAATCACTCCTTGACGTTTTTAATGCTAAAAGGTTTTAGCATTTTGTCAATATGTATCTTTGCTCAGCCCCATTAGGTAAATCTATCTCCATAGATCATCATGCCTAATATAAAGGCTATTTAGCCCAAGCACTTCATCAAAAAACTATTTTTAAATGAAGTCCTAATTCGTGTCAAGAAATTTATTTCCAATTAACAATGTGTCAAGCACACAACGTTTTTAGAAATTTTATTATGCTCCCACTTACTTTCTTGAATCACAAGCATCTTCGTTACCCATTGATGAAGTCAAAACCCTTTTAACCATTTCATCAAAACACGAAGATTCCAACTCCATTTTGCTCTCTTCTGTCCATCGCTGGAACTCTGAAGTTTGCATACTTACTAGCATCCTCTGGACTGACAAAATACCTTGGACTGTAACACATGCAAGTCCTTGGTTTTATTTCCATCATATGGAAATCCTATTGTCATCCATATTTCATATCTCATGACTGAAATATGTATTAATTGCTAGTTCAACCCGAACCGACTTTAAGCAACGCTACGGTGAAACAACCTCATCGTAGTCAACTCCTTGAACTTGTTATTTCAACAAGTCGAGCTTTATGGATAAAACATTTTTATCCGTATCAGTTTTAAGTTCCATAAAATTCGTTAGACTCTAAGTCTTTCGAAAGGTGTATCAAGATTTTAATCTTGAAACATTTATATGGAAACTATCTCGGATTGTATTGGCATTTAGCCAATTCCGGAGTCAGGGCCCATCAACGCTTCCTTGTGTATCATAGGTATACTGTTGTCTAACAACAATGTCTCGTCTGCGCACCTGAGAGGTTTGCACGAGCCTTGCCTACGTGGTTCAGCTGCAAGTTCGACCGAAGTCCGTACATTTTATTGTAGAGACTTTCGTATCATTCGTAGTAGGAAACTCTGGAATTACTTCCAAGGTCTCTTTCCTTTGACCTGATGACAGAGATACTGGTTATCTCGTCGACTTGCATTATTCTCCCACTCACCTTTTTGAAAGAACCATTTTCTTCAAAAAGCATACAGTTCTTTGTGGCAAACCTATTTGCCTCGGTATAGTGAGGGAGGAATACCCAATTACTTGGGATAACCTACAAAGTAGCACTTGTCTGATTTGGAATAGGTTTGTAACCTTTTACACAAGCCCCATATTCCAAATGTTAAGAAAAGATATAACATGGTTGGGCGTACCATACCATGGTGTCATTTCAACAGACCCGATGGAGCTCTTTTCAGTGTAAAAAGCCGCAGTCTCTAAAGCATCACTTTAAAAGGGATAATGGCAAATTTATTTATGTCATCTTTGATCTTACCATGTCATAAATGGTTCGATTACATCTTCACGGACTTTCCACTTGCAGTGGTGTTCCGGGAGGTGCAAGTTATGGAACCCCTTTCACAACTCATCAGACATTCGCTAAACTTGTAACTCAAATATTCCTTTCTGCAATCGAATTGTAGAAACATAATTTTCTTGTTACAATAACCATCTACTTCATTTTTGAAAACCTTTCGAATGAATTCAAAAGATCCAGACTTACGTCTCATCAAGTAAATATCCACATATCTACTTGAGTCATTTCTGAAGATAGATAAATCCACTACTAACAACATTTATCGGACTACACACATCAAATGTATGATCACCAATAAGTTTGTTGTCCGTTCCTTATGGCCTGTGAACGGTATTTCAGTCACTTCACTTTTCGGAGGAAAGTTGCAAGTGTCAGATGATTCAAAATCAAAGGACTTCAAAAATCCATCATAATGGAATTTTCCATGCGGGTTTCTCCAATGTGACCGAATGCAGTGCCACACTTGTGTGGTATTCTTTTAGTCTTATGACATTTAGCGTCAGTGTTATGGATGTATCATATTACCATCAATATTCATAACATACGTCCCATCTTGGATGGAAGCATGGCCCTTCATGTTATTCATAATACTGAACAACAATTGTTGTTTTTATGAACAACTCTTTTGCAACAAACATTATGCAATGGGCTAGAGTGTATGAAACTCTAAAATGAATTATGAAAGTAAATCCAGAGGTAATATACTATTATCATTATTCATAACATACATCTCGTTCTCAATGAAAGTATGGCCCTTATGTTATTCATAACATCGAACATAAAAAGTTCTCTTATGAACAACCTTCTTGCAAGATACCTTATGCAATGGGCTAGAGTTTGTGAAACTCTAAATGAATTATGAAAATAAATACAGACGGTAATACACCGATGGAAGGTATAGTAACATTTACTATGTTCCCTGTGTATACCAAAACCTCATTCCTGGCTAGTCTTTCAGGCCATAGTAGTTTTTACATCGAGTTGCAATAGAAAGCAATAGAGCGGGTATCTTTGTGATTAACTCACAATACCAAGAATCAGTGATTAACAATTTAATCATAATTCCCAAGAACTATATCTTTGACCAGCCTTCTATACATCAAAAACTTGTATGACATTCATACATGAGCTGGATATTCCAGTCTTCTTTCTTTTTGCCTTTATACTTCTAACAGTTTAACTTTTAGTATTTCTCCTACTTCCAGAAGAAGCACCCAACTTAAGAGTGGCGTTAGCCCCGGACTTCCTAGGCGTGAAAGTTTCACTAACACCCTTCGGACACTTCCTTTCTCTTTAAGTTGTTGTTTTCTTCACCTTTCATCATATGACAGGCGTTCTTCTGGATCCCTCTTTTATCAGTCTAATGCATAGTAAACTCCTTTACTAATAGTTTGCAAACAAACATTGCTTTGGATATCTCATATCTTTTAGCCTTTGTCTGTCTCTGAAAATGATTTTCAGATCCCATGAATATCACATAACTATCCAAACTTTTGAAGTTCGGGTCTCATGGAAGTAAACATATTGCACTTGACTGAAAACGGAATTCTAGCTTTTGGGTCGAAGGACGTGAGTCACATGATCCATAGCATAAGCGAGAGAATACCGAAAGTATGCGATAGGATAAAGTCCTTCTCAGCACTTTTGAGGACAATCCTCACATTACGTTACCAACCGTAAAGTTTTAACCAGATATTTAACAGCTATTCAATATTAATAGGGAAGGTGGAAACGCGAGCCATTATTCTACAACTATTATGCATATAACACTTAGACAGTGTTCACAATTAATTGCACTGAGAATTAAACAAGATAATTCTACAGTGCGCTCCCACTCAAATCAATATCTCTCATAATTGATTGTGAGTGATTCAAGATCCGCATTTCAATTCAACGCCATTGATGGTAGCATCACTGATGACGAAAATCTCAATCGGTAGGCAAACTTGCCAATCACATCTCTATGTGACTCTTGTTCATCTTTCGATGCGTGTGTTTCGAGCTCATGACTTTCATGCCTGAACTTCAAGACAACTAAGTGATCTCGCTGCGAGGTCTCAACTCACCCGCCTCACACATCCCTAATCGTTCGTACCCATGGTAGCATGTGATACCCCGAAAAGTTAGGTGCCGTGACGGTGCTACACTTGGGAGAACACTAACTACTTGATATTTTTGTGAGAGATCACCCTAATAAAAGCGACTACCGCGCAATCAAGAAGGGTGCATCATAAGGGATAAACATCTCAGGCAATTCATAATAGCATGATATGGTATAGCCCTTTCTGACGGAGAAGTCTTGTATTTCTTCGTCTTCGGCATTCGCGTCGGTGTTCACCTTCGCGAAGATTGCCACCACCTTGTCGATGCACCAGATAATATTGCTATCTCTATAGCTGATAAAATAATGCATTACACAAGGTCGACTCGCAGGTCAGTTAAAGTGCAATCATATGGCTCCAGCCATCATGCCAAATCATGACACGCAGGTCATGTTTAATCAATTTACATCATATAGACATCTCATACATAATCAAATTATTATGAGTACTGCTATACCACATCATATGCACATGCAAACCCTCCTGCAAAACCAAGTTAGACGCCTCTAATCGGTTCATGCAAAAACTTGTTTTTCGTGGCTTCTAAGGTTTCGAAATAAACCGAAGCTACCAACGTCCATCATCAAGTATGATAATTCAAGTCGCTAGATTAACTTTCCAGGGTGTATGAAAACCGAGATAATAAAATCTCGAGCCCCATACTAAACTTCGTCATACGCATGACCCCCGTGCAGATCATATCTGCATTGCCCTTTCGTCTGCGAAATTTCATCTTTCTTTTTAACTACGGTGGAATTCAATGAACTGTTAGCACTTCGTTGATCAATCAGGATCGCGGATTGCCAGAACATTGAAACTCCACCATGCTGTTATCAAGATCAGAAATATGCATATTCCAGGGAAGCAACAAGAACCTCGGGTAACAGATTTCATCTGCTACCCGCACAAATAATTTTTAGTAATAGAACTCATCTACTACCTAATTATATTGTGCAACACCCATACATCACTATGTATTCTAGATCGCAACCTGCATCTACGCATAGCACGGCTCTTGATGCCACTGTAGGGTAACGCAGCAGAAAACAAAAAATTTCCGACCTACGCACCAGCCCAGGACCACTATGGAGGCTGCATACAAGGTTTGATCATTTTCGTTACCGACTCGTAGCGCAACGGAAGTAGAGTCGATGACGATCCGCGGTGCAGATCCCCGCAGCTAGGATTTACAACCTCCCAACCGCGAGGATGTATACCCTCGTCTTCCCTTCGGACAGCCCTCCGGGAGGCGGTCGAACAGTCCCCCGGACGGTGTCACGGACAGCCCTTCGGGAGGACCTTCGAAACTCGAACGGTCACTCGGACAGCCCTTCGGGAGGACTCACAGAACTTGGACCGTCACTTGGACAGCCCTTCGGGAGGCACTCACGAACAGCCCCTCGGGCACTAAGATCGAAACTACGACCTCTCTACAGAGTTGCACACATACGGTGTCATCTATTCGGCAGGGCTTCGCCGTCCAGAACTAGTTCCCACCGGAACCCAGACAGCCTTTCGGCTCTACGAAACTCTTTTCGTGGGAGGGAGAGAGAAGCCAGATCATTGCAATGGCATGTATATGTGAGAAAGAGTGAGTCTTTAGGCAGCCCCCTCCACCCCTATTTATAGGCCAAGCCCAAGGGTGGCTTCTCCAAGAAGCCAAGGGGAAAAATACCAAAGGACCCTCAAGGTGGCTTCTCCAAGAAGCCACCCAAAAAGCACTTTCACTATTCACGACGACATTTTTCAGCGTCCGTTCGAACTGAAAATATTTATGTGGGCTTAGAACATTTCCAGTACCCACTAAAATAATTTTCAACGCATTCTGGAACAATTCCAGATTAGTGATTTTCATCTGCGAAAAGCATCTGAAGTGGTTCCGGCAGCTCCGGAACATTTCCGGTTTTTCTTCCAGAAAATTCCCAAAAGTTTCCAGAATGATTCTGGCACCCTCCAAGAATTATCGGGCATGTGCTGAAACCAATTTGACTTTATGGTATCCTCTGAAACAACTTTTCAGTTTCACCGGAACTCATCCGGTGACCTCTCTCTGCGGAACTTTTCCGCTGTCCGAAACTTTTTCGGTGTCCGAAACTTTTTCGGTGATTTTCTCTCAGACTCCCTGTCTAGTATTCAGCAGATAGATGACCCTTAAGCGTGTGACCCTATAGGTTCGGTGAAGTATAGACATGACCCGGAACCCCTTCCGATCAATGATCAACATCAGAGCCGTGGACACCCATATTGACCCCTATACCCACACGAATGAATGTTCGAGTGAACCTCCAGTTGCCGTGTGCTATTCCTGTTGCTTCGCGATATGTTACAAATTCCCGAGGTGAGACATGATGGCATTCCCGTGGATCAACAACTTGTCCACTATGCTAGTTACCTCGTTACCGGTATTGTTCTCTTTTCTCGTTACCGTGTTCCGGCATCCCCGTGATCAAATCACAAAGTGTCTGGCCAGATGATGATGGATATCGTAACACCGAGAGGGCCCAGAGATATCTCTCCATCGTCGGAGGAGCAAATCCCAATCTTGAGCTATCAAGTTACTTAACATACTTTCCCATGAACCCGTAAGCCGCCGTAATAGCCATCCAGTTACGGATGACGTTTAACAAACCCCAAAGTTCATGAATCAAGCATGAAGAAACTCGATACTCTCATGGTCTGAGGAATCATGCAAACGTTAACCATCTCTGTGTTATTAACCATTAACTTGTGACGAAGAATCTCATAGCATAACATCAATCGGGTCGATTCAACACAAATGTTCTGCTAACATTGTGCCCTCAAAGTTGCTGGCATAGACATGCCCATGATCAGGAAAACAGAACCATCATGCAACACTTGAGCTAGTCTTAGAGGCCAGACTAGGAATACATTTTACCGTTTATTATCCCACACGTGCATATGAGTCTTCCTCCGAGCCTCGTTTTATTTGCAGACTCGAGAATCATTGCAGTTATAGCATGGAACATAAACCTAATTATGAACAGGGAGATAATCAATAACATTTATTATTGCCTCTAGGGCATATCTCCTACACTCAAAACATGCAATCATCGCAGATGGCAGAACCTTGCTTGAAATGACGTTGGTTGGTGAACAACCTCGGTCGGGTAGCCATATATGAACAAACGATAACCATTCGTTCAATATATTTTCAGAGTTGGAGTTGCAAATGGAGCATTATGTAAAATTTTAAAGTCTGGAAAATATGTTGTGATTTGGTATCTTCTCCCTACCTACATCCTCTTTTTTCTTTGTCCTAATTGTACTAGCCGCGGTTAGGCCGTTAGGGGTTTAATTGTGACTAGCCAAATGAGAGAGATAATAACATTTAAGGAACAAAGAGGTGCATCGGGGGGAGAATGAGTAGTTTGTCACTATAGGAGTTGTGAAAGTAGATGTGTTGTTGTCATTAGCACGATGGAGAAACGGTATCAAGCATACAAGGAAAAGAGGATGCAATGATAGTGTTGATATGTGCATATTTGGCGTGCATATTTGTGTTATATCCAATTGGATTGGTTCTAAATTATGTATATCAATCAAGACGTGCGTTGCACGTGCACGCTTACTAGTTAATACTAAGAGAGAGCCAGCATGTTAGTACCGAGACATCTATTGTGCCAATACAAACTACTACTGCTTGATGTTGTTGTTGTACGCTTGCTAAAGTACCAATTGTCTTTTAAAGTTATGAATGTTATTAGACATACAATGTTATGCGTGACTGTCATGTAATCTTGGATATGCTAGGAGGATAGAGTTGTTAGGACTTCTTCCTTATCTCTTTATCTCACGTATCCTCCCCTGTAACCTCCTGTAATCCTATCGATCGGTTAGCCAGAGGCTACCGCACGCTGTATCCAAAAACCATCGATCAATATAAACAATGCGAGTCTCCCTCTATGGAGATTGAGACGCTTCCATCATCGTTTAACATGGTATACAGAGCAGGCCTCTTCCATCACATCTAGATCATCTTCTTCCTCAAGCCCCCACCCACCCATCCGCCATGTCCACCTCCGCACCCACCATCTCATCCGGCCTCAATTACAACACCTCTGGGCCCCACTGGGACAAACTATATCCTCTGGCGAGCTCAAGCACGATCCCAGATAATGGGCGCCAGCTTGTATGGCTACATAGATCCCTCTATCGAGGAGCCTCCCAAACACATCACCACCAAAGACAAAGATGGCAAGGACCAGGCTATCTCTAATCCTGCCTATGCCCCCTGGCTTGTCCAGGATCAAAAAATTGTTTCATACCTTCTTCGCAACCTTTCCAAGGAGGTTCTCGTCCAAGTCGCATCCCTCGAGACCTCCCATGCCATCTGGACAGCTTTGGCGAACATGTTCGCTGCTGTCTCTCTGTCGCGCGCAACCAATCTTCGTGCCGCCCTCACCAACGCGCAGAAAGGAACTCAGTCCGCCTCCGCCTACTTTGGGCATATGCGTTCTCTCTCCGATGAACTCGCGGCGGCGGGTAAACCACTTGGGGAGGGGGAACTCATCTCTTTCCTAATTGCCGGCCTCGACATGGATTATTAGCCCATCATATCTCTGGATGTTCGCACCGAGCCCGTTACTGTCGATGCTCTCTTCTCTCTGGTCGTTAACTTTGATCAGAGAGTTGAGATGTTTCATGGTTGTAGGGCTGGGGTTTTTAAATCCTCAGCCAACGTCGCCTCCCGCGGACGATCTGGCGGTGGCAAGGGCAACTACCGCAACCAAAAAGGAGGTGGCGGCGGTGGTGGCCCTCGCCGCGGGGGCGGCTACGGCAACAACAACAGCTATGGTGTTGGTCAAGGCGCTGGCGGCGAAGGCTACAACAGCAGTGGCGGTGGCGGGCATCCTCAGAATGGCGGTGGCTGTGGTGGCGGCGGCTACTATCAGTGCGGCGGTGGTGGCGGCGGCTACTACCCCAACAGCAACCCGGGCGGCAACAACAACACCAACAGGCGCCCCAACTCCAACAGAGGGCGAAACTTCCAGGACTACGAAGGTTATGAGGGAAGGTGTCAAATTTGCAAAAAAAAACTAACCACCTTGCTCATGATTGTGATTGGCGTTATGTCGATAACAATTCTCAGCTCAAGAAAGTTGCAGCTGCCGCCGACACATGTTGATACCAATTGGTATATGCACACTCGCGTGACGAACCACATAACCGGAGAGTTGGAGAAACTCACCATGCATGAGAAGTACCGTGGTCATGATCAAGTTTACACCGCAGCAAACGGTGTAGGTATGGAAATTAGTCACATTGATCAATCACTTATCAGAACCCTAGATAAAAATCTCGAGATTAATGAAATTCTGCATGTTCCTAATGCTTCCAAAACCTTGTTATCTGTTCATATAATTGCTCTTGACAACAATGTTTTTCTAGAATTTCACTCGTTCTTCTTTTTAATCAAGGATCAGGTCACGAAGAAAATCCTCCATAGGGGTGTGTGCGTGCAAGGGCTCTATGCATTGCTTCCTCGGTACTGCCAATACAATAAACAAGTGTATGGTGCCATCAAGCTATCTGCTGAAAGGTGGCACAATCGCTTAGGCCATCCATCTTTTGCTACCGTTCATCAAATCCTTAGTAGAAATAAACTCCCAGTTCTTGGTGAGAGAGATTCAGAAACTATTTGTGATTCATCTCAACGTGCGAAAAGTCATCAATTGCCATATTCTGTATCCACTAGTGTGTAAACCAAACCTTTGCAACTCATTTTTTTATGATGTGTGGGGTCCAGCACCCACTTCTGTTGGTAGACACTCTTACTATGTAAGCTTTATTGATGACTATAGTAAATACACATCGATTTATCTCCTTAAGAAACGTGCTGATGAGTTTCAAGTTTTTCATAACTTTCAAGCTCTTGTTGAACAAAAGTTTGGTAGCAAAATCATTGTTGTACAGTCAAACTGGGATGGTAAATATGAGAAACTCAATTCTTTCTTCCAGAAGATTGGAATCTCACATCATGTTTCATGTTCCCATGCCCACCAACATAGACACATCATTGAAGTAGGACTTGCCATTCTAGCTTCAGCTTCCATGCCATTAAAATTTTGGGATGGAGATTTTCTTACTGCCGTTCATCTCATTAATATGTGGCCTAGTCATACCATCTCGAATGATACTCCCACCGAACGCCTATTGCATGTCACTCCAGACTGCACCACCCTTCGCATTTTTGGTTGTGCTTGTTGGCCAAATCTCCGTCTCTACAACACTCGCAAGCTTATGTATCGTTCTAAGCAGTGTGTCTTTCTAGGCTACAGTGCTCAGCACAAAGGTGTTAAATGTCTTGATGTACCTACTGGCCGTGTTTACATATCACGCGATGTTGTCTTTGATGAAACTCAATTCCTGTTTCAAAAACTCCATCCCAATGCCGGTGCACTTCTTCGGAAAGAAATCCTCATTTTTCCATCCATATTTCCGGCGTTGATCGTGTGGGTAATGATAATTGTGATGATCCAGTTTTGACTAATTTCTCTAATTTACCACATGAGTTTTCTGCTACAGTAAGAAATAACAGTTCCATTGGTGGTGAAAATGGTGTTTTTACTGCCGAAAATAATGCCTCGAAGGGGAGCTGGCGCTGATACAGGCCATCTGGTGCAATCCCCTTCAGGATCCGCACCTCAGTCTGTCCCTGACCCAGCCGGATCTATGCCGGGATCTGCTCCTCCGGCTGCTCCCACCCCGCGCCAAGACGCTGGCGACACGCGGCCGCCCATGACGGTGCTGTCTCCCACCTGCCTGGCGCGCCAATCGCGTCCACCCCGTGTGTCTATGCCAGGCTGGTCCTGCTTGTTGTCGACCCTGAGTCGGCCCCGCGTGGATCAGTGGAATCCGGTGTGCGATCCGAGCCTGGCTCGGTCGGCCCCCGCCCGCATGGATCTTCTGCGCCAGATGCACCCGCTTCACTGCACGGTTGCCACCATCGCATCGCCCACCATCACATCGGCTCGTAATGCAACATCACAACACTAGCTGCCCCACCTGTAGCACTCCTCGGTCACCCGTCGCAGCATCACCTGACAGCTTCACAACTTCGTCGCCTGTGTAGAGTGTGTGTTCCCTTCGACCAAATCGCAGAAAAAACCATGGCCTAGCATAACATGTAGACGTGTCTAGCAGCAATGAAACCTACGGCAACGGCGCTGCCTCGAAGCATTGGTCCTGCCCGCGGTACATGCCACAACGTTCATAGAAAAACTTTCGCGGGTTGTTGGCGCCCTGTGTAGTGCCCAGACGTCATCCTTGTAGCGTGTGGCATGCTACTTGCAGCACCCCGGTGAAGACCAGAAGGACCCCAGCACTAACCGCCATAGCGCCCTCACGACCTTCCCATGCAGCATCCCCGTGAGAGATGTTGCGGATGCTTGCAGTGGCAGCGGCGGTGTGGCTACTTGCAATACCTGGTGGCCCGACTACAACAGTGTTCTTGCAGCAAATGGTGATTGGTGGCGTGCTTGCAGCTGACGGGGCTGTTTGGTTTCTGCCCATGTCAGCCCCGCCAAATTGTTGGCGCTGTTGGCGAGCCAAAATATTGGCGAAGGATTCCCTCGCCCGTGTTTCTACCGATTGATTGGCGCAGAAGAAGGAGGGAAAGCTGAGGCGGGGCTGGCATGCCAATTAATTGGATCTGGTCCAAACGCAACCTCAAGGCTAGTCAACAACCGATTTTTTGGTCGGGCAACTCACGGCTCTAAACCAAACATCCCCCGTTGTCTTCGGTTTATTGTTTAGCATCTGTGCTCTTTGGTTGATGACAGAGAGAGACGAGAGGATAGAGATGCGGCCTAGAAGACACGGGGGCATATGGCAGACAGCCGAGGCGGTTAACGCTTACGTATAATCAGCCGCCCAATTTTAATCGTTTGGCGTCGTCCTCCCGAAAGGTGAATCGGTCCATTTCGAAAAGAAAAAAATTGAATCAGTCGGCAACTCGACTGTGCATCTCAGTACCATAGAGGCCTCCCCCTACTTCCCTTCTCATCACTGCCGTCTGATTGTCTCCATCAGGCAAATCCCCTGCGTGGATCCGGCCACGACGGGGTTCTGCCGCACCCGAGCTGCTCATGCAGCGGCGGCGCGGCGCGGCGTGTCGCTCTTCCGTGTGTGTCGTTGGTGCTCCGAGATGGGGAAGGGGGAAGGGGTGGTGCTACAGTGCTCGCAGCCGGGTGGTGGCACGCCCGTGCTTCGGCCATCAGTGGTCAGTGTGTTGTGTGTCGCCTCCTTCTCTGACGGGTTGGCCCCTACATGTGGTATCGTGGACTCGAACGCACAGTTACTATCATCAGAACGAAATTTTTGTCCAAATGTTGACCGAGGGTCGATGACTTTGTCTATGGGAGTCGTCGTAGCTCTCCATCGAGAGAAATCTTCCGCGCAGGAGCTAAGCTAGCAGTGAACTTATAACCTTCTCCGTGCATGTATATATAAACTACTGAGATTATGCCCCTAAGGGTGTTGGAACTCGCCCACAAGATTAATCACATTAAATAACGATGAACACGCGCACGCAAAAGTTTGGCCAATGGCACGTGTCGTGCCCCTTCATTTTATTTTCTTCTTTTCTCGACGCCGTTACAATAGCTAGCCCTGCCTGTGTATATATACACGCAGGACCAGAAACAAACCCAAAACCGACTTAGACTTTACTAGTAGTACTTGGACACGGCTAACCAAACTAATCAAACCTATGATCCTAGCCGGACTCACGACATGCCATGCAAGTCACGGCAAGTATACTAATCCTAACCGGATACTACAACTCACGCCATGCCCCGCTACCAAATCAGCCTAACACACGTACTGCCCTAATTTCCTAACTAGGGCTAGACATAACTCAAGATTATACCTAACAATCTCTCCCTAATCTTGACACACTTTGTCTTCATGCTTCTCCAGTCTTGGCTCGTTGATGATTCACCCCTTGTCGACTCATCCGCTCGCATCACGACAAGTCAAATTGACGGCCTTGATTGCTGCCAACAAAGGGAAGGCAAACTGGCCGCTTGCACAAGTCTGTGGCACACCTTATACACTGCTGAGTAGAGGATCATGGAACGCTCTTCATCTCCTCCCTTGGCAAACCTTGTTATCATATTCATATAATGCTCCCTGCCATGCTCAACGGCCACACAAGGTTAGTACTCCCTCCGTTCCTAAATACTATTTGTCTTTCTAGAGATTTTAAGAAGTGATACATACGGAGCAAAATGAGTGAATCTACACTCTAAAATATGTCTATATACATCCGTATATGATAGTCCATTTAAAATATCTAAAAAGACAAATATTTAGGAACGGAGAGTGTACTTAGCAGTAAAGTAGGTTAATGCATGTTTCGTGCACTAGCTCTTATATTCTAGGCCCGGATTCATCCAAGATTTAGCACTTGTATAGACGTATATAAATTTATGGTGTGCATATACACAGTTCATCTGGATGGAAGCCGTACGAGTTTTGGTCCTCCGCCGCCGCTGGGTGGCAAGCCGCAAGGCTGTGTTGGTGGATGCAATAACGGGCGCCCAGACACCACATCTCCGGCAACGGCAGCCCTTACACCGCACCGCAAGACCCTGCAGCAGGCTATTCTAAATTGATGTGTGTGTATATGACACATGCAAGTGTTTCGTGAGAGACTTGGAAAGTTTGTCATTGACTATTGCATACACTTTTTGTCAAGGGTGTGTGAGCCGCTGATATCTTATAAGTCCCAGAGTCTGGAAATAATGAGGAAGATGATCTATGACAATAAATAAATATGAGGATGGTTGTACTGCTTTATATATACTTAATTGTGAACTCTAATTAATCAGTGTGTTGCATAAATAAACTGTCTATTTAGTGCTCCAGAATCCATATAGGAAGCCATATGGACTACGGAGCCGAGTGCCGATTTTTGGTGCCCGAGCTCCTTCAAAATTTAAAATCATATTTGAAAGTTTCAGAAAAACCTGAAAAAAAAATCCATGGAATTTATATGTGTTCCGCATGAATGTGTGAAATTTCGTTTAAAAATATTGCGATGTGTAGGCTGTACGAAAAAAATTCTGGCCCAACAACAAAAATAAACGGACCATTTTGGAAATACATACTTGTCTTTTTTCTGTATGGCACATGTAAAAGTATAACATTGTGAAATTTTGCACATACGTAGTATACATGTGTATGTGTGTTATTTAAAAAAAATCATTGTGGAAATTTGAATTTTGAATAGGAGCTCCCTGTAGCTCGAGCACCGTTGCCATTTTTCGCTATGGAGCCAGCCTATCTGAACAGTACTAGTCATTCCATTATTCCCAATGCGAGTCCTTTTACTTTTGGAGAAAGGGAAGAATAATTAGCGGGCAGTAAATTCACACCGCTAGCCCCATGGTCAAAAACACCGAAATATTTTTTGGTCATGTGTCTTTGACTGTTTGACATGATGGAAACTATAAGAAGCCCCTCCTACCATCTTCCACAATTCAGCTGCCGTCGTCGTTGAATGCTTGCTCTCCCAAAGCGTAGATGGAGATAACCAAGAAAATTGATGCACAAACCACAAATATTCATCTTAGACCAATACATTTCAGCTGACTTAAGAGAAGCTTTCCACTAGAATTCATACATTTATCGGAAAAAAAATAAACCTTTAACTACATCTGAGATATTTTGAACCAAATTGATTGCATTTCTATTAAATCCGAGTGAGATTATAAAGTAAAGTACAAAGAGCTTCAAACCATTATTCCAAAAGGCATTTAGATAGTTACATTTAGAGCATCTTCAACTGGACCCCTCAAACTATGCTCATATGTCCGGGCAGACAGCCCGGATAAGGCCCAGAGAGGACAGAGAAGAAAAAATGACATCCAACCTGTCTCCCACAATCGTTCTCATATGTCAGGATTGTTCATGAACCATCAAACTCACCTCATATATGAGGACGGTATGTGGGTATTCGGGCGTGTCCAGATAGTCTGTCATGTCAGATGCGGCCCATTCCGTACCACGTTATCTCTTTATTTATTCTTTCTTTTCTCTTTCTCTCTCCAGTTCCACCAATCACATGAATGTGTATGGACAATTTGAGAGACACACCTGCACGGATGAACAAATGAGGGTTCAAAGCAGGGCCGACCCTGATATACGAGAGAACCTAGTGTGAGATAATAAATGCGCTCTTCGTGCACATACAATTGTAAAATCACTTATTTATCAATTTGAATTAATTTTCCCGGAAAAGTTATTATGAGTGTCATAGAAATATGTTCTCACTATTTTCTTCACAGATACATTACAAAATACGAACTGCTCATATTAGTTCATGAAAACTATGATATGTTCGAAGGACAAACATTTTAATTGAAGACCGCGGTGCATTCTCATAGTCACTTTTTTCCAACTCAAAACCATCTTGTATCTTCAACAGAAATTGCATTGGACATGTAAAGCAACTTAATTTTACCAAATAGAATGAGGAAAAGGAAACAAACATGAGGGGTGTAAAGAGCATTTGTACTATGCTTGGCACTTAAAACATAGGAACAGTTTGTTGGGAGCGACAAGTTGGAATCTTGTCGTCCGTTAACTTCTTAATAAATGGCAGAAAATTGCATCCGGTGAGAGGTGTGTCAACGGGTGCAACAACGGTGACTGGAGTACAAGAACCGGACGTTGCCAAGGCGTCGTTTGATAGGTTGGTGCTATATATGGTTGGGCTGCAGATCAGTTATGATTTTCTTCTTCCAGAGAGATGCAGATCAATTTTGCATGCCTAACGTGTTGTGGACTGGACTGCGTTCCTAGTTGATTCACGGGCTACAGGCTGCATAACTATTACTCTTACTTACTTCTGCGTACGCATATACACATGAGGTGGGGCCCATGCACAATCGGGGACCTGTACCTGTACAGCAGTTGCACATGCTCAGGGCAGGCGTGTTTTTTTTTTTTTTTTTGATGGAACCTCATCAGAGGGCAAGAAGCCCTGTCATTGCATTATAGAAGAAGAGAGTTGATTCAGTTTATAAGGGAAAACCGGATCAAAAACCTGACAAAGTGGTCAGTTTGTAAGGAAAATCAAGCCAAAAACAGCACAAGCAACGCAGCCTCATCGACCACACTACACAGGGCCACAATCGCAACAAACACATACAACCAGCTTCGGAGCCGCCGCTCCGATCTCCCGGCCAGCTCACGAGCCATAGCGCTGCATGCACGGTTCGGGTGCGCTGTAGCCCTTGCTACATCAGATGAATGTCCGCAGACCACGAACACTGTGCCAAACATCCGGGGCTGCCGCCCTGACTTCGCGCCAGACCAACCGTTTGGATGTGCCAGTTCAAAGCGGACCCACTCAAACACCATTTGGATGTGTCCCTGAACGTATAAAGAGCTAAATTAGCTTAGTACAGTTAGAGATGCTTTTACACAACATGCACCTGAAAATTTAGAGCATTCGTGCGGAACACAAAGGATCAAATCATTGGATTGTACGTCACATGTGTACGTTCCTGCTTAAGACGCGGAAAGAAAGAACTAATACAAGGACCTCCTTAGCCGCGAACGTTCGTCAGGAAAGTGGGGCAGTCGCGAACGTTTTGATGACATTTTCAGTTGTGTGTGAGGTGTTAGTTTCTTCAGAACAGCTTGACATTTTCTGAGATGAAGGTTGAAAACTGCCATCCTCTCAAAAAATGTCATGTCGCTCTGAAGGAACTGTCACCCCGACACAACTAAAGCTGCCAGCAAAAGCGTTCGACATGCCACCCTCTCCCTGTGAACGTCAGCTAGATAAGATTTCCGCTAATCCAATTAATTTCTTTTAGGGAGACCTAATCCAATTAGTGGGTGGCGCAACCGGTGATGGCGCTTCATATGCACTTATTGGTGGTACGAGCTAAGATTAGGAGCAACTAGTAAACGGGTGCACCCCGATTTTTTTGGTTTTCCTTTGTTTTTTGAGTTTTCTTACTCCGTTTCCCTTTTTTTTTGTATTTTTTTTTAGTTTTCATCTATCAGTAGAACGGGTGTGCTGGGCTTTAGTGTGAAGCACATGTGTCGTTTTGCATGGTGTGCTCCATGCGAATTCGAGTTATGGTACTGGTTTTGAAAATCTTCTAGCAGGTTCGTTCTTCTTTTTCTTTACTTCTATTATTGTTGTTTTGTGCACAATTTCTTTCTGGTTTTTCATTTACTTTATTCCAAATTGTTCCCAAATTTTAAAATATTATTCAGGCTGTCAAAATGTGTTCCCTAATTTAAAAAAAATCATCTTTTGAAAAATGTTTGTATTTTCAAAAAAAGTTCACATTAGAAAAATATGTTCTAAATTTTAAAAAATTGTACAGTTTTTGTAATGTTCACGCTATTCTAAACAATGTTCGACCATTACAAAATATCTTTGAATTTTATAAATTGTTTGTGTTTTTCAAATATATTCACGACTTCAAAAAATTCACATTTAAAAAATATTGTGATTTTGAATTTGTTTTCATGATTTTAAAAATATTCTTTTTTTATATTTTCTTCAAAAAATGTTTCGGGTTTTAGAAAGAAATTTTCAAATTGTTCGCATTAAACTTTACTCAAAAGAATCATGGTTTCAAAAATTGTTGAGTTATTTTACAAAGTTTCTTGTTTCTCAGAATTTTTTTTCAAAGTTTACAGTATTTCTCATTTTTTTTATTTTTTTGAATAAAAAATAATCAGAACTGACTAGAAAAACCGATGAAAACCCGATCGAAGATGGTTTCTACAACAGCATCTCAGTACAATGCCAATTCGAGTCGCTACAGTGATCTCGCTTCAATAGCTCGTTATAGGTCCGGCCCACTCAGGACGGCACCCTATGCGGCGGCCCTTCTATTTGACACAATGGTTGTTTCAAATAGGAGTTTCCATCTCACAATAAGCGACGGGCATGGGTCCTAGGGCTATATCAGCTTTTTTCTGGGCTAGTTAAGCAGGCCACATGAGAAATATAAATAGGCTTAGACCCAGTTATTTTGACTGATTCTCCCGGAATCATGAAAATTGGACCTCCTCCTATATTCTCTCAGAACTTTGAATCCACTTTTTTTTAACAAATATAGCTAGTTAATGTCTAAATAGATAGGATTGTTAAAAAAAATATGGGCTCAAGATTCTGGGAGAATCTGGGGATAGGTCCGATTCTCAAGCTTCAGAGAGAATCTGCTAAAAGAACTTGGTAAGTAATGGCTGAAAAATATACATGTAAATTCTCATAAATTTTATATACTACTCCCTCCGTCCCAAAATAAGTGACTCATAGGGTAAAGAAAATTACTTTTTTTGGGACGGAGGGAGTAGTATTGTTCATAGGGTAAAGAAAATTATAAAAAATATTTTTAAGTATTTTTCTCTCAGGATAAGTAATTTTCTAGATTTTCTGCTAATTTTTGGAAAAAAGTTAACTTTGTAGGGGAACGCGACAGAAAACGAAAATTTTCGGTATAGCGAGCACGCACAGGACCACTAAGGAGACTGCATACAAGGTTTGATCTAATCCGTACCGACTCAAAACGCAGCGGAAGAAGAGTCGGTGGAGATCGTTGGTGTAGATCCCCGCAGCTAGGATTTACAACCTCCCAACCGCGAGGATGTACTCCCTCGTCGGACAGCCCTTCGGGAGGCGGTCGGACAGTCCCCCGGACGATGTCGCGGACAGCACTTCGGGAGGACCCTCGAAACTCGAACGGAGGCTCGGACAGCACTTCGGGAGGACTCTCGAACAGCCCCTCGGGCAAAAGACCGAAACTACGACCTCTCTATGGGGTTGCACACATACGGTGTCAGCTATCCGGCAGGGCTTCGCCGTCCAGAACTAGTTCCTGCCGGAACCCAGACAGCCTTTCGGCTCTATGAAACTCTTTTCATGGGAGGGAGAGAAGAAGTCAGATAATGCATGGCATGTGTATGCGAGCAAGGGATGAGTGTGGAGGGCTGCCCCCTCCACCTCTATTTATAGGAAATCCCAAGGGGTAGGGTAGTTTAACACAGAAACCCAAAATGCACATGAATGAAGTCCTTCCTCAAGGGCACAAGTGTGAAACCAAGGGACAAGTGGGGGCTCCATGGAGGAGGCCCCATGTGGCCGGCCACTCCTTGTAGGGCTCCTTCAAAAGGGGCCTTATCCTTCCATGTCATCCCCCAAAAATATCTTGGGAAAAAACCCAAAAATAATGGCTTTCCAAAAAGTAACCATAAAGCTGATTTTTACTATTCATGACGACATTTTTCAGCGTCCGTTCGAACTGAAAATATTTATGTGGGCTTAGAACATTTCCAGTACCCACTAAAATAATTTTCAACGTGTTCTGAAACAATTCCAGATTAGTGATTTTCATCTGCGAAAAGCATCTGAAGTGGTTCCGGCAGCTCCGGAACATTTCCGGTTTTTTCTTCCAGAAAATTCCCAGAAGTTTCCAGAATGATTCTGGCACCCTCCAAGAATTATCGGGCATGTGCCGAAACCAATTTGACTTTATGGTATCCTCTGAAACAACTTTTCAGTTTCACCGGAACTCATCCGGTGACCTCTCTCTGCGGAACTTTTCCGGTGTCCGAAACTTTTTCGGTGATTTTCTCTCAGACTCCCTGTCTAGTATTCAGCAGATAGATGACCCATAAGCGTGTGACCCTATAGGTTCGGTGAAGCATAGACATGACCTGGAACTCCTTCCGATCAATGATCAACATCGGAGCCGTGGACACCCATATTGACCCCAATACCCACACGAATGAATATTCGAGTGAACCTCCAGTTGCTGTGTGCTATTCTTGTTGCTTCGCGATATGTCACAAACACCCGAGGTGAGATTTATTGCATTCCTGTGGATCAACAATTTGTCCATCATGCAAGTTACCTCGTTACCGGTTTTGTTCTCTTTTCTCGTTTCCGTGTTCCGGCATCCAAGTGATCAAATCACAAGGTGTCTGGCCAGACGATGATGGATACCGTAACACCGAGAGGGCCCGAGTATATCTCTCCATCGTCGGAGGAGCAAATCCCAATCTTGAGCTATCTCGTTACTTGCCATACTTTTCCGTGAACCCGTAAGCCGCCGTAATAGCCACCCAGTTACGGATGACGTTTAACAAACCCCAAAGTTCACGAAGCAAGTATGAAGGAACTCGATACTCTCATGGTCTAAGGAATTATGCAAACATTAACTTCTCTGTGTTATAAACCATTAACTTGTGACGAATGTATCTCATAGCATAACATCAAAATGGGTCGATTCAACACAAGTGTTCTACCAACAATTTGTGCCCTCAAAATTGCCGGCATAGACATGCCCATGATCAGGAAAACAAGATCATCATGCAATACTCAAGCCAGTCAAAGAGGCTTGACCAGGAATACATTTTTCCGTTTATTATCCCACACGAGCACATGAATTTCCCTCCAAGCCTCATTTTATTTTAGACTCGAGAATCATTGCAGTTATAGCATGGAACATAAACTTTCATTACAAACCAGGAGATACAAAATAACTGATATTACTACCTCTAGGGCATATCTCCTACAAACTTGGCCTTTAGGGTTCTTCGAGGAATGAATTTTTTAGGGTAAAATACCAATATTGTTGTTCTTTGCTTGCGTACATGTGATCAAAATATGTTCTTCTGTGACTGCTCTATCTAATTCATTTTCAAGTTTAAAGAGTAAAGCGGGCGTTGCTGTTTTCATGCAATGGCGCAACAACTACAATAAACATGCCATCTTCATTAAAGTACTTCCATGGTAGAATCTCCCTTGGAGGCTGAGGCGCAGACATTGCAACCGGCCCCAAAAGTAGCGGAAGCAATGAAAGTTCAAGAGCCAAATTTCTTAACAGATTTGTCAAGTCCTTCTAATGCAGCTACGAATAGAAATCCAGATAACTTCCCTGGGCACTAGACGATAAGAACTCATCTTCACCGGTATGTCTAGTCCACTCATGGAAATGACGCAAGAATCTTCAAGATAAGCAGAGAGAACAATAGAATCACTCACAAGTGGGCTCAGGATGCTTATAAGCTCTTCGATATAGGTACTTGCCTCTATACTTGCTTAGGTGTGTGGCATGAAGTATCTAAATGCCCTGTAAATGCTGTTCTTAGCTTCTAAATGTGCAATGTTGCACATTGATATTAGTGATCTGGCTTTGAAGTTGAAATAAAGGATTAAATTGCCAAAGAAAAAAGTCTATTTTACTCCCCTGAACAAAGTGGCTGGTTCACATAACCCCCTGAACTTTTTTTCTGCTCTCTTAACCCCCTAATCTATCCAATACCGTTCATAAAATGTGTTATGTGGGTTTGCTTAGTTGTTTTTTCTGATGTGAAGGTGGTCAAAGCGGTATTTGACTAGTGGGCCCCACTCATCGGGTGATTAGTCGCCTCCATCTCCTCTCTGCCAAACGATCCGGCCAGTTCCACCGCCGAGATGAGGACGGGGACGCTAGTTCGTCCCATCCCGATGACGCTGCTTGCTGTGGGATCCCGGCGCCAGCGACCCCTCTGGCTCCTCCACCTTACAACCTCCTCTCCTAGGTCGGGCTCAGGAAGAAGGCATGGCGGCACTCTCCTTCTTTGGCGCCGCTCATCCGTGCGTTTCCGCCTCCCCTGTCTGTGCGCCTCCGCCTCCTCGCCCCTGCGGGAGGAGGCTAATCCAAGCCCGACAGACATGTCCTAATTGGCTCTATCCCGCCGAGCGCCGCTCATCCGTGCGTTTAATTTGGCAGCTACGTCTCATAACCGACGCCCGCGACCTCGACGTCCCCAGGACGGACCATCACGGCCTCGCCACATTTGACGCCATCAGGCAAGCCCCGAAGGTACCCTCACCTTCCTCGGAACCATGACGCCCTCGCGGAGCTTCCAGACAAGATCTCGTCGAGCTCCTCGCCGCCGCGCTGCTCCTACATGCAGCCGTGCTCCGTCAACCGCCACCGTGCTCCAAGGCCGAGCCCCCAACGCCTACACATACACCGTAGTCATCACCCGAAGATGGTCGGCATCTTAGCCGCACTGGCCGCGTCGAGCTGGTGGAGTGCCTGCTCACGCTGCTCTGGTCGTCACAGCTGAGGACGATGGCGGCAAGGGCATGGGACGAACCACCTGACGAGAGGGGGCCCACTGGTCAAATACCGCTTTCACCACCTACAGGTCAGCAAAACAACTGAGCAAACCAACCAAACATGATTTATGAACGGTATTGGATAGATCAGGGGGTTAAGAGAGCAAGAAAAAAGTTCAGGGGCTTATGTGAACCAGCCATTTTGTTCAGGGGAGTAAAATGGACTTTTTTCATTGCCAAAAGAAAAATGTTCTTGTATCATTCAGCGTGAGACGCGGCATCACAAATTCACACACAGCACACACGTGCACATGGTACAGCACATTGTTAGATGAGTTTCCAAAAGAGTGAATTCGGGTTTTTACCCCCTATGTTGACAATTTTGACAGTAATTACCCCATTTAGTGGGATTTCATCCGTTTTACCCCCTTTAGCAAAAGTGCTGCCACAATTTACCCTGTTTAAAATTTTGTGAGCATTCTAACAAATGGGTCCCAATTGTGAAGTCCAGCTAGCATTCCACATCGGTGGGTTTTTTCCTGATGGTTTTTCTGCACGACGAACCGCATCGCCCTAGCTTCTCCTGACCGTCCAGGCTCGATATGATCGCACCAGTGCGGCTCGGGAAACACATACTAATTCTCTACGTTTCAACATATTTGCTACCACGGAAAAGAATAATTCTAAAACACCACTTACCTAGTTCATGCTTGACTAGGTATTCATATATTTACGTGCATCAGAGTTAGTGAAGTAGTATATTTACACCACTTTTAATCTGATCCACAGAGTCATGCATACTTCGCATAGGATAATACTGAAAAAAATATACATGATTTCAGATAATATCAGTAACCATTTCTCCTATAATTTATTCAATGGGAACATGCCACGCTGATCAAGTATAGTCATCTCATCACAATACTTCTTCAAACCGGAAACGAGTAGCCTAAACCTATCTAATATGCATCCCAAAATGAGTGAAAATCTAGCCACTAAAAACCTAACCACCAGGGGTGAGAAATAGAGGATGCGTCCATGCATGGGAGGGGAGAAGATTGCCGGCTGCCGCTTGCTCTGACAATCGCCGGCGGCTAATCCTTGAAGTCTTGCCTGCAGCTCGACGCCTACGTTGCCCTACCCCCTCCTAACGAATGAGGTAGTGGTTTTGGGCCAGACTAGGGCAGGATCGTGCGTGTGATGCATGCCATGGATAATGGAGGCTGGTGTGGTGTGGCCCGACCTGGGCAACTTGGCCATCCGGCGAGCTGCTCTTGTGCGATCATATCGAGCCTGACCGGTCGGGAGAAGCTAGGCAATGTGGTTCGCCGTACAAACCGTCTTGATGTGGCATATGCTAGGTGGACCCGTCGGTCAAAACGATCGTAAATTTTAAACAGGGTAAATTGTGGCAATACTTTTGCTAAATGGGGTAAAACGGATGAAATCCCGCTAAATGGGGTAATTAGTGTCAAAAATGACAAAATAGAGGGTAAAAAACGGAATTCACTCTTTCCAAAACCTTATTGACCGGGACGACTTTGACCTTTGCTAGAACTAAAACAGAATCTACCTACCAATCTGGTCCTAACCACCCCCAATGAAACGAAGCAACCCACAATCGAAGAGCACCGCCATATACTCACTGAGAAGCTCTGCACTGGATCGATCATGGGGCGCTCTTCTTCCTTGGCGCTGCTGGCTTTCCTCATATGTTGCGGCCCAAGGTACGTGCACGGTTCCGGCTACGCCTTGCTTCCTATATGCATGCGCAGTTGCGCACGCGTACTTAAGTTTACCGAATCCTGATTATTTGCAGGTGCTCCAAGCGGAAACAGTGTGCCGGCTGCTCCTCCATTCCCTAAGCCCCGGACGCCGAATCGGCCGAGCGAGGCACCACTCACTCCGCCACCGCCACCGCCATCACCGGGGACGTCACTGTTAGTATAATTCTGATCTTGGGTTCCTTCAGCTACATGCACGGCCGGGTCATGTGTGGCCGGTTGAGTTTGTTGGCTCGTTGTATGCATGTGCGTGTGCATGCACAGTTGGTTAGTGGCACAAAACCAGGCCAGGTTTGTTGCCCCAGCTGTGTGCATGCATGAGGCTATTTCAAGGGCCTGCGTTGTGCGTAGAGCAGCCTAGACGGGCGCCGTATCAAGTGAATCCGGCATCCCTCGTGAATCCCTGTATCCTCTTCTTTCCAGCCACCCGATCTAAATCGCGCGTGTCTACTTTGTTTGAGGAAATTTTCTACTAAAGCGCCAGCCACCACCCCTCTTCTTTGCAGAGTACCTCCTATAGATTGAAACATCCCCGACTGAATCATGCCCCAATTCCTATCGCTGGGTGACAAACCAACGCTGGTTCTCCCGGCGGCGGCGAGGTCAGTGCTCGTGACGCGTCCCCACATAAGATCCGTTCATGCCTGCCGTAGCCGCAATCGAGATGTGCTTCTACAGGCGTTTCCGGATCGCCCTGTCCAAGTCCCTAGCGAGCTTCTGCACCCGTCCACCTCGTGATCTGTCCCTGCCGCCGGTGACCGCAACCTCCTCACCTTCTGATTTACATTCTTCCACTCGATCTGATGGTGCCGACCTGCTACAGATTCGCATGGCGTCGAATACAGCCCGGGGGCTCCTTGCAAAGCAACGACGTGCACATCTCTGAATTTTACCTGCTCCTGTTTGATGTATGCGTAGTAGTTGCACATTGACAACCTCCTGTGGATTGTGAGCTTGTACACTGCAATTGTTGTTTGTTGGGTGTACGTGTAGCTTCAGAATTTGTAATGTGAAGGTACATCGTGTTAGAAATAATGCATGGACGCATGTATTAGTTTGTATACTGTTTCCAACACATCATTGGTGAATATTTGTTTTCAGAAACAAGTGAGTGTAAGATGTTGTGTATTGAAATATCAGAAAAATGCGTGCAGTTCTTATTGCTATGTTCCTATTGGCAATTGAGTTGTTCCTCACATAATATATAATGTAGTATAACTCCGACGGTATGCATAGTATTTTGTTATCCTGTGAGGGGAGTGAATGTAGTGGTTTTCAGTCTCTTTTGCAGTTCAACTGCTAGCTTATCATGTGTTGTGATAGTTGGAATAGGCAGCCCCTTCTCTTGCTTTCGCTTTTCTCTTAGTTTTGAATGAAAAATCTGGGCCATATGCTTTATCTCTATAAAAGATATAACTCTTATACTACTAGCATGATGTGATTTTTGGAAGGTTTTGCACATGATACATGCTAGCAGCCCAAAGAATCCATGGATAAAATCCCCAATGTTGCTAGCCTGGTATGGTTTTTTAAAGCTTTTTCACCTGATACATGCTAGGAGCAGCTAGCAGAACAAACAAACCATGGAGAAGCTAGCTTACTGCTGCTCCTTGGAAACATGGTGCATTCCAAATTTTCTTTAATGTATACTCATAAAGAACAAGATTCCAAACCTTGATACAACAACTTAAACTCATAGCATCTAATCATCACTCTGAATTAATTAAGCACACATCAAATGTGATACAAATAAGAAAACTAGTTGGAGAAAACACAACTTTTCACCCGTTAAATAAATTGAAACATTCACTGAACTGAATATAATGGTATTAAATTATTAATAAGCCATGCTCTTTTTTTGAAACAGTTGCTTCTGTACAGTGTGTTCTTTGCCCTCACAGTAACTCGACAATTTGATCTGATCAAATGCCGCTTATAGGTGACACAAGACCATGGCTGTGGTGCTCGACCTGTGATTCTATCTTGTAGGTACCATTAGCACACAACTTCACACAGGAGCAATTGCTTTCTTTATGGATGTACTGAATCCTTCCATGTTCATCTGCATTTGTTAGCTATCTGTCGATCCCATTGCTGCATCGACAAGTAAATGATAAGCGTTTGAGACTAACAAGAGAAAGGACACAATGTTTGACATAAGAAGTACATAGAAATCTGTATTCAGCCGGCAACGCCAACGGAAAGGGCTGAAGCAGAATGATCTCAATGATCTGGTATATAATTTACTGTATAATGATGCTCCTGGTACTTGGCATACTCCATTCAACGAGCAGTGTGAGCAACAAGTCATAGAAAATAAGAGAGAGACAATTTGACGAAAGATATATTTTTCATCCATCAAAACATACACAAATTTGAGTTCTTGTTGATTTTTGCCTGAAGCTCCATGTGACGTACTTAAGGACAGTTCTTATTCTGTAGTGCTAGCCTCTTCGACGGCCATAACAGGGAAATTCAAACGGGTTTCCTGATGGATAGATGTGGAGGCCAATCCAGGGCACCCACGTAATTTATGGAGGAAGGAGGCCGAGCGAGATCCATCCACCACTGTAGATGCAGATTCACCGTCCCTAACTGCACAAGCCGCCATGGTGATTGGTTGCTGCGTATCATGCAAGGAGGATTTGTCCACCATGCTCATCGAGAGATGCATTCCATCGTAGTCATTATTCGCACAGATGCATGGGCCATGGCCGTCGTTGAGATGCGGGTCGCAGGTTTGATTTGAGATCGGGAGAGAAACGATCAGGAGCAAGGAATTGGGAGAGCTAGCTTCAGGGGGGTTTTCAGAAAATTCACATGCCTAATTTTCTACAGGCGGGCGTTTTTCTATAAAATATGGGCCAATGCACGCGAGGCTGGGGAATACAATCGGACGATAGACGATGACTGGCTACAAGGATGCACGAGGGATGCCGGATTCATAAGATACGACGCCGTCTAGACGAGAGGTAAGATGTAGGCTTCAGTGTGTAGGCTCCATGGCACCTGGCGCGTGTGCTGGAATTTTATCTATTTATGGGTCAGCCCAATAGCAGTTTCAGAAATTCCTAATAAATCCTAGAGGCCCACGTAGCCCATTCGTGCAAGGCAAGAGGTGGAACTAAAGTTTAGTCCCACATTGCTAGTTTAGAGGGAGTTCGACCTCTTTATAAGGGAGGTTCTTTCCCCACATGTATGAGGATGAGAACAAGAGGGACATCCACGCGCGCTCCTCCTCCGCCCGCCTCGCCACGCGTCGACGCGACGCGGGTTGCGGGAATGAGCCAAGCCGATGTCTAAATTTCTTGTTCTAGTGTTTGCCCTGGATATGTTAGCTTCTACTTCATATATGCAACTTGCTATACTGTCTGCTCTAGATATGTTTAGTTACAGTTCATATATGAAAATGCTATTTACCTTCTCTTTGTCAGATCGCATGACTTGTTTTATCACTGCTATATTAGTCATGCTTTATCTAGTATTTCTGTTAATAAAATCATTCGGTAAATTGCTCATATTTCTAACAATCCAAAAACCTTATTATAGGCAATTTACCCCGAGTGGTTTTGCTGCTTCCATGAGACCTCCCATGTTTGAGGGTATCCACTATAAGAGGTGGCGCGTGAGAGCAGTCTTATGGTTTCAAACCATGAGTTGCTATGACGCCACTCTTGGCAAACCTGAAGTAGAGTATGATGCTCAACAGGCACAAGCTTTTCAGAAAATGGATACTCTGTTTAAGACTGCTCTCTTGAGTGTTCTTGGTGAGACCATAGTTGATGCTTATGCGTCAATTGATAATGGAAAAGATATGTGGGACGCACTCGAGGCCAAGTTTGGGGTCTCGAATGCTGGCACTGAGCTATACATCATGGAGCAATTCTATGATTACAGGATGACTGAAGAGCGCTCCGTGGTTGAGCAAGCTCATGAGATACAGTCATTTGCTAAAGAACTTGAGCACTTCAATTGTATTCTACCGGACAAGTTTGTTGCCGGAGGTATCATCACTAAGCTTCCTCCTTCGTGGAGGAACTTTGCTACCTTACTGAAGCATAAGAGGCAGGAGTTTTCCGTTCCAGATCTCATTGGTACTCTTGATGTGGAAGAAAAGGCGAGAGCAAAGGACACACGTGCTCGAGGTATTGAGGGAGGATCTAGTGCCAATCAAGTACAGAAGAAAAACTTCCAGCCCCACAAGTTCAAGAACAAGGGCAAGTTTGATGGGAAGAACAAGGCTGTACAGCACACGAACTTCAAGAAGAAGAGTGACAAGAAGAAAGGTGTTTGTCATGTGTGTGGAGATCCTGATCATTGGGCTCCTAGTTGCCCTAATCGCTATGACAAGCGTCATCTTGGGAAAGGCGGCAAGACCGCTAATGTTATAATTGGAGACACTGACATGAAGGATGCTGGGTATGGTATATTTCCCACTATTCTTCAGTATGTCATTCTCCTGATTGGTTAATTGACACGGGTGCTAATGTGCATGTATGCGGTGATATTTCCATGTTTTCGTCTTTTCAGACCGCAGGGACTTCCACCGTGCTGATGGGCAACGGTTCAAGTACTTCTGTTCGTGGTGTTGGCACGTTCGATCTGAAGTTTAGTTCGGGGAAGATCGTGCGGATGAAGAACGTGCATTATGTCCCCTCCATCAATAAAAATCTTGTTAGCGGATCTCTTCTGTGTAGAGATGGCTACAAGCTTGTCTTTGAGTCGAATAAATTTGTAATATCCAAGTATGGAACCTTTGTTGGTAAATGCTATGAGTCAGGAGGCCTGTTTCGTTTATCCTTGTCAGACGTTTGCAATAAAGTTGTTAATCATGTTTGCAATAATAGTGAATCAAATGTGTGGCATTCATGTCTTTGTCATGTTAACTTTGGTTGCATGTCGCGATTAGCGAAGTTGAACTTAATCCCTAGTTTCACCACTGTCAAGGGATCTAAGTGTCAAGTGTGTGTGCAAGCTAAGCAACCTCGTAAGTCTCATACGACTGCGGAAACGAGAATTCTTGCACCACTAGAGCTCAGACATTCAGATCTTTGGGAAATGAATGGTGTGTTGACAAAAGGTGGAAAGAAATATTTTATGACGTTAATTGATGACTCCACTAGATACTGCCATGTGTATCTTCTGAAATCTAAGGATGAGGCTCTGAACTATTTCAAGATCTATAAAGCTGAAGCGGAAAACCAACTTGATCGAAAGATCAAGAGGCTTAGGTCCGATCGTGGTGGAGAGTATTTCTCAAATGAATTTCATTCCTTTTGTGCGGAACATGGTATAATCCATGAGAGGACGCCTCCCTATTCACCTCAGTCAAATGGGGTGGCCGAAAGAAAGAACCGTACTCTAACTGATTTGGTTAACGCCATGTTAGACACATCGGGTCTCTCCAAGGCATGGTGGGGGGAGGCGATATTGACAGCATGTCATGTACTAAACCGAGTTCCCACAAAGAACAAAGAGATAACACCATTCGAGGAATGGGAGAAGAAA
Organism: Thinopyrum elongatum; assembly: GCA_011799875.1. NCBI lineage: Eukaryota > Viridiplantae > Streptophyta > Magnoliopsida > Poales > Poaceae > Thinopyrum > Thinopyrum elongatum. The sequence goes on from CM022299.1 coordinate 7,801,238, forward strand.
AGGTTAAAGCTCTCTTATCTACGAACCTGGGGTTGTTTGGCGAAAGTCAATGTGCCAATTCCAAAGAAGCGCAAGCTTGGACCAAAGACTGTGGATTGTGTTTTCCTGGGATATGCTTTTCATAGCATTGGTTATAGATTCTTGGTTGTAAAATCTGAGTTACCTGACATGCATGTCGGTTCGATCATGGAGTCGACTGATGCGACTTTCTTTGAAGATATCTTTCCCATGAAGGATATGGCTACCGCATCTAATCAGGAGATGCCTAGTTCATCGAATCAGGAACTAGTTAAAATTACTGAACCTGCCATTTCGATGGAACACTTTGAAAATCCTGTGGAGGAGAACAATGAAGTTCCTACTAGGAGCAAGAGACAGAGGACTGCAAAGTCCTTTTGTGATGATTTTCTTGTGTATCTCATAGATGACACTCCCAGTTCTATTTCAGAGGCCTATGCATCTGAAGATGCTGACTACTGGAAGGAAGCAGTCCGTAGTGAGATGGATTCCATCTTGGCAAATGAAACTTGGGAGATAACTGAGCGTCCTTATGGGTGCAAACCTATAGGGTGCAAATGGGTATTCAAGAAAAAGCTTAGGCCTGATGGTACTATCAAAAAGTACAAGGCACGGCTCGTGGCCAAGGGTTATACCCAAAAGGAAGGTGAAGACTTCTTTGATACCTACTCACCTGTGGCTCGACTGACCACTATTTGAGTTCTACTTTCACTAGCTGCCTCACATGGTCTTCTCGTCCATCAAATGGATGTTAAGACTGCTTTTCTAAATGGAGAGTTGGATGAGGAAATTTACATGGAACAACCAGATGGGTTTGTACTAGATGGTCAGGAAGGAAAAGTGTGCAAGTTGCTGAAGTCTTTGTATGGACTTAAGCAAGCACCCAAGCAGTGGCATGAGAAGTTTGAAAGAACTTTAACAGCTGCAGGCTTTGTTGTAAACGAAGCTGATAAATGTGTGTACTATCGCCATGGTGGGGGGAGGGAGTTATTCTTTGCTTGTATGTTGATGACATACTGATTTTTGGAACAAATCTGAATGTTATTAAGGAGGTCAAGGATTTCCTATCTCGTTGTTTTGATATGAAGGATTTAGGAGTGGCTGATGTCATTCTGAATATCAAGTTGTTGAGAGACGATGATGGTGGGATTACATTGCTTCAAGCTCACTATGTGGAACAGATCTTGAGTCGCTTTGGTTATAGTGACTGCAAGCCCGCTCCAACACCATATGATGCTAGTGTGTTTCTTCGAAAGAATCGAAGAATTGCTAGAGATCAATTGAAATATTCTCAGATTATTGGCTCGCTTATGTACTTAGCCAGTACTACAAGACCTGACATCTCTTTTGCTGTTAGCAAACTGAGTCGGTTTGTCTCAAACCAGGAGATGTGCATTGGAAAGCTCTAGAGAGAGTTTTTCTTTATTTGAAAGGCACTGCGAATTATGGAATTCACTACACTGGGTACCCAAAGGTACTGGAAGGGTATAGTGACTCAAACTGGATCTCAGATGCTGATGAGATAAAGGCCACGAGCGGATATGTATTCACTCATGGAGGTGGCACTGTTTCTTGGAAGTCTTGCAAGCAGACCATCTTAACGAGGTCAACAATGGAAGCAGAACTCATAGCACTAGATACATCTACGGTCGAAGCAGATTGGCTTCGTCGGCTCTTGAATGACTTGCCGGTTGTTGAGAAACCCGTACTGGGTATCCTTATGAACTGTGACAATCAAACTGTGATCACAAAAGTGAGCAGCTCAAAGGATAACATGAAGTCATCAAGACACGTTCAGAGAAGGTTAAAGTCTGTCAGAAAATTGAAAAACTCCAGAGTTATTGCATTGGATTATATCCAAACGTCAAAGAATCTGGCAGATCCTTTTACTAAGGGTCTATCACGTAATGTGATAGATAATGCATTGAGGGAGATGGGTATGAGACCCACAATATGAGTTGTTCACAGTGGTAACCTAGTCTATGTGATCGAAGATCCCGTGAATTAGATGTGGAAGACAAGCTGTTGGTCAACTGAGAGGAGAGTATCCTTACTGTTAACAATACCACTCCATGAAGATGCAATACTCTCCTAAATCTGCATGGCAGGTTGATATATATCTTAATGTGTTCTAAGTGGCTCATTCAAGCAGAGATGTTGTCCTGCAGAACATCTTTTGAAGAACGCACCTATATGAGTCTGATTGTTAAACGTCGCAATCTATAAGAGTAGGGTTCTCTCTAGTAAACTCATGAAAGGTCTCGGAGTATGACGCATAAGCTCCACCCGCGGGGAAGACCCACGGTAGCCACGTATCGGTCAAGCCTTTGTGTGAAGCTAGATTAGCAGAAAACTTGCAGTTCAAGGCCCAGTCCACTGTTCAAGTTGCTTACTAGTGTAGCATAGAGTTCTAGGTGGAAGTTCAACTTAACAGTCTCCACTGCAGTACCGGTATATAAAACAGTGTTTTGGAACTCAAGGCAAACTCTATGTGCCTCTAGGATCTGGTGGGGGATTGCTGGAATTTTATCTATTTATGGGCCAGCCCAATTGCAGTTTCGGAAATTCCTAATAAATCCTAGAGGCCCACGCAGCCCATTCGTGCAAGGCAAGAGGTGGAACTAAAGTTTAGTCCCGCATTGCTAGTTTAGAGGGAGTTGGACCTCTTTATAAGGGAGGTTCTTTCCTGTGACGGCCCCGGCTTAATCGTGCAATAACCTTACACGTAAATGCACACGATTAAGACAAGGACTCACTTGAAGATATCACAACACAACTCTAAAACATAAATAAAGTCATACAAGCTTTATATTACAAGCAAGGGCCTCGAGGGCTCGAATACATAGCTCGATGGCATACAAGCGTCAGCGGAAGCATTAGATATCTGGGTACAGATATATTACAGAACAGAGAGAAGCCTTCACAGAGGCGTGGCAAAATAAAATACAACGATCGAAAGGCGTAGGCCTCCTTCCCTGGACCCTCCGATCCTACTCCTGGTTGTCAGTCGGCTCCTCGTAGTAGTAGTACTCTCCGGGCTGGTAGTAGTAGTGGTCGTCGACTGGGGCGGCCGGCTCAGGGGCTCCGTCGTCTGGTGGCATCAAACGGGATATGGGGGAAAAAGAAAGTAAAGCAAACGTGAGTACTCATCCGAAGTACTCAGCAAGGAAGGATCTACACTACATATGCATCATTGTCAAAAAGGAGGCTGTATATGTGGACTGGGCTGCAGAAATGCCAGAATAGAGGGAGAAAGCCTAGTCCTATCGAAGTCTAGCATCTTCAACATCTTCAGCAGTCTTGCAGTATTAGAAGAGTGCAGAATAACACAATGTAAAGTAGTAGAAGTATCATCAACCTCGACCTGAGATCCTTCTCGAGTCCCTACGAGAAAGCAATCCCAGAGTCGTACTATCCAGTTCTCATCTCATGTTCTAGTTGTACCGATCGGGATACAACTTCGAGTGTCCGTTACCGTAGGACAGGCTATCGATAGAAGTTTCTTCCCTGCAGGGGTGCACCAAGTTACCCACCACGCTCGCTTAACTCTGGCCGGACACACTTTTCTTGGTCATGCCCGTCCTCGGCCAAACGATACGCCGCAACCCGACCGAATACTTAACAGAGAGGTCAGCACGCCGAACTAAACCTATGCCCCCAGGGGTCTTGGGCCGTCGCCCCGGGAACTCCTGCACGTTGCGAAGGCGGCCGGAAGCAGACCTAGCAACCCCTTAATACAAGCGCGGTTGCGTAACCAGTCCAATCCAGCGCGCGCCACTCAGTCGCTGACGTCTATTAAGCTCCGGCTGAAGTATACGACGCAGAACACCCATACTATGCCCATGTGATGGTTAGTGCTATCAGGCCAGAGGCCCCTCGGATCAAATATCCAAACCATTAAGTGGACTAGGAGCGCGCGGTAACGAGCAGAGACTCACGATCGATGTGACCCCGTCGCCCAGTCTCGAGGACTTGCGGCAAGGGCTAAGAATGCCCGGCCACGCCTCGTTTATCTCGAGGGCACCATCCGGGTCAACCCGTCTCCACATCACTTCGCATTATGCTCGCGCGGGTACCCCTCAGGGCCGACCCGTCTTTAGTAACATGGTACAGTGTAAGTCATAGTAACAATGGTAACCGTGTGTCTAACACCTAGGGGAACCCTGAGGAATCACCATCGATGGAATCCCACCTGATGTTATAGTCAAGGTGAGCGAAGGAGGAATCACCCTCGAGGTCCACTCTTGAAGTGTTGCACGACGACGCTGTTATCGGGGGTGGTGTAGGAGGAATCACCCTCGCTTACCACGATCGATTAACTAACCTACAAGGTTATCATCAGAAGTGCTGACGAGGTATCACCCTCGGCACTCGATAGTAACCCAGTAGTGTCGGCAACTAAGGGGGAAGTGATGTGCGGTGCCGGGGCCTGGTCTTCAATCCCGTTGATCATGTCTTCTGACATCCAGCGGGGCAGTCGGGATCAAGTGGGGTCTCTGATAGGTCTCTACCCAGCCTATACTAAGCAGTCTAGGATAACCAGGTAGGTAACAAAGCATGTTACAACAAACAGGCTATGCAGCAGATATAGGATAGCAGTAACAGTAGCAGTTCTAATGGAAGCATAAGAGAGAAGAGAATAGGCGATATAGGCATGTTCAAAATGGGGGTGCTTGCCTGTTTTCTCTGCGGCAAAGGCAAGGTCGTCGGTGGTGTCATCGGGGACGTAGTCGTACTCTGGAGCTGCGTCTGCCTCGGGAGCTACGTCAACGTCGGGGTCTACCGAGAGAGAAGAGGGGGAAGAAACAGGTAAACATAATGCAAGCAGATGCAACACAGTACGTGCTATGCTATGATGCGGTGCAGGGTTGCCTAGAAATGCATCTAAATCTCTTTAGTTATTTTTAGGATTAACTTGGGATTATTAACCGGTATGTGTGCACTATTCATCTACCGGAATCGGGCTCGGAGTTACGAGTTCTCCTACGTAGGGGGTTCCGGCAAGGAAACAGACGGCACGATCAGACTCGTCTCGTCGTTCTGAGCAACTTTCATGTTTTAACTTTTTCGATCTGAGCTACAGTTTAAAAGATATGAATTTTTAAAGATTAATGAATTTTCTGGAATTATTTTTATTTTAACAGAAATGAATTATGATGTCAGCATGATGTCACTGTGATGTCAGCAGTCAACAGCGGCTGACCAGAGTCAAACCTGACATATGGGTCCAGTGGGACCCACATGTCAGCCTCTGTTAGACTAACAGTGGATTTAAACTAACTATCAGGGTTATTCAGAGGGTGCGCCGCAAGCGTCAATGACTAATTAGTATTTAGGTTAATCTTAATTGGCAAATTAGTTTAAATAGCGGTGGGGCCCGCTGGTCAGTCACAGTAACTGCCACGTCAGCGGCGCTGACCATGGTTAACGGGTCAACCGTGGCGCGGGGCCCATTGGTTAGCGACTCAGGCGGCCCCACTGGTCAGGCCACGCCGGCGCCGGCGACAGAAAATGCTCGGGCGAGCCTCCCGCGGCGGCAACTCGCCGGAGGGGCTCGGGATTCGGCTACGGCGAGCCAAATCGGGCGCGGTTCCTTGCGTTCGAAAGCTAGCGCTCGCGCGCATCGCGTGGTGCTAGTGGTTCGACTCGGGGATGGCCGGAAGACTACCGGCGACGAGTGGTGGCGGCGGTGGCTCTCGGGCGTGCTCGCGCTCGTTGTTGCAGGGTACGGCAAGGGCAAGAGATGGTGGCGTTGGACTGCTGGGAGCGTGCTGAGCATGATGCTGTGCTCGGCTGAGCTTGGCGGCGAGTGCGGCCATGGTGACAAGTACGGTGGCGGAGGCGAGCTACGGCAACGGCGGCAGCTACCGCTAGGAGCGCGGCAAGGCAAAGAAGAAGAGGGGAGAGGAAGTGGAGCTCACGTAGAGGCACATGGAGGCCGGCGCAAAGTTTAGTAGCTGCAGACGGGCTCGGGGTCAACGGGGATCGCCGGTGCCCGTGAAGACGAAGTCGAGGTCGATCTTGTCCGTGCGGGCCTCCTCGAGCTCAACTGCGAGGTGCAGACGAAGGAGTTGAACGGGGCGGAGCAGATGGGCACGTCGGCGAGGCAACACGGTGGCGATGGCTGCGGGATCGAGCAGCGGTCGTCGGCGGTGTCTCGGGTGGAATGGGGAATGAGAGAGGGGAAGCGAATGGGGCGAGTGGAGGTGACTAGGGTTCCGGGGGGGGGGGGGGAGGACGGAGGGGGCTCGGGGCGACCTTATCCTCGTCGGGGGCGCCGTGGATGAACGACAGCGCGGCGCGGCGTCGGCGTGTCAGTGCGTGCGAGCCACAGCAGCGGGAGGAAGAGGATGAGTGCGGTGAGGTGGGTTGGGCCGGTTCTATTGGACTGGGCCTGTAATATTGCAACAGGCCAGCCAGTGCACAGTGGCAGTTTCTATCTTTTTCTTTTCTGGAAAAGATATAGCTCTTGTTGTATTTATTTGAGCTATCAAACGAGTTTTGTTAAGAGTGGAACTTGGCACATATTTACATTGGGACATGCTGAGATGGCACAAGAAGTTTGGAGCCATTTGAAAAAGGTTAGGCATTTTTAGAGATCAGAAAGGCTAAAATAAATGATGCTGGTTCACTAAAACAAAATCCAGGGGCACTTTGTAATTTTGGTGGGGTTGATTCCAATTTTATAATTGTCTTAGGAATATTTGCAACATGATGAACATTTTAGTTTTGATGTTTGTTGAAATAATTATTGGACTTGTATTTTGAATTTTGAGTTTGGGTTTGATTTTGGACAAGTGGCATTTTGACTTAGTGGAATATGATGGCATGGCATATTAATTAGGTTGATGACAGGGTTAACATCTGGGGATGTTACATTTCCCCACATGTATGAGGATGAGAACAAGAGGGACATCCACGCGCGCTCCTCGTCGGCCGCCCGCCTCGTCACGACGCGCTGCGGGTTGCGGGAATGAGCCGAGCCGATGTCTAAATTTTTCCCACGCACGATGGGTATACGAAAGGTCGCGCGGCAGCTGAAACGTTTTTCTGTAGTGGACACTGAATCCGAACGGCTTGCCTCTTCGGCTGAAGTCTGTTCGTTTCGTCTCCCTCGTTCCCTTCAGCTCCCGGCGCAGCCTCTCGCCTCCTTCTCTTGCGCCTATAAAAAGGACATCGCTCCTCTCAGAGAGACGCACCAGAACTACTTCTTCCTCTCGCCACCGGTTCCTAGCGCTGCGCTGCTACTGGCTTCCTCATCCCGGCTTGCGACGTGCACCGCGAGTCGGGACAGTAGGCCTCCGAAACCGCACCTCTTTGAGTCCCGTACAGGAGAAGGGTGATAAGGTTTTTGGGGAGCGCTCTGCGCGACTACTGACTCCTTCGTCACGGACGCCCCAGACTCCGACGACTACTTCCCCGACGACGACTTCTTCCCCAACGTCGACAACCTCCTCGACGACATGGCTGGCGAGGATGTCGACCCCAAATCCATTGCTTCTGCTGCTGCTGTCTCGTACGTGTTCTTGCTCTTTCTGTTAGAGTCCCTGCCACAGTTCCTTGTTCTAGTGTTTGCCCTAGACATGTTAGCTTCTACTTCATATATGCAACTTGCTATACTGTCTCCTCTAGATATGTTTAGTTACAGTTCATATATGAAAATGCTATTTACCTTCTCTTTGTCAGATCGCATCACTTGTTTTATCACTGCTATATTAGTCATGCTTTATCTAGTATTTCTGTTAATAAAATCATTCGGTAAATTGCTCATATTTCCGACAGTGTGTAGCCAGAGGTGCTAGTGTGTGTGTGCAGTTTATGTGTGCGAGCTGTAGAGTGCCAAACCATAAAGGTTGCCAAGATACAGGCCGGTTCGCGGTTGTGGCGTTCGTTGCGATTGCTCCGAGTTCATGCTCGAGTTGAGTTTCTTTGTGCATATGGTTTCCGGGTTTGCGCCAACAGTCACCGCATCAGAATACCCTGCGGGCTGCTGCAAGCTTTCGTTGTTAATTACTTAACCATGTACTATATGAAGTGTGAATCAAGCGATGTGATGCCCGCTAGCTCGATCTGAATTCAACATGGGATCGACATGTTTAATTTGTCATAGTGTGTTTGCCTATGTCTCCGATTTCGCTTTTGCATGAACTCAGAAAGCATGCTGTGATACCCTCGAATAATCATAAGTCAAGCGGAAGGGCGTAGTTTCAGATAATTTACCCGATCTATTCCCGATCCTCGTCTGGCGCTCCCACGGGCGGTAGGGGAGGAAACCGTAGCTGCCGCCGGACCGCAACCCTCCTCCCCCTTCCCTCCCCCCGCCGTTGCTAGGGCGCGTCGGAGGGTGAAGCCCGCCCATCGTGGGCGGCGGCGGGGCGCTCTCTCCTTCTTGCGAGGCGGGATCGCCGTGGGGTGATCTACCCTGGCCGGAACGCGGGCATGGTGCGAGGCGCGGCGACACTGGGCTGTCACGGTGGCGGGCGTGGAGGGCTGCACGAGGTGAGCTGCGTGCTGGTGATGGCTGCGGTGGCCAGCAGCCGACCTGCCAGATCTGGACAGCGCGGGAGGAGGTGGCACCTGGGCTGGGCTGAGTCGGGCGGGATCCCCTTGGGGCTGGCATCTGTGTTGCGCGCGGGATCCCCTTGGGGCTGGCATCTGTGTTGCGCGCGGGATCCCCTTGGGGCTGGCATCCGTGTTGCGCCCGGTCTTGCTAGGTGCTCACCGGCTTGGTCGTGTTGCCTGCGCTCGACCTTCTAGATCGGCGCCGAGGCAGGTCAGGGAGGCATCCCTAGGGTGCTTGTGATGTGCCGTTGGTAGCTGTGTATGGCCTGGCATCGTGCACAGCTACTGACGGCGGTGGAGTCCGATGGCCCTTATCGGCATGGAGGCGGGGCTTGGCGGTGATGGTCATCTCCTCCGTCGGAGGTGGTCGGCCTAAGGCTGGGTGGTCGGATCTCCAGAGCCATCATTTAGTCCCAGCTACGAGTCGGGGAGACATAGTTGCCGGTGAAAACCGAGCCGATGGCAGGCGATGGCGATGTTCTGCGCCGTTACCTTGATGAAGACATCGTCGTGCAACTACTGTCGACACACTCATGTTGTTCCGGGGGAAACCCTAGTATCTGATCTTCCAGATCGAACGATGGCAGCACTGCGGTGTCATTTCTCACTTGGGAGCATCGTTTGTGGAGCAGCGCTGGAAGACAGAGGCAAGAGGTGGAGCGGCTTTGTCTTGCATGGAGCTTCAGTGGAGATGTCAAGTCATACCTGGCCAACAGGTGCTACGCCGTGTCATGCCTATTCGGCAGGTGCTACGCACGATAGATATTCCAGAGGCTTCAAGCTGTGTCGGCTGGTGGAACTCGGCAGCATGGTGCTGCGGTGTATCAGCGGCGACCGCGACATGCTCAGTAGTTTGCGCGTAGGGAGGTGGTGTCGTTGGGCACCATGGCGGCGTCGACGGATGGCCAGACTGGCAAGGAGGATGCAGATCTCTATCCTGAAGATGGATTAGCGGTTCGATGATGATGGCGGCTTATAAAACGTGTGCATGTGGTGTACGCTTTAGATTTGCTACACCGGCTGTAGGTTCCGATATGGACCGGCAACGACACCGGTTTTCGATATGAGAGCACTCCACATTATCAAATTTGTAGGTGTGAGTGGTGGCTTCAGGTGGCTTGATGTATGTTCTTGTTAGACCTTTGTTGAATAATTAATAAACGTGGCCGTATGCATCGATTATGCAGATGCTGGGGGCCTTAACCTCCTTTTCCAAAAAAACCTATAAGTCAAGCGGCTGTTGTGTACTCCCTCCGTTCCAGAATATAAGGTGTATTGGTTTCCGTGCAAATCAACCATTTGAATGTTTGATCAAGATTATAGAATAAGATAACAAAATCTGCAATACCTAATAGATAAAATATGAAACTACTTTTCATGATGTATCAAATGATATAAATTTCGTATTGTGAATGTTGATATATTTTTCTAAAAACTCGGTCAAACTTGCACTAGTTTGACTTTTCAAAAAACAAATACACCCAATATAGGAACGGAGGGAGTACTTGTGAATGATTTTTTTTTCCTTAACGCGACCACCAGTTGACATATGGTAATTAGGGAGTACTAGTCATCAACCCGTGCAGTTGCACAGGCTAGCAACTTTTGAGGGTGACTTTAGGGAAACCGCTCAACAACATTTATTTTGTGCAAAAATTTATACTGAAAAAATAACAATTGTGTTGAGCAGTTTCATGATTATATGAGATTATTTCATGTATCCCCACCTATGGCATAACATTCCTCAGACTAATCTTATTTAAAAGATTCAGGTGCAAATAGTAGTTTAATTAAGTAGATGTAAGGGTATACATATGTAGCTCTTATTACATAATGGATCCTAATATTTAATATTTTCTGAACTGTTTGACATATGATATAAAAAAATCCATGTCTAATATATTTTTAATATTTCCTGGTAAGGGAGGAAGTTTTTATTGAGACTGCACTTGCGAAAACAAAGATCGCTATTTAAAGTACTTAAGCTCTATATGTTTCTATTTACACAACCTTTATTTTTCTACATTGATGACTTAGATATACCATGTAGATTATCATAGATTTGTCCCCCATATCAAATAAACAACGTTAAAACATCCAATCATCTCAACAAACTATGCACTTCAATAAGTGGAAGCTTAAATAAATGAAAATAGAGTACAACATTATTTATTCCGTATAGAATTGGTAAAAAACAACTCCTTGCTAGGTTATCAGGTGAAAAACAAACATAAAGGATGTAACAAAGTACATTCTAATGATAACTATAATCATATTAAAGTCCATTTGCAAGGCATACTTTTAAATTGTGAGAAAGGTAGTCAAAGCGAAGATGGAACTAAATTGAAGGAAAGAATATTAGAACATCAGAAAACATTTCTTTATACCGTACATGTGTTGGCATAGTGCCATTTTTCTTGTAATTGGTAGATCTATTTTCCATGCCGTCATTACCTGTCACGGGTACGAAACATTATTCCTTGTTAAATAATAAGTAGCCTTGAGGGTGAGTTATCCACGAAGACGATTTCTCAAATACCAGCTGCAATGTGAACAGCTATGTCTGTCATGTAAATTAGAGCGGAGCACATTTAGACATTAAGAAAACATACAAATTCTATGTACCATAATTTATTAGCTTACCGTCATCTAATAAACCATATGAAGAAGAGTTTGTTACTTCAAATGGAATAAATTAGAATATAAACAACGTATGCTTCCACACTGTCAAAAAACAATGTATGTATTCTGATGCTTACAAAAATTAGACATGTTGCACCTGCTGTAATCCTTAAGGTGGCAATGCCCCGGCCGACACCTTCCTTCAAGAACCCACCAATTCACGAAACTATTGTAGAGAACTAAGAACTTGTTACACTTTTTTCTGGACAGAAAAAAAGACAGAAATATTAATATGAGAAGCGGGGAGGAGGGACTATCAGAAATCTATGGGAGCTACCACTGAAACAAAGCATCTGTGTACGTACTCATACGGACCTCCTAGGTTGTCAAACCTGAGCGATCATGCTCATGCAATATGCATCCATGGCATGTATACATGTACGTGTTGGATGTTGCCGTGCAAGTTGATGTATGCCACCCCGCAAAAAAAAAAAAGTTGATGTATGCCGATCTGAACCTTGCTCCTTGTACATGCAGGGCTATGGTGTTGTGGGCTTCCGCGAATCCGTCTGACGATATGACGCCAACAGTATATGATGGAAATTGTGAACCCGCTTGGTTTTCTATCTTCATGGTATGAAAACATAGATTGAAACAGATGGCACACAGATTGAATCGCGTAGTAGTGGTGGAATCTACTTTTAAGAAGCAACGATTACGGGGATATGGGGAGGTGAGGCAATTGGTGGCAACAGATTCAATCTGGTAGTGATGGCTGCGTTGACATGAGGAAGAAGGGATGTGTACGTCATAGGAGGAGGAGGATGCGTAGGTGATGGCAATATCTGAGGCCATACGCGGGCGCATGCGTGATGGAAAAATCAAATTGGAACATATCATTGTGATCCAATGCTCTATATTTATCCTAGTATTAATCGGACGGATGTAGTTATTAAAACTCCTAGTGCCACAACTATTTTTCCAAGCGATGATGAGATCTCTTGTTTTACCGCACGAGATTATTCTGATTTTTCTTTTCAAGGGATGATATCTCTTTCTGTTACGTACGTGAATATGAGATTTCTCTTTTCATTTATCAGGGACGTGAGATCTCTTTATTTTCTCGTATGTGATTCTGAGATTTTTTTTTTCATTCATGAGGAACGTGAGATATCCTTTTTTCTTAGATCTCCGTTGTATTTTCCTGCAAAAAAAAAGATCTCCTTTGTATTGTGTCGTGGTTTAGAGAAGATTTTTTTCCTTTTTCTAGGGATGATTTTATTTTACTGTACGTGATTCAGTAGCCCTGATATGGGAACAACGTGGCAGGAAAGATCCCTTTCTTTAATGTGCAGGATCCAATTATCTTTTTTATATGCGCAAAAAAGAAAATTATCTTTTTTACATGGATGCAAGATGGGAACACCATGACGTGCCAATTTGTGTTAAGATCGTGAATTGTGGTACAATTAATGTAACATAAATTGGATGGTTGAGATAGCCTGTTAACTAAATTAGATGATTAAGATAATTCTAATGATGTGGATTAACATGGAATCTCGTATGGTGTATCCAATTAGTAAATATAAATATAAGATTACATCAGGCTTTTTGCAGTCATTTGAGCGTGCAAATAGGTTTGCCTAGATTTTTCCCGCAAAAATACGGTTTTACACGAGATCGATCTGAGCTAAGAGCCGTCATCTTGGTTTGCTCACCAAGATGGTCCGTAGCTGCGCGTACTGGCCTTTGTGCTCTCCTCACGTGGTTGAATCTTTACTGAGCCCCATGGGCCTCTCTCTTTAAGAGGTCACGCATGGTGTATTACACTATCAATGGGCAGCGATTATCGTTGTGTGTCATTGATAAATATAAGGTAAATATAAACGCACTATGAACACATCACTTGCATAAGTTTTTTCCCCTCTGTGGCTCATTCATAGAATATGTTCTTCTTAGGTTCCTTTGCTTGTTGGCAGCAATTAGCCTTTGCGCCAAGGGCGCAATGGGTCATCTAGTATATATAGGGGGGCCCAAGGGGCAACCGAGAAGGAACCTATCCACCATTCAACCGAACTAGGTAGGAGGTCCTCCACTAGTCAGAAAGAAAAAAAAAAAAAAAAACAAAAAAAAACAAAAAAAAATAAACACCCATCGACTATGTGAGCGTCCTCCATTTACCCCCCCCGATCCTTAGGTGGCACTCCCTTTTGGGCCCGTTGTGGCCAATGTGGTGCAGCTCCTTCGGCCTAGCCTAGGGGGTTTTCACCCAAATATTATTCTTCAAATTCGTAGAACTTTCTGGGAAATTTTCGGAAATCTTCTGACACTTTTCATTAACAGATCAAAACTTTTCCGTATACATATTATACCATCCTGGAATTCTTGAAACGCTTCGGAGACCATCCGGAACTATCTTAAACACTTTCAGTGCTCATTCTACAATTCTCTAGTCCTCATAAATATTACTAGTCATTAAGATTGTGATCCTGCAGGTTCAGAAATAAGTGGACCTGGATCACTTTTCGGTCAATAGTTAATAGCGGTATCTTGATACGCTTGTTAACTCCCACATATTTATAAAGTTATCAAGCAATCCTTTTATTCCCGAATATCATTTGCTTTCCTTGGTGATACATTACAAAATCCGAGGCGAGATACTATCGGTATTCTTGTGATCAACACATTGATCACTATACTGGTTATCCTCCTTACCAGTTTTGTTCTCTTTCATCGTATCAATATTCCGCTATCCCTGTGATCTAAATCATACGTGTCTGGCCAGACGATGATTATACAGTAATCCCGAGTGGGCCCAGAGACCATTGTCGAAGGAGCAAATCCCTGTCTTGAACTATCGATACCGAGACATACATTTTTGTTATACCCATAAGTTATTTTTAGTACAACTCAATTATGATGTGATGTTTGGTAACCCCAAAGTAACCATCCGGTAAGTTGGCATACGATATTCTCATGATCTAAGGAACTAAGTAAACGTTAGCAATTTATATGAATATACTGACAACTTAGTAACGATGTGATCTCGCAGTAATTCATAAGTTGGGTCTATCCAACACCATTGCTCACATAACAATGTATTCTCATTATCGATAGCATCCAAGTTACTTCAAAAATGCGCATGATCAGGAAAACAAGATCATCATCAATACATGAGCTAGTCTTAGAGGCATGACTTGGGATCATATTGGTGTTTATGTTTCTACATATGCAAATTGAGCTTTCCGATGAATCTTATATTCAAGAATCAATGCAATTATAGCACAAAAATATAAACTTTATTATGAACATGAAAATATAATAATACATTTCTTATTGCCTCTATGGCATGTTTTCATTACAAAGAACACTATCCGACATGAAGGTATACGACATTCTCATGGTCCAAGGAAGTGAGCATATGTTAACACTTTCATAATTATAATTATACACTGTGACGATGTGTTCTCATAGTATGTCATTCGGTTGGGTCTGTTCAACACCATTGTTCTGTTAACATATTCTCTATTGATGTCGGCATCCTTGTTACTTTAACAATGCCCTATAATTAGGAAAACAGGATCATCATGCAACACATGAGCTAGTCTTTGAGGCGAGACTAGGAACCTACTTTGTGTTTATGTTCCCACACATACATATGAGTTTTATTCAGAATCTCAAATTCAAGAACCATAGCAATTCTAGCACAGAAATATAAACGTTAATTATAAACATGTAAATAAACAATAACATCTATTATTATCACTACGGCATATTTCCAACATGTAACATAACCTTTATAGTATCCTCTACAACAAGCACCCAATAACCTCTGCAGTAACCTCTATAGTATCCTCTACAGCAAGTTCCATGCCATGGTGCACTCAAAAGGGAGTGATGCCTGTTATCATTCTCCCCACATGTTGCATATCTACTCGTCGATCCTATGAAGCGAAGCATCCCCTGATGGCAGGGAAGTTTTTGCTAGTCTCGAAAGAAACATGTGAATTTTTGGCGGGACATGGACTTGCCAAAAAAAAATTCATTGCTTCTCCTCCCTCTGGCCATTCGATGTTATTGTTCTTCCCTCAAGCCAAGCCTCTCTCTTTATCTTCATTCTGACAAGCAAAAGGTAAGCAGAACAAAAACTAAACACCCCCATGTGCTTCCTCCTGCCAAGCCCAAAAATCTTCTTGAATACGTGTGTTGAGAGGTATCTTCACAACCACCTCAACATCCATTGGAGCAAGGAATCATTGTCGTTTCTGTCTATTCCAAGCATTTACTAATGAGGCAATGAATTCACCTACCCTCGGTCCACAAATAAGTGTACATCTACCTTTTGTCCCAAGTCAAAGTATTAAAATTTTGACCAGCTGTATAGAAAAGTGTAGTCACATATATGACATCAAATTGGTAAATTATGATAGTACATTTCAAAACGGATCTACTGATACTAATTTAGTGTCATAAATGCTACTACTTTTCCCTAGAAATTTTGTCGAAGTTTTAAAACTTTGACTTAGAATAAAAACTAGATGTAGACTTGTTCATGGACAGAACAAGTATGCTGAACACATCTTACAAAATCTGGCATAAGCACGAGATCTCTTTATACAGTACACACGGTTTCTTAACTTCAGTTGGTGACAATCCATTAGGTCCGGAAAGCAAAGCCATGTAACTATTTTAGATGTGTGTGGAATACTTTTTTACTTTTGATGTCATGGAATCCATTTTTTTTAACAGTGTGCAAAGTTCTACCGGAATATCATGGAGTACCATTGAGCTTTCCACTAATAAAACCAAAAAAAAAGAGGTCGGCATTTTCAATCAAGCAAAGGGGACTCGGACCAACATGCATGATTTTTACCAGAAAACATTCGAGTCATCAGTAGAAGGAATCATTTCCCACGTTGAAGATGCCATGCGTGCAGAGAGCCAGAGACACGGAATCCATGCACCGCACCTGGGCCGTGACATATGCACATAGCACTACATACAGGGTTGACCGAGGGACGACTTGGACCATTGCATGCATTGTTAGACTATAAATGAAGCAGAGCTTACTAGAAGCTCCAGAGTGACCGATCATGAAGCGTTCTTCTTCTTCTTCTTCTTCCAGGTCACTCGCACGCGCTGTGGCAGTGCTGCTTCTCATCTGCTCTTCCTTGGCGTCTCGTAAGTCGCTACTCTTCGCTCAATTGTTTTTCTACGCTTTTTTATCCTCGTAAAGAAAGCAGTAATAACTCTAGGCCCGGCTGGCCGGCTTACGTCCATGTAGCTGGGCCAGGAGGGACCGGCGGGTCCCAGATGGCACAAAGGCCTCCATCGCCGGATCCCGGCCGGTTCCATGGTCCTTTTGTGAAGTGCCCACACTGCCACTCCGGCACCACTCCGCGGTCGTCGTCGGCACCGCAAGGCCCTGCACGCCGCCCCGGAAATCGACAGTGAGACGCTTGCGCGTCAGGCAACACCCAAGGAATTGATTGAATAAAGGAGCAGCGTTCTGTGGGACTGCAACGACCATTGCATGCCCTCCGGGAACAGCATGTTGAACGAGCTTATTCGCAGGGTCAGCCGGATCGTGTAGATCATAAGAGAGGCAGCATGTTAATACCGAGATATGTATTGTGTCAATGCTTACTACTCCCTCCATTTTTATATACAAGGCCACACATATTACATGTATCAAGGCAAAATTTAATGTGTTGCTTTATAAACCAGTTTTTCTTTTTATTTACTGGGATCATGAATACCCCGCATGCATGCAAAGAAATGATAGAAAGATGAGTGGAATGTCATTATGACTGCATGCATGCAAGTATTAAAGATGTTGCTAGTACGAGGAAATGTCATTAACTTTTGTCCATGCTATTATATTATCTGTTTTGGATGTTTTATATGCATTAATATGTTTTTTTATATCATTTTTTGGGACTAACCTATTAACTTAGTGCCCAGTGCTAGTTGCTATTTTTTTCTTATTTTTGTCCTTTACAGAAAATAAATACCAAACGGAGTCCAAACAGAACAAAATATTTTGACAATTTTTCTTGGACAACAAGACACCTAGGAAGCTTCGGGAGGAGGCCAGAAGACCCACGAGGAGGCCACAAGCCCTAGGGGCGCACCCCTAGGCTTGTGGGACCCTCGTGACTCTCCTAACCCTAACTCCAGCACTATAAATTCCCAAATATTCCCCTCACGTCAGAGGGCACATCAAAAATATGTTTCCGCCGCCGCAAGCTTCTGTTCTCGTGAGATCCCATCTTGGGGACTTTTCCGGCACTCCGCAGGAGGGTGATTCGATCACGGAGGGCCTCTACACCAACCTTGCTAACCTTCCGATGATGCGTGAGTAGTTTACCACGGACCTAAGGGTCCATAGCTAGTAGCTAGATGACTTCTTCTCTCTCTTTGATCTTCAATACAATGTTCTCCTCGATGTTATTGGAGATCTATTTGATGTAATCTTCTTTTGCGGTGCGTTTGTTGAGATCCGATGAATTGTGGATTTATGATCAGATTATCTATGAATATTATCTGAGTCTTTTCTGAACTCTTTTATGCATGATTAAGATAGCTTTGTATTTCTCTCTGCTCTATCGATTTGGTTTGGCCTACTAGATTGGTTTTTCTTGCAATGGGAGAGGTTCTTTGTGATGGGTTCAATCTTGCGATGTCCTCATCCAGTGACAGTAGGGGTAGCGAGGCAGATATTGTATTGTTGCCATTAAGGATAAAAAGATGAGATTTATATCATATTGCTTGAGTTTATCCCTCTACATCATGTCATCTTACTTAAGGCGTTACTCCGTTCTTATGAACTTAATACTCTAGATGCATGCTGGATAGCGGTCGATGTGTGGAGTATTAGTAGTAGATGCAGGTGGGAGTCGGTCTACTTGTCACGGACATGATGCCTATATTCATGATCATTGCCTTAGATATCGTCATAACTTTGCGCTTTTCTATCAATTGCCCAACAATAATTTGTTTACCCACCATATGTTTTCTTTAAGAGAGAAGCCTCTAGTTAAACCTATGCCCCCCGGGTCTATTTTCCATCATATATTTTCAGATCTATAAAACCAAAAACCCAAAAATACCTTGCTGCAATTTATTTATATTTACTTTATTTTGCCTTTTACTTATCTTTTATATCTATCTCTATTAGATCTCACTCTTGCAATTGACCGTGAAGGGATTGACAACCCCTTTTTTGCGTTGAGTGCAAGTGTTTGTTCGTTTGTACAGGTGCATATATTGGGGACTTGCTTGTCCTCCTACTGGATTGATAACTTGGTTCTTAACTGAGGGAAATAATTATCTCTACTTTGCTACATCACCCTTTCCTCTTCAAGGAAAAAATCAACGCAAGCTTAAGAAGTAGCAGGAAGAATTTCTGGGGCCGTTGCCGTGGAGGTTCTACATCAATCCTACCAAGTACCTATCATAAACTCTCATCTCTTGCATTACATTATTTGCCGTTTGCCTCTTGTTTTCCTCTCCCCCACTTCTAAAACGTTTTCAGAAAAACACAAAAATATTTGCCTTTCTATTCGCCTTCTTTTCGTTCATCTTTTAGTTTGCTTTTTGTTTGCTTTGCCATCATGGCCGATTCCGAGAATCCTATTATTGAAAATAGTAGTGAAAATCTTGAGGAAAAATTTGAATCTTGTGTTATTAATCATGATCCTCTTGATGCTGAAACACTTACACCTATTAAAACAAAGATCTATCATGTGGGTGATGGGAACATTATCGAAAAAATGTTATTCAAGAATTCTTTGATTGCACGAGAGTTATGCCTTTAGATAAGGGATCCATTCTTCACAATACAAATTGTTATGCGGACGCTTTTGCCATGCTTGTGGTTAAGTTAGAAAGAGAATTCCTTCAAGTTCATCCAGCTTTACAAAAGATGTTTTACGAACTTCCCAACTTGCGTGATCCTAAGGCTAAGAAAATTTCTACTATTACCCTCATGCGTTAGTTTGATTATGTAATTACAGAAGCTAGAGAGATCTTTTCGCATTATAATAAAAAAATTGTGCATCCTCTCATAGAAGAAATTCTCCATGATAAAGAAACTATACGTGGTTTGGAATCTAGGGACTATCATGCTTTTAGTTCTAATCTTAAGAAAAGAGTTCCCTATCCGGAAGTCATCCAAACCCTATATCTTGGTGCTTATGATAAATTTGATAGGGTCACTAAGGGAATTGACAAGGGAATTGATAAGGAGTGGCTAGAAGAGATGACTAGAGAACCCGTTAGAGATAAGATACATGTTTCTTATGAGGACATTTTTGGTGATGATCCTAAGTATGAAATTATGAATGTCAAAATTACCAATCAATGTCCTTTCCATAAATTAAGCTCCACCGTTAGAAAGGAAGAACTTGAGAAGAGAGATCTACTAAGAAAGATTTTGGAAAATTTGATAAAAATGGAATTAAATACCAAAGATGACAATACCTAGATCTATACATTATGCCTAGCTAGGGGCGTAAAACAATAGCGCTTGTTAGGAGGCAACCCAATTTTTTTGTGTTTTTTTTTTGTTTTTGCTTCTGTTTTTCAAGAAAAACACATTATTACTTCTGTTGTAATTGTGTTTTAGTGTTTTAATTAGTGTTTGTGCCAAGTAAGACCTTTGGGATGGTCATGGTGATAGTTGATTTGATTTTGCTGAAAAACAGAAACCTTTGCACCCAGTAACAGAATTGTTCTGAGCTGCTGGAGCGACTAAAAATTCTGAATTTTTTCCACTTTATTGATATGCAAATTTCCTAGATTGTCCAAATTTTGTAGAATTTTTGGATTTACAGAAGTATATGAAATTTCCCGATTACTACAGACTGATTTGTTTTTGACAGATTCTGTTTTCTTTGTGTTGTTTGCTTATTTTCATGAATCTATGGGTAGTATCGGGGGTATGAACCATGGAGAAGTTGGAATACAGTAGATATAACATCAATATGATCACCCATATATATTTTACGCTACTACATACTGTACACGTTATGCATATATAATATAATTTCTCGTACGACCATATATATACAATTTGGAATATACAATTTCTCCTACAATTTGCAGATCATTACATGCAGACATTATGTGTAATGGTATTCTCCACCGGGAGATATGACATGCTCAAGGAAAAAATCCCGCAATTTCCTCTTGAAGTGCTCGTATGCGGTCCTTTGGTAGGAGTTTACGCCGCATCTCTTGCATCTTTAAAGAAGAAGATCAATATGAAAATATTAGTTGTGTATATATATATTAGATCATGATAAAAAAATTGTGAATAGTATTTACATACCCAAAGTTGTGTTTGATTATTGCCTCTGCGGCATTCGTACGTAAAGCAAATGTTCTCGCAAATGTAGTATGCACACAAATTATTCCCCTTTTTCTGCCTCGTGCACTTTACGAGAATAGAATTCAACCAGATAATAATCAAGCATGATAATGGTATTGAAACTAGAATTAAAGAGATGCGCGGACATAGCTAGTACTACTTAATTACCTTGGACCGTCGCCATTTCAGCTTTGGTTTCCATTCACCGACAACATCTTTGATGAACTTTTCCCAAACCCTGCCCGGCAAAGAAAATGAATATAGGAGTTATTAATTAATTGATACCAGGAAATCAATGAAAGAGGCCAACATAGTGCGATAATGATTGAAATTACCTGTCGAGCATCAAAATCAGGCTGCGGTATTCTGTAGGGTCTCTAGATAGTGAGTCCAGTGTTTCAATAGTTCCGTCATCAACTCTAATGATTAGCAGGATCCAGTGCAAACTGCGCACACGTTTATATAAGCGGGCATGCATAACTCATCTACTACACTTAACATCGAGTAAGCAAAATAGAATTTGTAGTACAAGACAGTAACACTCACTTGAAGTTGTAAGGAAATAGTATTTCTGTTCTGGTATTTAGTTCCTTCAAAAACCTTAGCAAGTTTTTCTCCGAGTCTTCGGTAAGGTTTTTTAACGTAAGTTCATTAACGGTATATGGGTCAATGAACCCAATGCCATAGACTCGATCTCTTTTGCATTAAAAAATCATCATTCTGCATAATAGTGCACAAAAGAATATAGTGAGGATAATTACAGGCAATGAACGAGCTGAGCTAGAGACTTAAATTACAGAAAGAAATCACTTACAGACAATAGCAACTGACGATAGATTTGTCGAGTGCGTCTTGATTGAATAACTGAAAAATTTCTGAAAACTCGATCAATATCTCGGTTCCATGGAAGTAATGCTCTTGCTTGACTTTCACGATGAGCATCTGTCGCCCGTTCTTTACTTCTCTCAGGTTGATAGAAGCGGGATCTGCTCAGGCCTGACCAGAGGGTTCCCGGGGACATATGTCCATGCTAATCCAGCCATGGGGAAATCCGCGGTGCCTAGGAGTTGCTCAACACTGAGACCAAATTCTTTAGCAAGAGCGTCGGTTACCGCCTTATTGGTACTCACCTTGAGCGGGGGGATCAATTGCATTGCCTGTTCTTCGAGTTGGGGAACAGTTTTTGTTGGGGAACGTTGCATGGAAAACAAAAATAATTCTACACACACGCAAGATCTATCCATGGAGATACATAGCTACAAGACGGGGAGAGCATCTACATACCCTTGTAGATCGCTAAGCGGAAGTGTTTAACAACGCGGTTGATGTAGTCGTACACCTTCAAGATCCGTCCCGATCAAGTACCGAACGTACGGCGCCTTCACGTTCAGCGCACGTTCAGCTCGATGACGTCCTCGCCTTCTTGATCCAGCAAGAGAGGCGAAGTAGTAGATGAGTTCCGGCAGTAGGATGGCGTGGTGACGGAGGTAGTGAAACTAACCGCAGGGCTTCGCCAAGCACAACGGACGTGGACGGAGGAGGAACTAGAACTAGAGGGAGACGGGGCACCGCACACGGCTTGGGGATCGTGGTGTGTGTTGTCCCTCTCCCTCCTCTCATATATATAGGTGGGGGGGGGGAGGAGGGGAGGCAGCCTAGGGTGCCCCCAAGGGGGCCGGCAGCCAGCCCTAGGGCCTGCCCTAGCCGCGCCCCTCCCCTTCCTTCTTTGGCGCTAGGGGGAAAGGAAAGGGGGATGGCTGCCTTAGGGCGCCCCCTCTTTCCCTTTCTCTCTTCCTTGTAGAAAGGCAGGAGGGGGCCAGCCCCTTCCTTTCCTTTACAAGGCTGGCGGCCAGGTTGGGGGTGCGCCAGCCCCTTGTGGGCTGGTGTGCTCCCCTCCCCTTGGCCCGTTAGGCACAGTAACTTCCCGTGGCCTCCCGGAACCACTTCCGGTGATCCGATAAATACCCGGTGCATTCCGAAACCTTTCCGGAGACCAAATAGTATCGTCCTATATATCAATCTTTGCCTCCAGACCATTCCGAAGCTCCTTGTCATGTCTGTGATCTCATACGGGACTCCGAACAACATTCGGTCACCAACTCACATAACTCATATAATACTATATCGCCAACGAACATTATGCGAGCGGACCCAACGGGTTCGAGAATGATGTAGACATGACCGAGGCGCTTCTACGGTCAATAACTAATAGCGGGACCTGGATGCCCATATTGGTTCCTACATATTCTACGAAGATCTTTATAGTTCGAACCTTTATGACAATATACGTAGTTCCCTTTGTCTGTCGGTATGTTACATGTCCGAGATTCGATCGTCAGTATCTCCATACCTAGTTCAATCTCGTTACCGGCAAGTCTCTTTACTCGTTCCTAATACATCATCTCGTTACTAACTCCTTAGTCACTTTGCTTGCAAGCTTCTTGTGATGCTGTATTACCGAGAGGGCCCAGAGATACCTCTCCGATACATGGAGTGACAAATCCCAATCTCGATCCTTGCCAACTCAACAGACACCTTCGGAGATACCTGTAGAGCATCTTTATCATCACCCAGTTATGTTGTGACGTTTGATAGCACACAAGGTATTTCTCCGGTATCCGGGAGTTGCATGATCTCATGGTCGAAGGAATATGTATTTGACATTAAGAAAGCAGTAGCAATAAACTGAATGATCATATGCTAAGCTAACGGATGGGTCTTGTCCATCACATCATTCTCCTAATGTTGTGATCCCGTTATCAAGTGACAACACATGTCTATGGTCAGGAAACCTTAACCATCTTTTGATCAACGAGCTAGTCTAGTAGAGGCTCACTAGGGACATGGTATTTGTTTATATATCCACACATGTATTTAAGTTTCCGGTCAATACAATTCTAGCATGAATAATAAACCTTTATCATGTTTAAGTAAATATAATAATAACCACTTTATTATTGCCTCTAGGGCATATTTCCAACAGTCTGCCACTTGCACTAGATTCAATAATCTAGTCCTCATCGCCAAGTGTTTAACACCCAATGAGTTCTAAGGTGTGATCATGTTTTGCTTGTGAGAGAGGTTTTCGTCAATGGGTCTGCCACATTCAGATCCGTATGCACTTTGCAAATTTCTATGTCTACAGTGCTCTGCATGGAGCTACTCTAGCTAATTGTTCCCATGTTCAATACGTATCTAGATTGAGACTCAGAGTCATCCGGATCGGTGTCAAAGCTTGCATCGATGTAACCATTTACGACGAACTCTTGATCACCTCCATAACCGAGAAACATTTCCTTAGTCCTCTTTAGGTACCTAAGGATAATTTTGACCGTTGTCAAGTGATCCACTCCTGGATCACTATTGTACACCCTTGCCAGACTCATGGCAAGGCACACAACAGGTCTGGTACACAGCATGGCATATTTTATAGAGCCTATGGCTGAGGCATAGGGAATGACTTTCAACCTTTCTCTTTCTTCTGCCGTGGTCGGGTTTTGAGTCTTACTCAACTTCACACCTTGCAACACAGGCAAGAACCCTTTCTTTGACTAGTCCATTTTGAACTTCTTCATAACTTTGTCAAGGTATGTGCTTTGTGAAAGTCCTATTAAGCGTCTCGATCTATCCCTATAGATCTTGATGCCCAATATATAAGTAGCTTCATCGAGGTCTTTCATTGAAAAATTCTTATTCAAGTATCCTTTTATGCTATCCAGAAATTCTATATCATTTCCAATCAATAATATGTCATCCACATATAATATCTGAAATGCTATAGAGCTCCCACTCACTTTCTTGTAAATACAGGCTTCACCGTAAGTCTGTATAAATTGCTCACATCATCAAAGCGTCTATTCCAACTCTGAGATGCTTGCATCAGTCCATAAATGGATCGATGGAGCTTGCACACTTTGTTAGCACCTTTAGGATCAACAAAACCTTCTGGTTGCATCATATACAACTCTTCTTTAAGAAACCCGTTAAGGAATGCAGTTTTGACATCCATTTGCCAGATTTCATAATCATAAAATGTGGCAATTTCTAACATGATTCGGACAGACTTAAGCATCGCTACGGGTGAGAAAGTCTCATCGTAGTCAACCCCTTGAACTTGTCAGAAACCTTTCGCGACAAGTCGAGCTTTATAGATAGTGATATTACCATCAGCGTCTGTCTTCTTCTTGAAGATCCATTTATTCTCAATGGCTTGATGATCATCGGGCAAGTCCACCAAAGTCCATACTTTGTTCTCATACATGGATCCTATCTCAGATTTCATGGCCTCAAGCCATTTGTCGGAACCTGGGCTCATCATAGCTTCTTCATAGTTCGTAGGTTCACCGTTGTCTAACAACATGACTTCCAAGACAGGATTACCTTACCACTATGGTGCGGTACGTGTTCTGGTCGACCTACAAGGCTCAGTAGTAACTTGATCTGAAGTTTCATGATCATCATCACTAGCTTCCTCTCTAGTTGGTGTAGGCATCACGGGAACTGTTTTATCTGATATGCTACTTTCCAATTCGAGAGAAGGTACCACTACCTCATCAAGTTCTACTTTCCTCCCACTCACTTCTTTCGAGAGTAACTCCTTCTCTAGAAATGACCCATTCTTAGCAACAAAGATCTTGCCTTCGGATCTGTGGTAGAAGGTGTACCCAATAGTTTCTTTAGGGTATCCTATGCAGATGCACTTCTTCAATTTGGGTTCGAGCTTATTAGGCTGAAGCCTTTTGACATAAGTGTCGCATCCCCAAACATTAGGAAACGACGGCTTAGGTTTCTTGCCAAACCATAGTTCATTCGGTGTCGTCTCAACGGATTTAGATGGTGCCCTATTTAAGTGAATGCGGCTGTCTCTAATGCATAACCCCAAAATGGTAATGGCAAATCGGTAAGAGACATCATAGAACGCACCATATCTAATAAAGTACGGTTACTACGTTCGGACACACCATTACGCTGTGGTGTTCCAGGTGGCGTGAGTTCTGAAACAATTCCACATTGTTCTAAATGATGCCAAACTCGTAACTCAAATATTCGCCTCCGCGATCAGATCGTAGAAACTTTATTTTCTTGTTAGATGATTCTCCACTTCACTCTAAAATTCTTTGAACTTTTCAAATGTTTCAGACTTGTGTTTCATTAAGTAGATATACCCACACATACTCAAATCATCTGTGAAGGTCAGAAAATAACGATACCCGCCGCGTGCCTCAACACTCATCAGACCGCATACATCGGTATGTATTATTTCCAATAAGTCATTAGCTCGCTCCATTGTTCCGGAGAACGGAGTTTTAGTCATCTTACCCACGAGGCATGGTTCGCAAGTGTCAAATGATTCATAATCAAGTGATTCCAAAAGTCCATCCACATGGAGTTTCTTCATGCGCTTTACACCAATAAGACCTAAACAGCAGTGCCACAAGTATGTTGCACTATCATTATCAACTTTGCATCTTTTGGCATCAATATTATTAATATGTGTATCACTATGGTCGAGATTCAACAAGAATAGACCATTCATCAAAGGTGCATGACCATAAAAGATATTACTCATATAAATAGAACAACCATTATTCTCTGACTTAAATGAATAACCGTCTCGAATTAAACAAGATCCAGATATAATGTTCATGCTCAACGCTGGCACCAAATAACAATTATTGAGGTCTAAAACTAATCCCGAAGGTAGATGTAGAGGTAGCGTGCCGACGGCGATCACATCGACCTTGGAACCATTCCCGACGCGCATCGTCACCTCGTCCTTAGCCAATCTTTGTTTATTCTGCAGCTCCTGTTTCGAGTTACAAATATGAGCAACCAAACCTATATCAAATACCCAGGCGCTACTACCACTAGTAGAAAAACGGCTTTACATGAGCGACATTAGTCCCGGTTTGTAAACGGACCGGTACTAATGTGACCATTAGTGCCGGTTCCAACGGCTAGGGGGGCGGGAATCATTAGTCCCGGTTCATGTTGAACCTCTAATACCGGTTCGTGACACGAACCGGGACTAAAGTGTGGTGGCAGGCTTTGTGTCAGGCTGGGGGCCCACTAGCACATTTAGTCCCGGTTCGTGTAACAAACAGGGACTAGAGACGCACCTTTAGTCCCGGTTTGTATAACCAACCGGGACTAAAGATGCTCCTATATAAACCCTTCGTCGAGCCCGAGCTCTCTGTTCTTCCCCTTTCCTCTGTTCTTCCCCTCTTGCTCGAGCTCATCCTCCATTTTTGCAAAAAATTGTCAAGGTTTGAAGGCACCCCATCCATCCAAGTGTTCACAAAGGTTAGCAACTTTGTCCTTTCATCTCTCATTGCTAGATTAGCTCTTGCAATGCTCTATAAGTATATTGATTTGTGGGTTTTAGTTTGGGAGTATTTATATGTGGTAGTTTATTTGATTTATATGCAATTTGAGCTCAAATTAACTTCTTAGTTTGCATGTGTAGGTGTGGTTTACTTAGTGCCTTCCCGTCCCCATCCTAACCACCGTCGATCGCCTGCACCGTCCCGTTGCCGGCACCACCTTGGTGAGCCTCTTGTTCTTATCCTTTTTATTAAAAAAAAAAATCATGTTTGTGTGATTTAGATAGTTACTTGTATAATTTGCTTACCCGTACATTGTTTGTTATACATAGTGGTATGGTTTTGATATCCGTCCCCGTCGGCCCTCGTCCGGTTTATGATTCGAATGTGGTATATTCTCTTTTATAAGTATTTGTTGCATTTTGTGTTTATGACAAATTATGCCCATCAAGTTGACATAGATATTTTTATCTAGGAGGTATGTGATCCGGAAATTCCAACCGACCCTCTTGTCGAGAGGTTAAATTTAGTTGAAAAAGAAAACAATTACTTGAAGAAAAAATTGAAAAGAATTGAGGAGGAGAAGATAGAATTGGAGTTGCATGTTGCCGATGTCGTCGATGATCACAAGATCAAGATGGATGCAATGCGCTTGAAGATTAGAAAGATTAGAAAATATGCCATTGATAGTGAGGCTTGGTATCATTATGCTGCTGGATCAATTGTTACCTTAGTTGCGATCTTGATCGCATTTGTTGTTGCATTTAAATGCTTTAGCTAGAGAGTGTGTATGTTGTTTTATGAGAATAAGTGTGTATGAACTTTATGTATGAACTTGTATTAATTTGGTCTTTTCGGTGTTGTGTAATGAAGATGAGCCGGCAATGGATGTACGATGACCGATGCTCTCCCCAGTTCATTAAGGGAGTGCATACTTTTTTGCTTGCGACTGAGGCAAACAAGCGGGCGGATGGTTTTATGTGTTGTCCATGTGTTGACTGTAAGAATGATCGAAATTACTCTAACTCAAGAACCATTCACGTCCACCTGTTTGAGTCCAGTTTCATGTCCGGCTATAACTGTTGGACCAAGCACGGACAAAGAGGGGTCCTAATGGAAGAGAATGAAGAAGAAGAGGATGATGACAGCTATCCTGGCCATGGGTTCCCTGAATACGATGGTACAACAATGGGGGAAGAAGCTGAGCCAGCAATGCGGGAAGAAGCTGAAGAAGAGGCATCAGATGAGCCCGCTGATGATCTTGGTCGGGCCATTGCCGATGCAAAGAGAAACTGCGCAAGTGAAAAGGAGAGGCTGAAGTTGCAGCGCATGTTAGAGGATCACAAGAAATTGTTGTACCCAAATTGCGAAGATGACAAGAAAAAGCTGGCACCACACTAGAATTGCTGCAATGGAAGGCAGAGAATGGTGTATCTGACAAGGGATTTGAAAAGTTGCTGATAATGTTAAAGAAGATGCTTCCAAAGGACAACGAATTGCCCGACAGTACGTACGAAACAAAGAAGGTTGTCTGCCCTCTAGGATTAGAGGTGCAGAAGACACATGCATGCCCTAATGACTGCATCCTCTACCGCGGTGAGTACGAGGATTTGAATGCATGCCCGGTATGCGGTGCAATGCGCTATAAGATCAGCCGCGATGACGCTGGTGATGTTGAGGGCGAGCACCCCAGGAAGAAGATTCCTGCCAAGGTGATGTGGTATGCTCCTATAATACCACGGTTGAAACGTTTGTTCCAAAACAAAGAGCATGCCAAGTTGATGCGATGGCACAGAGAAGTCTGTAAGAAAGACGGGAAGTTGAGAGTACCCGCTGACGGGTCGCAGTGGAGAAAAGTTGAGAGAAGGTGGCACGACTTTGCAGATGACACAAGGAACGTATGGTTTGGTGTAAGTGCAGATGGCATTAATCCTTTAGGGGAGCAGAGCAGCAATCATAGCACCTGGCCTGTGACTCTATGTATGTATAACCTTCCTCCTTGGTTGTGCATGAAGCGGAAGTTCATTATGATGCCAGCGCTCATCCAAGGCCCTAAGGAACCCGGCAACGACATTGATGTGTACCTAAGGCCATTAGTTGAAGAACTCTTACAGCTGTGGAATGAAAAAGGTGTACATGCGTGGGATGAGCACAATTAGGAGGAATTTGACCTACATGCATTGCTGTTTGTGACCATCAATGATTGGCCTGCTCTCAATAACCTTTCAGGACAGAAAAACAAGAGATACTGCGCATGCACACACTGTTTAGATGATACCGACAGTATATATTTGGATAATTGTAAGAAGAATGTGTACCTGGGACATCGTCGATTTCATCCGAGCAGGCATCCCGTAAGAAAGAAAGCCAAGCATTTCAAAGGTGAGGCAGATCACCGGAAGAAGCCTCGCCACCGTACTAGTCGTGATATACTTGATATGGTCAAGGATTTAAAAGTAATCTTTGGAAAGGGTCCTGGCGGACAATCTGTTCCGAATGACGCTGACGGACGTGCACCCATGCGGAAGAAGAAATCTATATTTTGGGACCTACCCTATTGGAAAGACCTAGAGGTCCGCTCTGCAATCAACGTGATGCACGTGATGAAGAATCTTTGCATGAACGTGCTAGGCTTCTTGGGCGTGTATGGGAAGACAAAAGATACACTGGAGGCACGGGAGGACCAGCAACGTATGTACGGAAAAGATGGCATACATCAGGGTCATGCCAGCTACGCTCTTACCAAAGAAGAGAAGGAAATCTTCTTTGAATGCCTGCTTAGTATGAAGGTCTCGTCTGGCTTCTCGTCGAATATAAAGGGAATAATAAATATGGTAGAGAAAAAGTTCCAGAACCTAAAGTCTCATGACTGCCACTTGATTACGACGCAACTGCTTCCGGTTGCATTGAGGGGGCTTCTACCGGAAAACGTTCGATTAGCCATTGTGAAGCTATGTGCATTCCTCAATGCAATCTCTCAGAATGTAATCGATCCAGAAATCATACCAAGGTTAGAGAATGATTTGGTGCAATGTCTTGTCAGTTTCGAGTAGGTGTTCCCACCATCCTTCTTCAATATCATGACACACGTCGTAGTTCACCTAGTCGAAGAGATTACCATTCTGGGTCCTGTATTTCTACACAATATGTTCCCCTTTGAGAGGTTCATGGGAGTCTTAAAGAAATATGTTCATAACCGTGCTAGGCCAGAAGGAAGCATCTCCAAGGGCCATGAAAATGAGGAGGTCATTGAGTTTTGTGTTAAATTTATTCCTGACCTTAAGCCGATTGGTGTTCCTGAATCTCGGCATGAGGGCAGACTCGGTGGAAAAGGCAAGCTAGGACCGAAAGCAATAATATGTATGGACGGGCATTCTCTCACTCAAGCACACTACACAGTTCTACAAAATTCCTCCTTGGTGGCTCTGTATATCGAGGAACACAAGAATATTCTATGCTCCAAACACCCGGAGCAGTCTGACGACTGGATTACACGTGAACAAACGGGGACTTTCGCCGGTTGGTTGCAGACACGTCTCATGCATGATGACGCTGTTGAAGATGAGCTATACTTGCTGTCCAAGTTACCATCTTCGAATATATTGACTTTTAAAGGGTACGAGATAAATGGGAATACATTTTACACGATCGCCCAAGATAAAAAGAGCACCAACCAAAACAGTGGTGTCCGCTTTGATGCAGCAAACACCAGTAGGCCAATGGACACATATTATGGTTACATAGATGAGATATGGGAACTTGACTATGGACGTGATTTGAAGGTCCCTTTGTTTCGGTGCAAATGGGTCAATCTGACAGGATGCGGGGTAACGGAAGACCCGCAGTACGGAATGACAACAGTGGATCTCAACAATCTTGCGTACGCAGACGAACCATTCGTCCTAGCCAATGATGTGGCGCAAGTTTTCTATGTGAAGGACATGTCTACCAAGCCGAGAAAAAGAAAAGATAAGGAAGCGAATACATCATACGATGAGCCAAAGAGCCACATAGTTCTTTCAGAGAAAAGAAACATCATGGGAGTGGAGGACAAGACAGACATGTCAGAAGATTATGAAAAGTTTCATGAAATTGCACCCTTCACAGTGAATATTGACCCGAGTATCCAGATAAATGATGAAGGTTGTCCATGGTTACGGCGCAAAGGGACACACGCGACGAAAAAGTTTTACACCCAAAGATCCCACTATGTGATGTGACCGGCTTCACTGTCATCACTTTCTTCTCTAGTGAGTTTCCGGACTTATATATCTGGAAAGTCCCACTTCGGACAAACCGGGGGGAATCTTTGTAATAGTTAGGGTACTTATGTGCTTTGGCATTTGAAACACGAAGAAATATTATGTACAAACAAATATTATGCAAAAACTGGATGCACTTCATGTACAAAATGGACAATCTCTTTTGAAGTATCAGGGTTACGGACAAAAACTCATATGTTACAAAGGCATTTCATTTTTTTTAACTTATTTCAACTCCAGAATTTTTGTGCGTTTAGTATGCACCATTCAAAGCCACGTGATCAATTTTCAACCCTTGCTGACTTCATTTGCTATTTTTCATGCATTTACTGATTTTTTTGAACTAAACGACCCTGAAATTGAAAAGCACTACAAATCAACTCTGAAACGGTTGACAGTTGGCATGGTATCATCATTTCACCCACATAGCACGTGCTAAAAAGTTGAGAGGGTTACGGCAAAAACTGGATGCACTTCATGTACAAAATGGACAATCTCTTTCGAAGTATCAGGGTTTCAGACGAAAACTCATCTGTTACAAAAGGGATTTTAGTTTTTAAAACTTATTTCAACTCCAGACTTTTTGTGCGTTCAGTATGCACATTCAAAGCCACGTGATCAATTTTCAACCCTTTCTGACTTCATTTGCTATTTTTCATGCATTTACTGATTTTTTTCAGCTAAACGACCCTAAAATTGAAAAGCACTACAAATGAACTCTGAAAAGGTTGACAGTTGGCATGATATCATCATTTCACCCACATAGCATGTGCTAAAAAGTTGAGAGGGTTACGGCAAAAACTGGATGCACTTCGTGTACAAAATGGACAATCTCTTTCGAAGTATCAGGGTTTCGGACGAAAACTCATCTGTTACAAAGGCATTTCATTTTCTTAAATAACCTAAGAATTACCAAATTAAATATAATGATAAAACACACTAATATTAAACAGCAGAAAAAAGAATCACTAAAAAATCTATTTTTCAAGTAAAGTTATTCACAAACTAGTGATTCACATAAATTTCAAATAATTCAAATTTAAACTATTCAAATTTGAAAACTACTGGCACTAACAAAAAGTTTATAATATTTTTTACCTAAAGAAAAAAGATTCACTCAGAAACTCTAAATAAAGCAAAAAACAACTTAGAAACAAAAGAAAATAAATAAAGTAGAAAATAAAAAATGCCCGCCTACTAGGCCGCCACGACCTGCATACGACTAGAAACCCAACCTCTAGTTGGGCCAGGATGTAGAGCCACAAGGCCGAGTAGGCCCAACAGGGCATCACAGGTTCAATAGGCCCACAAAGGCCTGCTTAGAGAGGAGCTCGAGGCAGAAGCCGCGGCGGGGCTTATAAGCTGGTGCCGGCGCCTCGCGCTAAGCGAGGTGGGACTAACTGCGCGAGCACCAGCCTTTAGTCCCGGTTGGTGGCTCCAACTGGTACTAAAGACCCCCTTTAGTCGCGGTTGGAGCCACCAATCGGGACTAAAGGCCTGGCTTCCCGCAGCACTTACGAAATTTTCGTTCCCAATTCTTCATCGACGCCGAACAGACGCCGTCGCCCGCGCCTCCGCCCGCGTCGATCGACGCCGCCAGGCTGCCCCCGAGCCCATCCTCGTCGTCGCCGACGCGGCCGCGCCTCCTCTCTGATCCGACGCCGCCCCCCTCGATCTCCTCCTCGACCTCGCGCGCCGTCGCCGTCGCCATCGCAGTCGCCGTCGCCCTCGCCGTCGCCATCGACTTGCCTCGCCTCGCCGTCGCCCCGCTGTGAGCCCCTCCCCCCTCTCCTTTCCCTGCTGCGCCATGGCCGCCCCTCCCTGATCGAGCCCACACACACACACACACACACATGATGCAATGTATGTTAATTTCAGATGTTTTAGATGAGAATTTTTTCACTATATGTATGTATGTTTTAGTTTTTTTTCACTAGTTTTTCTTATACAATGTATGTATATATATATGTATTGTAGATGACGATAGGAAAAGGTTGCATACATACATATGATAGATGTTTTAGATGATTATTTTTTCACGATATATTTGTTTTTTTAAATTAGATTTTTTTCACTAGTTTTAGTTTTTTATACTTACAGAAAAAAGTTGCATAGAAAAAAGTTGATCATGTATTAATAATATTTTAATGTTAATATATATCTTAATGTTGTATTTGCAAAAGTTTGTTATGTATTTGCAAAATCAAGTGAAAAAGAATTACAAAAATCACAATCAAGCATTTAAAAAATGTTAAATTTGCATAGAATTTGTTCTCGACGTCAACGATGCCCGGCCCGCATCCTCGTCGTCGACTCGTTCGCGACGACGTCCTGCTTCAGAGGTGCCATGTCCGGGACTGGGCTCCGCTGGGCTGGCACTGGGAGGTGCTACCTTCAGGGGCGTGCATCTTGGTGAGGAACTAGGGTCCCGTCGTCGAGCCGGAGCTTCTTTGGTGGCGGGCGCGTGGGCCACATTCGGTGCGGAGGCTCGCGTCCACCGCGGAGGTGGTACGTCACCATGTCAGGGAGGAGGACGAGCACGTCCGTCACTACATGGTTGCGTTGGACGTCAGGTTCTCCAATACCTGGCAGGTTCTTCAGGGATCTCACCCGAGCTATAATCCCGTGATCGTTCCTTCTCTTTGGGTGTCCACCGCGAGTGATGTTAGCTAGTGATGTTATATATATGATCATATTCGAGATGTATTAGTGATAATACTCGAGATGTATTCGAGATTATATTCGATAATATTCGAGACGATGTAGTCGAGATTATATTATTCGATAATATTCAAGACGATGTATTCGAGATTATATTCGATGATGCATATTATCTGGATTATTCGAGATGTATATATATTATCTACTATGATTCAGTTTTTCCTTATTGATTGCATGCATGCATGCTAATTTGAATACTAAATTGTTTTATCTTTCTTCTGGATTAGTTAAATAAAAGCTATGGACAATACCGGCAGAGAAGGAGAAGAGACTATGTTCGACATCATACGCTCCCCGAGCCCAGATGAGAATGAAGAAGATGACGGCTCGCAATATCTGAACAATAGCGGTGAGGGTATGATATTTGATGAAGACGAATGAATAGATGAAGTCCAGAACAATGATGATGAAGGAAATGTTGTTCTTCAAATAACAAAGACCGGCGAGGTATATTTATATAAGGCATCTGGTGATCATCACATGTTTTAATTGATTTGTATATATATTAACGAATCGATCTTTCTTCTTTTAGCCCTCCGGATCGAGCAAATCTTCTACAAGTAGCAGGGCAGTTCGAGGCCCGGCCAAAAAGTTGCAGGCTGGCGTAAAGTACAACATCGATGCCATCAAACCTAATGGCGAACCGCTTGAACCTAAGAAGAATGCGAAGAAGTTGATTCGTCAATGCGGAGTTATTGTCAGGGACCAAATCCCGATCTCCATTCAAGAATGGAAAAAGCCAGCAAAGGGAGATCCAGATGTTACTTTTGTCGACCAAAGGGCAAAAGATCTGCTTTGGGAATCGCTCATGTCACATTTCACCCTACCAGATCATTTGACATATGCAGATCTAGAGAAAGTCAAGAACAGTGCTCTTAAGAAGATGGCGATAGCATTCAACAACTATAAGAAAAATATATGGGCCGCGTACGTCAAAGCAGGAAAGCAGACTCCAGAATTCAAGGGAACACTGGAGAAGGCAAGAGATCATTGGGACGCTTTCGTGAACTTCAAGGAATCGGAAGTAGCTCAGGAACGGTCGAGAATAAACAAGATTAATGCCGCGAAAAAGCAGTGGCACCATAATCTGGGGCCAGGTGGCTACGAGGTGGCCCGGCCTAAGTGGGATATCGCTGAGTAAGAGATGATGGATGCAGGAGTCACACCAGTTACATTGAGCTGGCCCCCCAGGTGCAGGACTTGGTTCTATGCGCATGGGGGGAAGTTGGACCCAAAGACAGGGCTGGTTTTGGAGAGGGCAAGTCTTAAAGGAGCCACCGACAGTTTACTTGTGGCAATAGAAGAGGCTCGAATGGGGGTGTTCACGCCCAACAGAGAGAACGACGAGCCTACGCGCACGCTGAAGAATCCTGAACACCCGGGAAGAACACGAGGCAAAGTTGTTGTTCCGTGGTTTGAGGGGTTTGAGGACTGGAACGCCGACTACAGAAGCCGTGCGAGAAAAAAGCAGCAGGAGGAGCAGAAGAGGAAGCTGGAGGAGGAGCAAAGGAAGCAGGAAGCAGACCGCCTTCGCATCGTAGAATCAAAGCACGTGGAGTTGGAACGCGCTTTCATCCGGCAGCAGGAGCAGATCGACTTACTTAGCCAGGAAAGGGCGTCTCGGCGGCAGCAGCAAGCAGATCCAGCATTGGATATCACCGTCCCATCCATGACGAGAAGCAGTGTGGGTTCCGCCCCGGGCGATGATGCACAGCTGGATAGATACCCTATGGATGATATCATAGCTACGACAACTTGTGAGATACACATTAAAGTGAAAAACATATCCATGAAGGTGGCGGACGGCTATGCTTATCCCCCTGAAGCAACCTTCCATTGCAATCCGATTCCAGCTGGCTATGCTCGTGTCGGGGTTGATGAAGTGATGACAGGATATTTGGGGCTAGAGCTTTACATTCCTGGAGGTGACGATGAGCGCACACTGGGAGAGGCCATACATCATATCATTCTATGGAAAAAGGATTGCATCGTCTTTCCAAGGCCACCGACACCGCGTCCGCCGGCTCCTCCTCCAAGTCCGCCACTGCGTCACCAGACTCCCGCTCCTCCAATTCCGCCACCGCGTCAGCAGACTCCTGCTCCTCCAAGTTCGCCACCGCGTCAGCCCACTCCTCCTCCTCCAAGTCCGGCACCTGGTCAGCCGACTCCTCCTCCTCCAAGTCCGGCACCGCGTCAGCCGACTCCTCCTCCAAGTCAAGCACCCAGCCGTCTCCGCCACCTCAGCGGGCTCCGCCGCCTCAGCAACAGTGGAAGAGAGGGGCCGCAGCTACGGCGGCTAGCGGTACAAGAGGCAAGAAATACAAATATGGTCCAAGCCTCAAGCCTCTTCCGTAGTTGCCTTACCATCTGACTGAGGAGGAAAACAAAGCCGAAGTGGCTGCCCAAGTGAAGGCCCATTTTGGACCGAAACCACCCCCGCCGACAAAGGAGAAAGTACCTGAACATGTCATACAACACTTTATTGATAATGCTCAACCAGCTGTCAAGCATAGGGACTCAGACTATGAGCGCTCTATCAAGAAGTCATATCAGGCACAAAAAAAGGAGTCGAGCTCGAGCTCGAGCCAAGCAGTTGGCAAAAAAAGCGGGAAAACTGTTCCCCAGCTGGGAGAACAGGTAGTGCAATAGACCCCCCCCCCCCCCCCGCTCATTGTACAAACACATGTGAGTACCGCTGATCAGCTGGTAATAACCGACGATCATAGAAGGCAAGCTGAAGAGGCCGGTCTCACTGTTGAACAACTCCTAGGCATCGCGGAACTCCCCGGGTTTACAGAGGAGGAACTACAATACAAATATGTCCGTGGCTAACCTCTGGTCAAGCCTGAGGAGGTCCCGCTTCTATCAACGAGAATGTATGAATTGCATTAATGGTACCTGACAGAAGTAAAGACCAATCGAGAGTCCCTCATGGTGAAAGTCAAGGCAGAGCATTACTTCCATGAAAAAGATTTGTGGGTTGAGTTTCAAGAAATGTTTCAGTTATTCAATCAAGACGCACTCGACAAATCTATCGTTAGTTGCTATTGTCTGTAAGTGATTTCTTTCTGTAATTTAAGTCTCTAGCTAGCTGTAGTGCTTGTTCATTACCTGTAATTATGCTCACTATATTCTTTTCTGTGGTATTATGCAGAATGAAGATCTATGAAATGAAAAAAGTTGGACGCTATGGCATTGGGTTCATTGACCCAAATACCATTAATCAAGATACATGGTCACAAGAATGGTCGAGAAAAGACACAGAGAGAAGCTTGCTACAGTTTTTGAAGCAACTAAATACCCAACCAGAAATACTACTTCCTTACAACTTTGGGTGAGTGTTACTATATCTTGTACTACAAATTCTATTTTTGCTTACTAGATGTTAATAAGTGTAGTTGATGAGTTATGCACATGCCCGCTTAATTATACAAACGTGTGCGCATGCAGTTTCCACTGGATCTTGTTAATCATTGAAGTTGACGAGGGAAAAGTTTAAGTACTGGACTCACTATATAAAGATACTAATGAATACTCAATCGTGAGGGGGATGGTCGACTGGTAATTTCAATCATTATCGCACTATGTCAGCCTCTTTAGTTCATTTCCTGATATCAACTAATTAATAACTCCTTTATTCATTTTCTTTGCCGGCGGGCAGGGCTTGGCAAAAGTTCATCAAAGAGGTTAAAGGCGAATCTAAACAATAGGTGAAATGGGTGCGACACAAGGTAATTAAGTACTACTAGCTACGTCGGCGCATCTCTTTAATTCTACTTTGATCAATACCATTATCATGCTTGATTAATTATTATCTGATTGAATTCTATTCTTGTAAAGTACTTGAGGTTGGCGCCGGGGAATAATTTATGGGCGTACTACATTTGCGAGAACATTCGCATGATGACGTCCGAAAGGAGAACATCTGCAAGACAACTTTGGGTACGTTTGCCAGAACACAATTCACAATTCTTTTTATCATGATCTAATATATATACACACAACTAATATATTCATATTGATCTCCTTTTTTAATAAAGATGCAAGAGATGCGGGATAAGCTCCTACCAGAGGACCGCATACGAGCAATTCAAGTGGAAATATCGGGATTTTTGCTCGACCAGGTCATAGATCCCAAAGGAGAATACCATTACAAGTTGTAATGCCTACAAGTAATGGTCTGCAAATTGTAGGAGAAGTTGTATGTACCAAATTGTATATATATATATATGTGTGTGTGTGTGTGTGTGTATGCATGGTGGTACGAGAAATTCTATATATGATATATACGATTGGTCGTACGAGAAATTCTATTATATATGACGTACATGTACAGCATGTAGTATATATATATATAGCAGTGGCATACTAGCTAGCTTGACGACTGCAGTAGCGTAAAATATGTTTGAAATGAAAAACAATTAAATGGAAAACACAAAACAAAAAGGAAAAAAAACAATAATTCATAAATCCTAAAACCCTAAACCCCTAAACCTCTAGTCCCCGTTGGTGTCACCAACCGGGACTAAAGGTCCCCCAGCCCCCGGCGCGGGCTCGTGCCACATGGTGGGCCTTTGGTCCCGGGCCGTGATGAACCGGGACTAAAGGGGGGGAGGCTTTAGTCCCCACCCTTTAGTCCCGGTTCCTGAACCAGCACTGAAGGCCCTTACGAACCGGGACTAAAGCCCGTTTCTGCACTAGTGTACGAGCATTAGTAAGGTACATATCAATAACATGTATATCAAATATACCTTTGTTCACTTTGCCATCCTTCTTATCCGCCAAGTATTTGTGGAAGTTCCGCTCCCAGTGACCATTTCCTTTGCAGTAGAATCACTTAGTTTCAGGTTTGGGTCCCGCTCTGGGCTTCTTCACGGGAGCGGCAACTTGCTTGCCATTCTTCTTCAAGTTCCCTTTCTTTCCCTTGCCCTTTTTCTTGAAACTAGTGGTCTTGTTAACCATCAACACTTGATGCTCCTTCTTGATTTCTACCTCCGCCGATTTCAGCATCGCGAAGAGCTCGGGAATCATCTTTGTCATCCCTTGCATATTATAGTTCATCACGAAGCCTTTGTAGCTTGGTGGCATGAAGAACTCTGTCAATAACACTCTCAACTAGAAGATCAATTCCCAGCTGAGTCAAGTGGTTATGATACCCAGACATTTTGAGTATGTGTTCACTGACAGAACTGTTCTCCTCCATCTTACAGCTATAGAACTTGTTGGAGACTTCATATCTCTCAACCCGGGCATTTTCTTTAAATATTAACTTAAGCTCTTGGAACATCTCATATGCTCCGTGGCGTTCAAAACGTCTTTGAAGTCCCAGTTCTAGGACGTAAAGCATGGCACACTGAACTATTGAGTAGTCATCAGATCGAGCCTGCCAGAAGTTCATAACATCTGCAGTAGCTCCTGCAGCAGGTCTGTCATCTAGCGGTGCATCAAGGACATAATTCTTCTATGCAGCAATGAGGATAATCCTCAAGTTATGGACCCAGTCCGTGTAGTTGCTACCATCATCTTTCAACTTAGCTTTCTCTAGGAATGCATTAAAATTAAAGGGAATGGTAGCACAGGCCATTGATCTACAACACAGATATGCAAAAACTATTAAGACTAAGTTCATGAAAAAATTTAGTTCAAATAATCAAATTACTAGTGGACTCCCACTTAAATCAACATCCCTCAAGTTGTCTAAGTGATACATGATCCAAATCAACTAACCCATGTCCGATCATCACGTGAGATGGGGCAGTCTTCAATGGTGAACATCTCACGTTCGACCTTTCGGTCTCCAGTGTTCTGAGACCATGTCTGTACATGCTAGGCTCGTCAAGTTTTACCCTAGTATTCTTCATGTGCAAAACTGGCTTACACCCGTTGTATGTGAACGTAGAGTCTATCACACCCAATCATCACAAGGTGCTTCGAAACGAGGAACTTTGGCAACGGTGCATACTCAGGGAGAACACTTTTATCTTGAAATTAAGTGAAGGGATCATCTTGTAATGCTACCATCGTTTCTAAGCAAAATAAGATGCATAAAGGATAAACATCACATTCAGTCAAAATATGTGACATGATATGGCCATCATCATCTTGTGCTTTTGATCTCCATCGCCCAAGCATCGGCATGATCTCCATCGTCACCGGCACGACACCTTGATCTCCATCGTAGCGTCGGGGCCGTCTCGCCAACTATTGCTAACGCATAACGATAAAGTAAAGCAATTACATGGCGCTTAGTGATTGACACGCAGTTCATACAATAATTAAAGACAACCCTAAGGCTCCTGCCGGTTGTCATACTCATCGACATGCAAGTCGTGAACTTATTACAAAACTTGATCATCTCATTCATCAACATATATCACATCATATCTTGCCCATATCACGTCACAACATGCCCTGCAAAAACAAGTTAGACGTCCTCTACTTTGTTGTTGCATGTTTTACGTGGCTGCTACGGGCAACTAGCAAGAACCGTTCTTACCTACGTATAACCACAACGGTGATTATCAAGTTTGCTGTTTTAACCTTCGGCAAGGACCAGCCGTAGTCAAATTCGATTCAACTAAAGTAGGAGAAACAGACACCCGCCAGCCACCTTTATGCAAAACAAGTTGCATGTCAGTCGGTGGAACCGGTCTCATGTGCGTGGACTTGTAAGGTTGGTCCGGGCCGCTTCATCCCACAATGCCGCTGAATCATAATAAGACGTTGGTGGTAAGCAGTATGAACATCATCGCCCACAACTCCTTTGTGTTCTACTCGTGCATATCATCAACGCATAGACCTGGCTCAGATGCCACTGTTGGGGAACGTTGCATGGAAAACAAAAAAATTTCTACACACACGCAAGATCTATCCATGGAGATACATAGCTACAAGACGGGGAGAGAATCTACATACCCTTGTAGATCGCTAAGCGGAAGCGTTTATCAACGCGGTTGAGGTAGTCATACACCTTCATGATCTGTCCCGATCAAGTACCGAACGTACGGCACCTCCGCGTTCAGTACACGTTCGGCTCAATGACGTCCTCGCCTTCTCGATCCAACAAGAGAGGCGAAGTAGTAGATGAGTTCCGGCAGCACGACGGCGTGGTGACGGACATGGTGAAACTATCTGCATGGCTTCGCCAAGCACAACTGACATGGACGGAGTAGGAACTAGAACTAGAGGGAGACGGGGCGCCGCACACGGCTTGGGGATCATGGTGTGTGTTGCCCCTCTCCCTCCTGTCATATATATAGGTGGGGGGAGGAGGGGAGGCAGCCTAGGGCGCCCCCAAGGGGGCCGGCGGCCAGCCCTAGGGCCTACCATGGCCGCGCCCCCCCTCCTTCCTTCTTTGGCACTAGGGGGAAAGCAAAGGGGGCTGGCTGCCTTA
This sequence comes from Thinopyrum elongatum, assembly GCA_011799875.1. Lineage (NCBI taxonomy): Eukaryota > Viridiplantae > Streptophyta > Magnoliopsida > Poales > Poaceae > Thinopyrum > Thinopyrum elongatum. Next base: position 7,842,512 of record CM022299.1, read on the forward strand.
GGGCGCCCCCCTTTCCCTTTCTCTCTTCCTTGGAGAAAGGCAGGAGGGGGCCAGCCCCTCCCTTTCCTTTACAAGGCCGGCGGCCAGGTTGGGTGTGCGCCAACCCCTTGTGGGCTGGTGTGCTCCCCTCCCCTTGGCCCGTTAGGCCCAGTAACTTCCCGTGGCCTCCCGGAACCCCTTCCGGTGATCCGATAAATACCTGGTGCATTCCAAAACCTTTTCGGAGACCAGATAGTATCGTCCTATATATCAATCTTTACGTCCGAACCATTCCAGAGCTCCTCGTCATGTCCATGATCTCATTCGGGACTCCGAACAACATTCGGTCACCAACTCACATAACTCATATAATAGTATATCGTCAAGGAACGTTAAGCGAGCGGACCCTACGGGTTCGAGAATGATGTAGACATGACCGAGACGCTTCTCCGGTCAATAACCAATAGCGGGACCTGGATGCCCATATTGGTTCCTACATATTCTACGAAGATCTTTATCGGTCGAACCTTTATGACAACATAAGTAGTTCCCTTTGTCTGTCGGTATGTTACTTGCCCGAGATTCGATCGTCGGTATCTCCATACCTAGTTCAATATCGTTACCGGCATGTCTCTTTACTTCTTCCTAATACATCATCTTGTAACTAACTCCTTAGTCACTTTGCTTGCAAGCTTCTTGTGATGCTGTATTACCGAGAGGGCCCAGAGATACCTCTCCTTTACACGGAGTGACAAATCCCAATCTCGATCCATGCCAACTCAATAGACACCTTCGGAGATACCTGTAGAGCATCTTTATGATCACTCAGTTACGTTGTGATGTTTGATAGCACACAAGGTATTCCTCCGGTATCCGGGATTTGCATGATCTCATGGTTGAAGGAATATGTATTTGACATTAAGAAAGCAATAGCAATAAACTAAACGATCATATGCTGAGCTAACAGATGGGTCTTGTCCATCACATCATTCTCCTAATGATGTGATCCCGTTATCAAGTGACAACACATGTCTATGGTCAGGAAACCTTAACCATCTTTTGATCAACGAGCTAGTCTAGTAGAGGCTCACTAGGGACACGGTATTTGTTTATGTATCCACACATGTATTTAAGTTTCCGGTCAATACAATTCTAGCATGAATAATAAACCTTTATCATGTTTAAGAAATATAATAATAACCACTTTATTATTGCCTCTAGGGCATATTTCCAACAGTAACCCTGCTTTTATTACTACCTGTAAGGCTCGACTGCTCCTTTTGATCATGATATGTCTTGCTCATAGAGCGTTCATAGTCTGATCGCCTATTCTCCACACGTGTCGGGGCTCGCTCTAGAAGATCCACAAAGTGTTGTACGGTTTTCTCAGGTATTTTCTCCTTTGACGGCGGGGGCGGTTTCGGTGCGAAATGGGCATTCACTTCGGAATCCACAACCTCTCTGGTTTCCACCTCAGTCATCTCGTAAGCTAACTTCTTTTTGGCAGGAGGCTCGGGTCTCTAGTCCCGGTTGGTGATACAACCGGGACTAAAGGTTCTCGCAGGGGTGCCAGCCTGCCGCCACCCCTTTAGTCCCGGTTGGTATCACCAACCCCCTTTAGTCCCGGTTGGTATCACCAACCCCCTTTAGTCCCGTTTGGTATCACCAACCGGGACTACAGGGCCCATTTGAACCGGGACTGGAGGTGGCCGTCCCAATGCCCGCTCCTAGCCGTTGGAACCGGGACTAGAGGTCCCATTAGTCCCGGTGTCGGTGTCAAAACCGGAAGAACTCGGGGTATGGGGTCCCGAGCTGTGGATCTGGGATCGATGGGGAACAAGGGACGATGAACACAGTGCTTACCCAGGTTCAGGCCCTCTCGAAGAGGTAATACCCTACGTCCTGCTTGATTATATTGGATGTATAGTATGGTTTACAGAGTAGATCTACCTCGAGATCAGCATGAGCTAAACCCTAAGGCGATGAGGTTATGAATATAGCTCCCCCCCTAAAGACTACAACCCTCGGTTTATATAGACACCGGTAGGGTTAGGGTAACCGGAGATAGATTACAATAAGGGATAAAGAGATCCTGCCTATCCTTGACTTGGAGGGCACACCACGGCTTCATAGATCTCCCGTCGCTACGCGGCTTCACCAGTCCGGCCCATACTCAATGGGTCAACGTCCTGAGGACCCCTTTGTCCGTGAGTCCCTCAGTAGCCCCCGAACTTGCCTCCAACACCAAAGCTTGTGCCCTGCATCTGCTCACCTAACAGTAATTCGGCTTGCGAGGCGAGTTCTCTGATTCGCTTCATCCATGTTCAGAGCCAAGGGATGTCCAGAATCTGAAACGGCAGTTTTCCTTAGCAACGAAGGCAAGAATAAAAAACCATTCAAGTGTAAACAGTGCCTTCGCCTGACAACTTTTCCTCTTTCAACGAAGAGTCACGTCCGGTCATAACGCTGAGCGGTTAGTGTTTCTCGAAGCGCAGCTCAAGCTGACGCCATGTCCGGCACATGTCATCAAGATGGAGATCATGCCCCGCCTTTCGGGGGATATGATCAATGATTTCAATTCCCCTCCCTGCACATAACACTGCGAGCGTATCGGGAAGTGGAGAAGCCAACGGTGTGGAAAAAGGAACTCCTGACTTGTCAACAGCCTATAAAGGGGGAGCCACAACAGTCAGCACCCCACGCCTTTTCCACCTTCCGCTCAAGTAGATCCTCAAAGCTCCAGCGCCACTTTTCTCAGCTTCCACACCAAATCCCACCCCGTCTTCTTCAACCATGGCCAGATCCGACGGCAACGGGAAGTGGGAGGCCTCCACCATCACTGACGGCGACATCGTGAAGCTGAAGTAGGCCGGCTATTTGTCGGCCGACATTGCCCATCGGCCCCCCAAAGAGAGCCAGATCATCCCTACGCCCAAGCGGGAAAAAGGGTCGTATTCCTCCCTCATTTCCTTTGGGGGCTTGGATTTCCTCTGCACCCCTTTGTGAGGGGGTTGATGTTCTTCTACGGGCTAGATTTTCACGATCTAGCCCCCAACTCCCTTCTCCACATCTCGTCCTTTATCATCTTCTACGAGGCCCTCGTCCGAGTCCAGCCACACTTCGCCTGTGGCTAAAGGTGTTCAACGTCAAGCCCAACGTAGTTGGTGGCGAGCATGCGGACTGTGGTGTGGCCATGATCAGCAAACTGACGCGGGTCCAGTGGCTGGAGGGCCACTTCGTCGACACCGTCAAAATGTGGCAAAAGGAATGGTTCTATATCACCGAACCAAGGAGAGCCGGCTAGGCGGCTGCTCCCGCATTCAGATCCGGACCCCCTACCAGGATGGCATCATGGATCAACAAGAGCCCAGACTGGGGGTCCGCTGACGACCTGAAGGCGCTGCAGAAGCACGTCATCAACGTAATGGAGACCGGGGTGAAGCTGGTCAACGTGATTCAGATCATGATACATCGTCGACTCCTCCCCTGCCAGGAGAGGGCCAAGCCAATGTGGGAGTACGACCCTGAAGATCCGGCCACCATGCAACACCTCTTCGGCACGACCCACAAGTAAGTGTGGGGTCTGCTATTTAAGCCACAGAAGGACTGGTCGGCTGAGGAGGAGGACATCGGCCTCGACGCTGCGACCCCTGCAAAGAAGGTGAGCGGCATTTGTCTTAACATGAGTCCGAATATTAGCACCATACGATTTGATCCGAACTTCTTTATGTGGATTTTGCAGGGCTGGCTCGCCAAGGCCGAGAAGATCAGCGGCCCAGCGCCACTACCAGAACGGCCCCGATTCGAACAGCTAGAGAAGCTATTGGTCGTGGTGCCTTACAAGGCGCCTGACGAGAGGCGCAAGAAGATAGAGGTATCGGAGGCCAGGGAGGGCCGCCGTCGCAGAGCTCGTCCGGACGGCCGGTCCGGAGACACTGCGGCCCCTTCCGTACAGGAAGGAGATGAGGATGAGGACGAGGAGGAAAGCGCCTCCTCGCACTCTAAGAAGAGGGCGGTGTCTAGTGACGTCGAGGAGGTTCAACCTTCTCCGACCCCGAAGAGGCGGTGCCGGCCTAAGCTGGTCCTGTCCGACAGCTCGGACTCCTACAAGGAGTCTGAAGTGTCCGAAAAGGTTCTGGAGAGGAGACCCAGGGTCAAGCCCCATGTGACCAGGTACATATTACGGCATTTTCAATTGCTTTATCTTTCAACAGTCCCTGGTAGAACATAGATTGATTGTTTCTTTTGGTGGTGTAGCCCTCCGCGTGGCCACCCCGCCGAGGAGACCTTGGAGGGGACATCCCCACCCGCCGAACTGGCGGACAGTGGCTCACATTCCGCACCCCCTCCAATCCCCGAAGAGGTTGGGGAGGTGATGTCGTGAAAAACCCCTCCTCTTCCAAACTCAGGGGAGGAGTCGACGCCACCATGGCCGAGGCCAACGCCTCGGTCATTGAAGACTAGGGGGATGCATCCCTCCTGGCTAACGCAGGGAGGGGATCCGGATCATCCGAACCCCTAAAGCATCCGGCTCACGAGCCCCCAAGGCCCTCGAGGGAGTCAATTCCACCTTTTGGTGGGGAAGTTGCTAAGGGCCCGACGCCTGCACCGAACACCTCTATTCGGGCGGCGGCGGGCTGGCCGGACGCGCTGGCGGAGTTGGTGAGCAACTCTGCCGTCGTTGATGAACACCGCACTCTTATGGGTGCGGTTATACAGGGTGTTCGGTCCATTCATTCCAGACTGAACGACGCTGTTCAAGGCCTGCTAACAGTCTTTGAGGTAAGTCAAGTAATGCTTCTTATCCTATAAAGCGGTTGTAATCTTTAGTTTGGGTAGGCCATGTACATAGCAGCCCCCGAGACTCTGCAAGGACTTCGGTGAAGCCTGTAGAGGATCAAATTTGGTATGCTGATTAATAATGTCAACATTTCTTTTGCTGACGCAGGTATCTTCCGTAGCTGCGGCTACTAATGCCGCGGCACTAAAGGAGATGGATCAGAAGCTCAAGCATTCCAATAAAGAGCTTGACCTTGTCAACAAACGGCATGGTGAGGCCCAAGGTAAGCCCTTTGATAAGATATGTATTTGCTTGATGCCAGATATTGACGATCCGGAGTGTATGCCAATCTTTTATCGTGATGATCTTGCAGCTGCCGCCGCCGAGGTCGAGGGCTTGAGAGAGGCCCTGAAGAAAGCCAAGGCAGAGGCGGCCGCAAAGAAAACTGCCGCTGACAAGGCGGTGGCCGAGCTCGAGAAGGCCAAGCTCGCTGGTGAGCAGCAAGAGGCTCGAGTAACTGAAGTGCAAGTGGAGCTCCAGGATACCGCCAAGAATCTAGAGGTCCTTGAGAAGGAGAAGGAGGAGCGATCCTCCTAGCTGTCCAAGGCGGAGAAGGAGCTCCAGGAGGCAAGGACGGAAGCGCGAGGTGTTCAGGAAGAGCTCCGCCAAGTCGAGCAAATGGCAAATGGTAAGAAATACTTACTGCAAAGTGTGTTCGGAGGCAACAGGTTCGCCCTACTGACATGGGTCTGGCGCTCCACAGGCGTCTTCGTTGAACTTCCGAAGAATGTGGCGGCTGCAGCGAAGCTCTATGCTACTCACGAGGAGGACTCCACGCAGCGGCTCTTCTGGTCACAGTTTCTGGATTCTGAGCGTCCTCCCCTCCTCAGCAATTAAATGAAGCAGCTGATGGAGATGCATCGAATATCCGAGCTGGCCGTGAAGGACCTCTGTGTCAGTCTGTGGCCTGCCGAGCCCATTCCAGACACCTACTTCGGCCTTGTGCAGAAGGTGCGGGAGGCGCCGCTCCGGATTGATGCCATGAAGCGCTCAGCGTGCCTTGAGGGGGAGAGGCTTGCGTTTCCGAAGACCATGGTGCATTGGCCAAAGATTAATCCAATGGACATGGTCACTGGTCCTCCGCCCAAGGAAAAAGAGCATCGCCGCCCTGAGCAATACTTTGCACAGGTGATGAATGGCGCGCGGGGGATAGAGGGCCAGTGTTGAAAAGATGTAATGCTTGAATGACTGTATTAAGTTTTTACCAATTGGACCTTATGCTTGATGATGCGTCCGCCTGACTTATTTTATATTGTCATGATTTTAATTTTGACTCATATTCGGCCGTATGTTTATTCTGAAAGCTACCAGTCGTCGGCTTCAGGCCCCAGGTGAATGTCATGAGGGGTGTTTTGTCTCCACGTTGTTACCCTTAGCCAACATCTTGGTACCCAGAGGCGGTAGCGCGTGAGCAAAACTAGGCAATCAGACTATTCAGTTTTTCTGCTTTCACTTAGCCTTAGGAGCTTGATGGTGGGGGCTAAGGACTAGCCCCCTGTGTTTTGTAATGTACTTGGGGGCAAATGCATGCCCTTTCCGATCACATGGTTTGTGTTAAGACGAACCTTTCGTTTGACACGGCAAAATCGCCAATGATTTTTAGGGTCAAACCTCGTCATCGGAACGCTGATCAGTTCGCGCTTACTACGACGGTCAGTTTTTGGCTTTCTCCTCCTGAGGTACTTGACCAGACAAGCCAGAAGTACAATCGCAGGGGTTCTCCCTTTGCCCTCTTAGCCGAACATGCAGAACATAAGGGGCAATCACAGGAGCCGGGCAACCCAACTATTGACCTAAGACATAGTTCGGAACTTGATGCATATAGTGCAATATCCAAGACACCGAACACTCAGCGGAAAGTAGTGTCGGACTTGGGGTGCCGAGCTGATAGGGAAATCGAGCTCTAGGTTAGTTAACCGATCATGTTTTCATGTCGGGCTATTCGAAGAGCGAGGGGAGAATCGGAAAGGAAAGGAGACAATCGCGAGATGCGGATATCTGAACACCATAAGGGGCATTTTTATTATTTCTCGTAGGCTCAAGACATCTAACCGTACAATTTGAACTGCCATGACATTAATTGTAAAAAAGGAAAAAGTTTTACAGAGAAAAGGTTTACACAGGGCCTTGATGCGTGAGTCGAAGCCTCCACTGTGCTCTGCTGCACGTCTGCGCCTTTGCTTCTGAGAGCTGGGGGTTAGGACCTTCCATGAAACCTTGAGGGGCGAGGATCCGGCTGATGAAGCTTTCTGCTTTGGGGGGGGGGGGGTTCAAGAATGCCCAGGGCGTCAAGACAAGGTAACTCCGAAGTTCGGGTTAGCTGAACACATGCTTCAGATTTATTGATATATGCCTCACGGCTGCCCATGGTATTTTGTGTGCGAAATTGTGCTGACGAGGCACGTGGAGCGCGAAGAATGTGGGCGTGCCGTGGGGCGCGCATCCCTATTTGCGGCGAACGCATGCGGGTTCCCATGATGGGGAGAGGGTTCGGGCCCGTTTACTGTTGTCGCCGGCCTTTACGGCGGGCCGGTAACGGGACCCATATGTGCCGGTTTGGTCTTCAGCCGCTGCTACTTCTTGAGCTTGCGTTGGTTTTTCCCTTGAAGAGGAAAGGGTGATGCAGCAAAGTAGAGATAAGTATTTCCCTCAGTTTGAGAACCAAGGTATCAATCCAGTAGGAGAAGAACGCGCAAATCACCAATACCTGCACAAACAATCAAACACTTGCACCCAACGCGATAAAGGGGTTGTCAATCCCTTCACGGTCACTTGCAAAAGTGAGATCTGATAGAGATAAATAAACAAAAGATAAAATATTTTTGGGTTTTTTGGTTTATAGATCTGAAAATACTAGATTACAAAATAGTAGATCGGAAACTAATATGATGGAAAATAGTAGATTGGAAACTAATATGATGGAAAATAGTAGATCAAAAACTAATATAATGGAAAATAGACCCGGGGGCCATAGGTTTCACTAGAGGCTTCTCTCATGAAGGCAAATAATACGGTGGGTGAACAAATTACTGTCGAGCAATTGATAGAAAAGCGCAAAGTTATGACGATATCCAAGGCAATGATTATGCAATATAGGCATCACGTCCGTATCAAGTAGACCGACTCCTGCCTGCATCTACTACTATTACTCCACACATCGACCGACTCCTGCCTGCATCTAGAGTATTAAGTTCATAAAGAACAGAGTAACGCATTAAGTAAGATGACATGATGTAGATGAATAAACTCAAGCAATATGATGAAAACCCCATCTTTTTATCCTCGATGGCAACAATACAATACGTGCCTTGCTACCCCTACTTTGTCACTGGGTGAGGACACCGCAAGATTGAACCCAAAGCTAAGCACCTCTCCCATTGCAAGAAAAACCAATCTAGTTGGCCAAACCAAACCGATAATTCGAAGAGAAATACAAAGATACCAAATCATGCATATAAGAATTCAAAGGAGATTCAAATAATATTCATAGATAAGCTGATCATAAATCCACAATTCATCGGATCTCGACAAACACACCGCAAAAGAGTATTACATCGGATAGATCTCCAAGAACATCGAGGAGAACATGGTATTGAGAATCAAAGAGAGAGAAGAAGCCATCTAGCTACTAGCTATGGACCCGTAGGTCTGAGGTGGACTACTCGCGCTTCATCGAAAGCGCAATAGAGTTGATATAGATGCCCTCCGTGATTGAATCCCCCTCCGGCAGGGTGCCGGAACAGGCCCCAAGATGGTATCCCACGGGAACAGAAGGTTGCGGCGGAGGAAAAGTGTTTTCATGGATGTTTCTGGTGGTTTGGGAATATTTGCAAATATATAGGAGGAAGATCTAGGTCAGGGGGTAACCGAGGGGCCCACAAGGTAGGGGGGCGCGCCCTACCACCCTGGGTGCGCTCTCCACCCATGTCGCCACCTCGTGGCTCTTCTGACTTCAACTCCAAGTCTACTGAGTGTCTTCTGGTCAAAGAAAAATCATCGTGAAGTTTTATTCCGTTTGGACTCCGTTTAGTATTCCTTTTCTGCCAAGCTCAAAAACAAGGAAAAAACAGAAACTGGCACTGGGCTCTAGATTAATAGGTTAGTCCCAAAAATAATATAAAATAGCATATTAATGCATATAAAACATCCAAAACAGATAATATAATAGCATGGAACAATAAAAAATTATAGATACGTTGGAGACGTATCAGCCGCTAGGGCCGCAGTGTGCTCTTCGGTCCGAAGTGAGCATTCTGTGTTGCCATTGATAGTTATGATGCCCGAACGACCAGGCATCTTCAACTTGAGTTATGCGTAATGCGGGACGGCATTGAATTTAGCGAACGTCATTCGGCCGAGGAGGGCGTGATAGCCGCTGCGAAAAGGTGCAATGTCGAAGATCAAGTCCTCGCTTCGGAAATTATCTGGAGAGCCAAACACTACCTCAAGTGTCACAGTGCCTATGCTGCAGGCCTCCACTCCCGGAATGACCCCCTTGAAGGTGGTGTCACTGGGTTTGATCCTTGACGGATCGATCCCCATCTTCCTCACTGTGTCTTCATATATCAGATTGAGGCTACTACCCCCGTCCATTAGGACTCTAGTGAGGTGGAATCCATCAATGATGGGGTCGAGCACTAAGGCTGCGGACCCTCCATGGCGTATGCTGGTCGGGTGGTCCCTGCGATCGAAAGTGATCGGGCAGGCTGACCATGGGTTGAACTTTGGCGCTACGAGCTCGACGGCATATACGTCTCGCAGCGCTCGTCTCCTCTCCTTCTTCGGTATGTGGGTTGCATAGATCATGTTCATCATCTTAACCTCGGAAGGGAAGGGTTTCTGGCTTCCACTATTCGGCCTGCAGGGCTCATCATCGTCCTCTCTTCGTGGGCTTTTGCCCGAGTCTTCGGCTGTGAGCTTGCCGACCTGTTTGATCACCCAACAGTTACGGTTGGAGTGGTTGGCGGGCTTCTCTGACGTGCCGTGGATTTGGCATGGCCTGTCCAGGATTGTGTCTAGTCTGGACGGGCCATCGTCGTTGCCCTTAGGGGCCTTCTTTCGTGGTCCGGACTTCGGATTTCGGAATCCAGCATTTACTGCCGTATCCTCGCCCTCACCGTCGTTGTGGCGACGTTTACTCTTGCTGCATCGCGGCTTTCCGTTTCCGTCCCGAACCTCGGATGTACCGGGTGTGTCGGGGTTGGTGTTTTTGCGAGCGAGCCAACTATCTTCGCCCGCGCAAAAGCGGGTCATGGGAGAAGTAAGGGCTGCCATAGTTCTTGGTTTGTCCTGGCCGAGCTGCCTTATGAGCCATTCGTCCTTGACATTGTGCTTGAAAGCGGCCAGGGCTTTGGCGTCCGGACAGTCGACAATCTGGTTCTTCTTGGTCAGGAATTGATTCCAAAATTGTCAGGCGGACTCTCCGGGCTATTGTGTAATGCGATTTATGTCGTCAGCATCCGGGGGCCGGACATAGGTGCCCTGAAAATTCGCTCAAAAGGAGTCCTCAAGCTCTTCCCAGCAGCTTATAGAGTCTTCGGGAAGGCTGTTCAACCAGTGTTGAGCTGGTCCTTTAAGCTTTAGTGGCAGATATTTAATGGCGTGGAGGTCATCCCCTCGAGCCATGTGAATGTGGAGGAGGAAATCCTCTATCAATATGGCCGGGTCTGTGGTTCCGTCGTATGGTTCGATGTTCACAGGCTTGAATCCCTCTGGGAATTGGTGTTGCATTACCCTCTCTGTGAAGCACAGGGGGTGTGCGGCGCCCCGAACTCGGGCTACATCGCGTCGGAGGTCTTCGGCCATCCGAGCCCGCTGGTGCTCCCTGACTCTATCCTTTCGGTTCAACCAATCGTAATATCCTTCCCGGTGAGTGGGTCGGTGTTCTCTGGGTCCGTAGATGGACCTGGTACGGCCTCCTCGAGCGTCTAGGTCATGGCGGAGGTCGTATTCATAGGCTGGCCGCACTTGATCCTTGCCGTGACGGCGAGGTGGGGCGGCGGGGTGCTCGGCCTCGTCAGCCTCTCTGTCCCGCCCTCTAGGGGGGCGGTCTGGCTATTCGGCACGTGTGTATGTCGGACATATTGGCTCTACGGCCTCGTCGTCGAACTGCAGCAGCAATCTTTTCTTGGGATAGCTTTTGATTGGCTGTTCGTGGCCATACCCTTCTTCAGCGGCTAGGATTTTGGTCCATCGATTGTTGAGGGTGTCCTGTTCGGCCTTGAATTTGCGCTTTTGTTTCTTCAGGCTGCGGGCGGTGGCTAGAAGCCTCCGCTTGAACCATTCCTGCTCCAGCGGTTCTTCGGGGATGATGAAATCATCTTCCCCAAGACTGGCCTCCTCTTCAGAGAGTGGGAGGTAGTTGCTATCTTCGGAGTCATCGTGGTTTTCTGGGTTGAACGGGTCCCCTTGCCCCGCGTGGTTATCCTGATGATGTTCGTTGGCTGCGGCTCCGGCGAGGTCATCCGTGTTATTCGCGGTGCCGCTCTCCGCAGAGTCCACGTTGCTCGTGTGGCTTCAACGTTGCTTTGATCGACGGCGCTGTCTTCGGTGGTTGGACGGCTCATCTCCGGGCGTGTCTTGGTCCTGATTGGGAGTGCCATCGCTGTCCTTGGGGGTGTCCACCATGTAAATATCGTAGGTGGACGTGGCCGACCAGCGGCCGGTGACAGGGGGGGGGGGGGACATCGGTATTAGCCGTGGCGCCGCTATCCTCATCCATGTATTTGGTGTTTTTCGAATTGTAATCTAGCATATCGGTTAAATCATCGACAGTGGCTACCAAGTGGGTGATGGGTGGGCATCTCCGGGCGTGTCTTGGTCCTGATTGGGAGTGCCATCGCTGTCCTTGGGGGTGTCCACCATGTAAATATCGTAGGTGGACGTGGCCGACCAGTGGCCGGTGACGGAGGGGGGGGGGACATCGGTATTAGCCGTGGCTCCGCTATCCTCGTCCATGTATTCGGCGTTTTTCGAATGGTAATCTAGCATATCGGTTAAATCATCGACAGTGGCTACCAAGTGGGTGATGGGTGGGACGTAATATTCCCCGTGATACACCTCGAAGGGTTGATTGTTGTGGGCGGAGGGCAGGTCCTCCCAGATGGTCATTCTCTGGATTCGGTCTAGCGCCTCGTTTAGCGTAGCGAGGGTCGCCGAATTTGAGGGCTCTAGGCCAACTTCCGCCGTAACGGGGTGGGGGGAAATCAGTGCCCTGGCCGTTCCTTGGTTTCCACAGGCCGAGCTAAACTCGGGGTACGGTGCCGGATCCTTGAGAGGGTCCGGATTGTCACTGGGGACTAAGGACGGGCCTTGGTTTTTGCGTGTGGTTTCCACGCCTGGATTTGAGATCGACCCGCTACGGGCCAGTGGTGATTCCCGGCCATCGGTTGCCGGCTCGTCGCAAGGGCTTAAGGCCAGAGGGGCATTGTGACGGGAAGATTCGGCCGAGATTGACTCTTGGCTTCCGCCTCCTGGTTCTGCCACGAAGACCGAGGATAGGCCCTCCGCAGACATGACGGGTCTGGCTGAAGGTGGAGTCTGGCGCCCGCTTGAAGCGGAGCCCTCCTGGCTCGAAGCTGTTCGGACAGCGGGGGCCGATCTGTAAATCGGATCGGAGGGGGACGCCAGAGCGGGCGTGGCGAGGCCTGCGAGGGTGCGGGAGGGGGCAGTGAATCCGGCGAAGACCAGATCGCCCCGCGTGTCCGCAACATATTCCAAATTACCGAATCAAATTCGGTGTTCAGGAGCGAAGTTGTCGATCTGACCCAAATGACCAGTCGGATCGGCGTGCAGCACGATGCTGCCGAATGCGAAGAGTTGACCGAGGACAAAGAAGTCCCTGGATTCGATGCCTTCTCCTATGATGAGGCGAGCCATCGATCCTTCGGGCGATCCAACAGTGGAACTCTCAATGAAAGCACCAATGTCGGTGTCAAAACCAGCAGACCTTGGGGTAGGGGGTCCCGAGCTATGGATCTGGGATCGATGGGGAGCAAGGGACGATGAACACAGTGTTTACCCAGGTTCGGGCCCTCTCGAATAGGTAATACCCTACGTTCTGCTTGATTATATTGGATGTATAGTATGGTTTTCAGAGTAGATCTACCTAGAGATCAGCATGAGCTCCCCCCCTAAAGACTGCAACCCTCGGTTTATATACACACCGGTAGGGTTAGGGTAACCGGAGATAGATTACAATAAGGGATAAAGAGATCATGCCTATCCTTGACTTGGAGGGCACACCACGGCTTCATAGATCTCCCGTCGCTACGCGGCTTCACCAGTCCGGCCCATACTCAATGGGCCGACGCCCTAAGGACCCCTTAGTCCATGACTCCCTCACCAGGGCCGAAACCTGGCCGGGACTAATGCTCGGGATCAAAGATAGTTTTTCTACTAGTGACTGTTTAGTTATACTAAAGGAAAAGGCTACACGAATCAGTTTGCCTTAACAACATATCCAAGTCTTACAAACACAATATTTCATGTTTTAATAATGATCTCAAACCTCAGCGTCATAGTAATGAATGGGCTCTGCGTCATTGCACGCCTAGTCATCCACGGCCATCATCTAAGGCATGGAGCGAGGCAGCGGGCATGCGTCGTGCTCCATGCCCATGAGAGAGCCGACTAGAGGTTGAGCTGGGCAAGGCATGCCGCACATGCTCGCTGCGTCTAGGGTTTTGGCGTGGAGAATTTGAAATCTCCCCTTGCCACTGCCATGGATGAAAGAAAGAAAGAGACACATTCCCCGTGGTTACCAGTGCGATGTGCAATGGGAGGACGACTACGGTATGCGTCAGAATGATTTTTCAAACTTAAGGGCGCCAAACGGCAAGCTAATCAGGAGCCCCAGCAGCCCCATTCATCCATCGATCAATCGATCTACCCTAGTGCTCGTGCTTGACAGCGTCACCGTGAAGCGCGAGCAGGAAACCCCCAAAGTCCGAAGGCTCTCATATGTAGCGAGATTGATCCGGCCTGTTTCGCGGTGCTCGACCTCACGTCGGCGGGTCCATCTTCATATCTTGCCGCATTGAAGGACTGTAGCCATGGGAGAGATGGGATCTGTAGAGAAGAGAAAAGACGAAGGCGAGCGGGCAAGCCGATCGTGCGTGTTTCTTTTTCTTTTCCCATCTGCGGATGGTATGTGCATATGCCAGATTTGCCACGGTCGGGTTTTTCTTCCAGCTTTGTTTAGTTGTCGGTTTTGTGTGCGCAGATCGTAAGATGAGAATGAAAGCGAGGAGGTGGAATTTTTTTAATCCAAGGGCTGGAGAAAAATTCTATGAGACCGGGTCTCGTAGTGAGGCTGGTGAGACCCATCCGGATGGATGCCACGTGTGGCCACCTCAACCTCAGAGCACGAATAATCCGACCAGCCATGAGTTTTCAATTCCAATTATCCATTCTTGTGTACGTATGGTAAGCTGCCGGTTGACATACACGCACAGAACCACCCGATCGATATAATTAGGGTTAGCTCCTCGGCGTCCAACGACCTCGTCGGCCATGCGGCACAGCGCTAAGTGTTCTCGTCCATCGCTGCGCGGAATAACCTCGTGGCCGGCAGCTAGCCAGGCTGCTTGACCATGTTGGCCGCACGAATGTTGCTGGCCGTGCCTCCTCTTCGACGGCGGCCGTGCGCCAAGTCGTCATCACGGCTGGCAGAACCAGCTCGATCGTCTTCAATGGCGGCCATGCGCAAGACATCGTCGCCGGCGAACTGCATGACACTCCGACGTGGTCCGGGTGCGTGAAGTGCATGCATATATGAGCAACAGAATATACAGGCGCAGATGGTCAGTTTTGTTGATCGATTCTAGTAGTCCCATGCGTATATATAAGCAGCTTGAAATTATTTGCGCTAATAATATTGAAGATTATGCAGTTTCAACGCCAGGAAGAACATATGATATTTTTTGAGTCTATGCCCATGAATCCGAATGTTGACGGCGACGAGACATATATTCAGCCTGAACTAACTGGTGTATCCATGTGATTTTCAATTTTCATAGACACAAATCACTCAGAAAATATTCATTTTGAGCAGGGAGGACCGCGGCTTCTGATGTGCACAAGCTAGAGGACTCAAATCAAGTCAGGGAGGACCACGATCGAGTATCATGCAGTTCACCGGCAAGCGTCGTGAGCGACATGCAGCTCACCGGCGACGTCGTGAGCGAGTGCATCATCAGCATGGAACGGTTCGATGCATGGTAGTGCACGTCCGCCGTCGAAGATGAGTCCGCACGGCCAGCAACATGGCATGCGTCCGCCATGGTCGAGCAGCCCGGCTGGCCGCCGGCGACGAGGTCGTTCAGCGCGGCCATGAACGAGAAGAGGTAGCCTGGTGCTGCGTGACCGCCGGCGACGTCGCTGGGCGCCGCCATGCTAGAGAGCAATAGGAGGACGAGAGGAGCGATCGAACCCTAATTAACTCGATCTGGTAGTTGCGTACGTACGTAGTATATCAGTATATGTCAACCGGCAGCTTACCATACGAGTACACGGGAATGAGCAGCTGGTATTTGAAAACTGGGATTGGTGCTTTAAGATTGTAGTGGCCACGTGGCATCCATCCAGATGGGTCTCACCAGCCTCAGAATGAGACCCGGTCTCATAGAATTTTTCTCCCCGAGGGCTTGCCTTTGCATAGATTTTATTGAATCGGAAATTCTGATTTCGGTTGTAATTTGGTAAGTAGTGAGACAAGAGATTTTTATTATAATTTGGTCAGATAAGAAAATATATGTGATTTTTTTGTATTTGGAAAGTTGTGATTGTGATTCAATAGTATAGATAATGATATGTAATAAATGGCATAGTGCGTGGGATTACCGATTTGTTATTGAGGAATATCTGATTTTTTTTGGACGGTCATTGACAAAAAAATCTTCTGTATGTCTTTTAGGAATGTGATCTCACATATAAGGTGTGATATTTGAATTCTTAATTGTCTATTATTTTACGTGATTGAATTTAATCGGCACCGGCCAAAGCAAGCATAAAAAAATGAATGAGAAGGGTCGGGAAAATCAATTCAGTTTTTAGTGGGAGGGAGAAAACAACAACATTGAGGGGGGTGCTGGGAGGTGAGGAAAAGCTAAACCAGTGAGGCGAGACTATCAACTCACCGTTAATCATAGAGATTAGAGGAAACACTGAAGTGAACTAAAAAAAATAGAAAAAGTGAGCGCATGATAGCAGTTTGTGTACCTCCTAGATGCTGAACGTTGTTAGTCTTTCCTACGAAAAACAAAACTTTGTTGGTCTATGCTTTGATCACATCTTCTCCAATGGTGGTCCTGTTGTTGTCAAGCTTTTCCTATCCAATGTCCATCTCCCCTTCATCGCGTTGTTTGGTGGTGATGTCAATGAATTATTAGTCGATCTTTATCTCGACCTCATTCCTATTCCTCGTAACATTATTGTAGCACTTCTCCTCGATATAACTTTAATTACCTAATATTTCCGTGATTGAATTGAATAGGCACGTGCCAAAGCAAGCACAAAATAAATAAATAAGAAGGGTCGGTCAAATCAATTCGGGTTTTAATGGGAGGGAGAAAAAACTAACGTGGAGGGGGGTTCTGGGAGGTGAGAAAAAAGTAAACCGGTGAGGCGAGAGTATCAAACCCCCTTTAATAGTTGAGATTAGAGGAAAAAAATGAAGTGCCATCAATTTGTTTTTAGAAAAAGTGAACGCAGGATAGCTTTTTGCGTACATCCTCGATGCTAAACGTTGTTAGTGTTTCCTGCGAAAAATAAAACTTTATTGGTGTATGCTCCGATCGTGGTCCTGTTGTCGTCGCGCTTTTCCTATCCAATGCCCATTCACCCTTCACCGTGTTCTTCGATGGTGATGTCAATGAATTATTTGGCGATCTTTATCTCGACCTCATTCCTACTCCTCGTAACTTTAGTGTAGTACTTATCCTAGATATAACTTTAATTACCTAATATTTATGGAATTGAATTGAATGGGCACCTGGCAAAACAAGCACGAAAAAACAAACAAAGAGGATCGGGCGAATCGATTCGGTTTTTAGTGGGAGGGAGAAAAACCAGCGTGGATAGGAGTGGTGGGAGGTGAGGCGAAACTAAAACGGTGATGCAAGAATACCAACTCCCCTTTAATAGCAAACATTGAAGGAAACACTGAAGTAAAAAAAAAGTGAACGCCGGATATATATAGCTGTTTGCGTACGTCCTCGATGCTGAACGTTGTTAGCGTTTCCTGCAAAAAATAAAACTGTGTTGGTGTATGCTTCAATGGCATCTTCTCCGATGCTGATCCTGTTGTTGTCGCGCTTTACCTATCCAATGTCCATCTCCCCTTCATCGCGTTCTTCGATGGTGATGTCAATGTATTATTTGCGGATCTTTATCTCCACCTCATTCCTAGTACGTATCCTGGATATTCTTTTGTGTTTGTAAGTTTGTCCTCGTACCTTGTGATGATGATATCTTTGTGTTTGGACCCATTAACCAATCTGAACCACCACTTTTCAAGGCATATTTTGTACTCGGTTTCTCAAATGATCGCAATTATTGGGGCACAAGCTTCACCGAAATGACTGGCTGTGCGCAGCAGATAATAGCCGATCTTATCGTACGGGTCATTCCTGCTCCGCTCTAAAAAAAACTCCCTGCCGTCAAAACATTTTTTAGAGAAAACTAATCACATAAATGAATTAATTTAGCTGTCGGAAACTAGCATATTTAAGCCAGTGTGTCAGTGTGTGTAATTTTGTTGCTCTGCGCACAAGGCCTCGCAAAGAAAAATTACACAAGGGAAATTTCTTGCTCCGTGCATACTTAAGTGTACGTTTAACTAAAGGAATAATTGAATAGAACTAATGGCAGAGTGCCAAATAGCTGCGGAAACTATTAGAAATTATGAATTTAGGGTTGTTTGATTCTGCCAAGGATGGCCCCGCCAAAACCCGGGCGAGCCAAAAAATTGGCACAGCGTTCGGCCGCCCACGTCTGGCCAACTCGTGGGCATAAAATTGAACTGGAAAGGTGTAGCCAGCCTTGGCATGCAAAGTGATGGGTTTTGGATCAAAGGGATGCTCGAGCACTCAGTCAATGGACGCCAATTATTTGGCTTGGCAGACTGTGGCTCCCATCCAAACACGCCTTTAGTTCCGGAAAGTACATTAAGTGAGTCACCACAAGTCTAACCAAAGCTAATTAGGCCCTGACTATGACACGTGTCCATTGACTCCATGGCATGTCATCCAACTTGCAACCTCAATTTTTCTGCAAATGCCAGCATGAGGAATTGAAGCCCAACAATTTTTGCCAATCTTCATTGCACCGTAGGGGCAATTTTCCTTATTTATGGTGTCTTTGGGGGGTGTTTTTTCGCCCCCAATTACATGGCATGCTACGCGTGGTGGTTTGGGCCTCCGTCTTGTTTAGACTTGTATTGACTCACTTGATGTACTTGTAAGATTTTGAATTCTGCATTTATCATTTTAGCAATTTCAGGACATGCTTGGTATATTTGTCAGCAGCTCAGGGTATATGAATTGTGATACACTTATCTGAACATATGTGCGGGTGCAAAAAGAAGTGCAGAAGACAGGCTATACATTCAATGTTATAACAACATCACAATGTTTTTGCTGCTAATTGGCGTCGATCATTTACCGCTCGCATTACAAGCCATTGCTACAAGTAGAATTGTAGATATTACAATGCATAAATGTGTACAAAAGGAAGCAACCTTGGCAGCAGAAGCAACATGAGCAGATGAAATACAACTGGAGAGACCTCTCCTTATGTTAGCCTGGGACAGGAGCCTCCATGAAAGACCAAACCCAATAGCCAAGGAAGATAATAGAAGGAAAGGTCCAGTCAAGTTGCTGGACGAAGCGGTGCTGATAGTTGTTATCGACACAGCCAAGAATCCAGTGAAGGTGACCTTTGTAAGTTCTAGTGATGCTGGCCGAGATTCCTGTTCAACTTCTGTGTTCCGCCCCAACACGACTAGGACTAGAAGTTGACCAAAGCTTACAGCTGGTGGCAGTAAGACCAATAGGGCAACCTCAAGAGACGTGAACTTACACATGACAACCAACAATAGTACAAATATACCAACCGCCATGATGCAGTCCAGGATCAGAGTTAAACACACAATTTGTTGCTCTCTCTCAATCCTTTCTTCAGGGCTACCATGCCTATGTACTGCAAACCATTGAGGTGGTGTCATCTCCAGAAACATTAAGCACACGCCAAATGTGCAGATGATGAAACTAATATAGCCCACCGATTCCCCGCTCGTGTGTCCCGTCTGGCCATGACCACCGAGTGCTAGACCTTCGAACCCTAGAAACATAATTCCAGTGACACCGATCAGGAACTCATGTGATTCATCTAGTACATTGCGCATATCTATTGTGTATTCCCGCCCATCGCTGTTCCGTCTGTCATACATGTTGTAGCAGACAATTCGAACAAGGACCAAGACTCCACAGATGAGTCCAACGGTGATAAAAATGGATTTGGAGACAATGGATTGTGCAATCAAGCAAGCAAGGACGACAAGGCAACACGATGAAAGGGTTGCCAGGATCGTTGTTACGGGGGCAAGACTTACACCCCAGCCAGGAAATCGCTCCGAGAAGCAACACACCAGCAAGGGGCAAATGCCCGTAATCAAAGTAAAGCCTGCCATGGTGATCATGGTGAAGGGGACACCATGACCATACACCTTGCCATTGAGATCCACTATGTTCAGAGCCAGTGCAAGAAGCACTGGGCATATCATAACCACCACTCCTTCCGCCAAGCCACGGGAACGGTTTAACAACTCAGCCTAAATCAAAAATCAATATCACAACACCATGTCATGGCCGATTAATCAGTAAGTACTAAATATATGCTTAGAGTGACATAAATATGGTGGAAATCAGAAAAAAGGGTTAAAAAATCTTTGATTAGTACTCAAATATTAAATATATTAAAACCATAAATTTATAAAAAATTGGAAATGCTAGTAATTTTTAAAAAAACAAGCCAAAATAAAAAAATTAATAGAAAATTTTAATTTTTCTAAAGAAAACTAGAAACTTCAAGAAGGCCTCAAATAGTACATTGATGATAAATATAGCTTTATTTCACTTAATGTTCACAAATGATTTCTGCAATCTAAACTTTCCTGAGTAGTTTTAAGGATTTGAGATTGTTTATAACTTTATGTTACATGGCTAGATTTTCTGTTCTATTAATATACTATTTTCCTTCTTTGAAATTTCTGGAGTTTTCTTCGGTTTTGTTGTCGACATATTTGAGTTTTTATTTGAATATTTTGACTGGGCTGTATGTGTGTAAAACCCTTGCAGTTCGGTATGGTATTAGAGTTTAAGAATCCAAAACCACTAGATTATTTCGAACAGTTCGGGGATAAAATACAGGTTTTTCTATGAAGAAATTGTACACACAGAACGACAGAAGTTATCGAAGCAACAATCTGTATAGCATGGACCACTTTGTTCAAGCTAGCTAGACATCTAAGGCATGTATATACGGGGGACCAACGTGTTATACTGACTAGATCTTCTCATATAGGACAACAAGAGATGGTACGACGAATAGTGCCATGGCTGCTCGGTCGCATGTTCTTGATCTTGGCCGCTACTTGAGACTTTGAGTTCTCAAACAAGAAAGAAGTGCAGTGGACTGTTGGTGAAAGGATAGAGAGGGATGCATACCGTACCATCTCAAAACGATGTCCGATGAGCTTTGGCCGGAAGTTCCCAGACAGAACGAAGAGCTTACCACATACCCCTGTTCTTCTCTAAGGGCGGAACTGCTTTGGTCTGAAACTCTTAAACTGGAATGGCTAGCAAACCACGCGGAAAGGACATCACAACGAAGCCGAGGACTCAAACGAGTCAATGATTGGCATACAAGAAGCTAGGAATAATGTACAGTAGAAACTTCCTTGCAGTGACCAGAGATGACTAGGCGTGCGGAACGAAAAGGAACTTTGCGCTACCAGCCATGGCATGCCATGCTTTAGCCGACCATGAGCTAGCAATATTAAGCTTTGGCCATGAACCTCTTTTCTTTTTTAAAAAGAGAGACAGCGACAACAACATATAGATAGAAAAGGTTGCAGCATCTTATTATTGCAACTTTTTTCTTTGCAAATGCCAGTACACGATTTGGGCACAGTATGAAATGGAACTATATTTTGGGAAGTTTTTATGGACCTAGCGGAGTAGATATGCTCATGAAATTAATTGCTTAACTTGGAAGCGAAGTTGGGAACCGACCTCAATTATTTGGATTTTTTCTGACAACAGGGGAAAATCTTCTCTTATCTAGGGTGAAGAAGAATGAGTGAGGCCTGATACATCCATTTTTCATCATTATTTTCTACTATAATTTATCCTATTTAATTGATATATTTTACAATATGATGTAATTTTAAGACTTCTATCTCTTAAAGTTCAAGAAATACAAGGAGAGTGGGATTATTGCACAACTGGAATCTAGACCTAAAAAACAACAGAAGAAAAACAATTCTTCGGAGCTCAAAATGGAATATAGGAAAAATTGTGGAGCAAAGAGGGACCAGAGGGGACCCACAAGGGGCTTACATGCCCTGGTGGTTCGCCCTACACCTAGGGCACGCCATGTGGCCGTGTGAGGCCTCTATGGCCGATCTTCCAATGTCCTTTGGATCTAAAATCACTTTTTCCCTAGAAAAAATAATAGAAAGTCCTCGGTACTTTCCACCACCATCTGTGAGGCAGACTTCGGCGGAGCACTTTTCCTCTTTGGCGGAACAATTCTGTTGGGGAAACTTCCCTCCGGGAGGGGGAAATCACTCCAATTATCATGGGGATCATCATCTTCACCAAAATCTACACCATCACCATCTCATCTCCAAACCCTAGTTCTTCTCCTCTCCAATCTTTGTATCAAACCTGAGATTGGTACCTGGGAGTACTTATATGTGTTGATTACACCTTGTGCTTGATGCATAGGAGAATTATTAGTGAAAGATTGCTATGTTCAGATTGTTCTTCATATATAAATGCCTACTGATCATGATCAATATGATGAGTTGTGAGTAGTTCCATTAGTTCTTGACGATATGGGAGAAGTCTTGTTGCTAGTAATCATATGAAGTTGATTCACGTTCACTGTTTTGATATTATGGTGTGTTGTTCTTTCTCTAGTGGTGTTATGTGAACGTTGACTACATGAAACTTCATCATCTTTGGACCTATGGGAAGGCAATGTGGAATTAATTTGTAGATGATGGGTTGTGAGAGTGATAGGAACCCAAACCCTTGGTTATGAGTTGTTTCGTGAGGGGCTGTTTTGGATCTTATGTTTAATGCTATGGTTAGATTTATCTTAATTACTTCTCTTGTATTTGTTGATGCTTGCATGGATGGTATAATTATAAGTAGGTGTTTGTTCAAGTAAGAACAGTACATTAGCTCCGATTCACCCACACAACACTTATCAAGGCAATGAACGTTAACTCAATGAATCATGGTGAAAGTAACTTGACGAGATTCCCACGTGTCCTCAAGAATGTTTTAGTCACTATAAGAAACACAACCAGCTTGTCCTTAACATCAATAAGGATTGAGCCACTTGCTGCACTCTATTACTTTTGTTACTTGTTACCTTGTTACTATTTATCTTGCTACCAAACTATCTATCAAAACTATCTTTACAACATTTGAAGTGAAATCTCGCTGAAAACTGCTTGTCAATTTGTTGTGCTCCTCGTTGGTTCGACACTCTTACTTATTGAAAGGACTACATTGATCCCCTATACTTGTGGGTTATGAAGAATCTTTTCTGGATTTTGGCAAGGGCAACTTTTACCATACGTGTTGTTTTTGTTTTCGTCTGCTACTATGGAAGATAATCCTTTGAGAGGCTTGCTTGGGGTGACCTCTCCACGTGCACAAGTGGTTAGGAATGAAACCCCGGCGACTTAAAATATTTGTTATGAAATACCTGCTAGCATGCTTGAGCAAGCGAAGACTAACCTTTATGCAGGAGATGGAACTGTCCATCCTGATATGCACTTGTTCTTTATTCAAGAACTTTGTGGTTTGTTTAAGCTTTCATGTTTGTCGGATGGATAAATAAGGAAGATGTTAATCAATTTATCTTTGGATGAAAATGCATTGGCATGGTTTAGGCTATTGGATGATCCGTACTCATGGGACTGTGGCTGAAACTAGAGTTCACTACTACACTGTGTGCGATAACGACATCCCAGATAGTGCAAAAACAGATCCATGTGTCCATCAGAAGAAAGGTGTGATATTAGAGGGCTATCGCGCATGAAACTATAACGCAAACTATTTGTGATACATTGCACACGGTTATTTTTGGTAAACCGTTTGCGAAAGTGAACTTTAGCACACACAGTTTCGGTACGATAAACCGTGTGTACATACTTACACATGGGTTTGACTATTCAATGGTTTATGTCAACGGCTCCCATTGCACACATAAAAATTCTGGTGTAACCGTGTGCGTTAAATCCTAGACAATCAGTATATCGAAGTATGTGTGCTCGTTTTACCTTTCACACATAGCCGTTGTTTTCTAACTGTTTGCAATATTGTTATTTGGATAAGATCAACCTCTCTGTAATGGCGTGTCGCTAGTCCGCTAGAGGCTTGTCTCTCGATGATATTAATGGTGATTAGTGATTTTGAAGGAAAGAATGTACCAGGGAACTACAAGGTTTTGCCAACCTTATTTAAAGACACAGATACCCCATTGTATGCAGGTTGTAAACAAAAAAGAAAATCAAAGTTGAGCATCACACTAGAGCTCCTTAGATTTAAGGCTGAAAGTCGTATATCATATGTGTACTTCTGGAGGTTGTTAGGTCTTATGGGTGAAATGCTTCCCGAAAATAACGTGTTACCAACAAGCACCAAGGAAGCAAAGAAGATTGTTCGCCCTGATGGCACTAGAGATACAAAAGATACATGTTTGTGTGAATGATTGTATCTTGTACCGCGGTGACTATAAAGATTTGCGTTTGTGTCCCACATGCAAGGCCCTGCATTACAAGCGTAAGCTAGCAAAAGAGAAGAACAAGCCAGACGACGAACTCGACAGAAGAGTTCTATAATTCCTTGTTTGAAGCGTTGGTTTGCGAACCCTAGGGAAGCAAAGCGCATGCGTTAGCATCAAGATGAACAAAAAAAAGATAAATTTATAAGGCACCCGGCCGATGCGGCACAACTGAAAAATATTGACAGTAAGCATGCCAAAATTGCCGATGACCCGAGGAGTGTACGATTTGGATACGGTACAGAAGGAATGAATCCATTTGAAAATATGAGCACTCAACACAACACTTGGCCGGTTCCTTTTTTGCATGTATAACCTTGCTCCGTGGCTCTGTATAAAAAAATATTATATCGTGATGTCCATGCTTGTACAAGGCCCAAAGCAACCGGGAAATGACTTCAACACTTATTTGCAACTACTTGTAGAAGAACATCTAACCTTATGGGAAGGAGACAGAGCAAAATGTTGGGATGCATACAAAAAACAGTTATTCAACCTACATGCAGTACACCTGAAGACCATCCATGATCTTCTGGCATATGGTAACAAATTGATATGTCTCCAACGTATCTATAATTTTTGCTTGTTCCATGTTGTTATATTATCATTCTTGGATATTTTACCATCATTTTATAGCAACTTTATATCATTTTTTAGGACTAACCTATTGACATAGTGCTCAATGCCAGTTTTTGTTTTTTGCTTGTTTTTTAATTCGCAGAATATCCCTACCAAACGGAGTCCAAACGCAGCGAAACTTTTTGGAGATTTTTTTTGGACCAGAAGACAACTTGGGAACGAAGAAAGCACCTGGGCGAAGGTCCATGGGGACCACAACCCACCAGGACGTGCCCAGGAGCCCAAGCGTTCCCAGATGGGTTGTGTGGCCCACAGGGGTCTCCTCCACTGCCTTTTCACCCTATAAATTCCCAAATATTCCAGAAACCCTAGGAGAGTTGACGAAAAACAATTCCATCCGCCGCAAGTTCCAGAACCACGAGATCCAATCTAGACACCATCACGGAGGGGTTCATCATCCTCATTGGTGCCTCTCAGATGATGCGTGAGTAGTTCATCATAGACCTACGGGTCCGTAGGCAGTAGCTAGATGGCTTCTTCTCTCTTTTTGATTCTCAATACAATGGTCTTTTGGTGATCTATTTGATGTAATGACTTTGTGCGGTGTGTTTGTTGGGATCCGATGAAGTTCGAGTTTATGATCAGATTTTTATCCATGAATATTATTTGAGTCTTGTTTGATCTCTTATATGCATGATTATTTATAGCCTCGTATTTGTTCTCCGAATCTTTGGTTTAGTTAGGCCAACTAGATTGATTTTTCTTGCCATGGGAAGAGGTGCTTTGTGATGGGTTCGATCTTGCAGTGTCCTCTCCCAATGACAGAAGGGGCAGCGAGGCACGCACGTATCATTGCTATTAAGGATAACAAGATGGGGGCTATTCCAACATGAATAGTTCTTTTCTACATCATTGCATCTTTCTTATTGCATTACTCCATTTCTCCATGAACTTAATACACTAGATGCATGCTGGATAGCGGTCAATGAATGGAGTAATAGTAGCAGATGCAGAATCGTTTCGGTCTACTAATCTTAGACGTGATGCCTATATATTGATCATTGCCTTAGATATCATCATAATTATTTGTTCTTCTATCAATTGTCCAACAGTAATTTGTTTACGCACCGTGTGCTATTTCTCGAGAGAAGCCACTAGTGAAACCTAAGGCCCCCGGGTCTATCTTTTATCATATTTGCTTTCCGATCTATTTTTTTGCCGCATTTATTTTTAGATCTATTATTCCAAAAACCCAAAAATACCTTCCTGCACTTTTTATTTGCATCATTTATTTTGTGTTCTTGCGAAATCTATTTATCGAAACTACCACAAATTTATCTATCTTTTTACCGTGGAGGGATTGACAACCCCTCTTACGCGTCGGGTTGCAAGTATTTGTTCTTTGTGTGCAGGTACCATTTACATAGTGTTGCTTGGTTCTCCTACTAGATTGATACCTTGGTTTCACAACTGAGCGAAATACCTACCGTAGCTGTACTGCATCATCCCTTCCTCTTTGGGGAAGTACCGACACAGTTTCAAGCCGCATTAAAAGGAACTTCAGGCACTGTTGTGAGGGAGACATCATCAACATCTATCAGGTTCCTAATCACAAATCTCATCTCCTTGCAATTTCCATTATTTGCCATTTGCCTCTTGTTTTCATCTCCCCCACTTCACAAAAATTTGCCTTTTTATTCGTCCTCTTTTTCATTTGCCGTTTTCTCATCAGATCTATCTTTTTGTTTGCGTTCTTGTTTGCCTACTTCGTTGCCATGACTGCTCCTCCTTTGTCACCGGATTTTGAAGTTTTATACTTCAAGCAAAAATAAGGAGAAAAGTTGAAAGATGCTTGGTATAGGTTATTGGAATTCTATCGCATTTGTAATCTAAAGGGGGATGCAAAATTTTTGCTTCATAACTTTTATATAGGTTTAGCTTTGCATCATAGACAACTCTTGGATTTTGCCGCAAAAGGGAACTTTATTGAGCTTGATGCTAATGCTGCTTACGAAATCCTAGAGTGAATGTTGGGAGTTCCACCACCAAAAAAGGGGTTTTCTTTTACACAAGAAGGGGTGCAAATTTTAGACAAATTGGGTGATTTACATAAACATATGGTCGAGTTGCAAAAATACAATGAACCTCTCAAACATATCAGTGGAAACCTCAATCGCATGAATACTTTGATTACCCTCTGCAATAAGCGTTTGGATATTTTAGATCTTAAGATGGTTTCTTTCCCTGATAATATTGGGAAGCGAAAAGAGCCTCCCAGGTTTGAGAAAGCCCTTACCAAGGTAGCAAAAACTAAAGATGACAATACTTGAATCTATTAACTATGCCTAGCTAGGGGCATAAAACGATAGCGCTTGTTGGGAGGAAACCCAATGAATAAAATTTATTTTTGCCTTTTTCTTTCTGTTTTTGAGTGTTTGCACAATTATGCTACTATTATGATTGTAGTTTTATGTTTTAATTTAGTTTTGTTCCAAGTAAAGCCTTTGGGATTATGTTTGGTGATAGTTGATTTGATCTTGTTGGAAAACAAAAACTTTTGCGTCCAGTAAAACAATTTTCGAAAATCACAGAAGTAATGAAAGTTTCTGAATTTTTCACACAAGATTGATATACAAATTGCCTACCTCGTCCTAATATTTCAGAAGTTTTGGAGTTACAGAAGTATGGTCGAAGTCCAGATTACTACAGACTGTTATGTTTTTGACAGATTCTGTTTTCGCTGCATTGTGTGCTTATTTCGATGATTCTATGGATTGTATTGGGGGGTATAAGCCATGGTAAAGTTGGAATACAGTAGATATAATGCAATAATAAAATATGAATGGGTTTGCAACAGTACTTACAGTGGTGATTTGCTTTATTATATTAACGGATCTCACGAAGGTTTTGTTGAGTTTTCTGTGATTGAAGTTTTCAAGTTTTGGGTGAGATCACGATGGATGAAGGAATAAGGAGTGAAAAAAGCTCAAGCTTGGGGATGCCCATGGCACCCCAAGTTAATATTCAAGGAGAACCAAGAAACTAAGCTTGGGGATGCCCCGGAAGGCATCCCCTCTTTCTTCTAACAACCATCGGTAATTTTACTTGGAGCTATTTTTTTATTTGTCACATATCATGAGTTTTGCTTGGAGCGTCTTGTATTATATGAGTCTTTGCTTGTTTGGTTTTTAGTTTTTGTTATCTATCCTTGCTGGACACACCTTTTTGAGAGAGCCAAAATTATGCTATGATATGTTAGAATTGCTCTATGTGCTTCACTTAAATTTTTTGAGCTATGGAATTGCTCTAGTGCTTCACTTATATCTTTTTGAGCATAGTGTGCTTTAATATTTTTGAAGAAATACTCTCATGCTTCACTTAGATTTATTTGAGAGTTACTAAACTTTTGGAGAAATTCTCTCTTTCTTCACTTAAATTATTTTGAGAGATGAAAATTTTTATGCTCATGATCTTCACTTAAATTTGTTGAGCTATTCAAAAGGAATTGCAACATATGAAATTAGTCCAAAAGTGATAGATATTCAAGAGGGATATAATAAAAACTTTCATGAAGATCATTGGACAAAATAAACTTGATTCTTTGTAATAGTTTTGAGATATGATGATAGAAATATGTGGGTCATGTTGGTGAGTAATTATGCTTTAGTAAGAATATTGGTATTAAGGTTTGTGATTCCCTATGAAAGCACGAAAGTCAAGAGTTATGCAATGAAATTATATCCTACTTGTGGTGCATTATTCGGTGTTAGTTATGCTTAATGCTCATTTACGTGAATTTTCGTTTCTTGGTTGGATGCTTCTCAATCTATTTACTAGCCTTCATTTGTACAAAGTAGAAATACTAATTGTGCATCCAAAATCCTTAAACCCAGTTTTGCCATATGAGTCCACCATATCAACCTATATGCGGTATTTCCGTGCCGTTCTAAGTAAATTTGTATGTGCCATCTCTAATTTTCAAAATGAATTTCCTTTTTGTGTGCTCGTACCGCTCATGAATGATGGAAATATGCCCTAGAGGCAATAATAAAGTTGTTATTATTATATTTCCTTATTCATGATAAAGGTTTATTATTCATGCAAGAATTGTATTGATCGGAAACTTAAATACATGTGTGGATACATAAACAAATACCGTGTCCCTAGTAAGCCTCTACTAGACTAGCTCGTTGATCAAAGATGGTTAAGGTTTCCTAACCATGGACATGTGTTGTCGCTTGATAACAGGATCACATCATTAGGAGAATGATGTGATGGACAAGACCCATCCGTTAGCTTAGCATATGATCGTTCAGTTTATTGCTACTGCTTTCTTAATGTCAAATACATATTCCTTCGACTATGAAATCATGCAAATCCCGGATAGCGGAGGAATACCTTGTGTGCTATCAAATGTCACAACGTAACTGGGTGATCATAAAGATGTTGTACAGGTATCTCCGAAGGTGTCTGTTGAGTTCGCATGGACCAAGATTAGGATTTGTCACTCCGTGTATCAGAGAGGTATCTCTGGGCCCTCTCGGTAATACACATCACAAGAAGCTTGCAAGCAAAGTGACTAAGGAGTTAGTTACGAGATGATGTATTACGGAACGAGTAAAGAGACTTGCCGGTAACAAGACTGAACTAGTTTTGAAGATACCGATGATCGAATCTCGGGCAAGTAACATACCGACAGACAAAGGGAATTACGTATGTTGTCATAAGGTTCGACCGATAATGATCTTCGTAGAATATGTAGGAACCAATATGGGCATCCAGGTTCCGCTATTGCTTATTGACCAGAGAAGCGTCTCGGTCATGTCTACATCATTCTCGAACCCATAGGATCCGCACGCTTAACGTTCGTTGATGATATAGTATTATATGAGTTATGTGATTTGGTGACCGAATGTTTTTTGGATTCCCGGATGAGATCATGGACATGACGAGGAGCTCCGGAATGGTTCAGAGGTAAAGATTGACATATTGGATGACGCTATTTGATCACCGGAAAGGTTTCGGAATGTATCGGGTAGTCATCGGATCACCGGAAGGGGTTCCGGGAAGCCCCGGGTGGTTAATGAGCCTTATGGGCCAAGAGAGGGGAACACACCAGCCAATAAGGGGCTGGCGCGCCCCTCCCTTGGCCGCCGGCCCTATGGATGGAAAGGGGGGAGGGCTAGCCCCTCTTTCCTTCCCTCCACCTAAGAGTAACGAAAGGGGGGGCGCCACCCCCTCCTGCCTTCCACCCGCAGGCAAACAAGGAAGGGGGGGCGCCATAGGGCAGGAGCTCAAGGGGGCTGGCTGGCCACCTTGGGGCGCCCCTTGGCTGCGTCCCCTCCCCCCCACCTATATATATTTGAGGGAGGGGGCGCCGCACAAACCCACGACAATCTCTTAGCCGTGTGCGGTGCCCCTCTCCACAGTTTAGTCCTCCGTCCAGTTTTTCCGCAGTGCATGGCGAAGCCCTGCAGGAACAAGTTCACCATCACCGTCACTAGGCCGTCGTGCTACCGGAACTCATCTACTACTTCACCTGTCTTGCTGGATCAAGAAGGCGAGGATGTCATCGAGCTGAACGTGTGCTGAACTCGGAGGTGTCGTACGTTCGGTACTTGATCGGTTGGATCGCGAAGGTGTTCGACTAAATCAACCGCGTTGATAAACGCTTCCACTTTACGGTCTACGAGGGTATGTAAACACACTCTCCCCTCTCATAGCTATGCATCCCCATTGATAGATCTTGCGTGTGCATAGAATTTTATTTGTTTTCCATGCAACGTTCCCCAACAATGGCATCCGAGCCAGGTCTATGCATAGATGATATGCATGAGTAGAACATAAAGGAGTTGTGGGCGCTGATGGTCATACTGCTTTCCACCAGTGTCTTATTTTGATTCGGTGGTATTGTGGGATAAAGCGGCCCAGACCAACCTTACATGTCCATGCACATGAGACTGGTTCCACCGATTGACTTGCAACATGTTTTGCATAAAGGTGGATGGCGGGTGTCTGTTTCTCCTACTTTAGTTGAATCGAATTTGACTACGGCCGGTCCTTGAAGAAGGTTAAAACAGCAAACTTGATAATCACCGTTGTGGTTTTTGCGTAGTTAAGAACGGTTCTTGCTAGAAGCCCGTACCAGCCACGTAAAACTTGCAACAACAAAGTAGAGGACGTCTAACTTGTTTTTGCAAGGCATGTTGTGATGTGATTTGGTCAAGACATGATGTGATATACATTGTTGTATGAGATGATCATGTTTTGTATATGGGCAACCAGCAGGAGTGTCGGTGTCAAACCGGCTGATCTCGTGTAGGGGGTCCCGAACTATGCGTCTGAGGATCGAAGGTAACAAGGGATAAAACATGATGTTTACCCAGGTTTGGGCCCTCTTAATGGAGGTAAAACCCTACGTCCTTCTTGATTGTATTTGATGAGTATAGGGGTTACAAGAGTTGATCTACCTCGAGATCGTAATGGCTAAACCCGAGCTGTCTAGCCTATGAGAATTCTGATTGTCTTTACGGACTAAACCCTCCGGTTTATATACACACCGGAGGGGCCTAGGGTTATACCGAGTCGGTTCGTAGAGGATGGAAATTACATATCTGGACACAAATCTTGCCATCCACGCATAGGGGAGTCCTACCTGGACACGGGGGAAAGTTTTCTACCTTGTATCTTCACGGCCCATCAGTCCGGCCCATATCAAATAGTCCGGACACCCGAGGACCCCCTAATCCAGGACTCCCTCAGTAGCCCCCGAACAGGCCTTCAAACGACGATGCAGTATCCGGCTTATGTCTTCGGCTTTTGCAAGGTTGGTTCTTCACTATATACTGGGCGGATAATAGTTCGGCCCTGGCTCCCTCGTTCCGCCTTTATGACTCCTTCCCTGTCGCCTCGATTTCCACGCGCCGGGCGAATGCGAACGGTCCATAATTTTTTATCAAAAAGAAAACACCAGGCCACACAGGAACGGTGCCTATAAAGAGGTTGTTTCCCCAGAATGCCATCCACATCGCGCAGAAAAACGCCAAGATTAGCCACGAAAAAGTTTCAAAACATGGGCAGCGCCCCAGGCTCTTCTTCGCGCCCCCACGGCCCTCAAGAGGGGGATTGGCAGAGCTGCTCAGTGCCTCATCTTCAGTTGAGTCGACTCCAGACGCAGGGATATCTCCCCCTCGCAGATCTAGTCTCTATACGAGCGGGATTGGCCTCAATTGGCAATGACGTGCTGGCTGAAAATTTCCCCAACCCCAATAAGGAGGAGAGGGTGTGCTTCGTTCCATTCCTTTTGCGGGTCTTAGGATTTCCAATCCATCCCTTTCTCAGGGGTCTACTGGAGTTTTACGGCATCCAGCTGAACAACCTCACCCCAGGTTCGATTCTGCACATCTCAGGTTTCGTTGCCCTCTGCGAACTGTTCTTGGGCTACGAGGCCCATTTCGAACTATGGAGAAAGTTCTTTTGCCTTGTCCCCCACCATCGAGGAGGTTCTATATTTGAAGTGGGCGGCACCGAAGTATGGCGTATAGCTGGATCAGGCTACCCCGTTGGAACTCCCAAAGAGATATATTCACAGTGGTCTTTGGAGTGGTTTTATATAGATGATGTCCCACTGCCGGACCCAGTTCGGCACGGCCTCCCTGAGTTTTCCAGCGCTCCTCTAAAGAAACGCCTCAACTGGCGTCCCCAAAATCCCAAGGAGGAAGACAGTGCGGAAATAAAAAGGTTGGTCAGCAAGGTCAAATTATTAGCCCATACCAAGCTCTCGATAATCGAAGTTAAGGCCATTGCAATAAAAAGATGTGTCCAGCCTCTCCAGTCCAGAGTAACTCCCTTATGGTGCTACAACGGAGAAGACGACGCATCTCGCTACAGACGCAAGGGTCCAGATACCCCCGGCCGAACTGGCCACGATCTTGGCCGATCTGTATAAGGATGAGAAAGAAGACTTCCTCCGTTTAAACTGCCGGGAAGGTTATTCCCCGTACAACGCCATCGAATGGGTAAGATTTCGACTACCTGTCTTGCTTTGTTGCTATCAAGGTATGCTAATCAAGCTGTTCTTTGTTGTCATAAAACAGTCATGAAGGAAGATGATCGAGGACGTTCACTGTCCTGCCCCACAGCCAGAGGATCACAACCGCGATGAAGACCCGGGCTTCTACGAGGATCCGGATATATACATAGAGTTCGAAGATGGGGTAGTTTATCAAGCGAGCCTTGACGGCTCGGAAGTGGCTATTACAGCCGACTACCCCCGCCCTTATTCCTTCTCCATCGTAAGTATTCAAAGGGCTTTCCCAAAAAGGAGTCTCTACTTGCACCATTATCCATTATACTAAACCGTACTTCATAGGATCGGTGCTCGGCAGGCCGCACCCCCTCGAGGGCGGCCCCTACGCAGGGTAATCGTTCAAAACGAAAGGAGACCGGGTGCGCCGTAGAGCCCTCACAGTCTTCAAAGAGGTATGTCCGTATGATACGCGCCTGGGCACGAGTTCAGATTGTTGAAGTTCCCTTCTATCTTTGATTCAGGAGGAGCACGCGGCAGACAATGGGAAAACGCCCTGCTAGCCGGATGTCAACCAATCCGGCGCCGGACTCGTCTACTAGGACGGGGGCTGATGCAATGCCAGTTCCGCCGCCTCATGAGGATTCGGATGACGTATCTGTCACGAATTCCGAGGTGGAGAGCGTGATGAATCACCGTCGACTGAAAGAGGCCATGTGTGCTCCAGCCTTTTCTAATCTGGAATTTACCGCACTCAGCTTGGTGGATGCATATATCTGAGCCGCTCGAGACGGACTTGCCGAAGTTACACAATTGTTCTCAAAGGATATACAGGTAAGAGTTTGTGCAATTTTAATAGTCATATGCCAGTAACCACCGAGACTAGAAACGGTGAGGCCAACCGATTTAAGGATCGATATAACCTGCAGGTTCTCAAGGACAGGAATACTGCGCTATCCCAGGAACTGAAAACAAACCAGACACAGCTGAACGCCGTCACCGCCGAACTTGTGGAAATGCAAAAGGCTGCAATGAGTACTTCCGAGAAGAAGAAACACGAGGAGGAAAAAGACAAACAATCCGAAGAGATAAAGAGCTTAAAGGCTCAGTTATCGGCCGCTCGAAAAGAGAATGAAAAGTTGAAGGGCGGCCTATTCGGTATGACTTTTAAAACCATCAGAGAGACTCATATTTAGTCCACAATTTGGAATGTCATAACTCTGTTGCTGCAGGTCTATTAACCGGTCGGCCAGAAAAAGAAGTATCCAGATTTCGAGGCGACGTGCTTAATGAGCTGTCCGTGGTGCATGAGCGGGCCCAGAAAGCCATGAAGAGTATGGCCAAGGCTTTATGGCCATCCGATACCCCTCCAGAAAGTATGGAGGGTTTGGCAAGCCTGTTCAAAGGTGCCCGATGCCGCTTCGAGCTATGGAAGATGTCTGCCTACCGTGAAGGCGCACGAGAAGCCTGGGCGATGGTGAAAACACGCTTTACCAAGCTTGATCCGAATCATATGGCCCGAGTGGGACCGCGGGGACCAGACGGGAAAGAAATTCCGTTAAACTTGGTGTATGACCAAGTAATGATAGTTGCGAAATATTCGCAAGACGAATGTAAGTTAGACAGTCTTATAGATGGAATAAATAAGGAGTAGGCTTTTGATTCAATGTATCAATGTACTTTATGATCATCATGTATCTTCAGCCGAACATGTGGAAAAATTGTCATCGCAGGCTTTCGGCTTTAACCTCCAACCCAAAATGGTGGAGTGTTTCCGGATACTATTATGGAATGTGAGAAACATTCATTATGTCCGGAAACTAGGCAACCCAGTCATTGTGCTTGAACAGACAAAAATTTAGTTCGGGAGGTATGTTATATTACATATGTAAGAAACATCTTCCAGGGAGAATAGTTCCCTTAAGGGTTCCTTTCCCTGGGTTGGCATGCGTTAATTGTGCGTGCCTGGGCTTTTGATCCGTATTATAAGGAAACTGTCCTGCATTGTTTCGAAGAGTTACAAGAATGTAACAATCTGTCGTTTGATTGCCGACCAATTATTCTCTTAAGAACGCTAGCTTTCGGCTTCACCCGTCTCAGGTACAGGTACGGATTACCCGGTTGTAACAATCGCAGAGGTGCTCCCTTTACGCCCTAGCCGAACAATTAGGAACGTAGGGCATAAACACAGGAGCAAGGCAACCCAGCTTGGCAAAA
Organism: Thinopyrum elongatum; assembly: GCA_011799875.1. Lineage (NCBI taxonomy): Eukaryota > Viridiplantae > Streptophyta > Magnoliopsida > Poales > Poaceae > Thinopyrum > Thinopyrum elongatum. The sequence goes on from CM022299.1 coordinate 7,877,236, forward strand.
ACTTAAGTCATAGAGGTGCATATAATGGCAAAAGGGTGTATATAAACAAACGACATAGAAGATGTGAGCTCCAGGCTCTGAATAATAATAGGCTTCGGTTAAAGAAAGCCCCCAGTCATGGTGGGGTGTATACATTTAAAGATGTGTACCCCTTAAGAGTTCGGCTTATCTGAACATACCCTGGGAAACATTTAAATGCAACAAAACAAAAACAAATGAAGAGGAGAAAAAAAAGGGAACGAAAAAGAAACATGGCCGAATTTATGCGTAGAATCTTCGGAGCCAAGCAGCGTTCCACGGATTCGGCTCGAGGTGATTATCCGATGCATTACGAAGGCGATAGGCTCCTCCTGTGAGAACTTCATCTATAATGAAGGGGCCCTCCCATTTTGGTTTGAGCTTGTCCTTTTTCTTCTCTGGGAGGCGTAAAACGAGTTCGCCGACATTATAAGTCTTGGCCCGCACTTCTCTGATTTGGTATCTCCGAGCCTGTTGTTGATAAAATGCGGAACAGGCTCATGCAATATCACGCTCCTCCTCTAGGCCATCTAGGTCGTCCTGCCGATCGAGCTCGGCTTCTCTCTCTTCATACATGCGCACTCGTGGTGAGTCATGAATAATGTCGCAGGGCAAGACAGCCTCTGCGCCGTACACCATGAAAAAAGGTTTGTATCCGGTCATGCGATTGGGCGTAGTCCGCAGTCCCCAGAGCACGGAATCGAGTTCCTCAACCCAGTGCTTGCCTAACTCTCGTAGGGATCGCACTAGTCTGGGTTTGATGCCGCTCATTATCAGGCCATTAGCCCGTTCGACCTGACCCTTTGTTTGAGGGTGGTATACGGATGCGTAATCCAGCTTAATGCCCAGGTTAGCACACCAATTTTTCACCTCATTGGGTGTGAAATTGGAGCCATTATCAGTGATGATGCTGTGCGGGACACCATAATGGTGTACCACGCCAGATATAAAGTCGATCGCTAGCCCTGCTTCAGCCGTTTTCACTGGTTTGGCCTCTATCCACTTAGTGAATTTATCCACCATAACCAGTAAATATTTCTTCTTGTGGCTTCCCCCTTTAAGGGGTCCGACCATATCTAGCCCCCAGACCACAAAAGGCCAAGTGATGGGGATTGTTCTTAAGGCAGTGGGCGGCATATGACTTTGATTAGCGAAAAGCTGACATCCCACACAGTGTTGCACAAAGGCCTGTGCGTCTGCTAGGGCCGTTAGCCAAAAGAAACTTGTACGGAAGGCTTTGCTTACGAGAGCCTGAGCTGCGGCGTGATGGCCACCTAGACCAGCATGTATTTCAGCCAAGAGCTGCCGTCCCTCCTCTTCGGAGAGCATCTTTGAAGGACTCCGGTGGTACTTTTCTTGTATAGTTCACCTTCGTGAACTTTATAGGCTTTAGAACGTCGGATTATGCGACGGGCCTCATTCTGATAATCAGGAAGCTCCTGCCTATTAAGGTAGGCCAGGAAGGGTTCGGTCCATGGAGCGATAACGACAATGATTTCATGGGCGGAGGGCGTTATTTCGGTGCCCGAGCCCCCGATGATATCTGAATTGTGTTCGGCTGCTGGGGTTATGACCGGTTCTGGACTAGTATTTCCGCTCTCGTTCGGCCAGACCATGGATGGCTTAAAGAGCCTTTCCACAAAGGTGTTAGGCTGGACAGGATCGCGTTTAGCGCCCATTCGAGCAAGGATGTCCGCTGCCTGATTACTGTCTCGAGCAACGTGATGGAACTCGAGCCCCTCGAACCGAGCCGATATTTTGAGTACGGTGTTTCGGTATGCCGCCATTTTTGGGTCTTTTGCATCAAATTCTCCATTTATTTGGGATATTGCGAGGTTTGAATCCCCACGCACCTCTAGGCGTTGTATGCCCATGGAGACAGCCATTCGGAGACCATGTAGAAGTGCCTCGTATTCGGCTGCATTGTTGGAGTCCGAATACATAATTTGTAACATGTAGCGGACTGTGTCCCCCATAGGGGTTGTCAAGATGACACCAGCTCCTAGTCCGGCTAACATTTTAGAGCCGTCAAAGTACATGATCCAGTTGGAGTATGTGCTGTACTCTTTAGGGAGCTCGGCTTCCGTCCACTCGGCGACAAAGTCGGCCAGCACCTGAGATTTAATAGCTCAGCGTGGCTTGTATATTATTTCAAAAGGTAAGAGCTCGATGGCCCATTTGGCTATGCGGCCGGTGGCATCCCGATTATTTATGATGTCATTCAGCGGTACTTCGGATGCCACTGTGATCGAACACTCTTGAAAGTAGTGTCTCAGCTTTCGGGATGCCATAAAGACCGCATAAGCTATCTTCGGATAGTGAGGGTATCGGGATTTGCATGGTGTAAGGACCGCCGATACAGAGTAAACTGGTTTCTGGATGGGGAATTTGTGTCCCTCTTCCTCTCGCTCGACGACGAGTACAACGCTCACAACTTGGTGAGTCACGGATATGTAGAGCAACATAGGCTTGCCAACACCTGGGGCGGCTAGGATTGGGTTACCTGCTAACAATGTTTTTATTTCTTCCAATCTGGCTGTAGCCGCATCTGTTCATTCGAAGTGATTGGTGCGTCAGAGAAGTCGGTAGAGTGGTAATGCTTTTTCTCCCAATCTGGAGATGAAGCGGCTTAAGGCTGCCATGCACCCAGCAAGTTTTTGGACCTGCTTTAAGTCTGTTGGCGTTGCCAACTGTGACAGGGCTCGGATTTTGGCTGGGTTCGCTTCAATTCCTCTATTGGAAACAATGAACCCGAGCAGTTTCCCGGCTGGAACGCCGAAAACACATTTTTCCGGATTGAGCCGTATGTCATATGTTCGGAGGTTGTCAAATGTGAGGCGTAGATCGTCCACCAAGGATTTGGCGTGTTTAGTATTGATGACCACGTCGTCCACATTTGCCTCCACTGTGTTGCCAATTTGTTTTTCCAAGCATGTTTGAATCATGCGTTGGTAAGTGGCACCAGCGTTTTTGAGCCAAAGGGCATAGTGTTGAAGCAAAAAGGCCCGTACGGGGTAATAAATGCCGTTGCGGCCTGGTCGGATTCCTTCATTTTAATCTGATGGTATCCGGAGTAGGCGTCGAGGAAACACAATGAGTCGTGTCCCGCCGTTGCGTCAATAATTTGGTCAATGCGGGGCAGTGGGAAGGGGTCCTTAGGGCAAGCCTTATTGAGGTCTTTGAAATCGACACAAAGGCGCCAGGACATAATCTTCTTCGGCACCATGACTAAGTTGGCTAGCCAGTCCGGGTGTTTGATTTCTCTAATGAACCCGGCCTCGAGTAGTTTAACTAGCTCCTCCCCCATAGCTTGTCGTTTGGGTTCGTAAAATCGCCGCAACGTTTGCTTGACCGGTTTGAACCCCTTTATTATATTGAGGCTATGTTCAGCCCATCTGCGTGGGATTCCAGGCATGTCCGAAGAGTGCCAGGCAAATATGTCCCAATTGTCGCGCAAGAACGCTCGTAGGGCGGCGTCGACCGTCGAATCCAGCTGTGTTCTAATGGATGTTGTTTTATTAGGGTCCGTCGGGTGCACTTGAAATTTGACTATTTCGTCTGCTGGTTTGAAAGAGGTGGATTTGGGCCTCTTGTCGAGGATCACATCATCTTTGTCGACTATAGAACGCAGGGTGGTTAGTTCTTTGGCCGTGAGGGCTTTCGATAGTGCCTCGAGGGCCAAGGATGCGGTTTTATTTTCGGCGCGGAGTGCTATATCCGGATCACTGGTGATAGTGATCACTCCGTTTGGCCCTGGCATTTTGAGCTTCATGTACCCGTAATGGGGTATGTCTTGGAAGCGTGCGAAGGCGTCCCGCCCCAAGCGGGCGTGATATCTGCTATTGAAAGGGTCCACGTGGAAGAGCAACTCTTCGGACCTGTAATTCTCAGGCGTGCCGAATACTACATCAAGTTTAATTTTCCCCGAGCATCATGCTTCTCGACTGGGGATGATGCCTCGGAAGGTATTAATGCTTTGCTCGATGCGGCTCTTATCCATTTGCATTTTGTCGAGCGTGTCTTTGTAAATGAGGTTAAGTACGCTACCGCCGTCCATGAGCACTTTGGTAAGTCGAAAGCCATCCACAATTGTGTTTAAGACCAAGGCGGCTGGTGCTCGGACTGATCGAGCCCTTGGTTCGTCATCGACCATGAAAGTTATGGCCGCGTCATTCCAGGGGTTCATTCCGGTTACTTGGTTTACTTCGGTGAGGTCGTGGAGCGCCCTTTTGCGCTGATTATTTAAAGAGAAGGTCTCGAAGACCGTAAAGACGTTGAGATCGTCATCCTCCGAAGAATGTTTCTCTGGAGTTGTATTGGTGTGGATAGCCTCACCGCTCTTAGCCACTTGCCGGAGTACCCAACATGCCCGAAGGCTGTGCGTTGGTTTGGCGCTCGGCGTCGTATGTATCTGATAGGGCTTGTCGAGTAGTTCGTCAAGTATGGTTCTATATCCCGTGAAGGGTTTGTTTTTCTTGTCAATGGGCTTGCGGTCGGATGCCTTGTAAGGGTGCATCCGTTTTGCCCGTATGGTGGGCTGCTTAAAGGCAGGGGGTTCCCACCGGGCTGTCTGGGCCTTCCATGCGCTTTCCATCGCGCAGTACTTCTGTACTATGTGTGCTAATTCTGTAAAGTGCTGTATGCGGCGTTGAGGGCGTTGAGAATTCCCTCATCCATACAATTATGACAAAAAATATAAACCGCGTCGACGTCGCAGCAATCTTCAATCTTGTTTTTAACAAGGAGTAATCTGGCCCAAAAGTGATGGACCGTTTCCTGAGGTTGCTGCCGTATATACATTAGGTCACATATGTCTGGAGAGCCTGAATTACTTGGAGAATATTGATTGTGGTGGGTGGGCGGGTTAAAACCCGAATCCTGACCCGAGATTGAATCCGGAGTTTGAAGAATCTCCGAGGTTACCAGTTCAGGACCAGGAAGGTCCAGGTGACTTCCGGGCTCAATGCCTGATCCTGAGTTCGGAGGACATACAGTCTCTTCCTAAGGATGGGTGTCCGACTCGAAGGGCTCGGAAATCCGAACATATCTGGTTTTTAACTTAGGGGAAGAAGCGTTCTCATCTCGTTCCTCAACAACCGCTACTAGATGGGTGACCGATGGGGACTTGATTTCCCTCTGATCGGGTTTAAGCCCGATCCGATCATAGTCTGTTGCAAGCCCTAGGGCGGCGATGCGATCCAGCAGCTCGTTCAATGATGAGATATCTGCCGGATCCATCTTTTCAGAGTGTTCGAGGCCGATGCGGAGATGATGTTTGGTGATTGTGGGGGCCGCTGTTGGCTTGACGGCCGAGCGAGCGCCCATGGTAAAACCGCCGAGCTGGAGGACCTGTCCTGGAGTTAAGGCCCTTCCAGAAGTGATATCGTCATTGATGACAAGGCGAGCCATCGATCCTTCTATCGACAACACAAAGGAACTCTCAATGAAAGCACCAATGTCGGTGTCAAAACGGCCGATCTCGGGTAGGGGGTCCCGAACTGTGCGTCTGAGGATTGAAGGTAACAAGGAACAAAGGGAACACGATGTTTACCCAGGTTCGGGCCCTCTTAATGGAGGTAAAACACTACGTCCTGCTTGATTGTATTTGATGAGTATAGGGATTACAAGAGTTGATCTACCTCGAGATCGTAATGGATAAACCCTAGCTGTCTAGCCTATGAGAATTCTGATTGTCTTTACGGACTAAACCCTCCGGTTTATATACACACCGGAGGGGCCTAGGGTGATACCGAGTCGCTTTGTAGAGGAAGGAAATTACATATCTGGACACAAATCTTGCCATCCATGCATAGGGGAGTCCTACCCGGACACGGGGGAAAGTCTTCTACCTTGTTTCTTCACGGTCCATCAGTCCGGCCCATATCAAATAGTCCAGACACCCGAGGACCCCCTAATCCAGGACTCCCTCAAGGAGCCTTAGGGTTATCTCTTAATTATTGTATGAAATGCAAGCGCCATGTAATTGCTTTACTTTATCGCTATGCGTTAGCAATAGTTGTAGAAGCAATAGTTGGTGAGACAACCCTGACGCAGCGATGGAGATCAAGGTGTCGAGCCGGTGATGATGGAGATCATGACGATGCTTTGGGGATGGAGATCAAAAGCACAAGATGATGATGGCCATATCATGTCACAAATTTTTGATTGCATGTGATGTTTATCCTTTATGCATCTTATTTTGCTTAGAACGGCGGTAGCATTATAAGATGATCCCTTCACTAAATTTCAAGATAAAGTGTTCTCCCCGAGTATGCACCGCTGCCAAAGTTCGTCATTTCGAAGCACCTCGTGATGATCGGGTGTGATAGACTCTACGTTCACATACAACGGGTGTAAGAAAGTTTTGCACATGCAGAATCCTTGGGTTAAACTTGACGAGCCTAGCATGTACAGACATGGTCTCGGAACACTGGAGACCGAAAGGTCGAACGGGAGTCATATAGTAGATATGATCAACATAGAGATGTTCACCATTGATGACTACCCCATCTCACGTGATGATCGGACATGGGTTAGTTGATTTGGATCATGTATCACTTAGATAACTTGAGGGATGTCTATTCAAGTGGGAGTTCATTAGTAATTTGATTAATTGAACTTAATTTATCATGAACTTAGTCTTAATAGTTTTTCATATCTATGTTGTAGATCAATGGCCCGTGCTACCGTTCCCCTGAATTTTAATGCGTTCCTAGAGAAAGCTAAGTTGAAAGATGATGGTAGCAACTACACGGACTTGGTCCGTAACTTGAGGATTATCCTCATTGCTGCACAGAAGAATTATGTCCTTGATGCACCGCTAGGTGACATACCTGCTGCAGGAGCTACTGCAGATGTTATGAACGTCTGGCAGACTCGATCTGATGACTACTCAATAGTTCAGTGTGCCATGCTTTACAGCTTAGAACCGGGACTTCAAAGACATTTTGAACGTCGCGGAGCATATGAGATGTTCCAAGAGCTGAAGTTGATATTTCAAGCTAATGCCTGGGTTGAGAGATATGAAGTCTCCAACAAGTTCTATAGCTGCAATATGGAGGAGAATATTTCTGTCAGTGAACACATACTCAAAATGTCTGGGTTTCATAACCACTTGACTCAGCTAGGAATTGATCTTCCAGTTGAGAGTGTTATTGACAAAGTTCTTTAGTCACTGCCACCAAGCTACAAAGGCTTTGTGATGAACTATAATATGCAAGGGATGACGAAAACAATTCCCGAGCTCTTTGCAAGGCTTAAGGCCGCGGAGGTAGAAATCAAGAAGGAGCATCAAGTGTTGATGGTTAACAAGACCACTAGTTTCAAGAAAAGGGGCAAGGGAAAGAAAGGGAACTTCAAGAAGCATGCCAAGCAAGTTGCCACTCCCGTGAAGAAGCCCAAAGCTGGACCCAAGCCTGAAACTGAGTGCTTCTACTACAAAGGGAATGGTCACTGGAAGCGGAACTGCCCCAAATACTTGGCGGATAAGAAGGATGGCAAACTGAACAAAGGTATATTTGATATACATGTTGTTGATGTGTAGCTTACTAATGCTCGTAGTAGTGCCTGGGTATTTGATACTGGTTTGGTTGCTCATATTTGTAACTCGAAACAGGAGCTGCGGAATAAACGAATATTGGCTAAGGACGAGTTGACGATGTGCGTCGGGAATGGTTCCAAGGTCAATGTGATCGCCGTCGGCACGCTACCTCTACATCTACCTTTGAGATTAGTTTTAGACCTCAATAATTGTTATTTGGTGGCAGCGTTGAGTATGAACATTATATTTGGATCTTGTTTATTGCGAGACGATTACTCATTTAAATCGGAGAATAATGGTTGTTCTATTTATATGAGTAATATCTTTTATGGTCATGCACCCTTGATGAATGGTCTATTCTTGTTGAATCTCGATCGTAGTGATACACATATTCATAATATTGATGCCGAAAGATGCAAAGTTGATAGCGATAGTGCAGCATACTTGTGGCACTGTCGTTTAGGTAATATTGGTGTAAAGCGCATGAAGAAACTCCATGCGGATGGACTTTTGGAATCACTTGATTATGAATCATTTGATACTTGCGAACCATGCCTCATGGGCAAGATGACTAAAACTCCGTTCTCCGGAACAATGGAACAAGCTAATGACTTATTGAAAATAATACATACCGATGTATGCGGTCGGATGAGTGTTGAAGCACGCGGTAGGTATCGTTATTTTCTGACCTTCACAAATGATTTGAGTAGGTATGGATATATCTACTTGATGAAACACAAGTCTGAAACATTTGAAAAGTTCAAGGAATTTCAGAGTGAAGTGGAGAATCATTGTAACAAGAAAATAAAATTTCTATGATCTGATCGTGGAGGTGAATATTTGAGTTACGAGTTTGGCCTTCATTTAAAACAATGTGGATTCTTTCACAACTCACGCAACCTGGAACACCACAGCGTAATGGTGTGTCCAAACGTCGTAACCATACTTTATTAGATATGGTGCGTTCTATGATGTCTCTTACCGATTTACCACTATCGTTTTGGGGTTATGCATTAGAGACAGCTTCATTCACGTTAAATAGGGCATCGTCTAAATCCATTGAGACGACACCGTATGAACTATGGTTTGGCTAGAAACCTAAGCTAATGTTTCTTAAAGTTTGGGGATGCGACACTTATGTCAAAAGGCTTTAGCCTGATAAGCTCGAACCCAAATCGGCGAAGTGTGTCTTTGATGTCGCTTGAACTACGTCAGTATTTCCCCAAAGAGGAAGGGATGATGCAGAATAGGTACGGTAGGTATTTCCCTCAGTTATGAAACCAAGGTATCAATCCAGTAGGAGAACCAAGCAACACTATGTAAATGGTACCTACACACAAAGAACAAATACTTGCAACCTGATGCTTATAAGGGGTTGTCAATCCCTTTTTCGGGTAACGGCGCCAGAAATTGTCGACGGGATAAAAATTATGATAGATTGGATAAAATAGATCTTGATAAAAATGCAAAATAAAAGATGCAAATAAAAAGTGCAGCAAAGTATTTTTGGGTTTTTAGAATAATAGATCTGAAAATAAAAGTGGCAAATAATAGATCGGAAAGCAAATATGATAAAGAATAGACCAGGGGGCCGTAGATTTCACTAGTGGCTTCTCTCAAGAAATAGCACACGGTGGGTAAACAAATTACTGTTGGGCAATTGATAGAAAATCGAATAGTTATGACGATATCCAAGGCAATGATCAATATATAGGCATCACGTCCAAGATTAGTAGACCGACTCCTGCCTGCATCTACCACTATTAATCCACACATTGACCGCTATCCATCATGCATCTAGTGTATTAAGTTCATGGATAAACAGCGTAATACAATAAGAACGATGTCATGATGTAGACGAGATCTATTGATGTAGGAATAGCCCCCAACTTGTTATCCTTAATAGCAATGTTACATGCATGTCTTGCTGCCCCTTCTGTCACTGGGAAAGAATACCGCAAGATCGAACCCATCGCAAAGCACCTCTTCCCATGGCAAGAAAAATCGATCTAGTTGGCCTAACTAAACCAAAGATTCGAAGAAGAAATAGGAGGCTATAAATAATCATGCATATAAGAGATCAAAAGCAGACTCAAATGATATTCGATCATGGATATAGATCAGATCATAAATTCAAAGTTCATAGGTTCCCAACAAACACACCGCAAAAAAAGAGTTACATCAAATAGATCTCCAAGAGACCATTGTATTGAGAATCGAAAGCGAGAGAGGAAGCCATCTAGCTACTACCTATGGACCCGTAGGTCTATGATGAACTACTCACGCATCATCGGAGAGGCACAAATGAGGATGATGAACCCCTCCGTGATGGTGTCTAGATTGGATCTCGTGGTTTTGGAACTTGCGGCGGATGGAATTGTGTTTTGTCGACTCCCCTAAGGTTTCTGGAATATTTGGGTATTTATAGGGTGAAGAGGCGGTGCGGGAGGCCATCGAGGTGAGCACAACCCACCTGGGTGCACCTGGGCTCCTGGGCGTGCCCTGGTGGGTTGTGCTCCCCTCGTTGCCCCCCTCTGGTACTTCTTTGGCCCATCAGGTGTCTTCGTGCCCAGGAAAATTCTCCAAAAAGTTTCGCTGCATTTGGACTCCGTTTGGTATTGATTTTCTGCGAAGTATAAAACAAGCAAAAAACAGCAACTGGCACTGGGCACTATGTCAATAGGTTAGTCCCAAAAAATGATATAAAGTTGCTATAAAATGATTGTGAAACATCCAAGAATGATCATATAACAGCATGGAACAATAAAAAATTATAGATACCTTGGAGACGTATCAGCATCCCCAAGCTTAATTCCTGCTCGTCCTCGAGTAGGTAAATGATAAAAACAGACTTTTTGATGTGGAATGCTTCCTAACATGTTCATCACATATTCTTTTCTTTTGTAGCATGGACATTTGGACTTTTATATTATTCAAAGCAATAGTCTAGTTTTGACATGAAGATTTCAATACTCAAGCATGCCAACAAGCAATGATGTCTTTCAAAATATCAACACTAAAGAAAGTTATCCCTAGCCCATTATGCTCAATCATTGATCCATTCATGAAACACACTCGCATATTAGCTACATCCAATGCTCAAGTACGATCATAGTGCCCCTTATTTGGTGCTTTATAAGAGAAGATGGAGACTCAAAAAAATAAAAATTGCATAAAGTAAATAGAAAAAGGCCCTTCGCAGAGGGAAGTAGGGATTTGTAGAGGTGCCAGAGCTCAAAGCTTAAATTGAGAGATAAATTTTTTTTAGAGGCATACTTTTCCTGTCAACAAAAACGACCGAGTAATTCCCAACACTTTCCATGCTAGATATATCATAGGCGGTTCCCAAACAGAAAATAAAGTTTATTCCTTTTTCCACCATTCTTTCACATTCCATGGCTAGCCGTATCCATGGGTACCGTCCATACCAACACTTTCCAAGGAATTTATTATTTGACAACATAAAGTAAATTTCTTTTTCATTTTGGGACAGGGCATCCCTATTACTGCCGTACTCTCTTGCAATGACAAGTGAATAAACACTCATCTTGAGAATAACACATCTAGCATGGAAAATGTTAGCCACCCCCTGCCGCTTCATCAGCGGTACGAGCACACAAAAAGGAAATTTATTTTGAAAATTAGAGATGGCACATACAAATTTGCTTAGAACGGCATGGAAATACCACATATAGGTAGGTATGGTGGACTCATATGGCAAAACTGGGTTTAAGGATTTTGGATGCACAAGTAGTATTTCTACTTAGTACAAGTGGAGGCTAGCAAAAAGATTGGGAAGCATTCAACCAAGAAACGAAAAATCACATAAGCAAGCATTAAGCATAACTAACACCGAATATTGCACCACAACTAGGATGTAATTTCATTGCATAACTATTGACTTTCGTGCTTGCATAGGGAATCACAAACCTTAACACCAATATTCTTACTAAAGCATAATTACTCATCAATATGACTCACATATCACTATCATCATATCGCAAAACTATTACAAGGAATCAAGTTTATTTTGTCCAATGATCTTCATGAAAGTTTTTATTATATCCCTCTTGAATATCTTTCACTTTGGGACTAATTTCATATATCGCAATTGCTTTTGATAAGCTCAAACAAATTTAATTGAAGAACATGAGCATAAAGATTTTCATCTCTCAAAATAATATAAGTGAAGCATGAGAGAATTTTTTTAAAAATTTACTAACTCTCAAATAAATCTAAGTGAAGCATCAGAGCATTTCTTCAAAAATATTAAAGCACACCGTGCTCAAAAAGATATAAGTGAAGCATTAGAGCAATTCCATAGCTCAAAAAATTTAAGTGAAGCATATTAAGAAATTCTAACAAATCATAACATAATTTTGGCTCTCTCAAATAGGTGTGACCAGCAAGGATAGATCACACAAACTAAAAATCAAAACAAGCAAATACTCATATAAAACAAGACACTCCAAGCAAAACTCATGATATGTGACGAATAAAAATATAGCTCCAAGTAAAACAACGATGGTCGTTAGAAGAAAGAGGGGATGCCTTCCGGGGCATCCCCAAGCTTAGTTGCCTGGTTCTCCTTGAGTATTAACTTGGGGTGCCATGGGGCATCCCCAAGCTTAGGCTCTTGTTACTCCTTATTCCTTCATCCATCGTGATCTCACCCAAAACTTGAAAAACTTCAATCACACAAAACTCAACAAAACCTTCGTGAGATCCGTTAGTATAAGAAAACCAATCTTCACTATAAGTACTGTTGATAACCCATTCAAATTTTGTTTTTGCATTATATCTACTATATTCTGACTTTGCCATGGCTTATACCCCCTGATACAATCCATAGATTCATCAAAATAAGCGCACAATGCAAAGAAAATAGAATCTGTCAAAAACAGAACAGTCTATAAAGATGCGAATTGTTCTCATACTTATGTAACTCCAAAATAGCTGAAAAATTAGGGCAACAGATGCAATTTATATATAAATCTTTTGTAAACAATTCATAATTTTTTATCACTTTTTTGAATTTAAACAATTCTTTTACTGGACGCAAAAGTTTCTGTTTTTCAACAGGATCAAATCAACTATCACCAAAGCTATCCCAAAGGCTTTACTTGGCACAAACGCTAATTAAAACATAAAAAACACAATCATAACTGAGGCATAATTGTTCCAACACTCAAGAACAGAAATAAAAAAGCAAAAATAAATTTTATTCATTGGGTTGCCTCCCAACAAGCGCTATCGTTTTATGCCCCTAGGTAGGCATAATGCGTAGATTCAAGTATTGTCATCTTTAGTTTTAGATCCATAGGATGCCCTCATGATTGATTCATACGGTGGTCTAATTCTTGTTCTAGGGAAGTTTTCCATACCCTTCCTTAGTGGAAATTGAAATTTAATATTCCCTTCTTTCATATCAATCACGGCACCTATAGTGCGTAAAAACGGTCTACCAAGTATGATAGGACAAGACGGATTGCAATCAATATCAAGAACAATAAAATCTATGGGCACATAATTCCTATTTGCAAAAATAAGAACATTATTAATTCTTCCCATAGGCTTTTTAATAGTAGAATCCGTCAAGTGCAAATTAAGAGAACACTCTTCAATATCGGTAAGACCAAGCACATCACATAAAGATTTCAGAATTGTGGAAACACTAGCACCCAAATCACATAAAGCAAAACACTCATAATTTTTAATTTTGACTTTGATAGTAGGTTCCCATTCATCATGTAATTTTCTAGGAATTGAAATCTCTAATTCCAACTTTTCTTCTAAAGCTTTCATCATGGCATCTACTATATGTTTAGTAAAAGCTTTATTTTGTTCATAAGCAAGGGGTGATTTTATCATGGATTGCAACAAAGGAATACAATCAATCAAAGAACAGTTATCATAATTAATATCTTTGTAATCCAAAAGAGTGGGCACACCACTAGTTAAAGTTTTGACCTCTCCAAACCCACTTTTATCAAAATTTTCATCAAGACTTTCACCCTCCGAATTATCGGGATGCCTTCTAACTAAAGTTGACTCTTCTTCAGTCCCTTTATCATCAATTTAAATTTTACTAAAGTAGGAATCAATAGAAGAAACACCAATTATGTTAAGATCTTCATCATTTTTATGAAAGCAATCGGTAGAAAACGCTCTTTCTAAAAATTCTCTTTTAGTTCTAAGCATAGCGGTTCTTTTCTTCCTTTCATCCATAGAAACATATAAAGCTTTAATTGATTCATCAACCTTGGGTACAATTTTCAATTTGAGATTTTCTACATCGTGAGAAATTCTATCAATGCTTCTATACATATCATCAATCTTTTTCAACTTTTCTTCTATCGTAGTGTTGAAAACTTTTTGAGCAATGATAAATTCTTTAATATTATTCTCAAGATCAGAGGTGTTCCTATTATTATTATAAGAAGGATTAACATAAGAATTACCATAATTATTAGAGGAATTTTCCAGCGAACGGCTTAGGATTAAAATTACCTCTATAAGCAATGTTATTAAAATTGTTTCGCGAGACAAAATTCACATCTACGGGATCACTATTTTTCTCAATCAAAGTAGACAAAGGTACATCATTAAGATCAATAGGAGCACTTTTATTAGCAACCAATTTCATAAGAACATCAACTTTTTCACTCAAAGTAGAAATTTTTTCAATTGAATTAACTTTTTTACTAGTCGGTGCTCTTTCGGTATGCCATTCCGAATAATTTGCCATAATATTATCAAGCAATTTAGTAGCTTCACCCAAAGTAATTTCCATAAAAGTAACACCCGCGGCGGAATCTAAAAGATTTCTAGAAAAAAAATCAATCCCGCATAAAAAAATTGTATGATCATCCAAAGATTTAAACCATGAGTAGGATAATTTTTTAGAATTAATTTCATTCTTTCCCAAGATTGTGCAACATGTTCATGCTCAAGTTGCTTAAAATTCATGATCTGAGTTCTAAGGGAAATAATTTTCATGGGCGGAAAATACTTAGTGATAAAAGCATCCTTACACTTATCCCAAGAATCGATACTATTGCGAGGCAAAGATGAAAACCAAATTTTTGCACGATCCCGCAAAGAGAAAGGAAATAATTTCAACTTCACAATATCATTGTCCACATCTTTTTTCTTTTGCATATCACACAATTCTACGAATGTGTTTAGATGGGACGCGGCATCCTCATTAGGAGTACCGGAAAATTGATCTTTCATGACAAGATTCAACAAAGCGGCATTAATATCACAAGATTCCGCACTAGTGACGGGAGGAGCAATCGGAGTGCTAATAAAATCATTATTATTGGTATTGGAAAAATCACACAACTTGGTGTTTTCTTAAGTCATCGTGACTACGCAAACAAGAATGCAAACAAAAACAGATCTGATGAGAAAACAGCGAACGAAAAAGAGGGCGAATAAAACGGCAAATTTTTTTGAAGTGGGGGAGATGAAAATGAGAGGAAAATGGCAAATAATGTAAATTGAAAGGAGATGAAATTTGTGATTAGGAACCTGATAGATGTTGATGATGTCTCCCCGGCAACGGCGCCAGAAATTCCTTTTGTTGTCGCTTGAACTACGTCGGTATTTCCCCAAAGTGGAAGGGATGATGCAGCACAGCTACGGTAGGTATTCCCCTCAGTTATGAAACCAAGGTATCAATCCAGTAGGAGAACCAAGCAACACTATGTAAACAGTACCTGCACACAAAGAGCAAATACTTGCAACCCGACGCTTATAAGGGGTTGTCAATCCCATTTTCGGGTAACGGTGCCAGAAATTGTCAAGTTGACAGGATAAAAATTGTGATAGATTGGATAAAATAGATCTCGATAAAATGCTAAATGAAAGATGCAAATAAAAAGTGCAACAAAGTATTTTTTGGTTTTTGGAATAATAGATCTGAAAATAAAAGTGGCAAATAATAGATCGGAAAGCAAATATGATAAAGAATAGACCCGGGGGCCGTAGATTTCACTAGTGGCTTCTCTCAAGAAATAGCACACGGTGGGTAAACAAATTACTGTTGTGAAATTGATAGAAAATTGAATAGTTAGGACGATATCCAAGGCAACAATCAATATATAGGTATCATGTCCAAGATTAGTAGACCGACTCCTGCCTGCATCTACTACTATTACTCCACACATCGACCGCTATCCAGCATGCATCTAGTGTATTAGGTTCATGGAGAAACAGAGTAATGCAATAAGAACGATGACATGATGTAGACGAGATCTATTCATGTAGGAATAGCCCCCATCTTGTTATCCTTAATAGCAACGGTACATGCATGTCTTGCTGCCCCTTCTGTCACTGGGAAAGAACACCGCAAGATCGAACCCATCACAAAGCACCTCTTCCCATGGCAAGAAAAATCGATCTAGTTGGCCTAACTAAACCAAAGATTCGAAGAAGAAATACGAGGCTATAAATAATCATGCATATAAGAGATCAAAAGAAGACTCAAATAATATTCATGGATATAGATCTGATCATAAACTCAAAGTTCATCGGATCCCAACAAACACACCGCAAAAAAAGAGTTACATCAAATAGATCTCCAAGAGACCATTGTATTGAGAATCAAAAGAGAGAGAGGAAGCCATCTAGCTACTGCCTATGGACCCGTAGGTCTATGATGAACTACTCACGCATCATCGGGAGGCACCAATGAGGATGATGAACCCCTCCGTCATGGTGTCTAGATTGGATCTCGTGGTTCTGGAACTTGCGGTGGCTGGAATTGTGTTTTGTCGACTCCCCTAGGGTTTCTGGAATATTTGGGTATTTCTAGGGCGAAGTGGCGGTGCGGGAGGCCACCGATGTGGGCACAACCCACCTAGGCGTGCCTGGGCTCCTGGGCGCACCCTAGTGGTTGTGCTCCCCTCGGAGCCCCCCTCTGGTACTTCTTTCGCCCATCAGGTGTCTTCTGTCACAGAAAAATTCTCCAAAAAGTTTCGCTACGTTTGGACTCTGTTTGGTATTGATTTTCTGTGAAGTAGAAAACAAGCAAAAAATTGCAAATGGCACTGGGCACTATGTCAATAGGTTAGTCCCAAAAAATGATATAAAGTTGCTATAAAATGATTGTAAAACATCCAAGAATGATAATATAATAGCATGGAACAATCAAAAATTATAGATACGTTGGAGACGTATCAGTCTTCATAGGATACCCTAAGGAAACTACTGGGTACACCTTCTACCATAGATCCGAAGGCAAGATCTTGGTTGCCAAGAATGGGTCCTTTCTAGAGAAGGAGTTTCTCTCGAAAGTAGTGAGTGGGAGGAAAGTAGAACTTGATGAGGTAATTGTACCTTCTCTCGAATTGGAAAGTAGCACATCAGAGAAAACCATTCTCGTGATGCCTACACCAACTGGAGAGGAAGCTAATGATGATGATCATGAAACTTCGGATCAAGTTACTACTGGACCTCGTAGGTCGACCAGAGCACGTTCCGCACCAGAGTGGTACGGTAATCCTGTCCTGGAAGTCATGTTATTGGACCATGGCGAACCTACGAACTATGAAGAAGCTATGATGAGCCCAGATTCCGATAAATGGCTTCAGGCCATGAAATCTGAGATAGGATCCATGTATGAGAACAAAGTATGGACTTTGGTGGACTTGCCCAATGATCGGCAAGCCATTGAGAATAAATGGATCTTCAAGAAGAAGACAGACGCTGATGATAATGTCACTATCTACAAAACTCGACTTGTCGCAAAAGGTTTTCGACAAGTTCAAGGGGTTGACTACGATGAGACTTTCTCACCCGTAGCGATGCTTAAGTCTATCCGAATCATGTTAGCAATTGCAGCATTTTATAATTATGAAATCTGGCAACTGGACGTCAAAACTGCATTCCTTAATGGATTTCTTAAAAAAGGGTTGCATATGATGCAACCAGAAGGTTTTGCCAATCCTAAAGGTGCTAACAAAGTGTGCAAGCTCCAGCGATCCATCTATGGACTGGTGCAAGCATCTCGGAGTTGGAATATACGCTTTGATGAGGTGATCAAAGCATATGGTTATATACAGACTTTCGGTGAAGCCTGTATTTACAAGAAAGTGAGTGGGAGCTCTGTAGCATTTCTGATATTATATGTGGATGGCATATTGTTGATTGGAAATGATATAGAATTTTTGGATAGCATAAAAGGGTACTTGAATAAGAATTTTTCAATGAAAGACCTCTATGAAACTGCTTATATATTAGGCATCAAGATCTATAGGGATAGATCGAGACGCTTAATAGGAATTTCACAAAGCACATACCTTGACAAAGTTTTGAAGAAATTCAAAATAGATCAGTCAAAGAAAGGGTTCTTGCCTGTGTTACAAGGTGTGAAATTGAGTCAGACTCAAAAGCCCGACCACGGTAGAAGAAAGAGAGAAAATGAAAGTCATTCCCTATGCCTCAGCCATAGGTTCTATCATGTATGCTATGCTGTGTACCAGACCTGATGTGTGCCTTGCCATAAGTTTGGCAGGGAGGTACCAAAGTAATCCAGGAGTGGATCACTGGACAGCGGTCAAGAACATCCTAAAGTATGTGAAAAGGACCGAGGAAATGTTTCTTGTTTATGGAGGTGACGAAGAGCTTGTCGTAAATAGTTACGTTGATGCTAGCTTCGACACTGATCCGGATGACTCTAAGTCACAAATCGGATATGTATTTATATTGAATGGTGGAGCTGTCAATAGGTGCAGTTCCAAGCAGAGCGCCGTGGCGGGATCTACGTGTGAAGCGGAGTACATAGCTGCTTCGGAAGCAGCGCATGAAGGAGTCTGGATGAAGGAGCTCATATCCGATCTGGGTGTAATACCCAGTGCATCGGGTCCAATGAAAATCTTTTGTGACAACACTGGAGCAATTGCCTTAGCGAAGGAATCCAGGTTTCACAAGAGGACCAAACACATAAAGAGACGCTTCAACTCCATTCATGAAAAGGTCAAGGATGGAGACATAGAAATTTGCAAAATACATACGGATCTGAATGTAGCAGACCCGTTGACTCCATGAGCAAAACATGATCAGCACCAAGACTCCATGGGTGTTAGACTCATTACAATGTAATCTAGATTATTGACTCTAGTGCAAGTGAGAGACTGATGGAAATATGCCATAGAGGCAATAATAAAGTTGTTATTATTATATTTCCTTATTCATGATAAAGGTTTATTATTCATGCTAGAATTGTATTGATCGGAAACTTAAATACATGTGTGGATACATAAACAAATACCGTGTCCCTAGTAAGCATCTACTAGACTAGCTCGTTGATCAAAGATGGTTAAGGTTTCCTAACCATGGACATGTGTTGTCGCTTGATAACGGGATCACATCATTAGGAGAATGATGTGATGGACAAGACCCATCCGTTAGCTTAGCATATGAATGTTCCATTTATTGCTACTGCTTTCTTAATGTCAAATACATATTCCTTCGACTATGAAATCGTGCAACTCCCGGATACCGGAGGAATACCTTGTGTACTATCAAACGTCACAACATAACTGGGTGATCATAAAGATGCTCTACAGGTATCTCCGAAGGTGTCTGTTGAGTTGGCATGGATTAAGATTAGGATTTGTCACTCCGTGTATCGGAGAGGTATCTTTGGGCCCTCTCGGTAATACACATCACAAGAAGCTTGCAAGCAAAGTGACTATGGAGTTAGTTACGAGATGATGTATTACGGAATGAGTAAAGAGACTTGCCGGTAATGAGACTGAACTAGGTATGAAGATACCGACGATCGAATCTCAGGCAAGTAACATACCGACAGACAAAGGGAATTGCGTATGTTGTCATAAGGTTCGACCGATAAAGATCTTCATAGAATATGTAGGAACTAATAAGGGCATCCAGGTTCCGCTATTGGTAATTGACCGGAGAAGTGTCTTGGTCAAGTCTACATCATTCTCGAACCCATAGGGTCCGCACGCTTAATGTTCGTTGACGATATAGTATTATATGAGTTATGTGATTTTGTGACTGAATGATGTTCGGAGTCCCGGATGAGATCACGGACATGACGAGGAGCTCCGGAATGGTCCGGAGGTAAAGATTGATATATAGGACAATGCTATTTGGTCACCGAAAAGGTTTCGGAGTGTATCGGGTAGTCATCGGATCATCGGAAGGGGTTCCGGGAAGCCCCGGGAGGTTAATGGGCCTTATGGGACAAGAGAGGGGAGCACACCAGCCCATAAGGGGCTGGCGCGCCCCTCCCTTGGCCGCTGGCCCTATGGATCGAAAGGGCGGAGGCCTAGCCCCTCTTTCCTTCCCTTCACCTAAGAGGAAGGAAGGGGGGGGGGGCGCCCCCCCTGCCTTCCCCCAGTAGGCAAACAAGGAAGTGGGGGCGCCATAGGGCAGGAGCCCAAGGAGGCCGGCCGACCACCTTGGGGCGCCCCTTGGCTGCATCCCCTCCCCCACCTATATATATATATATATATATGAGGGAGGGGGCGCCACACAAACCCACGAGAATCTCTTAGCCGTGTATGGCACCCCTCTCCACAGTTTAGTCCTCCGTCCAGTTTTTCTGCAGTGCACGGCGAAGCCCTGCGGGAACAAGTTCACCATCACCGTCACCACGCCGTCGTGCTACCGGAACTCATCTACTACTTCGCCCGTCTTGTTGGATCAAGAAGGCGAGGACGTCATCGAGCTGAACGTGTGCTGAACTCGGAGGTGCCGTACGTTCGGTACTTGATCGGTTGGATCGCGAAGGTATTCGACTACATCAACCGCGTTGATAAACGCTTCCGCTTTACGGTCTACGAGGGTACATAGACACACTCTCCCCTCTCGTAGCTATGCATCTCCATGGATAGATCTTGCGTGTGTGTAGAAGTTTTTTTGTTTTCCATGCAACGTTCCCCAACAATGAAGCGGCAGGGGGTGGCCAATATTTTCCATGCTAGATGTGTTATTCTCAAGATGAGTGTTTATTCACTTGTCATTGCACGAGAGTGCGGCGGTAATAGGGATGCCCAGTCCCGAAATGATTTTTTTTTACTTTATGTTGTCAAATAATAAATTCCTTGGAAAGTGTTGGTATGGACGGTGCCCGTGCATATGGCTAGCCGTGGAGTGTAAAAGTATGGTGGAAAAAGGAATAAACTTTATTTTATGTTTGGGAACCGCCTATGATATATCTAGCATGGAAAGTGTTGGGAATTACTTGGTCATTTTCGTTAACGGGAAAAGTATGCCTCCCAAAAAATTTATCTCTCAATTTAAGCTTTGAGATCTGGCACCTCTACAAATCTCTGCTTCCCTCTGCGAAGGGCCTATCTATTTAATTATATACAATTTTTATTTTTATTTGAGTCTCCATCTTCTCTTATAAAGCACCAACTAGAGAGCACTATGATCATACTTGAGCATTGGATGTAGCTAATATGCGAGTGTTTTTCGTGAATGGATCAATGATTGAGCATGATAGGCTAGGGATAACTTTCTTTAATGTTGATATTTTGAAAGACATGGTTACTTGTTGATATGCTTGAGTATTGAAATCTTCATGTCAAAACTAGACTATTGCTTTGAACCATACAAAAGTCAAAATGTCCATGCTACAAAAGAAAATAATACGTGATAAACATGTTAGGCAGCAGTCCACATAAAAAATTCTATTTTTATCATTTACCTACTCGAGGACGAGTATGAATTAAGCTTGGGGATGCTGATACGTCTCCAACGTATCTGCAATTTTTGCTTGTTCCATGCTGTTATATTATCATTCTTGAATGTTTTACCATCATTTTAGAGCAATTTTATATGATTTTTTGTAACTAACCTATTGACATAGTGCCCAGTGTCAGTTGCTGTTTTTTTGCTTGTTTTTTACTTCATAGAATATCCCTACCAAACGGAGTCCAAACGCAGAGAAACTTTTTGGAGATTTTTTTTGGACCAGAAGACAACTTGTGAACCAAGAAAGCACCTGAGGGGAGGTCTGTGGGGACCACAACCCACCAGGGCGTGCCCAGGAGCCCAGGCGGGCCCAGATGGGTTGTGGGGCCCACGGGGGTCTCCTCCACCGCCTCTTCGCCCTATAAATTCCCAAATATTCCAGAAACCCTAGGAGAGTCGACGAAAAACAATTACAGCGGCCGCAAGTTCCAAAACCCCGATATCCAATCTAACACCATCACGGAGGGGTTCATCATCCTCATTGGTGCCTCTCCGATGATGCATGAGTAGTTCACCATGGACCTATGGGTCCGTAGGCAGTAGCTAGATTTCTTCTTCTCTCTTTTTGATTCTCAATACAATGGTCTCTTGGAGATCTATTTGATGTAAGGACTTTGTGTGGTGTGTTTGTTGGGACCGATGAAGTTCGAGTTTATGATCAGATTTTTATTCATGAATATTATTTGAGTCTTCTTTGATCTCTTATA
The DNA here is from genome assembly GCA_011799875.1 of Thinopyrum elongatum. Lineage (NCBI taxonomy): Eukaryota > Viridiplantae > Streptophyta > Magnoliopsida > Poales > Poaceae > Thinopyrum > Thinopyrum elongatum. The sequence continues at coordinate 7,899,238 of CM022299.1, forward strand.
TGCATGATTATTTATAGCCTCATATTTCTTCTCCGAATCTTTGGTTTAGTTGGGTCAACTAGATTGATTTTTCTTGCCATGGGAAGAGGTGCTTTATGATGGGTTTGATCTTGCGGTGTCCTCACCCAGTGACAGAAGGGGCAGCGAGGCACGCATGTATCGTTGCTATTAAGGATAACAAGATGGGGGCTACTCCTATATGAATAGATCTCTTCTACATCATGTCATCGTTCTTATTGCATTACTCCGTTTCTCCATGAACTTAATACACTAAATGCATGCTGAATAGCGGTCGATGTGTGGAGTAATAGTAGTAGATGCAGAATCGTTTCGGTCTACTAATCTTAGACGTGATGCCTATATATTGATCATTGCCTTGGATATCATCATAATTATTTGTTCTTCTATCCATTGCCCAATAGTAATTTGTTTACCCACCGTGTGCTATTTCTCGAGAGAAACCACTAGTGAAACCTACGGCCCTTGGGTCTATCTTTTATAATATTTGCTTTCGATCTATTTTTTGCCGCATTTATTTTCAGATCTATTATTCCAAAAAACCCAAAAATACCTTGCTGCACTTTTTATTTGTATCTTTTATTTTGTGTTCTTGCGAGATCTATTTATCCAAACTACCACAAATTTATCTATCTTTTTACCGTGGAGGGATTGACAACCCCTCTTACACGTCGGGTTGCAAGTATTAGTTTTTTGTGTGCAGGTACCATTTACATAGTGTTGCTTGGTTCTCCTACTGGATTGATACCTTTGTTCACAACTGAGGGAAATACCTACCGTAGCTGTACTGCATCATCCCTTCCTCTTTGGGGAAATATCGACGCAGTTTCAAGCCGCATCACACATCAGGGCAGAAAACAAAGGGAGATGTAGGATGTGTCACATGCAGGGATAAGACCGATAGTACATATCTAGGCACTCGCGAAAATGCTTCTACATGCTGCATCGTAGGTTCTTGAGAATAGACTATCCGTACCGAAAGAAGGAGGATTTGGACAATACAATACAATAGAGAGAGCTGTCAAGCCGGCCCATAAATCTGGTAAAACGGTTTACAAGGTGGTAAAGGATTTGAATTTTGTACTTGGCAAGGGACCTGGGTAAAAGAAAATAGTAGACAAGAAACAAGTGTTTATGAAGAAGCCCGTATTTTGGCAATTGCCCCACTGGAACGATCTAGATGTACGTCTCTGCATCGATCTCATGCACGTATAAAAGAACGTGTGTGAGAGCCTCCTTGTTACCTTATTGAACATATCAGAAAATACAAAGGATGGCTTTAAAGCAAGGAAGGATATGCAAGAGATTCGATCCAAATCCGGACTTGAACCTGAAGACAGGGGAGTTGAAAAGTGGTTTCTCAAACTTGCTTGTTACAATTTCTGCAAGGAGATGAAAAATGGCCTGAACTCGTAAATCCGTGTGTCACCCCTTCGCCTTAGTTAGATTCAGCCCTTGTTTGTACTCTAGGTACTCACTGTCAGAGTAATTCCCTCAACAACTGGCGTCACCCGCTCCAAAAAAATATAGGAAATATCGTTTCAAATTAATTATTACAAAAGGAACAAGACATGCTTTCCTATATTAATTACTGGGAATAATCGCCGAATTATTGTGGTCGAACGACAATCCGTAGTCTTTCTTAATTTTATTTTATTGGAGTAATTAATAAATTATTATGGTCGAGTGATAAGTCATCTTCCTTGATTTAATTTACATGGAATAACAATATGGTTGAGCAGTACTCCCTCCATCTTTGAAAGAGTGTACTTACAACATTGTTGGGGGGTCAAACTATCTCAAAGTTTGACCGAGTTTGTGCAAAAATATATTAATGTTTGTGAAACAAATTAGGTATATGATGAAACTATATTTTATCATGAATCTAATACTACTAATTTGATGGCATAAATGTTGGTATATTATTGTGTACATACGGTCAAATATAAAAAGGTTTAACCTTCCAACAAAGTTGAAAGTGCACTCTTTGAAGAACGAACAGAGCAAGTCCTGGCCAGTTTTTTCCTATGAATGATATCAGATCGACGAGTTGAACTTGACCGGCCACGCAAACTGGAGTACTAGTACTCATAGGTAGAGAAATCTCTAGGTTTTTTCCGATCCTTGATTGCGATGAATAATCAACCAGTAGATGATCAGTGATCCACTCCGCTGGATGTACCCTCTGTTTAGTCTGCTTGTATATGTTTTTTCCAAGCAACAACTGACCAGGCCGGGTGCATCTTATTCCACGTACGTTATGTTCTTTCATCTTATTCATAGGTAAG